>CM057350.1:133496801-134696801 GCA_030015575.1 Agapanthus africanus
ACCAATCCGCGCGACATGCTCGCCGTCGTCACTGGCGCCGAGTAAGGAAGGCTGGGGGCAGCTCTCCGTCTGGACTTACTCCACCAGCTCCAACGGTGGAAATCGATGCTGCTGTTCCGACCGGGGAACAGCTTTGAACTGCTTAACAAGGTGTGCAGGAACTCTCCGACTGCCGTGCTGAAAAGATCTCCTCCACCTGTGGAGAATGCCCCAAAGGCGAAGCTGGAACAGCCCCCTCAACGGCTGTCCCTCTAAAGTATACAAGGTCTGGCGACATGTTCAAGAATCAGTGATTAACCAGGACTACTCTCTCCGACCAAAGAAGATTAAAGCTCTGCAAGAAAAGGACTATCCCGTGATACCACAGAAGATGTCGTCTGTCTGGGTGTCCGCTGCAACGGCTCCCTCAACTTCAACCGCTCATAAGAGAAGGAGGCCAGAGAAGGCCCCGTGTCCGCAATGAACCACAAGGACGCTGAATCTAAACGCCCAAGTCTGGGGGTATGGTGGTCCACTCTGTTTATATGGCTTTCGAAAAGAGGAAAGCCGTGCTTCTACGGGTCATCGACCGCTTACCCGATCGGTAACAAAGGCTCAGGAACAACAACAGCAGAAACTTCAGGAGATGCTGACTGCAATGGCCGCACTCACTGGGCCGAAAGAAAGTCCAGGGACCTCAGAACAACGTCAGGAACAAGAAACCGATGCTGATTTCCTCCGAAGAATGCTCGAGAGGAAAGAAAAAGAGGCCGCAGAGCAGGCAGCCAACATAAAACAAATGGCTCTTTTGTTCCAAGACATGGCCGAGATGATGTTACAGCCGGAACCGCCAACTGAAGACCCCCCGATTATCATTGAAGATGACAGAGGAGAGACATCGAACCCACCTCCGGCACTTTCAGCAGCCAAGGAGGATACCATCTCCAAGGCTGCTCTGGATGATTACATTGCTCAGCAAATACGAGCTCACCAGGCGAATGAAGCGGCTGGGCAGATCGTTAAGACTGGACGACCCTATCCGGGCTGGGATGACCAAATAAGGAACCCGCCGGGATATACGATCCCTAAATTCCATGTATATAAAGGGACGGGAAATCCGCATCAGCATGTCGCTCAATTCAGAGCCTTGTGCGGCAACACTGGAGGTGATGATAAACTTCTGCTCCGCCAGTTTGTTGGCAGCTTGTCGGAGACGGCGTTCGAGTGGTATTCTGAACTTCCAAATGACTCTATCAAGACATTTGCGGAGATGGAGCTGCTGTTTACACAGAGATTCGCAAGCGCTAGCGAGTGTATTCCTATTACCGCACTGATTAACGCCAGGGTAAAGCCATGCGAAACATGGGTGCAATATGTGATACAGTGGTGGAATTTATGGTCAAAATGTGAGCAGTGCATCGAGGAAGCGCCAGCGGTGGGCATGTTCGTGGGTACTCTTGATCCGCAGGCGACCATCACCCAGTTCATGATGTTTTTCAAGCCCACCACTTTCCAGGCCTTGATTGACAAGCTGGCCCAAATGGACCAGATGGTCATAGACCATCTTCCTCGAAAACGGAGCCTTGAAACGAAAAGGGAAAAGGGAAAGCGACCTTCGTCGCCAATGCTCAACAGCAGCCCAGTGGTTCAAGACCAGTTGATCGCCAAAATGATAGAACACGATCCCTTGGAGAAAAAATGAGACGCCCTTACTCGTTCCCTCGGGATAAGACGAAGAGGTTATTCGAGCTAGCACTGCGCAACAGGCTCATCACTCTGCCGGAGCCAAGACGCCCGACGCAATCAGGCGACATTAACAATCCTAACTACTGCCCTTAATCACCGAATGTTGGGTCATCCGATCGAAGATTGTTACATCTTCAAAAGCTGGATAGAAGATCGGTACCAACAGGGCAAGTTCGTATTATCCGAAAACTGGAAGGTGAACCCGCCCCAGCCGCACGCGCTCAAAAAGGCGGACACTCCGGGGGCATCATGTTCTTTCGTTGAAGAAGCTCCATGGGAAATCGCTCTTTCAGCCAAGACGAAAAGAATGCTGAAGGATCTCCAAACATGCCCGGCAATCAGGTGGAAAAGTCCACTAGAATCCGAGGTCATTGAGGGAATGTTGAAACCATGCCCAACTCCAAAATCTGGTGATGCCAGTCAAAGCGCCCACACCCAGCCGTCAAAATCTTCGAAGAAGAAGAAAAAGACCAAAAAGCCTGTGAAGCCCGATGACAAGCGCACGGACCTGCAAAAGCATATTGACGCGCTGGAAGAATATAACCAGAAGGCGCGAACCCCGGTCACACTTCAAGAGTTTCTCAGCCACGTCCTTGAGGACGAAATGATGACAATGGAGAAAACTCGTCAGACGAACCTGAGGATTATGTGGCAAGCTACCATGTGATCTCTCACTTGTCGATAGACGATGAAGAAGCCCCTTACGCAAAGAAACTGGGGGCAGATCCTGAGCCGGAACTTCTAGGACCATCAGACGAAATGATTGATGCATTCCTAAACGAAGCTCTTTTGAAAAGCAAAGCTGATCGGGAGCGCGAGATGGCTATATTTGCAAATGCCAAAAGCCGGCGACTAGACGAAAGGACAAAAACACTCCAACCAGATCAAAGCATGTCCACGGCAGACAAGAGCAGGTTCAAAACGAGGAAAATGTTCTTCAAAGCCATATCGGTGGGAATGAAGCTGCCACCCTCCGAAGGAAACACTCCTGATGAAGAGGATGTGCATCCCAACTACTGCTTATATCATCGAAAGATTGCGCACCCCACCGAAGAGTGCAACGCTTTTAAAAGCTGGTGGCAGGGATATATTGCTCACCGACAACATTTCAAGCGGATGAAACGCAAAACTCGTCGGGAGCAAAGAAATACGAACGAGGAGCGCAAAAGAACGACCGGCAACTGTCACATGGTCGACGCCGGGGGATCGCAAGTTCTCACCCTTGGGAGTGATTCTGAGGAAGAAATAGCTCTTGGCCCTCTCTTCAAAGAATCCATCCTGGGAAAAGAGGAAGAACCAAAAAGCTGCGAGAACATTCAGCTGCGCAATCGCACATTACCTGAAAAGAATCTCGGGCCCGCGAACAGTGGATCGAATAGGAAAGATAAAGGGAAAGAAAAAGTCCCTGAAGATATCGCCCTAGATGATCAACTCGTCAAAGAACTGACAGCCAAGGACCCGCCAAAGGAAAACAAGGTGGATTACAACGTTCTGGCACACTTGAGGAAGCTATCTTCGCAGCTAAGCATTCTCGATGCCCTCTTGCTATCAAAAGAAGTAAGAGATTCTCTAATCAAGGCGTTACAAGAGCCTGACCAATTCCAAGCTTTCCTCGCCGAAGAAAAGATGAAGAACGAGCTAGAAGAAATGCACACAGCCGATATTACCTTTGGTGATGAAGATCTCCTCCTCGGGACGTGCGAGCACAACCGTCCCTTTTATGTCTCCGGATACTGTCATGATATCAAGATAGGAAAAATCCTGGTTGACAATGGGTCTTCCGTTAACCTCCTCAATGTAAGAGTGTTGAAAGAAATCTGCATGAGCGTTCAACATCTCGCTCGGGATAAGATCACCATCTCCGGGTTTGACTCCCAGTCATCATGGATGCTCGGGTCTGTGTCACTGACGCTGCGCTTTGGGCTGCTAGTCACAGACATCAAGTTTCACATCATTGACGCTAAGACCTGCTATAACGCTTTGCTCGGCCGGCCTTGGTTACACGAGTACAACATTATCCCTTCTACACAATATCAGTATATGAAGTACTTCAAAGATGGTCTCGAGTACACTGTGACAGGGGAACTAAACCCATTCTCCATGAACGAAGTACGAAAGTACGAGGATGTGAAATACTTCTTACCGGACTTCGAAGACACAGAGAGGTGCCATAAACCGGGAGACAAGCAAAAAGCTATCACTACTATTCCGGTCTTCGGGAGTGATACCGAGGAGGAAGAAGAGATAATTTATTCAGGGCCGCCCCAACGCAACAAGTCGGGACCGTCCACCCTTATTCTGGTCTTCAGCAGCGACTCAGAAGATGAGGTCAATGCCGTATTCTCTGCTCGGCCATCGATACAAGCTTTCGCTGATGAAGATCAAAGTTTGCAAGTTGCAATGGTTCCGCAAAAGCATTACAAAAAGCTTGATGCTCTTGAAACTTATAACGTGCAGGAACTACAGACATTCTATGTCCCTCCCAGGCGAAAAGGTGAAAAGGCGATCCTATTCTACCAGTCCAGAGAAAACCAAGTGGAGAAAGAAATTTGGCATGGTGCGGATTCTACACTTGACAGACTCCATCCCATCCGTTTGCCCAGATACTATACAGACGGATTAAAAAAACTGTTGAGGTGCCAAGGCGTACCCCTTAAGCAGACTGCTCGACAAACTTGGTTCTACAACAGGATCTGGGATGTCCCCGGAACTGAGCAAAAACTGCCCAACGGGAGAATGGAAACGATCAGACTTGAATATGTTCAATCCAAGAAATGGGAGCGAGTCCATGGCAGCTACGTCATACATGACTTCGATGAAGAAAGAGATGCTCTGTGGGAAGATGCTAACCCTGAACCAAAACGAGCTCCCGTCGTGAAAATGCCAAGCCCATCGTTCGAAGAACAGATGGACAAGCTCATAAGAGAAGCGGGTCAAAAGGTTCGAGACGACCATAATCGCGAAATGACCATCTACGAGAAAGCCAGAATGCAGCGCCTCCTTCACCAGGCTACAGAGAACGATGATGCCCTTCGTCGCCAGCCCGTCATACAAAAGACTCGACTCAAAGGCAGAAATAAACCCAAGAACGAAAAAAGCGTTCGACATCGACAGAGTGGGTCCAAGAAGCCACGCGATCGAGAATCGAGCAACTAGGACTCGTCTCTTATAAAGAAGATGGGTCGAGCATATTCTTTTTCCCAAGACAAGACAAGGAAAATACTTGATCTTGCCATAAAACTTCAGATGATTACCCTCCCGGAGTCCAAGCATCCCGAGCAAGCAGGCAAGGTCTTTCACCTGGACTATTGATCCTATCACCGAGCGATAGGACATCCTCTCGAAAACTGCTTCACCTTTAAGAACTGGGTTGAAGACCAATACCAACTCGGCAAGTTCGCTCTATCCAGCAGCTGGAGGGTAACCCCGCCGCAGAAGCACGAACCGAAAGCCACGTATGCAGAGAGAGAGTAGAACCAGATCAACATCGGTCCTGGAAGCGATCTCGCACCTGTTACGTGATAACGCTGTCGGAAGAAGAACCCGAGAATATGGATGACCTTTCTTGGTGCTTCGAAAACGATGAAGATGAGTTAATCTCAGAATTTCCACCGGCGCCAAAAGAGCTGGAAGATGGGATACATACTACTGCAGATAACCTCAAGAAAATCGACTTGGGAATGGCAAATGACCCACGGTCGACGTTCATCAGTGAGCTGTTGTCTGAAGAAAAAGTGGCTACGCTCAAAGACGTGCTCATGCAGTATAAAGATTACTTCGCATGGAACTATTCCGAAATACTGGGACTAGATCCAGAGATTGCTGTGTACAAATTGGCGATATCTCCAGACTTCAAGCCAGTCAAACAAGCGCCGAGAAGGATGCGGCTCGAGCTTGAGATGAGCATCAACGCTGAGGTCAAGAAGCTAATCGACTCTGATTTCATCCAAGAGGTTCAATATCCTGACTGGATCGCCAACATCGTCCCAGTGATGAAGATAAATGGGACAGTGCGCATATGTGTGGACTTTCGGGATTTCAACAAAACTTGCCCGAAGGACGACTTTCCAGTACTGGTCACCGAGCTGATGATAGATAATACATCCACCCACGAAGTCTTCTCTTTCATGGATGGCTCATCAAGATACAATCAGATAAAGATGCATCCCGAGGATCAGAAGCATACCGCTTTCTGGACCCCTTTGGGCATATTCTGCTACAAGGTGATGCCCTTCGGTCTAAAGAACGCCGGTGCCACCTATCAGAGGGCCATGACGAAGATTTTCTATGACCTCATACATGAAATCGTCGAGTGTTATATCGACGACCTCGTGGTTAAAAGCAAATCGTACGAAGAACATCTAGAGCATCTGAAGATCGTGTTTCAGCGCCTTCGGAAATACAACTTGAAGATGAACCCTCTTAAATGCGCGTTCGGAGTTTCCTCAGGCAAGTTCCTAGGGTTCGTCGTCCGACATCGAGGCATCGAGATAGACCCGTCGAAGATCAAGTCGATCATGGAAATGCCTCCGCCAGGGACTCTCAAGCAACTGCGGTCTCTCCAAGGGAAGCTCGTATATATCCGGCGATTCATAGCCAATCTCTCCGGCAAGTGCCGTCCTTACAGTCACCTAATGAAGAAAGGGACTCCTTTCGTCTGGGATCGCAAATGCCAAAGCACACTGGACAAAATCAAGAAATACCTACAGAATCCACCAGTACTGGCCGCTCCTGTTAAAGGAAAGCCTCTCGTCCTGTACACAACAACCCTCGAAGGTTCTTTAGACGCGCTGTGGGCACAAGAAAACAACCAAGGGAAAGAGAGAGCCCTCTACTACCTGAGTCGAGTTCTACTGGGGGCAGAAAGTAATTACCCCCCATCGAAAAACACTGCTTGGAGTTGATCTTCGCGATAACGAAGCTCAGACACTACGCATTGGCACATGAGGTTCATCTCATATCGAAGGTGGATCCTCTCAAATATTTGATGTCAAAAGCTATATTAACGGGGCGACTAGCTAAATGGGCCCTACTCTTGATGGAATTCTCGATAACTTATCGTCCCCTCAAGGCAGTGAAAGGCCAGGCCATCGCCGACTTCCTCGCGGAGCATCCGATACCTGCCGACTCTCCTTTGAACTGCGAACTGTGAGATGAGCACGAGTTTGACACAATTGACGGGGAGAAAGGAGGGAGTGATGCCCGATGGGAACTCTACTTTGACGGAGCGTCTTCCATGAAGAAACGCAAACAAAGTACCCCCATAATCAAATCCGGGATGGGCCTCATCTTCGTGACTCCACAAGGAGGGATAATGCGCTTTGCCTTCTCCTTAACAGAACCGAGGATAAACAATGAAGCCGAATATGAAGCTTTGATAGCGGGTCTTGAGATCGCTGTCGACATGGGAATCGAAAAACTCCTCATATACGGAGACTCCCAACTGGTCATTAGCCAAGTAAACGGTGACTATCAAACATGCAAACCAGAGTTGGTAAGGTACGGTGAGAGAGTGCAGCAACTGCTGACTCAAATTCCTTCCTACATGCTGGAAAGTATACCGCGTGCGGAAAACAGCAAAGCGGATGCATTAGCCAAGCTCGCTAAAGAATTAGCCGACGAAAACCTCGATGACGCCAGTGCAAAGCTGACGGGTTCTTGCACCGGCAGAAATATCTCCGAAGTCGTCCAAAGAAAAGGGAGCTACCGAGCAAACGGCTTTACAAATAAAAGACCAGGAAGATGCTAAGGATTGGAGAGAAGTCTTTATAGACTATTTCAAATCCCGTCGAACGCCTGAAGATGCGTCCTTAAGACATCAGCTCATGAAACGAGCTCTGTCTTTTGCCTTCGTCAATGATACTCTGTATAAGAGATCATTTGATTCTTTATGGCTAAGATGCTTAGGACCTGAAGAGGCAAGGAGAGTCGTCCAAGAAACTCACGACGGACTCTGCGGTTCTCATCAAGCTGGGCCGAAGATGAAACTGAAGATCAAAAGGATGGGCTACTATTGGCCCACGATGATCCAAGACTGTCTCTAATACGCGAAGTAGTGCCACTCGTGCCAGATTCACGGGGACTTTATCCACCAACATCCAAATCCACTACATCCAACGGTGGCTAGCTGGCCGTTCGAAATGTGGGGAACTGACATAATCGGCCCCATCGAACCAGCATCATCCAGAGGACATCGGTTCATATTGGCAACAACCGATTACTTCTCCAAGTGGGCAGAAGCAGTACCACTAAGAGAAGTGAAGATGGAGAATATCCTCCATTTCTTCAAGACACACGTCGTTTATTGGTTCGGTACTCCGCGACGGATTATCTCCGATAATGGGCCAGCCTACAGAAGCCACAAGATCAACCGCTTTGCACAACAGCATAACATAGACTAGAGATACTCTTCGGTCTATAATCGCCGAGCTAACGGTCTAGCTGAGGCTTTCAACAAGACCTTGACAAAGATCGTGAAAAAGACGGTTTCTCGAAATAAGAGGGACTGGCATGAAAGACTGCATGAAGCTCTCTGGGCGTATCGAACTACGTTCAAAACAGCCACAAACACAACGCCGTATGCATTAGTGTTCGGCACAGAAGCGGTGCTCCCCCTCGAGATAGAATTACCCTCTCTACGAGTGGCGGTTCACTACGAGCTAACAGACGAAGAAAATGCTCACCTTCGGCTTGAGGAGCTCGATGCCCTTGATAAGACCTGGCTCATGGCGCAACAAAATCTCGAAGCTTATAAAGCAAAGATGACGCACTCATACGAGAGATTGACTAGGCCGAGAACATTCCGCCAAGGCGAACTCGTGCTAGTGATCAAGAGACCTATGATCCCTAATCGCGCCAAGCGTAGGAAATTCGAGCCGAATTATGAAGGCCCGTATATCGTAGACAAAGTCTATCAGGGTGGAGCTTATCTACTCATGGACATGTATGGTGAAAGACCTTTCAGGTCAATAAACGGCCGCTTCCTAAAAAAATACTACGCTTAACGAGTCACAGCCTAGGTCAACGATAGATGACGACGCCTATATCCACTTGCTATCTTCCTAAGCCCAAACTTTATGAGTAGTAGCCAGCCGCGGACCGAAACGTCATTAAACTAACAATGGACCCCTATGTCCTAAAACTGGCTATTGACCGAGACGTCGATAAACTACTACGGACCGCAGCATCCTAAGGCTGACACAAAAAAAAAGAAAAAAAAAAAGAAAACGGTATGTCCATAAGAAAAATGGGCACGAATGAAAACCCGAGAAGGCTCCGTGAGTAAAAACAGCAGGGCTACCGGCGAGTTTCGTGAAAACCCGAAAGGGCGCAAGCTCGTTAAAAGACACTTGCAAGGTCCTCTCGACCCTGTAAGGAGAAACCACCTGCGTGAGATCCTTACGACTCACAAGGAAGCAACACACTTAGGAATCCCCACGATTCCTAAGGAGAAATTACACTTGCGAGATCCTCACGACTCGTAAGGAGAACCCTCCTTTGAGACCCTCACGGCTCATAGGATTCAAAAGCCTTAAGCTACAGGGATCTGAACCTGTTCTTAAGCCATCACAACCTCCAATGTTGCCCTACAAGCGGTTCAATGCTGACCCTTGTATATAATCCACGGGCATGAATAAACATTTCCCCAACAGAGTCCCACCACCGACAAGGGATATCTTCATATGGCGGACGACACTTGTAAGTCCTCTCGACTTATAAGGAGAAAACACTCTTGTAAGATCCTTACGACTTATAAGAGAACATACATCTAGGGATCCTCACGATTCCTAAAAAGAAAATACACCTACAAGATCCTCTCGACTCGTAGGGAGTAAAGTCTTTATGAGACCCTTACGGCTCATGAAGTCAAAAGCCTTAGTCGACAGGATCTTAACCCTGTTTGCTAAGCCACCTTTGTTCAAACCGACAAAGGTAAACGATGATTCACTCCTGGCAATATCCCAGTTGTAGCGGTGCTGATACCAAAATCGGTATCAAATCCCAAACTCGCATCGAAAAGCCAGCGAACCACAAATGTATACGAAATAGTCGAAATGATGGGGCAACTTGCAACAACATCAGCAAGTAAAAATGTATGCATACAAAATAGCCGAAATGGTTGGGCAACTCGCAATAAAAAGTAGCGAGTAAATAAAAAAAATAGCCGAAATGATTGGGCACCACGAAAAATAGCCGAAATGATTGGGCAATCGCAACTTTCGCGATATAAAAGCTGAAATGATAGAGCATCGCGGAAAGAAAAATATATAAAATGAAATTTATTGCTCTACAGGTTAGATCACATCGATCCCTGTATACAATCCAGGGGCACAAACAAAGAGGGAACCATACCTCCCCACCAGGCTTCATCGAAACGAAGCCAAATCTTGATGGTTCACAGACAACCTAGAGACCACTTTGACATTCGTCTCATACAACAGACGCAACGTCATCCAAATGACCCCGTCACGGAAATACGTCATCCAAATGACCCCGTCTCGGAAATACGTCATCCACATGACCCCGTCACGGAAATATGTCATCCACATGACCCCGTCGCGGAAATACGTCATCCAAATGACCTCGTCTCGGAAATACGTTAGCCACATGACCCCGTCGCGGAAATACGTCATCCAAATGACCCCGTCTCGGAAATACGTCATCCACATGAACCCGTCACGGAAATACGTCATCCACATGACCCCGTCGCGGAAATACGTCATCCAAATGACCCCTTCTTGGAAATAGGTCATCCATATGACCCCGTCACGGAAATACGTCATCCACATGACCCTGTCGCAGAAATATGTCATCCACATGACCCCGTCATGGAAATACATCATCCACATGACCCCGTCGCGGAAATACGTCATCCAAATGGCCCCGTCTCGGAAATACGTCATCCACATGACCCCGTCACGGAAATACGTCATCCACATGACCCCGTCGCGGAAATACGTCATCCAAATGACCCCGTCGCGGAAATACGTCATCCACATGATCCCGTCGCGGAAACACGTCATCCAATGACCCCGTGGAACACGGTTAAAGTCAATCTTGACCCCGTGGGAAATGGCCAGAATAACTCCTGATCCCTTGAAATGCGGATAATGGTAACCTCACCCATCACTTACGGGTCCTCACGACTCGTAAGGGAGCAAACTCTTTTGTGAGATCCTTACGACTTTCAAGAGAAAACACACTTAGGAATCCTTACGATTCTTAAGGAGAAATTATACCTACGGGATCCTCTCGACCTGTATGGAGAAAATTCTTTATGAGACCCTCACGGCTCATAAAGTTGAAAAGCCTTAGGAGGCAGATCTTAACCTGACTCCTAAGCCATCGCTGTCCTACAAGGAGATCAAAATAGATTATCCACAAAATTCATTTACTGAAAAGGGACACACCATCATGAAGCAAAATATGTCTTTTATTCATGAATCAAAATGAATACAAAGTACAATTTATGAAAGAATCAAAAATACTCTCATTCAGGAGTATGTACAAAAGAAAATATATATATATATATATACAATTCTTCAGGCCGGTGGACGAGTCAATAGATTTGCCAATTCATCCTTTCTCCGCTGGGCCTCAGCCTCATGATTCATTATCGTTAAGAGACGGGCCTCCGCTTGAGCCTGTTGGGCCTGATATGAGGCAAGCCGGCTTTCGAGCTCCTTTTCGGTAACCTTATGAGCTTCGACCATTTCACGAGTGAAAATGACGGCTTTATCAATGGCTACCACCTCCTTGATAGCTTCTTGAAGCCCTCGCCAAAGATCATATGCCCGAGTGGTCTTGGCCGTAAGATTAGCTTGAAGTTTTCTCAACGCTTTGGAAGCCAGCTCCCTTTCCGAAAACTTGCGGCTGAGCCTCTTCTCGCATGACAGCATATTTGAGGCGCATCGTTCGATCAGCCCCCGCAAGCTCGCCTTTGCAGCTACAACCTCTAAGGGAAGACATGTGCATTCAAGGATATGCAAGCAAGCTTCCACCTGACGACAGAACTCAACCCAGACTTGCACCAATGCTTCACTATGGTAAGTAGCAAGGAAGGGAAGAGAACCGTTGGCTTCAGCGGCAAATGCTTCGGCCGTGATCAGACTACCAGCACGAAGGTCTTCAATCAGAGCTGATAAGGAGTAAAGGCTTAGCTTTGCCATCCGTTCCGAGGCACGTAGAGTATAGAGGCCGGGCGGCATCACGATGCGGGATTCCAGCATGGTAAGAACTGGAAAAGCTGTTAAGATTCATAGAAAACAGTCAGCAAGATTCACAGGTAAAGAGCGAATGGAACAACATTGAAACTTTATTTACCCACGGTCATGCAAGAAGGGTCTGAAGGCTCCCCAGGCCCGTTAAGAATCTCGACTTCGTCATCAGCTTCCAGAACTATAAAAGACATCGGTGTCATTATATGAAATAATAATAATGCCGTGAGGAGAAGGCAAATAACGCTAACCTTGCCCGAAAGAGAGGACGATGCGTTGAGGGGATATCGCCTGCGGAGCGGCCATCTCTAGCAGACGCTGGAAAGACTTCCTGGGGGACAAGTGCACGATGGACGCCGCCAATCACCGTAGCTCTGAAAAGACAGGAAAGTTCAGATAATGAAGAGATCATTAAAATAAAAGATAGAACAATACCTTCGATGCTCCTCCCACTCTGGGTTGGAGGGATAGCAGCTTCGGCGGCCTCCTCCATGCCCCGAGGCACATCATCGGGGATGTGGGCCGGAATAATAACCTCCGGTGGAGGGGCAGTAGCCATTGCTACAGGCTCCAATGAAAGGACGGTGGCCTCGACTACCTGTCTCGCAGTCGCCAGGCCGTCCCTAGAGAGCTCCTTTGAATCGGCGGCCAATGAAGATGCCTTTTCCGGGGGCGCAAGCACTTGGGGAGCAGGAATCACCGAGGGAAGCCCCATCGCAGGAACAATAATTGCATCGACCCCCTCCACATTGATTAGTGTCTCATCGGGGATATTTGCAGAGTCCATAGTCAAAGCGCGACTCGGACTCAGATCCTCTGCCATCAGCAAAGTCCCTGCAAAGTTTGCACGAGGATATATATATATATATATATATATATATATATATATATATATATATATATGCAGTGCAAAATACTATAAAAGGATACATAAGTGTACCAATGCACAAAGGAGCATCTAGTATGGCTTGTTCAAGCTGACGCTCCTTCCTCAGGAGGGATGCTCGCCGAGGTTCGAGGGTAGACTCGTGGCCACCGGTCCATAACGAAAGCGCGTCTTCAGCATCGGCCGAGATAGGCTGTTTAAGAGCTCTTTCGCCTCCCTCTTCCAAAGGACCTATAAATTTCCGCCGTATTGATGGAGGCTATTCGTAAAAGATGATGGTAGGATAAGGCCTCTTCGGGATCCTTACATTCTCGGATTCATCCTGTGAGCGTCTTATGGCCTCAGCCAGTTGTGCGGCTTCCTCGGCAGATGAACCAGGAAAAAGAGGGCCGTCTTCCGGTGGACTAGTAATGGTCTTCTTCCCCCGCTTTGGCCCAGAGCTAGTGACTGTAGAAGATCGCTTCCTTCCCCTTGCCGTCCGCTTTTTGAGATGCTTCTCGGTTTTGACAGGGAGGGAAGACTTCTTCAGGACCTTCGCCAAGGGGATATTATCATCAGAGCTAGGTGTTACCTCCGGAACCATTACGGTATCCATCATCGGTCGTTCAAGCGAGGCCTCTGTTGGCAATGAGGTGTGAAGCCTTTCCTCTTCTCGAAGGTTTTAAGCGAAGCAGTAATAGCTTCTTCTGCGGAGGCACCTGTTAAAACAGCAGGCGTCAGTCAAAGCATGACAAAAAAAATGAACAGTGGAGAGATAAGGGTGAAGTATACCTGACCGCGCAAGGGCGGCCAGTTCTTTTTCGAGGATGGCGGACTGTTTGGAAGCTTCGATGGCAGCCTCCAAATCAGTATCATCGAGCGTCCCGAATAAACCCTCATTGGTCTCATATTCGCTAAAGCCTTCGCTAGACGGAGCATGGGGCGTCGAGCCTAATATGGTGTCCAAAGAAAGTACTTATTTCTTTTTCTTCTGAGGGTGAGCACCGGTGGCCGATAACACGAGTCTGCGTTTAGTAGGCGCCTTTGGACGACGAGTCCCAATTTCTTTTCCTACGTCCGACTCGGGGGACGCGGCAGCCACCTCTTTTTCAGGCGCGCTTGATGGGGGCAACCCGTGCGTAGGGCTTAGCACGTGTGGGGGCTCAACTGCAGTGACCTCTCTCAAGGGAGGATGAACAATGTTTCATCGCTTCAGAGGAACATTTTGATCACCAGCCGGCATTGCGCCCTTGCGATCAAGCAGCAATCGCTTTTCCTCCCTAATGACGGCACCCATCGAATGTTGGTACCACACCACATACACATTTAGGGCTTACGGAACACAACTCGGTTCGCTGATGAAGAAGTTAGACCCTGTGTTCAGGCGCATAAAATGATATAGTGCGCTCCGAGTACCCTCTTCAGTGGCAGCCGGTTCTGCCTAGAATGCATCGAGTGGGACGCCCTGATTGTAGCTTAACTGTTGGGCGAAGCGATGCGGGTTATACCTCATAAATAAAGCCGAGTCATTCATCTTGAATACGAGAAAGCCCGGCCGTATAGAGTACAGATGAAGAATCTCCCGAGCTTTCAAGACGGAGACCCCATCTTTAAATATGTCCTGCAAGGGTATCACCGTCTTCCCCGATTCCTGGCCGACGGTTAAAAATTTATCAGTAAAGGACATGCCAGCTCCAACCGTGCGCGGGTGAAGAAGCAAGCCTCTAGCTTCCTGTTGCGTTGGACTCACAATAGAGGTGTCGACCAGTCGCATGATCCGAGGGAACCTGCACCTGTCATAAAAACCCGGCCTCTTGTGGATGCCAAAGACGCCTAGCACGTGCAACTCGACCCATGACATGAAATAATGCATCGGGAAATTTACCGACTGCACCCCTGGCTCAGTGGTATCCACTGCCAAGCTGAGGTCGTGATACACATGGGCTAACCCAGCAATCCCTACAGCCACTTGTATCCCAGCAACCATCCGATGCGCAGGATAGAAGACGGACGGCCTCATATGTCGAGGGTGCATGGGAAGCACAAACCAACTCAGCCATAACCCAAGAAACCCTAAAAAGAACGTTTCTTCGTCAATCCCAGGAGCCGCCAGCTCTGCAAAAGGGATGACCGGGGTGTCGGGTAGAAAGAAGCTCTTCTGATCCGCCTCCGCCGCCGGTAGGTTGCCTAAACCTAAGCCGAAGGGGTCGTTAAGACTGGCGAATTTCTCTGCTTCTTCCTTCAATACTTCTGGGCGAAGAAAATCAGCGATAAAAGCCGTAAAATTAACTCCATGACCTTCGGATGCAAGAGAGAGGTTCTCATAGATATTCAACACCTTTATCAAACTCGAAAATTGGTGTTGAATAGCGTTCCCAGGAGTAAGATCCATTACCACTGATTTGGTGGCGAAAATATACTCATCCGGGGGAAGCAATTCCTCATAATGTTCTCCCCTAACGGGTAAACCCGAGACCTCTACAAATTTCTCCAAAGAAATGGGGATTTCTCGATCTGATAGGAGGAAGGTGTGGGTCAGAATGTTCCACTGCTCCAGAAATGCCCTGACCCACCATGTAGGAGGTGTGGAATATTGAAACAAAGAAGTGTAGACGGCGGGATACAATCCGAGCTTCAGCAACTGTGATTTCTTCGCTGATAAAATATACCGAGCCCACTGCAAATACCCGGCTGGGTGACGGGGAGTTAGTCCTACATTATATGGTTGTCCCCAAGGGCGCGACTCGCCCTGACATATGCGCCGCCCTAGGGTGTCCAAAGCCACCGGCGGCTGCACGGGTACTGCGGCAATAGAAGGCCGAAGGAGACAATCTGAAGTCCAGTTGGCCTCCTCCACAGCGTAATTTATTGGAGGTGCATCTGCATAAGCGATCGCCGAAATAGGCTCCGAGGGTGTCGCACAGGAAAAGCTCCGTCGGCCCATGATAATTTGATCGTACCATTTACCCCATAGATGAAGACTCTTATGCTCTAGGTCATGGTCTTTGATCAGCGCAAAAACCTATTGGTCTACGGGTGCTTCAGGGAATCCGCCTTCTGAGCGAATGAACGGGAAGGAGGTGTCGAAAGACATAGTACCTGCGCAGAAAAGAACGAATTTTCATCCGCCAATGCTATAAATTAAATTCTATTACAAGGTACTATAAATTCGTACCGCACTGTAATGCAGTCAAAAGGGACCAAAGGGGACCACAAAATCTAGATGACAGTTCATCATTAATAAAACAGCCTCATCATTGGATAAGGCTGTCTTTAAATGAGGAGATCCTCAAGAGATTCTCATTAATTGAGAAATCCCTCGGGCAGAGGAGTAAAACTCCCATTGAGAGCAACGCTCTTCACTAGACAGACATCTGTCAAAGTCTAATGATGAAGGAATATAATTCCTCAAGAAAATCCTAAGAGCCTTGCTTTTGAGAAGATGATGGAATAATCCATCAAAAATAAAATTTCAATTTGATCTTCAAGATCCATAAACAAACTCTTAAGAGTTCTTCTATATGATTTGAAAGGAGCAAAGCTCCATTAATGGATTAAGAAATCATAAGCAAGATCCTTTTAGATTTGTGATTCCAAGAGAGCAAAGCTCTGTTAATAAAACCCTAAAAAGGATTTTCTTTAGATCAAAGATCTATGAAGAGTAAGGCTTTGTTAATGGGTGAAACCGTAAAAGATGTTTCAAAAAGATTTAATCTTTTACCTAAAAAATCTGACAGAGTTCTGTCCTTAAGAAAATTCTTAAGAGGAAGAGCTGCGCTCTGAAGGAGAAAATGAATTTTCAAGAAGGATTGAAGATGAACAGAAGTCATCTCAAGGGCCAAGGGTCCTATTTATAGGCACTAAGCGCCGTTTCAATTCTTCGGTTGATCCAAGAGTCGAGATGCTGCCACCGCTGCACCCACGTGTGGGCTCCGTGAGCGCAACGGTGGGGGGGGGCATTTGTTTCCCCAATTAGAGCAAAGCTCTGTTCAGAATTCAAAATTTGAATTAAAGCTGCGCTTTTATAAAAGCGCTGCGCTACAACTAGCGCACCCCGTGCAAAGCGGATAGGCGCTAGCGCTAGATGCGCTGCGCTCCAAGTAGCGCACCACGTACAAAGCACGTGTGCGCTAGCACTAAGAGCACTGCGCTACAAGTAGCGCACCATGGGCAGAGCGCATAAGCGCTAGCGCTGGAACTAAATGTTCCTCACCGTTGGATCAAATATCCAACGGATATGATTAAATCATCAATTAACAAGAATGAAATTCTGTTGAATCTTTCCAAACAGAAAAGATTGTGCCCTGAATTTGGAACACCGTTTGATCAATGATCCAATGGTGATTAAAAATCACTAAAATACAGAACAAATTCTGTAAGGGGGAAAGATTTCTCAATCTTGTTAAAACAAGAAGATTATCTTCTGTAAACCGAAAACCCTTGGATCAAAGATCCGACGGTGGGGAAATTCCCAAATCAATTAGAGAATAAATCTCTTTAACCGATTGAACAACTCAGCTTGCCCTATATAAAGGCCCCTAGACTTCAAGAAAAAGATAGAGGAACCACCCCATAAACTTTGAGAAAATCTCAGGAAGAAGAAGAAGCTCTCGGCAAAAGAAGACAATTCTTTTCAAGGTAAAAAAAGAATAGAAAGAGGAAATCATCTCAACATAAAAAGAAGTATTTACTTCTTTCACAGATCATAGATCTATAAGACAAATTGTCTTTCACAAAAGAGATTATGAACATCTCATTATAAAAGGGGGGGAGAATTATTCAATTCTCTTAGGATCACAGATCCATAAAGGCAAAGCCATATAAGAGATTGAAGTATCTCTTATAAACTAAGAACTTTGTTCTTAGAATCTCGAGACAAAGTCTCTTATCAAAGAAAAGATAATGTACAGAGCGCAAAGTTAACCTAAGAAGAGCCTTAGCGCTCCTAATCTAAGAAGAGCCTTAGCGCTCCTAATTTAAAAGTGCCTTAGTGCTCTTCATCGAGTGCAAAGCGCTGCAGTGCCATAGCGCTTCAAACACAGCGCACTGCGCTCATTGGCTAGCGCTCAGCGCTAAGCGTGCCACGTACTCCTCATGTGTGCGCTGCATTACTAAAAGCGCTTTGCGCTCATTATATGGCACCAGCGCCGAACACCTCAACGCTTCAACTATAGCGCATCAGCGCTTTACATCTAGCGCAAAGCGCTAAGAGCATCGGCGCTCTTCATTTAGCGCAAAGCGCTAAGCGCATTAGCGCTTCACATCTGGCACAAAGCACTAAGCGCATTAGCGCTTTAACCATAGCGCACTGCGCTCATCGACTGGCGCTAGTGCCAAGTGCGCCACATGCTTTTATGTGCGCTTGGACAGAACATAAACTGTTCTTTGAATAAGCTGGAGCTATGACAAATGCACAGTATTCAACTAAAGACAAAACATTGTCAGAGACCAAACCAATGCTTAGTATTTTTAAGGGATTGGGCTCAAACAAACATCTAACAACCCAAAAACAAATGTTGAACATTGTAATTGAATGGACTTAGCCCAAATTGGCCATAAGTCCTCAATTCAGATTAATTGAGTTCTTATGCTCGTAAATCATAGATCTTAGTCCCAATTGGACTATAGGTCTCTCAACCCACATCGGTTTAAGGGTACATCTCTTCATTCCTCTGATATTTGTCGTTGTAATCCTTCAACGTCTTCAGAGAGGTGATGGGTCCCGACAACCAGACATTCCATGGACTGTGGGGTCCTTAAACTCACGGACTATGATGTCCTTAACCTTGGACTGTGGGGTCCTTAATCCCATGGACTATGATGTCCTTAACCTTGGACTGTGGGGTCCTTAAGCCCATAGACCGTAATGTCCTTAAACTAACGGTGGACCATAATGTCCTTAAACTAACTATGGACCGCAATGTCCTTAAACTAAACAATAGAGCCCAAATGCTCTTTTCTTGGATCTAAATGATCCCGTTAAGTTGATCTTAGTCTAAAATTAGACTAACATATCCTTAACAAACGTTTAAGTTGATCTTAGTCTCAAATGAGACTAACATATCCTTAAACCCAACCCAAAACCCCAAATCTAAGAAAATACGGATTTGGACTAATCCACGCCCTACGGGCGACAACATAAATTAGTCTCCGTATACAATCCACGGGCAACAAAAAACAAAATAAACACACAAGACACGAAGTGACCATCTAGAGAAGGAGAAAGTGGTTACCGTGATGCGGTAGCATAATTAACTGCAGGGGCTTGCGCCTGCAGGGAAGAGCGTCCCCACAATCAAAAACCCCTCAACGAGGGGGAATCTGATGAAGTTTGCTACATCAGCCGCATCCGTTTAAACCTTCGATACATGATGCCATAAATCAACTTGGCATCTTCGGAGAAGTGGACGGATAGCACCAATTAAAATCTGCCCCGAAATTCAGGAAAGACGGACCTGCGCGGTCGCGTCTCCGTATTTCGGCGGGGAACAGTGACCATCTGGAGAAGGAGAAAGTGGTTACCGCGATGCGGTAGCGTAATTAACTGCAGGGGCTTGCGCCTGCAGGGAAGAGCATCCCCATAATAAAAAAAAAACCCTCAAATGAGGGGGAATCTGACGAAGTCTGCTACATTGGCCGCATCCGTTTAAACCTTCGATACATGGTGCCATAAATCAACTTGGCATCTTTGGAGAGGTGGACGGATAGAACCAATTAGCATCTGCCCTTAATTCCTGGCAAGACGAACCTACGCGGTTCCGTCTCTGTATTCGGCGGAGAACAGATTCTGGCACGCCCGGTGGGACCTTTTCCTCTTTCCACTCCAAACTTCGTATGTCGTGTTTCACAAACGTATCACGGTTTGCTATGGTTGCCCCTGGATTCGAGTTACTAAGATTTGGTGTCTTGCTCCGTGCAGAAAAAAACAGAAGAGCAATGGCCTTTAACTGCACAAGCTGCAACTGCAACTCCGTTTCCGCCTCATCTGGAGGTATAACCTACGGGCCTCAAGCGGCCTCCCTTTTCACAATGCCAGTGGAACAGGTGACGCAAGCCACCACTGGGCCGTTCTTTGGGACCATGCTCCCGCCCGTGAGCTTCGACGCCTCACTGTCGTCGCAAGAAGCTCCGAAGAAGTCGGTCTTTGATCGGCTTACAACTACCGCGGCCCCTCTCAACGGGTCACCCAAATCCAGCGCCTCAGTCTTTCATAGACTGGGCTGAAGCTCATATGGGCCCATAAAGAAGTCTGCAATACCAGAAGGGGTTATTCCGAAACGGATAGCTATTCCTACTCCTGAAGTCGTCAAAGCGGCTTCTCCTGCTAAGGGGACGGTCTTCATAAGACTGGCCGTTACAACTCCCGCCCCAGGCGAAATCGCCAAGGCTTCTCCCCCTGTCCGAAAGTCTGCCTTCGACAGGTTGGCCATCCTCACTCAACGGACGTCAGTTTTCAATAGGCTGGCACCAACGGCAGCCCTTCACCAGGACATGGGGCATGAAGAAGCCACCCCCATAGCCGAGCCAGTACCGTCTGCTCGACACGCTCGACGTTGTCACTGGCGCCAAGTAAGGAAGGCTGGGGGTAGCTCTCCTTCTGGACTAACTCCGCCAGCTCCAGTGGTGGAAATTGATACTACTATTCCAACTGGGAACAACTTTGAACTACTTAGGAGGGTACGCAAAAACTCTCCGACTGCCCTATTAAAAAGATCTCCTCCACCAATGGAGAGCGCTACAAAGGCGAAGCTGGAGTAACCCCCTCAGCGGCTGTCCTCTAAAATTTACAAGGTCTGGCATCAAGTCCAAGACTCGGTGATTGATCAAGATTACTCCCGCCGACCGAAGAAGATAAAGGTTCGGCAAGAGAAGGACCACTCTATCGCACCGCAGGAGATGTCATCTACCCGGGTGCCCCCTGCAACGGTCCTCTCGACTTCGGCCGCCCACAAAAGGAGAAGGCCGGAGAAGATCCCTACGACCAATCTCAAAGGCGCTGAACCTAGACGCCCCAAGTCTGGGGGCATGGTGGTCCACACTGTTTATATGGCATCCGGGAAAGAGGATAGCCGTATCTCTACGGGTCATCGACCGCTCACGCAATCCATGGCAAAATCCCATGAGCAGCAACAGAAGCTTCAGGAAATGTTAACGCAAATGGCCACACTCACTGGGCCAAAAGAAAGCCTAGAGGCGTCATCAGAGCTGCGCCATGAACAGGAAACCGATGCTGACTTCCTCTGCAGAATCCTCGAAAAGAAGGACAGAGAAGCAGCAGAACAAGCGGCCAATATAAAATGAATGGCGCTTCTCTTCCAAGACATGGTCGGGATGATGATACAACCGGATCCTCCAGCTGAAGATCCTCCGATTATCCTCGAAGACGACCGAGCAGAGACGTCAAACCCTCTTCCATCTTGTTCAGCAACCAAAGAGGAGACCATCTCCAAAGCCGCCCTGGATGATTACATCGCTCAACAGATACGATCTCATCGGGTGAATGAAGCGGCCGGTCAGGTTGTTAAGACTGGACGACCCTATTCGGGTTGGTACGACCAAATAAAGTACCCGCCGGGATACACGATCCCTAAATTCCATGTATATAAGGGGACGAGGAACCCGCACCAACATGTTGCTCAATTTAGAGCCTTGTGCGGTAATACTGGAGGTGACGATAAGCTGCTACTTCGTCAATTCGTCGGCAGCTTAGCAGAGACGGCATTCGAATGGTATTCCGAGCTTCTCAACGACTCCATCAAGACATTCACGGAGATGGAGCTATTATTCACCCAACGTTTCGCTAGCGCTAGCGAGCGCACCCTGATCACCGCACTAATTAATGCCAGGGTGAAGCCAGGCAAAACCTGGGTTCAGTACGCGATACGGTGGCGGAACCTATGGTCGAAGTGCGAACAGCGCATAGAGGAAGCTCCTGCCATGGGCATGTTTGTGGGAACCCTTGATCCTCAGGCGACCATATCCCAATTCATGATGTTTTTCAAGCCGACCACCTTCCAGGCCTTGATCGACAAGCTGGCCCAAATGGACCAGATGGGCCATAGGCCGTCCTCCTCAAAGACGGATCCTCGGAATGAGAAGGGGAAAGGGAAAGCAACCTTCGTCGCCAACGCTCAACAACAACCGAGTGGCCCGAGACCGGTTGTTCGCCAAAGCAACAAGCGGCAATCCCTCAATGAGAAGTTGAGACGTCCTTACTCGTTTCCCCGGGATAAAACAAGGAGACTGTTCGAACTAGCGGTGCGTAACGGGCTCATCACTCTACCGAAGCCGAGACATCCACTACAACCGAACGATGTCAACAATCCCAATTATTGCCCCTACCACCGAGTATTGGGCCATCCGATCGAAAACTGCTACGTCTTCAAAAATTGGGTTGAAGACCAATATCAGCAGGGCAAGTTCGCGATGTCTAAAAACTGGAAGGTAAATCCACCACAACAGCATATCCCTAAAAGGATGGACACGCCGGGGGCATCGTGCTCTTTTATAGAAGAAGCTCCATAGGAGGTCGCTCTTTCAGCCAAGACGAAAAGAATGCTGAAAGATCTTCAAACATGTCCGGCGATCAAGTGGAAGAGCCCGCTAAAGCCAGAGATCATCGAAGGGATGCTGAAACCACGCCCAACATTGGGAGTTAATAGTGATGGTGGACAAAACATTCGGGCCCAGCCGTCAAAGTCTTTGAAGAAAAAGAAGAAGATCAAAAAGCCCGCGCAGTTTGATGATAAGCGCACGGATCTGCAAAAGCATATTGACGCGCTGGAAGAATATAACCATAAGGCGCGAACCCCGGTCACACTTCAGGAGTTTCTTAGCCACATCCTTAAGGATGGAGAGGACGACAATGGAGAAGACTTGTCAGATGAACCTGAAAATTATGTGGCAAGCTGCCACATGATCTCCCACTCGTTAATAAACGGTGAAGAAGCTCTGGATGCAGAGAAACTGGGGGCAGATCCCGAGCCGGAACTTCTAGGACCATCAGACGAAATGATTGACGCATTCCTGAACGAAGCTCTTCTGAAAAGCAAAGCTGATCGGGAGCGCGAAATGGCCATATTTGAAAAGGCTAAATGCCGGCGACTGGACGAAAGGGTTGAAACACTCCCACCAGATCAAAATACATTCGCCGCAAATAAAAGCAAGCTTAAAGTAAGGAAACGATTCGCTAGGGCCCTGTCAATAGGAATGAAGTTGCCCTCTTTCAGAGGAAATTCTCCTGGCGGTATACATCTTGATGAAGCAGATATAAATCCTAACTTCTGCTTATACCATCAGAAGATTGCACACCCTAACGAGGAGTGCATAGCCTTTAAAAACTGGTGGCAGGGATATGTTACCCACCGACAACACATTCAACGAGTGAAGTGCAAGGCTCGTCGGGAACAGAAAAGCACGACAGATGAGCGCAAAAGAGCTGCTGGAAACTATCACATAATCGACACCAAGGGATCGCAAGTTATCACCTTTGGAAGCGACTATGACGAAGAAATCTCTCAGCCCTCTCTTCAAGGAATCCACCTCCGACACAAAAGATGTAAAGATTTGTGAGAAAGTCTAGCTTCGTAATCGTACGTTGCCCGAAAAATCTCGGACCTATGAATGCATGACCGAAACGTCGTTAAACTACTACCAACCCGCGGCATCCTTAGGCTGACGTGGTAAAAAAACGGTACTGTTCCCCTCCGAAACACGGGGACGCGACCGCGTAGGTCCGTCTGGCTTGAATTCGGGGGCAGATGCTAATTGGTGCTATCCATCCACCTCTCCGAAGATGCCAAGTTGATTTATGACACCGTGTATTGAAGGTTTAAACTGATGCGGCCGATATAGCAGACTTCGTCAGATTCCCCCTCGTTGAGGTGTTTTTGATTGTGGGGACGCTCTTCCCTGCAGGCGCAAGCCCTTGCAGTTAATTACACTACCGCATCGCGGTAACCACTTTCTCCTTCTCCAGATGGTCACTTCGTGTCGTGGGTGTTTGTTTTGTTTTTGGTTGCCCGTGGATTGTATACGGAGACTAATTTATGTCGCCCGTAGGACGTGGATTAGTCCAAATCCGTATCTTCTTAGATTTGGGTTTGGGGGTTGGTTTTAAGGATACGTTAGTCTCATTTGAGACTAAGATTGACTTAAACATTTGTTAAGGATACGTTAGTCTCATTTTAGACTAAGATCAACTTAAAAGGATCGTTTAGATCCAACAAAAGAGCATTTGGGCTCTATCGTTTAGTTTAGGAATATTGCGGTCGATTAGTTTAAGGACATTACGGTCCAATGTTAGTTTAAGGACATTACGGTCCAGGTTAAGGACATCATAGTCCGTGAGTTTAAAGACCTCACAGTCAAGGTTAAGGACATCATAGTCCGTGAGTTTAAAAACCTCACAGTCAAGGTTTTAAAGGACCCCACAGTCCGTGGAATGTTTGGTTGTCGGGACCCGTCACCTCTCTGAAGACGTTGAAGGATTACAACGAGAAATATCAGAGGAGTAAAGAGATGTACCCTCGAACCGATGTGAGTTGGTTGAAAGATCTGTAGTCCAATTTGGGGCTAAGATCGGTTAACATATTTATGAGCAGATGAGCTCAATTAATATGGGTTGAGGACTTATGGCCAATCTTGGGCTAAGTCCAATCAGGCTAAAATGTTTAACATTTTATTTTGGGCTGTTGAGCCTTTATTTGGGCTTGGCCCTTTTAACAATGCTGAGCATTGATTTATATCTTGACAATGTTTTTGTCTTTTATTGAATGCTGAGTATTCATCAGAGCTCTGGGCTTATTAAAGAACAATTTATGTTCTGTCAGCGCAACACGTGGTGCGCTAGGCGCTTTGCGCCAGTCAAAGAGCGCAGTGCGCTTCTGCCACGTGGCGCACATGTAAGGGACACGTGTCGTGTTAGTGATATGTATGCCCTAGAGGCCATTACTGTACATAGGATGTATATTGTAGTGGATGCTGGAACATATATAGGTAGGACTTTCTTGCTCGACATGATAGTACGCTATCTGGTTGCTCTTTATCTTAACATGTATACTTGCTGTCTCTCTATTACATGTTGATAAAGCCCTTAGGATGTGTGCTCGACTTCCAGGACTGTGATGTAGATCATACTAGTAGGGCCTGGGTAGTCCATGAGTACATCCTTCAATGTTCCTAGTCTGGGAATATCGAGACGGGGCATCGATATTCCAGAGTAGACTAGTGTATATCTTCTCGACCCATGTGATGGGCGATGGATGATCCCATATCCATTGGTGTTTGACATCAGAGATGGTATGCGGGTGCTCAGTGGTGACTGGGTACACTGAACGGACTCGCCGAGAACTCCCAGAATACTTCACGTCAGATGGCAGTTCTCTGGTGACACTGGTACAGCTTAGTCTGTTGACCCGAGATCGTCATAAAGTCTTGTGTGTCTCCCACTGTGCTTTGATTTCCACCCTACCACGGCTCTACTGAGTCGTGCAAACAGGTGGTTTTTGGGTACAGTCCCGATTCACATAGAGGCAATGAGCGATAGGAGGGGATTCGTCTCTCCCGGTATTGGGGGTTGATGTTGCGCTATGCTCGACTGGCCATAACTGGAAATCCCTGGCCAGGGTTGCAGTGATTTACTGGTAAGTGTTATCAGTAGTTTCACGCTTGTTGTGGACCTTACATCGGCATGACTTATCAAGCTTCTGGGGTCTGACGTTTACCACCCCTAGGCGAGATATGCGACATATCAGACGGACAGACCGGACTGTGCGGTAAGTGTTACTGGTTGGATTCGCAGGAGTGTGAGCAGGCTTGCTCGTTGATCTTCTGATCGCTCAATACCCGGGTGGCTGTTACGTTTAGCAGACCGCATGCGGCTTGTGGGTGTTTGATATGATCATCACCTACTGCCGGCGTATTGACGAGTCTTTAGAGTCCTACACAGGGGTTTCCTGGTTCAAGCGAAACGAAATAGGAGCGCATATGAGATATGTGCGGGACCGAGATTAATACGATATGAGATACCGTATTCTATTCTCGTGATTCATGACATTGATTGGTTGTATGCGATATAGCCAGGTTATCGGATCAAGTGTTGATTCGATAAGTTGTTACACATGATATTAGTCGGTTATATGCAATATGACCGGATCGTTAAATCAAGTGTTGATTTAATGATTTAATGTATAATTATATATTTGATATATTTCTTTACATTAACTAGTATTGGTTCACTTAAGAATTGTTTTCTCACTAGTTTGTGCATATTGTTTATATGTGATATATGCAAGTGTACATGTTTGTATCATGCTTGATGATACACACAAGATAGGTGTATGAGACTTGTATCAAGATTAGGATTAAGATTAGGGTTATTGTTTTATCAAGAGATTTAACAAAAGAGTTGAACTTAGTCAAAGTTGTCAAGCTTGAAGAAGCTTAGAGAAACTTTGACAAAGTCCACTCTTTTGTCATTTCTCTTGATATTCTTTAACCTAACCCTTAACCTAAAACCTTAGTTAATTCTCTACATGAGTTAAGCATGAGGGCTTAACTCAACCATGGTGCCATAATTAAAAGGATAAGTCTCATTCTTTATTTATTCTCTTTATTCTTTCTTCTTCTTCTTCTTCATCAAGCTTCATCAAAAGCTTGCTAGCTCCAATGATGCCATAAGAAAAAGTGTGAGAAAAACAATTCTAAAGTGAGCCCACTTCCTATTTTTTCATCCTTTACTACTTGCCATGTAGTATAGGGTGTTCTCTTCACAAATTTCTTGACCAAGTGAAGGAATAGCTTGAGTTTGAGTCTCCCCGACGTAGATCATCTTCGGCCTCGAAGTCAACGACCTAGCCCGCTCATTTCTCCAAAAAAACCAACGCTAGGATCCGGGATCTCGATGATCGCAGCGAAGGGACGTCAACACGGAGCTTTAGAAGTGGAGGACCGGATCTACAAAGGTTGTAATCCCTTTCACTTAGTAGTAAAGTAGTTTACTTGCTTTTAGTTTCGCCTTACCTCTAGTAAACGATCTTGCATAAGGTTGTTCGGCACATAAAAATTTGATTTTGGCATGGTTGATGCCTTGTAGAACCTCATGAGAGTGCCTAGGAACCCTACAGTGGTATCAGAGCCTAGCTAGAGCTTTAGGCGAAGTGTAGACGAAGTTAGAAACCCGATCGAACCCCGAAACCCTAATCAAAACCCTTCTCTGTACATTTTTTGAAAATGTGGATTTTTGTGAATTAAAAATATCCAAAAAATTCAGCTGGGTTTTCTAGGAGTTACTGTGCAGCACGTGCCCCCAGGTCGACCAATGCGCCACGGAACCGCGGCCCTACCCTGGCTTGCGCGGCGGTTCCCCGGCCATAATAGTGAATCATGCCACGTGGTTTGCACAGTAATTTCTTTCTTTAATTCCTGTGTTTTCTGGGAATTTTTAATTTATACTCAAGAGTTGAGTTTTCTGGGTTGTATTGGGGACTCGATGATTCGATCGGATTATTTAACTTTGTTTATTTTGTTTTTTCCGGGTTATTTTAGAAAGTGTTAAAAAGTTCGACCGTATATCAATAACTCCCTTTTTCCCGACCCGGGAAATTTCCACGTGTTGGATTTTTTCCGTAGTATAAGAACATTCTAAGTAGTGCAAGTAACGTGATGGACCCTCTAGAAGACAACAAACCTTAACTCGATTATGTGACCGTCTTGAACTGCCCTTTGAACCTTAGGGTTTGGGGCAGTACGGCGTGCCACATGTGAGGCGTTGGCTTGACCCTTCTACGGCTGGACCGTTGGTACTGTGGCTTGAAATGGATGTTTTTAAACTCCCCTCAAGTGTTGAGCTATTGGGAAAACTTGGGTGTTTGATTTTTCGATCGGAAAGTTTAACATTGTCTATTTATCTGGAATGTGATACAATAATTGGAATCAACAACATTTGAATGTTATAAATCTAGCAGCTCAGTCTCATTTGATCGGTTGCCATGGGATTTTGATGTGATCAAAAGTCCGTTGCAATCACGTAGCGTACGCGGATACTCGTCGAGTAAACTTAATAGACAGCCACGCCCCATAGCCCCGACCAAGTGACTGTAGGAGAACCCCGTAGCCAAAAGCATCCGTTTGGGTGCTCGCGGCAGCGGTGTTCCGCCTTAGTGCACTTCGTCGACGACATCCGGGGGTGCGGCTATCTACTAAAGTTTGCGACGAGCATTCGATTAGAATGTCGGGAATCATGTTGAATTGCCCGATTTGATATTGAAAACAGTTTTCAATTTTGAGACTAAAATGCGAGGTTTGTAATGGTTAGACATGCGATGTCTATGAAGGTTGCGGATTCCAACTGTTGTAGTTTTACACTTTCTTTTCTACGAATGTAAGTGTAATATGTGATTTCGCCGGTTTCGTTGCTATATGTCAACGACAATTGGGATGGGCATATTTACTTATGTTGATGACATGTGATGTTATGTGTTGCTGGATATGTTATATTGAATCGTCGTGTTTGAATAGCCGGGGTTTTTTTTTATGTGAGATGAGTGTTTTTCTTTTTTTCATTCATGTAAAATTCATTGTATGTAATATTCTTTTATTGGGGCACTTCCGGGTTGAGAATGATGTCACCATTGTATATTATTTACTTTTCCGCATTAGGATAGACCCAAGGAGGGGAGCACAAGTAACCGGGTTCTAGGGTCCAGTGGGAGACCATCTCGAGGAGTCGAGTCCGGGTCTCCTAACTCTAGAATTAGTAGGGTTGCTTGCCGCTCTCGTAGGGGTCTAGGGGTGTGGGATTGGCTATTCATCACGACCGTGGAATCCGTATTTTATACAGGCTCAAAATAAAACACGGACGTCCTAGTATATCCAATATTTCATATGATATTTTCTGCTGCGTTATCTGTGATGTGATCATGTGATTTATTCAAATAGATATTGTATATAGTATATATGATATATTATATAAACGTTGCTTATATTTTACACCCGCACTAGCCCTGCCCCGCTCTGCCGTTAGTTACCTAACCTAACGGTGCAAACGGGACATCGAGGCGAATACGGATAGCATAAGTGTACGTTGTATTTATCTGTGATGTTTAGGTGGACTTAAATGATGGGACATTCATTAATGAGATTAATGAAAGAAAATAAACCTAAAATATGTTGTGGAATTGAATTTCAAAAAAAAAACCCAGGTAGCTCTAGTTGTTGCTTTGCATAGCGGTGTTCCTTGTAAAACATCCAGCACCTTATTTGATGAGGAAAGAGCCGACGATCCCTTCACCGGGAGTGACCTCTTTAGCAATAATTAGCAGATGCTACAACTCTCGGTTTGTCTTTTGATTGCTTCTATAGTTTTTGCTTTGCACAGCGGTATATATGATATATCCTGCACCTTATTCGATGAGGAAAGGGCCGACGATCCTTTCACCGGGAGTGACCCCTTTAGCAAAACTAGAAAAGCCTAAAAAACACTCCATTTAAAAACCATTTGATTCCGCAACGAGATCAAGTTCAAAGCGTTAAAGGTTTTCATAAAAACCATCCGCAACCCTCCGTCATTTTAGGAAGTTGAGTACTTAGTATTCGTGCTGTGTTTGCTGATCATAGTCAAGGCACAGTGTACGGTAGCTAAGTGATGTCTTCCTACACCACATATGATGCGATTAGTTAGGACAGTCGCGTGACTTTGTTGACCTTAGTTAAGGGTCATGTGGGTGGGTCTAATTAATCACGAAATGACGAGTAGAACTTGACTAGTACTTATGATTTGTTGACCATAGTTAAGGTCATAAGTGCTAGGCGTAAAAACCTTTATCGGGAGTTTCAAGTGTTGAAATTTGCAATGAGATTGCATACCTTCTATATGATAGTTGGATCCTGATACCCACTGCGAGTAATTGTTACTCCTGGGGGAGTTTTGCACTTTACAATTAGCCGATCAAGTAGGTGTCTAGAAAGGTGTCAACGGGGTTACACCCCTGGGAAAACGAGGTTTATTTTAATTAGGTCCGTGCGAAAGCACGGGGAGCCTCCCTCAAAGTACCGGCACTGGCCTGACTGAAAGATTGGCGAACTTGTAGAGTGTAATTAATTCCGGCTAGTCTTTCCTTTTAGGGTTTGAAGGAAGATTTGATAAAAACAGTGGGAGCCATCCTGATTAGATAAAATTTATAACCAATCTAATCTTGCAAGAGCGCACGCAGAGTGTTTTCTTCTCTCTCTCTCCAGGTAGCGACCATGTCACGCCTTAATCAAGATAATAATATGGATGTATTGACCGAACCCGCTTGTTATACTGAGCTGGGGAACGTTAATACCGCTCCCACTTATAATTGTTATAAGACAGAGCAGGAAATAGGGGAATACCAGGATTCCCATGCCCCCCAAACGAAGAAAGTGCATGATGATGCATCTTCTTCGGGTGTGTTCATTACAAAGAACTGTTTCTCTGTATTCTCTACGTCCTGGGTATTAGATACTGGATCAGGATCCCGCATATGTAATCTGTTACATGGGCTACAGAAAGGTAGAGAACTGAGAACGGGTGATAAGTTTCATGAGACAGAAAATGGTACAAGTGTTGCAGCCAAGTCTGTCGGTCACTATCACCCTGTATTTCCAAATACATTGATTCTGAACGAATGTTATTAGATACCGAACCTGATATACAACATCATATCAGTCTCTTTATTAGTAAAGAAATGATATAATTTTGTGTTGTTGGATAATCTTTTGAACATTTCCTATATCAATAGTTGATCGGTTCAGGCACGTTATCTAAAAGCATATACATTCTAAATCAAACTACAGTTCCTTACGTACAGAACACACACAAGAGGAAGAGTTCAAAAATGAACGAATTCTTCTTGAGGCGTTGTAGACTGGGTCATATCAATGCGACCCGACTAGCTAAGTTACATTTAGATGCATATTTAAATCAGTTTAAATTTACATCTTATGAAACTTGCCAGTCATGTCACAAAGATAAGATGACCATAGCTCTGTTTACTTGAAACAGAGAAAGAGTTAGTGAACTCTTGGGACTAATACATAGTGATGTATGAAGGTCCCCAGTCTACATATGCCAGGACTGTTTCTTTGTACTTCCTTACATTCACTGATGATCTCTCAAGATTCGAACACATGTTTCTGTTGAAACACATGTCTGAAGCTTTTGAGAAATTCAATGAATATAAGTTAGAAGTAGAGAACTAATACAGGTATAAGTATTATGTCCTATGATGAGATCAGGGAGGAGAATACTTGTGCATGGAATTCTTGGACTATTCTAAAGGAGAATGAGATTCTCTCTCAGCATTACTCCTCCGTATACACCACAGCACGTAGGCGTATCGGGGCGGAGCAATCGTACCATATTGGATATGTTGTGCTCTATGATGAGTATTACTGAGTTACCTGTTTCCTTTTTGAGGTTATGCACTTAAGAAGCTGCATACCTATTGAATTAGGTTCGAATCAGATCACTGCCTACCACTCCATATGAGATATGGTATGGGAAGAGCTCATCTCTTAAGCAAGTTAAGATTTGGGGTTGTCCGGCCTATGTCAAAAGCAAAATCCGGACAAGCTCGAGGCAGGATCAGTTCTGTAGAACTGGAAGGATTTCCAGCTATACAAACTACAGCTGATGATTTGATAGAACCAAAGGATTCAATAGTTTTCGACGAACCTCAGCCTCTCCGCCGATCTAGTAGGGTTCCTCATCCGCCTGAGAGATACTTCGGTTTCTCGATGACAGTGGGAGCGAGGATTGCATCATGAGATGATGACCCAACTAGTTTCGAGCAGGCCATCAAGAGTGGGGACTCTGTAAGAATGGCTGGATGCTTAGCGATCTGAGATGGAATCCATGTACACCAACAAAGTATGGACTTTGGTTGCCATATCTGAAGGGTTAAATCCCCATCAGGAGCAAGTATATCTTGAGAAGATTACTTGGTGTAGATGGAAAAGTTGAGACTTTCAAAGCTAGACTTGTTAAAGGTTTTCGTCATCGACCAGGCGTGGATAATGATGCAACCTTTTCCAGTGGCTATGCTTGAGTCCATCCGGATCCTACTTGCCTTTGCTACATACCATGACTACGATATCTGGTGGTTGGGTGTCATGACTATTTTTCTAAATATTGATTTAGAAGAGAACGTCTATAACTACACAGCCAGAGGGCTTCGTAAACAGTGGGAGCAGCGGAAACGTGTGCAAGTTGCTTTACATAATAAAGCAGGCATCGCGAAGTAGGAACGTCTGTTTTGATGTGATAGTCAAAGAGTTTGACTTCATCAAAATGGTAGATGAACCTTGTATATACAAAAAGGGAGTAGAGAGTAAGGTGGTCATCCTCGTATAGTACGTGGACAACATACTCTTGATAGGAAAAGAGTTTCCTATGCTACGCACGGTCAATCTCCTCTTATCACAAGGATTCTCCAAATAGGATAAAGGTGATACCTCCTAAATCCTGGGTTTTGGATCTATGAGATAGATCTAATTGGATGTTAGGATTCTCACTAGGTGTAGTGAGATGGTATCAATGGATCCTGGGGAGAATCACTGGAAAGGTTCCAGGGTGATAAGGACGACTGAATGTCAGTCGCAGGCATTGTCTTTACCCTCAGTGGAGGGACGGTATGTTGGAAGAGTTCCAAGCTAAGATACCGTGGCAAACTAAACGATAAAGGCTGGTGACATCGCTATCAAAGATACTACCAAAGAGGCAGTTTGGGTGTATATTTGTTCATGAGATGAACTAGGTTCCTACCATTGTGTGACAATGGAAGTGTAGCTTTGGCCCAGGAACCCCGGTCCCATCAGTGACCCAGACATACTCTGAGGCAGCATCACCTGATCATGGAGATAGTTGATCTCCAAGATGATCAAGATTAGGAGAGTAGACTCAGAGGACAACACGGAGGATCCACTCACAAAGGCCTTTTCCCAGAGAGAGACTTTTATGGGATGGTTGAGTATGAGATACTGCAACCACTGCTACAGATGGCCCTAGTGCAAGTGGGAGATTGTTAGTGATATGTATGCCCTAGAGGCCATTACTGTACATAGGATGTATATTGTAGTGGATGCTGGAACATATATAGGTAGGACTTTCTTGCTCGACATGATAGTACGCTATCTGGTTGCTCTTTATCTTAACATGTATACTTGCTGTCTCTCTATTACATATTGATAAAGCCCTTAGGATGTGTGCTCGACTTCCAGGACTGTGATGTAGATCATACTAGTGGGGCCTGGGTAGTCCATGAGTACATCCTTCAATGTTCCTAGTCGTGGGAATATCGAGATGGGGCATCGATATTCCAGAGTAGACTAGCGTATATCTTCTCGACCCATGTGATGGGCGATGGATGATCCCATATACATTGGTGTTTGACATCAGAGATGGTATGCGGGTGCTCAGTGGTGACTGGATATACTGAACGGACTCGCCGAGAACTCCCAGATGGTATTATACCTCACGTCAGATGGCAGTTCTCTGGTGACATTGGTACAGCTTAGTCTGTTGACCCGAGATCGTCATAGAGTCTTGTGTGTCTCCCACTGTGCTTTGATTTCCACCCTACCACGGCTCTACTGAGTCGTGCAAACAGGTGGTTTTTGGGTACAGTCTCGATTCACATGGAGGCAATGAGCGATGGGAGGGGATTCGTCTCTCCCGGTATTGGGGGTTGATGTTGCGCTATGCTCGACTGGCCATAACTGGAAATCCCTGGCCAGGGTTGTAGTGATTTTCTGGTAAGTGTTATCAATAGTTTCATGCTTGTTGTGGACCTTACATCGGCATGACTTATCAAGCTACCGGGGTCTGAGGTTTACCACCCCTAGGCGAGATATGCGACATATCAGACGAACAGACCGGACTGTGCGGTAAGTGTTACTGGTTGGATTCGCAGGAGTGTGAGCAGGCTTGCTCGTTGATCTTCTGATCACTCAATACCCGGGTGGCTGTTACGTTTAGCAGACTGCTTGCGGTTTGTGGGTGTTTGATATGATCATCACCTACTGCCGGCGTATTGACGAGTCTTTAGAGTCCTACACAGGGATTTCCTGGCTCAAGCGAAACGAAATAGGAGCGCATATGAGATATGTGCGGGACCGAGATTAATACGATATGAGACACCGTATTCTATTCTCGCGATTCATGACATTGATTGGTTGTATGCGATATAGCCGGGTTATCGGATCAAGTGTTGATTCGATAAATTGTTACACATGATATTAGTCGGTTATATGCAATATGACCGGATCGTTAAATCAAGTGTTGATTTAATGATTTAATGTATAATTATATATTTGATATATTGCTTTACATTAACTAGTATTGGTTCACTTAAGAATTGTTTTCTCATTAGTTTGTGCACATTGTTTATATGTGATATATGCAAGTGTACATGTTTGTATCATGCTTGATGATACACACAAGATAGGTGTATGAGACTTGTATCAAGATTAGGATTAAGATTAGGGTTATTGTTTTATCAAGAGATTTAACAAAAGAGTTGAACTTAGTCAAAGTTGTCAAGCTTGAAGAAGCTTGGAGAAACTTTGACAAAGTCCACTCTTTTGTCATTTCTCTTGATATTCTTTAACCTAACCCTTAACCTAAAACCTTGGTTAATTCTCTACATGAGTTAAGCATGAGGGCTTAACTCAACCATGGTGCCATAATTAAAAGGATAAGTCTCATTCTTTATTTATACTCTTTATTCTTTCTTCTTCTTCTTCTTCATCAAGCTTCATCAAAAGCTTGCTAGCTCCAATGGTGCCATGAGAAAAAGTGTGAGCAAAACAATTTTAAAGTGAGCCCACTTCCTATTTCTTCATCCTCTACTACTTGCCATGCAGTATAGGGTGTTCTCTTCACAAAGTTCTTGACCAAGTGAAGGAATAGCTTGAGTTTGAGTCTTCCCGACGTAGATCATCTTCGGCCTCGAAGTCAACGACCTAGCCCGCTCATTTCTCCGAAGAAACCAACGCTAGGGTCCGGGATCCCGATGATCGCAGCGAAGGGACGTCAACACGGAGCTTTAGAAGTGGAGGACCGGATCTACAAAGGTTGTAATCCCTTTCACTTAGTAGTAAAGTAGTTTACTTGCTTTTAGTTTCGCCTTACCTCTAGTAAACGATCTTGCATAGGGTTGTTCGGCACATAAAAATTTGATTTTGGTATGGTTGATGCCTTGTAGAACCTCATGAGTGTGCCTAGAAACCCTACATGTCGCGCTTGGCGCCAGATGATGAGCGCATGATGCCAGTTTATGAGCGCTGAGCGCTAATCCATGAGCGCATTGCGCTTTCAATTTAGTGGCGCACACGTGAATGACACGTGGCGCGCTTGGCGCTGAGCGCCAGCCCATGAGTGCAGTGCGCTATTTCAAGAGCGCAAAGTGCAAGTGGTTAATTGGCGCATACGTGATTGACACGTGGCGCATTTGGCGCCGAGCGCCAGTCCAGAGAGCGCAGAAGCGCAGTTCAAGAGCGCAAAGCGCATTTGATCAATTTTATGATCTGAGCTTTTTAAAAGATACTTTGTATCAAGATCTAAGAACAACCGTTCTTATTTTGTTTCAATCTCTTATATTGATGAAAGGCTTTGCCTTTATGGATCTATGATCCTTAAGAGAATTGAATCATTCTTCTTTTTATAATGAGATGTTCATGATCTCTTTGAGAAAGACTTTAGTCTTATAGATCTATGATCTGTGAGAAGTAAGTTCTTCTTTTATTTTATGATGAGATCTTTTGATCTCTTCGTGAAAGACCTTTTGTCTCTGTAGATCTATGATCTTTTTAATGAAATGAATTCTTCTTTTTTTATGAGATAATTTCATCTCTATGTTCATCATCATCATTTTTACCTTGAAAAAAGATCTTCTTGTAAGAGCTTGCTCTTTGAATTTTCTTAAAGTTTTTTTGGGGAGGTTTCTCTCTTTTTTTTGTCTCTGAGACTTAGAGTCTAGGGGCCTTTTTATAGTGCAAGCTGATCAGTTCAATCAGTTAAGGAGATCTTTTCTCCAATTGATTTGGGGAATTTTCCCTCGTTGGATCTTTGATCCAAGGACTTCTAATTTACAGAAGGCAATCTTCTTGTTTTTAACAAGATTGGGAAATCTTTCCAAACAGAATTTATTCTGTGTTTTTGGTGATTTTTTATCACCATTGGATCATTGATCCAACGGTGCTCTGATTTACAGAGCACAACCTTGTTATTTGGAAAGATTTTGAGAAATCTTTCCTTAACAGAATTTAATTCTGATTAATTGATGATTTATCATTATTATTAGATCTTTGATCTGACGGTGGGGAGCTTTTAGTTCCAGCGCTAGCGCACCCGTGCCTTGCACGTGGTGCGCTGCTTAGAGCGCAGCGCACCTAGCGCTAGCGCATACGTGCTTTGCACGTGGTGCGCTGCTTAGAGCCTAGCGCACACGTGCTTTGCACGTGGTGTGCTGCTTAAGCGCAGCGTACCTAGCGCTAGCGCACATGCGCTTTGCACGTGGTGCGCTACCTAGGGCGCAGCGCATTTGGCGCTGCATTTGAAGCGTTGCTTCATTTCAAAAATTTGAATTTTAAACAGAGTTTTGCTCTGATTGGGGGAAACAAATACCCCCCACCATTGCGCTCATGTGACCCACATGTGAGTGCAGCGGTGGCAGCATCTGCGTTCTTGGATCAACCGAGAAGTTGAAACGGCACTCAGTGCCTATAAATAGGACCTTTGGTCCTTAGGATGATTTCTATTCATCTTCTTCCTTGTTTTATGAGAATTTCTATTCTCTCACAGAGCATAGCTCTCCATCTTAAGAATTTTCTTAAGGACAAAAACTCTGTCAAAAGTTAGGTAAAGATTAAATCTTTTAATAATTTAGGGTTTTACCTATTAACAGAGCCTTGCTCTTCATAGATCTTTGATCTGAAGAAAACCCTTTTAGGTTTTCATCAACAGAGCTTTGCTCTTTTGGAATCATAGATCTAAAGAGATCTCTTTCAGGGTTTCTTAACCCATCAACAGAGCTTTGTTCTTCTTCAAATCATGTAGATTTATTAATCTCTTATGAAGAACTCTTAAAAGTTTGTTCATGGATCTTGAAGATCTCAGAATATTTTTTAATTCGTATATATAAAAAAATTGTTTTTAATTTTCTTGATGGATTATTCCATCATTTTATTCCTTCATGATTAGAGTTTGACAAGTGTCACTCTGTCACAGAGCACTGCTCTCAAAGGGAGATTTACTCCTCTGCCCGAGGGATTTCTCATTTAATGAGAATCAATTGTGGATTTCCTCACTTAATCAACAGTCTCATCAAATGATGAGGCTGTTTTATTAATGATGAACTGTCGTCTAAATTTTGTGGGCCCCCTTTGGTCCCTCTCTACTGCATTGCAGTGCGGTACAAATTTAAAAGTACCAAGTGTCAGAATTTAAATTAAATTATAGCATTGACAATTGACTTTTGTCCCTTTTCGCGCAGGCGATATGTCTTTCTATCCCTTTTTCCCGTTTGTTCGTTCAAAGGGAGGATTCCCTGGAGCGCCTATGGACCGGGAAGTCTTAGCATTGATCAAAGATCATGACCCGGAAAATAAGAATCTTCACCGCTGGGGGATATGGTACAATCAAATTATTAAAGGTCGGCAAAGTTTTTCGTGCACGGTACCCTCAGAGCCCATCATGGCGATCCATTACGCCGCCCCACCCCCGGTGAACTATACCGTGGAAGAAGTCAACTAGACTTCGAGAGATCTTCTTCAGCCTGCTATGGCTTCGATATCTGTTCAGCCTCCAATGGCTTTGGATACCCTGGGGCGAAGTATTTGTCAAGGCGAGGCGCGACCGTGGGGACAACCATATATGATTGGCCTAATTCCTCGTCATCCAGCTGGCTATCTGCAATGAGCCCGTTATATTCTGTCAGCGAAGAAGTCGCAGTTGTTGAGGTTTGGGTTGTATCCCGCCATTTATGCTTCTCTCTTCCAGTATTCTACGCTTCCCGCCTGGTGGGTTAAGGCCTTTCTGGAGCAGTAGAATATTCCTACTCACACCTTTCTTTTGCTTGACCGAGAAGTATCAATTTCCTTAGAGGAATTTGCAGAAGTTTCTGGCTTACCGGTTATGGGGGAGCATTATGAGGAATTGCTTCCTGGGGATGAATACGTTTTTGGTGCCAAGCCAGTGATGACAGGCCTTACCCCGGAGAACGCCATTCAACACCAATTTCCTAATTTGATCATAGTGTTGAATATTTATGAGGGACTTTTCCTCGAATCTGGGAGCCGCGGGGTTAATTTCAAGGATTTTATCGCTCGTTTTCTCCATCCAGAAGTCCTTTCGAAGGAGGCTGCTAAATTCGCCACGCTTGACGACCCTTTGGGCTTAGGTTTAAACAACCTGCCAACGGCGGAGGCAGATCAAAAGAGTTTCTTCCTACCCAACACCCCAGTCGTTTCTTTTGCGGAGGTTGCAGTCCCTGGGATTGATGAGGAAACGTTCTTTTTGGGGTTTCTTGGGCTATGGCTGAATTGGTTTGCGCTCCCGATGCACCCTCACCGTATGAGGCCGTCTGTCTTCTACCCAGCTCACCGAATGGTTATTGGGGTGAAAGTGGCTGTCGGGGTTGCCGGGTTAGCTCACTTGTATTACGGCCTCAGCCAAGCGGTGGATACTACTGAACCCGGAGTGCAGCATGTGAACTTCTCGATGCATTACTTCATGTCATGGCTAGAGCTACATGCACTTGGCGTTGGCGCATCTATTGTAAATCCATCACCGCGGGAAGCTAGAGGTTTACTCCTTCGCCCTCGCACGGTTGGAGATGTCATGACCTTCACCGACAAGATCCTGACTATTGGCAAAGAGTCCGCGATAATGGTGCAGCCATTGCGGGACATTTTTAAAGATGGAGCCTCTGTTTTGAAAGCTCGGGAATTCCTTCATTTATATTCCATCAGACCGGGCTTTCTAGTGTTTAGGAAAAATGATGCGGCGTTATTCATGAGATACAATCCGCACCGTTTCGTCCAGCAGCTGAGCTACAATCAGGGAGTCCCGCTTGAGGCTTTCTTGTTAGAACCTGCTGTCACTAAAGAGGGAACACGGGGTCCAACTTCTTTATCAGCGAACCGAGCTGAGCTGCATCATTTTATGCGCGTGAACACGGGGTCCAACTTCTTTATCAGCGAACCGAGCTGTGTCCCGAAGGCCCTTAATGTGTACGTCGCGTGGTATCAGCATTCAATGGGCGCCGTCATCAGGGAGGAGAAGCGACTGCTGCTCGATTGCAAAGGTGCACCCCCTGCCGGTGATCGAAATGTCCCTCTAAAGCGACGGACCATTGTCCCGCCTCCCTTAAGAGAAGCTTCCGTGATCGAAGTCCCGCACGACAGGCCCGAGCTACCGATACCCCAGGCTCCTGTAGAAACGGCGACTGTAGCTTCCCCCGATTCTGGCATGGGTTCAGATATCGGGACTCGTTGTCCTAAAGTGCCTACCAAGCGTAAGCTTGTGCTAGCTGCGACCGGAGCTCGCTCATTGAAGAGGAAGAAAATGTCGATCCTTTCTGCCGACGTTGTACTCGGCCAGGAGCCTCATGCTCCTTATGGTGAGGGCCTGAGCGAGTATGGGACAAACGAGGGTCTATTCATGCCGCTAGATGATACTGATCTGGCGGCTGCCATTGCAGCTTCTGAGTAATTGGCAAGCCACGAAGCGGGACTGGCTATCCTAGCGCAATCAGGTAATCATCAGCTGTATCTTTCGTCATTGCATCATATTTTTATCATCATGTTTTGACTGACACATTTCCCCCTTTTAACAGGCATTTCCACCGAAGAAGCTCTCGCAGCTTCTCTCAAGACTTTTGAGGGAGTGGAAAGACTTCGAGCATCCTTAGGCATCGGTACATTTCGGCTCACCGCGTCTCCGCTCCCGTTTCTTATGGGTAATCTGACCCCTCATTTTCATCTTATTATAGGAACTACCTCTACTCAGGTTACTCTAGGCATGGCATCGACTTCGCAGGGCGGTGCGGAGACGCTTCCCGGGTCAGCTATCGAAGTCTCAGTTCCGCCGGTATTGCCGAAAGAAACTTCACTTAAGCAACCAATGACGAATGCCGTAACGGCTCCAGAGGTAACTATTGGCGTGGATGATGACGTCCCGTTGACGGAGGTCTTTAGAAGATCTGCGCTCACGGCCCAGGCGGAAATGAAGCGTAGAATGCGCGCGGCAAGGGAGCGTGCCGCCGCCTTGGACGCGGGTGCAGGTCCAAGCGTTGTTACCCCTACCCCTACTCGTTCAGAGGATACTTTGGCTGCCTTGTCTACCGCCCACAGACAGGCAGCACGTGTGGCTCGGGATGCAATCGAAAAGCCGACCCAAGGTAACGTGACATTGGGTTCTTTTGTTAAAGTTTTAATTTTCAGGTTCTCATATATCCTATCTTGCAGGGCCGAGTCTTGCCGAGGAAGTGGTAGGTGACGTGGCGGCAACCACCGAGCCTGAGGTAGCGGCAGGTGAGACATCCACAATCGCCGAGCCCGAGGTAGCGGTAGGTGAGATGGCTACAATCGCCGAGCCCGAGGTAGCCACTCTTTCTCAAGAGTCGGGCACTGCTCCAATTGTCGCTTTTTCCCCCTGCGGCTCCTTGCCATTGCCGGGCGCTGCGAGTGTCACGACGATTCTCGTGGAATCAGGAGATGAGGCTGCAGGTGGCGAGACCGTTCCGATGGAGGAGGGTAAAGCATTCGCTGCATCCAGTGACGCCCTTATCGCGGTCTCGACCGGCGACTCACCAGGTAGATTTTGGGTCATTACTTTCCCCTTTATTCTGCAATCCCTTTCAATTTCTTTTGACAGCGTTTCTCTTATTTCTAATGCAGGTGTGATGAGCGTTGGGGTTATGCCATTCGAGGAAGCGTCTCCAGTTGCTGCTTTGACGGTGACCGCTCCTTTACCTTCTCTCGTACCCTCTCAAATGCTGGAAGGTGCGGATTTATGACCCATCAGCTTCATTGTAGGCAGTATACTTCATGTACTGACATTGCATTATTATATCCTTGCATGAGTCCTTTTTGATCACCTTTATCAGGTGCTACACCCACACTTCTCCTTTCAGTCAGAGATTGCCTCTTGTAGCGGAGCTGGTGAGTACAGCTTTTAGTTAATGTCTTTTCTTTTCCTTTACGGGCAGTCAAATCGTTTCTAATTCTTCTTTGCTTTAATTGCAGCTCTACAGATCGAAGGAGGAGACGAAAGAACCGTTGCCCTACCGGTACTCCCGGTCTTGCCTCCTGCTGCAGCCGGTATAGTAAAATCAGTTGTTCATGAACCTCTTTTATTTTTTTGAACCGTTATTTGACTGTGATTTGCTTTGTAGCTGTGACACCGACTTCAGCTCCGTTTGAGTCTCAAGTCGTAATACCAGCAGGCCCCTTCTCTCGATGCCCCTCTTCCAAAGGTGCCGTGAATAGCTTGCGCACGTTGATCGATTATCTTGAGGAGCTTGATGCGGAGACTCCTGCCCTTGCTGCAGATTTCGCTGCTGAGGTTAATCCCATGCTGGCGACGCTCGTGCACTTTCATAATGAAGGCGTCGTAGATGTAGGGTTCCTAGGCACACTAATGAGGTCTCACAAGGCATCAACCATGCCAATTTTAAATTCCGGATGCCGAGAAACCCTAATACGGATCGTTAACTAGATGTCTAGGCGAAAAAAGAAACTAGTTAACAACTAAACTAAAAGAACGGAAATACAACCTTTGTACGATGCCGAAGATGATCTACGTCGAGGCATCACAAGATCAAGCTCCCACTTCACCAAGTCTTGAAACTTGTGAAGAAAACACCCTATACTACTTGGCAAGTGGTAGAGGATGAAGAAATAGGAAGTGGGTTCACTTTAGAATTGGATTTCTCACTCATTTTCTCAAGTTGCCATTGATGGAGGCAAGCTTCTTCATGTGAAGAAGAAGAAGAAGATGATGATGATGATGATATGATAAGTGTTATTTTAAAATGAAAATAATAAGAATACTTATCATATACCAACCATGGTCAAGTGTAGAGACTAAACTAGGGTTAGTGGGAATGGTTAGGGTTAAGCATGAGACAAAATGGTCACTTAGTCAAAGCTTCATGAAGCTTCAATATACAAACAAACAAAGCCACCATTTCCCCTTTTTCTTTTCCAAAATAAAATAAATGAAATAAATAAATAAATGAATAAGAAAATGAAAACCCTAACCATTACACAACCATGGTTTAATCTTTACACAAACCCTAGTGAGCATGTATCATCAAACATGATACAATCAAGTGCACAAAAGTATATCACATATACAACTTGTGAACTTCAAGTGAGAAAATCCATTTAAAATGAACCAATACTAGTTAATGCAAAGTAATATATCTAATATATAATTATGCATTAAATCATCAAATCAACACTTGATTTAACGATCCGGTCATATCGCATATAACCGACTAATATCCAATGTATCGGCTTATCGAATCAATCCTTGATTCGATAACTAGGTTATATCGCATACAACCATTCGATACATTCATCGCGAGAATGGAATACGGTATCACATACACGCATTATTCTCGGTCCCGCACATATCTCATATGCGCTCCTATTTCGTTTCGCTTGAGCCAGGAAACCTCTGTATAGGACTCTAAAGACTCGTCAATACGCCGGTAGCAGATGATGATCATATCAAACACCCACAAGCCGCAAGCGGTCTGCTAAACGTAACGGCCACCCGGGTATTGAGCGATCAGAAGATCGACGAGCAAGCCCGCTCATACTCCTGTGAATCCAACCGGTAACACTTACCGTACAGTCCGGTCTCGTCGTCTGATATGTCGCATATCTCGCCTAGGGGTGGTAAACGTCAGACCCCAATAGCTCGATAAGTCGTGTCGATATGAGGTCTATAACAGTTCGAGAAACTACTGGTAACACTTACCAGTAAATCTCAGCAACCCTGGCCAGGGATTTCCGGTTATAGCCAATCGAACACAGCGCAACATCAACTCCCTATACCGGGAGAGACGAATCCCCTCCTATCGCTCATTGCCTCCATGTGATTCGGGACTGTACCCAAAAACCACCGTTTTGCACGCCCTCTTGGACGTGGTAAGGTGGAAATCAAAGCACAGTGGGAACCACACAAGACTCTATGACGATCTCGGGTCAACAGACTACTCTGTACCAGTGTCACCAGAGAACTGCCATCTGACGTAAGGTATATTACCATCTGGGAGTTCTCGGCGAGTCCGTCCAGTGTACCCAGTCTCCACTGAGCACCCGTATATCATCTCTGATGTCAAACACCAATGGATATGGGATCATCCATCGCCCATCTGTATGGGTCGAGAAGGTATACGCTAGTCTACTCTGGTATATCGATGCCCCGTCTCGATACACCCACGACTAGGGACTTTGAAGGATGTACTTATAGACTATCTGTTCCCACTAGTATGATCTGCATCATAATCCAGGTAGTCAAGTACACATCCTAAGGGCTTTACCAACATGTAACAGAGAGACAATCAGTATACACGTTAAGGTAAAGAGCAACCAGATAGCATACTATCATGTCGAGCAAGAAAGTCCTCCCTATATATGTCCCAGCATCCACTACAATATACATCCTATGTACAGTAATGGCCTCTAGGGCATACATATAACTAACAATCTCCCACTTGCACTAGGGCCATCTGTAGCAGTGGTTGCAGTATCTCATACTCAACCATCCCATAAAAATCTCTTTCTGGGAATAGGCTTTTGTGAGTGGATCCGCCGTGTTGTCCTCTGAGTCTACTCTCCTGACCTCGATCTCTTGGAGATCAACCATCTCCACGATCAGGTGATACTGCCTTAGAATATGTCTGGATCACTGATGGGACGGTTGTTCCTTGGTATAAGCCACAACTCCATTGTCTCACAATGTTAGGAACGTAGTTCATCTCATGAACCAATATACACCCAAACAGCCTCTTTGGTAGCATCTTAAGTAGCGATGTATCATGCCTTTATCGTCTAGTATGCCACGGTATCTAGCTTGGAACTCTTCCAACATACCGTCCCTTTACTGAGGGTAAAGACAATGCCTGTGACTGACATTCAGTCGTCTTTATCATCCTGGAACACTTCCAGTGATTCTCCCCAGGATCAATCGACACCATCTCACTACTACTAGTGAGAATCCTAACATCCAATTAGATCTATCTCATAGATCCAAAACCCAGGATTTAGGAGGTATCAATTTGATCCTATATGGAGAATCATTGTGATAAGCGGAGATTGACCGAGCGTAGCATAGGAAACTCCTTCCCTATCAAGAGCATGTCATCCACATCTCTACGAGGATCGTCACTATACTCCCTACTACCTTTTTGTTTATACAAGGTTCATCTACCATTTTGATGATGTCAAACTCTTTGACTAACTCATCAAAACAGATGTTCCAACTCCGCGATACCTGCTTTATCCTATAAAGCATCTTGCACACATTTCCGCTGCTCCCACTGTCTACGAGGCCCTCTGGCTGTGTACTTATAGACGCGCTCTTCTAAAATATCATTTAGAAAAGCAGTCATGACACCCAACCGCCAGATATCGTAGTCATGGTATGTAGCCGTGGTAAGTAGTATCTGGATGGACTTAAGCATAGGTACTGGAAAAGGTTTCATCATTATCCACGCCTGGTCGATGACGAAAACCTTTAACAAGTCCAGCTTTGAAAGTCTCAACCTTTCCAAGTACACCAAGTAATCTTCTCAAGATATACTTGCTCCTGATGGGAATTTAACCCTTCAGATATAGCAACCAAAGTCCATACTTTGTTGGTGTATAAGGATTCCATCTCAGATCGCTAAGCATCCAGCCATTCTTACAGAGTCACACTCCTGATGGCCAGCTCGAAACTAGTTGGGTCATCATCTCATGATGCAATCCTCGCTCCCACTGTCATAGAGAAACAGAAGTATCTCTCAGGTGGGTGAGGAACCCTACTAGATCGGCGGAGAGGCTGAGGTTCGTTGGAATCTACTGAATCCTTTGGTTCTACCAAATCATCTGCTATAGTTTGTATAGCTGGAACCTTTCCAGTTCTACATTACAGACTTTGCCTCGAGCTTGTCCAGATTTTGCTTTTAGACATAGGCCGGACAACCCCAAATCTTAACTAACTTAAGAAATGGGCTCTTCCCTTTCCATATCACATATGAAGTGGTAGGCACTGATTTGATTCGAACCCGATTCAATAGGTATGCAGCTTCTCAAGCGCATAACTCCCAAAAGGAAATAGGTAACTCAGTAGTACTCATCATAGAGCACACCATATCATATAGGGTGTGATTGCTCCGCCCCGATATACCATCATGCCATGGTGTATACGGAGGAGTAATACTGAGAGAGAATCTCATTCTCCTTTAGAATAATCCAGGAATTTCGTGCTCAAGTATTCTCCTCCTTGATCACATCAAAGGACATAATACTTATACCCGTATTTTGGTTCTCTACTTCTATCTTATATTCTGTGAATATCCCAAAAGGTTCGGACTTGTGTTTCAACAGGAACATAGGTCTGAAACTCGAAAGATCATCAGAGAATGTAATGAAGTATAAAGAACCAGTCCTGGCATGTGTAGACAGGGGACCTTACATACATCATCATGTATCAGTCCCAAGAGTTCACTAACTCTTTCTCTGTTTCCAATAAACAGAGCTGGTGTCATTATATCTTTGTGACATAACTGGCAAGTTTCACAAGATGTAAATTCAAACTGATTTAAATATGCATCTAAATGTAACTTCAGCTAGTCGGGTCGCATTGATATAACCTAGTCTACAATACCTCAAGAAGGATTCGTTCATTTCTGAACTCTTCCTCTTGTGTATGTTCCGTATACTAAAGAACTGTAGTTTGATTTAGAACATCAATGCTTTTAGATAACGTGCCTGAACCGATCAACTTTTGATATAGGAAATGTTCAAAACATAATCCAACAATACAAAATTATATCCTTTCTTTACTAATAAAGAGACTGATATGATTTTGTATATCAGGTTCGGTATCTAATAACATTCGTTCAGAATCAATGTATTTGAAATACAGGGTGACAGTGACCAACAGACTTGGCTGTAACACTTGCCCCGTTTTCTGTCTCATGAAACTTATCACCCGTTCTCAGTTCTCTACCTAGCTGTAGCCCTATGTAACAGATTACATATCTGGGATCCTGATCTGGTATCACATACCCAGGACGTAAAGCATACTGAGAAACAGTTCTTTGTAACGAACACACCCGAAGATGATGCATCAGCATGCACTCTCTTCGTTTGGGCGGCACGGGAATTCTGGTAATCCCCAATTTCCTGCTCTGTCTTATAACAATTATAAGTTGGAGCGGGACCAACGTTCCCCAGCTCAGCATAACAAGCGGGTTCGGTCAATATTCCGTATTATTATCTTGATTAAGGCGTGATATTGTCGCTACCTGGAGAGAGAGAGAAGAAAACACTCAGCGAGCGCTCTTTCAAGAATAGATTGGTTATTATTTTATCTAATCAGGATAGCTCCCACTGTTTTTATTAAATCTTCCTTCAAACCCTAAAAGGAAAGACTAGCCGGGATTAATTATAAGCTACAAGTTCGCCAATCTTTCAGCCAGGCCAGTGTTGGTACTTTGAGGGAGGTCCCCCGTGCTTTCGCACGAACCTAATTAATGTAAACCTCGTTTTCCCAGAGGCGTAACCCCGTTGATACCTTTCTAGACACCTACTTGATCAGCTAATTGCAATGTGTAAAACTCTCCCAGGAGTAACTCTTACTCGCAGTGGGTATCGGGATCCAACTATCTCATAGAAGGTATGCAATCTCATTGCAAATTTCAACACTTGAAATTCCCGATAATTTTGCCCCTAGCACCCTATGACCTTGACGGAGGCCAACAAACCATAGGCTACTAGTCAAGTTCAACCCGTCATTTCTTGATCGAATTAAACCCACCCGCACGACCCTTGACGGAGGTCAACAAGGCCGCACGACTACCCTAATCCAATCTGCATCATATGCATAAGCAGATAAATACTAGTTAGCTACCGCACACTACGCCTTGACGGAGGTCAACAAACGTAGCACGAATACTAAATAGGACTTATCTGAAATGACGGAGGGCTACGACAGGTTTTTCTGAAAACCTATTGCGTAATGAACTTGATATCGTTGTAGAATCAAATGATTTTTAAAATGGAGTGCTTTTGAGGCTTTTCTAGTTTTGCTAAAGGAGTCACTCCCGGTGAAGGGATCGTCGGTCCTTTCCTCGTCGAATGAGGTGCGGGATATATCATATATATCACTGTGCAAAGCAAAAACTCTTAAAAGCAATCAGAAAACAAACCGAGTGTGTAGCATCTGCCAGTTATTGCTAAAGGAGTCACTCCCGGTGAAGAGATCTCGGTCCTTTCCTTATCGAATAAGGTGCAGGATATATCATATATACCGCTGTGCAAAGCAAGAACTGTAGCTACCTGTTTTATTTTTGAAATTCGATTCTACAACATCTTAGGTTTCTTTTATTTCATTAATCACATTAATGAAGTCCCATCATTTAACCACCTAAACATCACAGATAAATACGACGTACACTTATGCCATCCGCATTCGCCTCGATATCCCCTCGTGCACCGTTAGGTTAGGTGACTAACGGCAGAGCGGGGCAGGGCTAGCGCGGGTGTAAAACATAAGTAACGTCTATATAATATATCATATATACTATATACTGTATCCATCACAGAACATCACATGATCACATCACAGATATCACAGCAGAAGAATCATATGAAATATTGGATATACTAGGACGTCCGTGTTTTCAATACGAGCCAGTATAAAACACGGATTCCACGGTCGTGATGAATAGCCAAACCCACACCCCTAGACCCCTACGAGAGCGGCAAGCAACCCTACCAATTCTGGAGTTAGGAGACCCGGACTCGACTCCTCGAGTTGGTCTCCCACTGGACCCCAGAACCCGGTTACTTATGCTCCCCTCCTTGGGTCTATCCTAGTGCGGAAAAGTAAATAATATACAAAAGGTGACATCTTCCGCAACCTGGAAGTGCCCCAATAAAAGAATATTACATACAAGTTTTTACATGAATGAAAAAGAAAAACACTCATCTCACATAAAAACCCCCGGCTATTCAAACACGACGATCCAATATAACATATCCAGCAACACATAACATCACATGTCATCAACGTAAGTAAATATGCACATCCCAATTGTCGTTGACATATAGCAACGAAACCGGCGATATCACATATTACACTTACGGTCACAGAAAAGAAAGTGTAAAACTACAACAGTTGGAATCCGCAACCTCTTTAGACATCGCATGCCTAATCAAATGAATTACTTAGACATCACATGCCTAACAATTATAAACCCTGCATTTTAGTCTCATTATCGAAAACTCTTTTCAATATCAAGTCGGGCAATTCAGCAAGATTCCCGACATCCTGATCGAATGCTCGTCGCAAACTTTAGTAGACGGTCGCACCCCCGACTCCATCGACAAAGTGCACCAAGGCGGAACACCGCTGCCGCGAGCACCCGAACGGATGCTTTCGGCGATGGGGTTCTCCTACAGTCACTTGGTCGGGGCTATGGAGTGAGGCTGTCTATTAAGTTTACCCGGCGAGTATCCGCGTACGCTACGTGATTGCGACGGACTTTTGATCGCATCAAAATTCCGTAGCAACCGATCAAGTGAGACTAAACTGCTATGTTTATAACATTCATTCAGTTATCTCATAACTACTTGTGAATTCCAATTGTTGTATCCCATTCCAGATAAATAGAAAATGTTAAACTTTCCGATCGAACATTCAAACACCCAAGTTTTCCCGAAATAGATCAACTCATGAAATAAGTCTAAAAACATTCAGTTCATGCCTCAGTACCAACGGTCCAGCCGTAGAAGGGTCAAGCCAACGCCTCACATGTGGCACGCCGTACTGCCCCAAACCCGAAGGTTCAAAGGGCAGTTCAAGACGGTCACATAATCGAGTTAAGGTTTATTGTCTTCTAGTGGGACCATCGCGTTACTTGCACTACTTAGAACGTCTTTAAACCACAGAAAAATCCAACACTTGGAGATTTTCCGGCAGAGGAAAAGTTGGGTATTTATATCCGGTCGAACTTTTTAACATATTCAAAAATTATCCGGAAAGCCAAATAGACAAAGTTAAATAATCCGATCGATTCATCGAGTCCCCAATACAACCCCAGAACACTCAACTCTAGAATCAGTATTAAAAATGCCCAGAAAATATAAACAACAGAGATATGAATTACTATGCAAAGAACCGTCGCTAATGCCATAAATGTGCCGCGGAACCGCCGCTATAGGGGTGTCAACGCCGCGGTTCCGCGGCCAAGTAGAGGAATTAAAGGCTCGTTTTTCATGGTAATTCATATAATACCCTGCTGAATTTTTTAAGCATTTTTAATTTGGAAAAATCCTAGATTTTGAAAAAAGTCCAGAGAGCATTATCGGGTTAGGGTTTCGGGTCGATCGGGTTTCAAATTTCGTCTACGCATCGCCTAAGGTTCTAGCTAGGCTCTGATACCACTGTAGGGTTCCTAGGCACACTAATGAGGTCTCATAAGGCATCAACCATGCCAATTTTAAATTCCGGGTGCCGAGAAACCCTAATACGGATCGTTAACTAGATGTCTAGGCGAAAAGAGAAACTAGTTAACAACTAAACTAAAAGAATGGAAATACAACCTTTGTAGATCCGGTCCTCCACCTCCATAGCTCCGCAATGAAGTCTCCTCGCTGTCCAAATCGAATCCCGGGCTCTAGCGTCGGCTTCATCGGAGAAATGGGCGGGCTAGGTCATCGACTACGATGCCGAAGATGATCTACGTCGAGGCATCACAAGATCAAGCTCCCACTTCACCAAGTCATGAAACTTGTGAAGAAAACACCCTATACTACTTGGCAAGTGGTAGAGGATGAAGAAATAGGAAGTGGGTTCACTTTAGAATTGGATTTCTCACTCATTTTCTCAAGTTGCCATTGATGGAGGCAAGCTTCTTCATGTGAAGAAGAAGAAGAAGATGATGATGATGATATGATAAGTGTTATTTTAAAATGAAAATAATAAGAATACTTATCATATACCAACCATGGTCAAGTGTAGAGACTAAACTAGGGTTAGTGGGAATGGTTAGGGTTAAGCATGAGACAAAATGGTCACTTAGTCAAAGCTTCATGAAGCTTCAATATACAAACAAACAAAGCCACCATTTTCCCTTTTTCTTTTCCAAAATAAAATAAATGAAATAAATAAATAAATGAATAAGAAAATGAAAACCCTAACCATTACACATCCATGGTTTAATCTTTACACAAACCCTAGTGAGCATGTATCATCAAACATGATACAATCAAGTGCACAAAAGTATATCACATATACAACTTGTGAACTTCAAGTGAGAAAATCCATTTAAAGTGAACCAATACTAGTTAATGCAAAGTAATATATCTAATATATAATTATGCATTAAATCATTAAATCAACACTTGATTTAACGATCCGGTCATATCGCATATAACCGACTAATATCCAATGTATCGGCTTATCGAATCAATCCTTGATTCGATAACTAGGTTATATCGCATACAACCATTCGATACATTCATCGCGAGAATGGAATACGGTATCACATACACGCATTATTCTCGGTCCCGCACATATCTCATATGCGCTCCTATTTCGTTTCGCTTGAGCCAGGAAACCTCTGTGTAGGACTCTAAAGACTCGTCAATACGCCGGTAGCAGATGATGATCATATCAAACACCCACAAGCCGCAAGCGGTCTGCTAAACATAACGGCCACCCGGGTATTGAGCGATCAGAAGATCGACGAGCAAGCCCGCTCATACTCCTGTGAATCCAACCAGTAACACTTACCGTACAGTCCGGTCTCGTCGTCTGATATGTCGCATATCTCGCCTAGGGGTGGTAAACGTCAGACCCCAATAGCTCGATAAGTCGTGTCGATATGAGGTCTATAACAGTTCGAGAAACTACTGGTAACACTTACCAGTAAATCTCAGTAACCCTGGCCAGGGATTTCCGGTTATAGCCAATCGAACACAGCGCAACATCAACTCCCTATACCGGGAGAGACGAATCCCCTCCTATCGCTCATTGCCTCCATGTGATTCGGGACTGTACCCAAAAACTACCGTTTTGCACGCCCTCTTGGATGTGGTAAGGTGGAAATCAAAGCACAGTGGGAACCACACAAGACTCTATGACGATCTCGGGTCAACAGACTACTCTGTACCAGTGTCACCAGAGAACTGCCATCTGACGTAAGGTATATTACCATCTGGGAGTTCTCGGCGAGTCCGTCCAGTGTACCCAGTCTCCACTGAGCACCCGTATATCATCTCTGATGTCAAACACCAATGGATATGGGATCATCCATCGCCCATCTGTATGGGTCGAGAAGGTATACGCTAGTCTACTCTGGTATATCGATGCCCCGTCTTGATACACCCACGACTAGGGACTTTTAAGGATGTACTTATAGACTATCTGTCCCCACTAGTATGATCTGCATCATAATCCAGGTAGTCAAGTACACATCCTAAGGGCTTTACCAACATGTAACAGAGAGACAATCAGTATACACGTTAAGGTAAAGAGCAACCAGATAGCATACTATCATGTCGAGCAAGAAAGTCCTCCCTATATATGTCCCAGCATCCACTACAATATACATCCTATGTATAGTAATGGCCTCTAGGGCATACATATAACTAACAGTAGAGTCCTGGGTTAATCATTGCAGAAAAATCGAGGCCTGTCTGCATGAGCTTGAGTTTAGACGTCCTGCCCCCGAGGTCTTGGTTGTGAACTCCCAGCGGGCTGCATGGGTCGAGGAGAGCACCCCTTACTTCCGCCATCTTGAACAAAAAGCGGCTTTCAGGCGTAAGGAGCGCGAGGAGACTTTAAGTGAATCTGCTCGTTTGCATGCCCAAGTTGATGCAAATGTTGCACAGCTGAAAGTCATCTTTGAAAGCCTTCTACGATGTATTTCTGACGGGCTAACGCTGAGGCAGAAACTCGACCTTATTGAACGAGATGGACAAGGTCGTGAGGTGGCTTAGCGGGTCATTGATGAGCAGCTTTCATCTTATCTGCAGCAACGAGCTTAAGTTGAAGCAGAGTTGGCCATGGCAGCTGACCATGAAAAGGGGCTGAGGGAAGTGCGCGAGCGATTAATTGGTCTATTGAAAATGCCTCCCTCTCAATAATTGTTTTTGTACCATTTATAATTTTGAATAAAATGTATCCATTTTTTTATTCTTTCATAAGATGTATCTTGTATCCAATTGAATTTATGAATAAAAGTTACATTTCTTTCTCAATGTCTTGTGTCATCTCTTTGCTTTCTTCTTTTCTTTGTTATCAGCATGTCACTCTAGTAAGCATAGTCTGCAGATGATAGAGAGAGCATTCCGTTTTGAATTCTTCGAGAGGTAGTGAGGGCTTAGAAAGCAGGTTCAGATCTGCTGCCTAAGGCTTTTCAACTTCATGAGCTGTGAGGGTCTCATAAAGATTTTTCTCCCTACGAGTTGAGAAGATCTCGTAGGTGTACTTTCTCCTTAGGAATTGTGAGGATTCCTAAGTGCGTTTTCCCTTATAAGTCGTAAGGATCTTACAAGAGAGTTTTCTTCCTTACGGGTCGAGAGGACCTGTAAGTGGTTGATGGTGTTGCCATTATCCGCACTTCGCGGAGTCAGGAGTTGCCCTAAGAGCTTCCTACGGGGTCAAAATTGACTTTAGCCGTGTTCCACGGGACCACGATTTGCTCTAGACGCTTCCCACGGGGTCAGGAATGACATAAGCCGCATTCCACGAAACCAGGAATTTGCTCTGGATTCTTTCCATAGGGTCTGATTGACATAGCCGTGTTCTGCGAGGATCAGGCTCCGCTCTGTACGTTTCCCACGGGGTCAGGATTGATATAAGCCGCGTTCCACGAAACCAGAAATTTACTCTGGATGCTTTCCACGGGGTCTGATTGACATAGCCGTGTTCTGCGAGGACCAGGCTCCGCTCTGGACGTTTCCCACGGGGTCAGGATTGACATAAGCTGCGTTCCACGAAACCAGGAATTTGCTCCGGATGCTTTCCACGGGGTCTGATTGACATAGCCGTGTTCTGGGAGGACCAGGCTCCGCTCTGGACGTTTCCTACAGGGTCAGGATTGACATAAGCCGCGTTCCACGAAACCAGGAATTTGCTCTGGATGCTTCCCACGGGGTCTGATTGACATAGCCGTGTTCTACGAAGACCAGGATTCGCTCTGGAAGTTTCCCACGGGGTCAGGATTGACATAAGCCGCGTTCCACGAAACCAGGAATTTGCTCTGGATGCTTTCCACGGGGTCTGATTGACATAGCCGTGTTCTGCGAGGACCAGGCTCCGCTCTGGACGTTTCCCACGGGGTCAGGATTGACATAAGCCGCGTTCCACGAACCAGGAATTTGCTCTAGATGCTTCCCACGGGGTCTGATTGACATAACCGTGTTCTGCGAGGACCAGGATCCGCTCTGGACGCTTCCCACGGGGTTAGGATTGACATAGGTCGTGTTCCACGTGACCAGGAATTTGCTCTGGATGCTTTCCACGGGGTCTGTTTGACATAGCCGTGTTCTACGAGGACCAGGCTCCATTCTGGATGTTTCCCATGGGGTCAGGATTGACATAAGCCGCATTCCACGAAACCAGGATTTTGCTCTGGATGCTTCCCACGGGGTCTGATTGACATAGCCGTGTTCTGCGAGGACCAGGATCCGCTCTGGACGCTTCCCACGGGGTCAGGATTGACATAGGTCGTGTTCCACGTGACCAGGAATTTGCTCTGGACGTTTCCCACGGGGTCAGGATTGACATAGGCCGTGTTCCACATAACCAGGAATTTGCTCTGGATGCTTCCCACGGGGTCTAATTGATATAGCCGTGTTCTGCGAGGACCAGGCTCCGCTCCGGACGTATCCTATGGGGTCAGGATTGACATAAGCCGCGTTCCACGAAACCAGGAATTTGCTCTGGATGCTTTCCATGGGGTCTGATTGACATAGCCGTGTTCTGCGAGGACCAGGCTCCGCTCTGGACGTTTCCCACGAGGTCAGGATTGACATAAGCCGCGTTCTATGAAACCAGGAATTTGCTCTGGATGCTTTCCACGGGGTCTGATTGTTATAGCCGTGTTCTGCGAGGACCAGGCTCTGCTCTGGACATTTCCCACGGGGTCAGGATTGACATAGGCCATGTTCCAAGTGACCAAGAATTTGCTCTAGATTCTTTCCACGGGGTCTGATTGATATAGCCGTGTTCTGCGAGGACCAGGCTCCGCTCTAGACGTTTCCCACGGGGTCAGGATTGACATAAGCCGCGTTCTAGGAATTTGCACTGGATGCTTTCCACGGGGTCTGATTGACATAGCCGTGTTCTGCGAGGACCAGGCTCCGCTCTGGACGTTTCCTACGGGGTCAGGATTGACATAAGCCGCGTTCCACGAAACCAGGAATTTGCTCTGGATGCTTTCCACGGGGTCTGATTGACATAGCCATGTTCTGCGAGGACCAGGCTCCGCTCTGGACGCTTCCCACGGGGTCAGGATTGACATAGGCCATGTTCCACGTGACCAGGAATTTGCTCTGTATGCTTCCCACGGGGTTAAGATTGATATAGCCGTGCTCTGCGAGGACCAGGCTCCGCTCTGGACGTTTCCCACGGGGTCAGGATTGACATAAGCCATGTTCCACGAAACCAGGAATTTGCTCTGGATGCTTCCCACGGGGTCTGATTGACATAGCCGTGTTCTGCGAGGACCAAGATCTGCTCTGGACGCTTCCCACAGGGTCAGGATTGACATAGGCCGTGTTCCACGTGACCAGGAATTTGCTCTGGATGCTTTCCACAGGGTCTGATTGACATAGCTGTGTTCTGCGAGGACCAGGCTCCGCTCTGGACATTTCCCATGGGGTCAGGATTGACATAAGCCGTGTTCCACGAAACCAGGAATTTGCTCTGGATGCTTTCCAGGGGTCTGATTGACATAGCCGTGTTCTGCGAAGACCAAGCTCCGCTCTAGACGCTTCCCACGGGGTCAGGATTGACATAGGCCGTGTTCCACATGACCAGGAATTTGCTCTGGATGCTTCCCACGGGGTCAGGATTGACATAGCCGTGTTCTGCGAGGACCAGGCTCCGCTCTGGACGTTTCCCACTGGGTCAGGATTGACATAAGCCGCGTTCCACGAAACCAGGAATTTGCTCTGGATGCTTCCCACGGGGTCTGATGACATAGCCGTGTTCTGCGAGGACCAGGATCCGCTCCGGACGCTTCCCACGGGGTCAGGATTGACATAGGCCATGTTCCACATGACCAGGAATTTGCTCTGGATGCTTTCCACGGGGTCTGATTGACATAGCCGTGTTCTGCAAGGACCAGGCTCCACTCTGGACGTTTCCCACGGGGTCAGGATTGACATAAGCCGCATTCCACGAAACCAAGAATTTGCTCTGGATGCTTTCCACGGGGTCTGATTGACATAACCGTGTTCTACGATGACCAGGCTCCGGTCTGCACATTTCCCACGGGGTCAGGATTGACATAAGCCGCATTCTACAAAACCAGGAATTTGCTCTGGATGCTTTCCACGGGGTCTGATTGACATAGCCGTGTTCTGCGAGGACCAGGTTCCATTCTGGACGTTTCCCACGTGGTCAGGATTGACATAAGCCGTGTTCCACGAAACCAGGAATTTGCTCTGGATGCTTTCCACGGGGTCTGATTGACATAGCCGTATTCTGCGAGGACCAGGCTCCGCTCTGGACGTTTCCCACGGGGTCAGGATTGACATAAGCCGTGTTCCACGTGACCAGGAAGGGTTGACTTTATCCGCATTTCACGGAGTCGGGGTTTGACTCTCGGTCATCTGTGCACCGCCGAGTCATGGAACTGGGAATTTCCACGATTCTGTTTTGCTTGATGTTGCGTTTGTTGTAATGAGACGAATGTTGAGATGACCTCCAGGCTGCTTTGTGAACCGTTGAGGCTTGGCTCCTTTTTCTGATGGGGCCTGGTGGGAAGGTATGGTTCCCTCTTTGTTTGTGCCTCTGGATTGTATACAGGGATCAATGTGATCTCATCTGTAGGGCAAAAATTTCATTTTATATATTTTCTTTCCGCGATGCTTTGTCATTTCAGCTTTTATATCGCGAAAATCGCGATCGCCCAATCATTTCGGTTATTTTTCGCGATGCCCAATCATTTCGGTTTTTTGTTTTATTTACTCGCTTCTTTTTATTGCGAGTTGCCCAATCATTTTGGCTATTTTGTATGCATACATTTTTACTTGCTGATTTGCAAGTTGCCCCATCATTTCGGCTATTTCATATGTATTTGTGGCTCACTGGCTTTTCGCCGCGAGTTTGGGATTTGGGATCTGATACTGATTTAGGCATCAGCATCGCTACAACTGGGATATTGCCAGGAGCGAATCATCATTTGCCTTTGTCGGTTCGAACAAAGGTGGCTTAGCAAATAAGGTTAAGATCCTGTCGACTAAGACTTTTGACTTCATGAGCTGTAAGGGTCTCATAAAGGTATTTCTCCGTACGAGTCGTGAGGATCTCGTAGGTGCATTTTCTCCTTAAGAATCGTGAGAATTCCTAAGTGTATGGCTTCTTATGAGTCGTAAGGATCTTATAAGAGTATTTTCTCCTTCTAAGTCGAGAGGACTTATAAGGGCTGTTCACCGTGTAAACATATCCCTAGTCGCGGGCGGGACTTTGTTAGGGAAATGTTTATTCGCGCCTGTGGATTGTATACAAGGGTCAATATTGAACCGCTTGTAGGGCAGCATTGGAGGTTGTGATAGCTTAAGAACAGGTTCAGATCCCTGTAGCTTAAGGCTTTTGAATCCTATGAGCCGTGGCGGTCTCAAAGGAGGGTTCTCCTTACGAGTCGTGAGGATCTCGCAAGTGTAATTTCTCCTTAGGAATCGTGGGGATCCCTAAGTGTGTTGCTCTCTTGTGAGTCATAAGGATCTCACGCAGGTGATTTCTCCTTACAAGGCCGAGAGGACCTTGCAAGTGTCTTTTAACGAGCTTGCGCCCTTTCGGGTTTTCACAAAACTCGCCGGTAGCCCTGTTGTTTTTACTCATGGAGCCCTTTCGGGTTTTCATCCATGCCCATTTTGCTTATGGACATACAGTTTTCTTTCTTTTTTTTTTATATTTTTTTGTGTCAGCCTTTTGATGCTGCGGTCCGTAGTAGTTTATCGACGCCTCGGTCAACAGCCAGTTTTAGGACATAGTGGTCCATCGTTAGTTTAAGGACGTTTCGGTCCGCAGACCGGCTACTACTTATAGAGTTTGGGCTTAGGAAGATAGCGAGCGGACATAGGCGTCGTCATCTATCGTTGACCTAGGCCGTGACTCGTCAGGCGTAGTATTTTTTTAGGAAGCGGCCGTTTATTGGCCTGAAAGGTCTTTCACCATGCATGTCCATGAGTAGATAAGCTCCACCCTGGTAAACTTTGTCTATGATGTACGGGCCTTCATAGTTCGGCTCGAATTTCCCCCGTTTGGCACGATTGGGGATCATAGGTCTTTTGACCACTAGCACGAGTTCGTCTTGGCGGAATGTTCTCAGCATAGTCAATCTCTCGTATGAGCGCGTCATCTTTGCTTTATAAGCCTCCAGATTCTGTTGCGCCATCAGCCGGGTTTCATCAAGGGCGTCGAGCTCCTCAAGCCGAAGATGAGCATTCTCTTCGTCCGTTAGCTCGTAGTGAATGGCCACTCGTAGAGAGGGTAACTCTATCTCGAGGGGGAGCACCGCTTCTGTGCCGAATACCAATGCATACGGCGTTATGTTTGTGTCCATTTTGAACGTAGTTCGATACGCCCAGAGAGCTTCGTGCATTCTCTCGTGCCAGTCTTTTTTATTTCGAGACACCGTCTTTTTCACGATCTTCGTCAAGGTCTTACTGAAAGCCTCAGCTAGACCGTTAGCTCGGGGATTATAGACCGAAGAGTATCTCCAGTCTATGTTATGTCGTTGTGCGAAGTGGCTAATCTTGTGGTTTCTGTAGGCTGGCCCGTAATCGGAGATAATCCGTCGCGGTGTGCCGAACCGATAAATTACGTGTGTCTTGAAGAAATGGAGGATATTCTCCGTCTTCACTTCCTTCAGCGGTACTGCTTCTGCCCATTTGGAGAAGTAATCAGTTGTTGCCAGTATGAACCGATGTCCTCTGGACAATGCTGGTTCGATGGGGCCAATTATGTCAGTTCCCCACATTTCGAACGGCCAGCTAGCCACCGTCGGATGTAGCGGATTTGGATGCTGGTGGATAAAGTCTCCGTGAATCTGGCACGAGTGGCACTGCTTCGCGTATTCGAGACAGTCTTGGATCATCGTGGGCCAGTAGTAGCCCATTCTTTTGATCTTCAGTTTCATCTTTGGCTCGACTTGGTGAGAACCACAGAGTCCGTCGTGAGTTTCTTGGACGACTCTCCTCGCCTCGTCAGGTCCCAGGCATCTTAGCCATAAAGAATCAAATGATCTCTTATACAGGGTATCATTGACGAAGGCGAAAGACAGAGCTCGTTTCATGAGCTGATGTCTTGAGGACGCATTTTCAGGCGTTCGACGGGATTTGAAGTTGTCTATAAAGACTTCTCTCCAATCCTTAGCCTTTCCCTGGTCTTTTATTTGTAGGGATGCTTGCTCGGTCGCTTCCTTTTCTTTGGGCGACTCCGGAGATATTTCTACCGGTGCAAGAACCTGACGGCTTTGTACAACAATCCTCACATCATCGAGATTCTCGTTGGCCAATTCTTTAGCGAGTTTGGCCAGTGCATCCGCTTTGGTATTTTCCGCACGCGGTATGCTCTCCAGGACATAGGCAGGGATTTGAGTCAGCAGTTGTTGCACTCTCTCGCCGTACTTCACTAGCTCTGGATTGCACGTTTGATGATCGCTATTTACTTGACTAATGATCAGCTGGGAGTCTCCGTATATAAGAAGGTTTTCAATTCCCATGTCGACAGCGATCTCAAGACCTGCTATCAAAGCTTCGTATTCGGCTTCGTTATTTGTCCTCGGCTCTGTCAAAGAAAAGGCAAATCGCATTATCCCTCCTTATGGAGTCACGAAAATGAGGCCTGCCCCTGATTTTATTATGGGGGTGTTTTGTTTGCGCTTCTTCATGGAAGATGCTCCATCGAAGTAGAGTTCCCACCGGGTATCATTTTTTTCTCTCCCCGTCGATCGTGTCAAACGCGTGCTCGTCGGGCAATTCGCAGTTCAAGGGAGAATCGGCAAGTATCGGATGCTCAACGAGGAAGTCAGCGATAGCCTGGCCTTTCACTACCCTGAGGGGACGATAAGTTATTGAGAACTCCATTAAGAGCAGGGCCCATTTAGCGAGCCGTCCCGTTAATATAGCTTTTGACATCAAATATTTGAGAGGATCCACCTTTGATATGAGATGGACCTCATGCGCCAAAGCATGGTGTCTGAGCTTCGTTATCGCGAAGATTAACGCCAGGCAATGTTTTTCGATGGGGGAGTAGTTGCTTTCTGCCCCCAGAAGAACTCGACATAAGTAATAGAGGGCTCTTTCCTTCCCTTGGTCATTCTCTTGTGCCCATAACGCGCCTAGAGAACCCTCAAGGGAGGTTGTATACAGAATGAGAGGCTTTCCCTTAATCGGAGCGGTTAACACCGGAGGATTCTGTAGGTATTGCTTAATTTCGTCCAGTGCACTTTGGCATTTGCGATCCTACACGAACGGAGTTCCTTTCTTCATTAAATGACTGTAGGGACGGCACTTGCCTAAGAGATTGGCTATAAATCGCCGGATATACGCGAGCTTCCCTTGGAGAGACCGCAGTTGCTTAAGAGTCCTTGGCAGAGGCATTTCCATGATCTCCTTGATCTTCGACGGATCTATCCCGATGCCTCGGTGTCGTACGTTGAACTCTAGGAATTTGCCCGAGGAAACTCCGAACGCGCATTTAAGAGGGTTCATCTTCAAGTTGTATTTCTGAAGGCGCTGAAACACAATCTTCAGATGTTCTAAATGTTCCTCGTATGATTTGCTTTTAACTACGAGATTGTCGATGTAGCATTTGACAATTTCATGTATGAGGTCGTCGAAAATCTTCGTCATGGCTCTTTGATAGGTGGCACCGGCGTTCTTCAGACCGAAAGGCATCACCTTGTAGCAGAATATGCCCAAAGGAGTCCGGAAAGCGGTATGCTTCTGGTCTTCGGGATGCATATTTATCTGATTGTATCCTGATAAGCCGTCCATGAAGGAGAAGACTTCATAAGTGGATGTATTATCTATCATCAGTTCGGTAACCGGTACAGGAAAATCATCCTTTGGGCAAGCTTTGTTGAGGTCCCGGAAGTCCACACATATGCGCACCGTCCCGTTTTTCTTCATTACTGGGATAATGTTGGCGATCCAATCAGGATACTGAATCTCTTGGATGAAGCCGGAGTCGATCAGCTTCTTGACCTCGGTGTTGATGCTCATCTCAAACTCGAGTCGCATCCTCCTTGCTGCCTGCTTGACTGGCTTGATGTCTGGGGATATTGCCAATTTGTGCACAGCAATCTCTGGATCCAATCTTGGCATCTCGGAATAGTTCCATGCGAAACAGTCTTTATACTGCACGAGCACGTCTTTAAGCGTAACCACCTTTTCTTCAGACAACAGCTCACTGACGAATGTCGGCCGTGGGTCGTTTGCCGTCCCCAAGTCTATTTTCTTGAGTTTATCTGCAGAAGTATGTATCCCATCTTCCAGTTCTTTTGGCGCCGGTGGAAACTCTGAGATCACCTTGTCATCATCGTTTTCGAAGCACTAGGGGAGATCAGCCATATCTTCGCATACTCCTTCTTCTGACATCGTTATCACGTGACAGGTGCGAGATCGCTTCCAAGACCGATTTTGATCTGGCTCTACTCTCATTACATATGTGGCTTTCGGTTCATGCTTTTGTGGTGGGGTTACCCTCCAGCTGCTGGATAGAGCGAACTTGCCTTGTTGATACTGGTCTTTGACCCAATTCTAGAAGGTGAAGCAATCTTCGAGAGGATGTCCTATTGCTCGGTGATAGGAGCAATAGTCTGGGTGAGATACCTCGTCTGCTTGCTCGGGGTGCTTGGACTCTGGGAGCGTAATCATCCAATGTTTCACGACGAGGTCGAATATCTTCCTTGTCTTATCTCGGGGAAAAGAATACGCTCGACCCATCTTATTTACAAGGGACGAATCCCGACTGCTCGATTCTTGATCGCGTGTCTTTTTGGACCCGCTATGCTGTTGTCGAACATATTTTCCGTTCTTGGGTTTATTTCTGCCTCTGCGTCGGGTCTTTTGTATGACGGGCTGGCGACGAAGGGCATCATCCTTCTCTGTAGCCTGGTGAAGGAGGCGCTGCGTTCTGGCTTTCTCGTGGATGGCCATTTCGCGATTATGGTCGTTGATTGATCATTATCTTCGTGTGTTTTGAAATGTATCACAACCAAAGAAATTTATACTGCAATCAATTGACGGTGTCTATTGTAGATTCATCGGTGAATGCGGATCGTCCACAGAGAAAGTGTGATTTGATCGATCTTGTTTTAGTTGAGTTGAAAATTAAAACGTAAAAGAAAATGATTCAATAATTGTGAAATTTAGTTTCAAGAATCATCAAGAAATAGATCTAAAATCAAGAAATACTAAAGATCAAGAAGATGTCCAAATCGAATGAATTATCAAGATTTGTAAAGAAGCTTGTAGGAATCGATCCAATCGATAGTAATGATGAATACTTATGATTACAAATTCTTATCTATTGAAGATTTGTTGCTAAATCGATGAAAATCAACGAGGTTTAGGGATCTGTTGAAGAAACTAGGGTTTCTTCATCATCATCCCTTGCCCTTTCGTTGATTAGCATTCAAATTCTAGCCTCTAGGAAATTCAATCATCGATCGTTGATCTCTAATTTGGAGCGAAAACATTTAAGAAAGCATCTCGCTCAAAACTAGATCATAGTTGATTCAATTTCCTAAAATTTACAAAACTCATAAGACTTAAGAATCGTTCAAGAATTTACTCATCATCATCTACCTATTTTCTCGATTCCTCCACAAGCGGAGTGTTCACTCAAACATCTTGAAAAGGAAAACAATCAAGAATCGAAAATTCTTCATAATGCTCAAATGTAAAGAAAAGCAAGATCAAGAATTTTCACCTTTTATTTATCAACGTTTCGTTACAATTCACTCAAAGAATACAAGATTTTGAGGAGAGAACTCAATCATCGAAATTAGCTTCGCATCGTCTTCTTGAGTCGCGGATCTTCGTGGATTTCTTGCTCAGATGAAGATCGGCGTTGCTTCAAAAGGCTCGTTGGATGCTTGCTCGATTTGGTACTCGATGAATCTTGATCTGGATCAAATTGTGTCACTCAATTTGTTTTAGAATTGACTTGGATCTCACTACAATTTTTACCCTCCAAATTCAACAACCTTCAAACCCTAGATCTAGATCTCTTTTTCTAACCACCTCCTTTGAATCTTCCCTCCAAAACTAGGTTGTTAGAGAGAGTCTTCTAGAAGAAGTTTGTTGGCAGGAATATTCTAGAATAAGGAATATTCTAAGATAAGGTTGTTAGGCCGAGCCTTCTGGATAAACCCACGTGCTCTTTGGGAATCTTCTGGAAGCTGAGGCCGTTACAGGAAGCCACGTGGAGGAATTTGGAATGCTGACGTGTCCAACTAGCCGCGGATCCGCGGCGGATAGGCCAACTCGGCTGCGGATCCGCGGCCATGTTGGGAGCTCGGTGCATCATTTCTCTAGGATTTTTCTGTTGTTGGCTTTTTGGTCTTTATCTGATGCATGGAATCTCATTAACCTCTCTTGTTAACTGCCAGATCATAAGTCTTGGACTTGATGTATTTTATCAGCATTTTTAGCAGTTCCGGCTCTTTTACGTGGAGAATTTCCTACACACAATCTCGAGACAAGTGTTTGATACACAAAGATCACGCATGTAATAATAAACACTCAATTTCCCTCAAAATGCCGGTTATAATGTATAACACATGTTATTTGATATTTTGTAGATGAATTGCTAATATGTGCTATATTTATACCAAACACCTTTAGATGACTGCAAAGGGTAGGGAAATTGATGTGTTAAAAATGCAATATTTTCGACTGATCAAATTCCCCCAAACTTAATTTTGGTCGTCTCGAGCAAACGTATTTATTTAAAAAGAAGGAGAAAATAAATAAAGAGAAAAACTAACTAGCACACTTTCATAGGCAACACGATTTCACTGAGCACGTGCAACAAGCCTTTAAACCTCTAGGTGTCCCTAGTAGGAGAAGTGTTGTCTCCTGAGGGTTTTCAGCGGATTGCACCCACAAAATCCCATAATAAAAGGAAGACCGTGAAAGTTACGTATAAAGATAAGATATGTAAAAGAAAGACTTTGAAAATCAGAGTTTCCAACTAATACTAGCTTTTCAGGTTCTATGAGCCCTATCTTAATAGTCATGAAAAGATATTAGAAATCACGTCATCCCTCAATAAAATATCGTCTTTATTCTTCATTCCTATCTTTCTTCCAAACATCGATCATATAACCCTGCGTGTGTATACAAGACATCCCTACACTCGGAGAATTCAATTCAAGCTATCATACTCTTGTACATCTACCTCGGTATTAATGAATATTAGATGGGATTGCTCACACATTTTTCATGTGACCGTTAATACTTCTTGAGTTACTAACCGACCAATTACTCATGTGCTTGCTAAATAGGTGTATTTAATATTTTTCTCATCTTGCAACACCTAAGGCTTAGCAGTGACTCCCAAACCAGTTGGTCTAAGGCACTAGGTGATGAAGCACCCTCGCTATATTTTTTTTTATTGCTTCCTTGGTGATAATAAAACCAGTGTTCATTTTCCTCACCATTTTATCTTTTCTATTTTTCATTCATTATTTTCTTCATACTTTGGATTTTAGACAAGAGCATTTCAAGGTATCCTCTACTATCTCGAGTTTCAAGACGTGTGTAAGTGCGTATAGTAGGGTATCAACATTCAAATGTTTGGCTTCCAGAATAGGAACTATTTTTCAGACTTATTTTTATCCTCAGATTAGTGACATCTTTCATCTTACTAACTTTTGGGACAACGGCTCACAACTACTTATTACTAGTTTCGTTTAAGAAAACTTCTAACTTTCTTGGTTTCCTTAAATTTTTCTAATCTTTTGGATGTAATTTTTTACTATCTAATCTTTTATTATCTTATTTATGTAAAAAAAATATTTTTTTTATTTTTTATTTTTATTTTTATATGTTTTAAATGTTTTGTGCTTATGCAAAGTATGATGCAAAGTGATACGCAAATAAGCACAAACCTCCCCCAAACTTGTTTTCAACAGTGTCCTCACTGTTGTCTTCTGCTAAACCTCAAAAACCTGTAAACTTGGGAGGACATTATTAATGGGGGCAATAATATATGAAAGTGAAAATTCTTACCCAAACTTATTTTTGGCTCACAATTTTTTGAGGACAAAGTTATGTTCAAGAGCCAAAAATATACCTACATCCCCCAAACTTGAGTTAAACAATGTTAATCTTTTAAAATCACAAGAGGGGGTCAAAGTTTATTGGTCAATGCCATGCTTTGCAAAGACCGAAAGTCAACACCAACCATTCGAAAATTTTATCAGTGTAGTGCATGGGTTGGTGGAAGAGCATGTTGTAGAGAGACATGAAGAAGTGGGGAAAAGATAAGTGGCGGAATAGAAAGGGTTCGCGTCTCAATTTGGAGAGACGACACAGTGATTGTGATGATGGATTACTCGCATTCACATGATTGTCCAGAAGAAGGGGTGGAGGTTCAATTTCTTTTTCTTGTAGTTGATTCATCTCAACACCCGTGTTTGCTAAAAATGCGAGTTCATCAGCGAAAATGTCCTCAAAAGTCTCATCAATACCCCGAAGAATAATGTCATCAAAAAGCGCGAGGTGGTCTTCAGACTCCAAAAATGGTTCATAATCAGTGTTATATGTTGACCCGGACAACTCGGTGGAAGAGTCCGTATGTGTATGATACATAGTTGGGTCAAACAACAACATATGAAAAGAGTCTAGATCAGTATCATGAGGCTGATCAAATTCGCTGCTGTCGACATCCATTAATTCGACAGAACAGACCTGAGCAGTAGGTTCGGAGGGTACACTTCCCAACTTATATATGTTAAGCTCAATTGACATCTTCCCGAAGGATAGGGTCACAGAGCCGTTACGACAGTTGATTATAGTATTGGAAGTGGCCAAAAAGGGTCGACCAAGAATCACCGGAATTTGATTCCGTGGGTTCGCTACAGGTTGTGTATCGAGAACAATAAAGTCCATAGGGAATACAAATTCCCCGATTTTTATCAACACATCCTCTAGTTCACCCCTAGGTTTGGTGATTGATCTGTCGGCCATCTGGAGAGTGCAGTGAACTGGTTTCAACTCTCTGATTCCTAGCTGCTCATAAACCGAGTAAGGAAGCAGGTTAACACTTGCGCCAAGGTCAAGTAGAGCACGGTTAATGTGTTTAACCCCAATAGAAATAGAAATAGTAGGATAGCCAGGATCCTTACGTTTCCTAGGTAATTTTTGGGGAAAAGTTGTGTCTACAGTCTTTGACATGAACACCTTTTTTGGCACTTGAGTCTTCCTCTTCCTAGTGCACAAGTCTTTGAGAATTTTCGCATAAGTTGGGACTTGTTGTATAGCATTTAGGATAGGGATGTTGATGTTAACCTGTTTAAATATTTCAGTGATCTTCTCCATTTGCGGACTTGGTCTGTTTCCCCTTAACCGATTCGGATAAGGAGCTTTAGCAATAATAGCGGGGTCCAACATTGGAGAAGATCGTGTAGGTAGGAAAGATCCTAGAATAGGAGTGGGGATCATCTTTGGTGGACTAGATGAGGTATGCTGAGGTGTCGAGCCTTGAGGAAAACGGAGAATAGGCTCGGAAGAAAATGGTGGGGTAGACGAACTGGGGTCAGAATTAGAAGTAGAAGTGGAAGGAAAGGTCTCGGCCGGGGTATCATCGATTGATTCTTCATTATTATCATCAATCTCTTCACCGACATGGTTGTCAAGTACTCTTCCAGATCTCAACGTGGTAATAGCATTTACATGATGTGAATAGCCAGGATTGGGTAAAAGTTGAGTTGGAAGTTTCCCTTTCTCTCTAGCACTCATCTCGGCATTTAATCGAGCAATTTGTGCTTCCATCGATTTAATACTCTCATTTTGGGAAGCAGAGTTCCTTTTTATGTCATCGACGGAAGACTGAAAATTTGCCGTAGTTTGCATGAATTTTGTCAGAAGCAAATTCATGGTTTGTTCGAGTGAAGAGGAGTTATCTGAACCGACCGTTTGGAACGAATTATTCCCAGGTACAGAATTTGTGGCCGGATTTTGAAAAGTTTGTGTTTGGTAGGGGTGCTGACTTAGTTGAAGTGGTTGCTGTTGTGGTGGAGGACCCCTTTGAAACTTGTTTTGGTTTGGAACCATGTTTTAAGTTTGTGATTGGTTCCAAGAAAAGTTAGGGTGATTTCTCCAACCTTGATTATACGTGGAAGAATACGGATCGTTTCTAGGTTTTTGTTGGAAAGCAGTATTAGTATGCTCTTGACCTTGAAACGGAGAATTCAAAGGACATTCTTCCGTAAGATGTGATAGATCAGAACAGCATTCACATACAGTTTTGGAGAGTGACATCTGATTTAGGGAGGCTGCTAAAAATTTATGTTCCATAGCTTCGAGTTTCTTTTGCATTGCTGCCATTTTAGCTCTAACTCCTATGGAAACATCAGATTGATGATTACCACTCCTAGACGATGGTTGACTTACATTCTCCCACTGTAAAGATTTTCAGCGAAATCTTCTAAAAATCTCCAAGCTTCACCGTCATCTTTAGTCATGAAAGTGCCTTGACACATAGATTCAAGGGTCTGTTTTGTTGTAGGATTAATGCCCTCATATATGATTCTGCACAGATCCCATCTAGGAATTCCGTGATGAGGACATTGAACTAACAGATCCTTGAAGCGTTCAAAACACTTCGAGAATGGTTCATTTGGAAGCTGGGTAAATTGATTTATTTCGCTATGGACTCGAGCTGTTTTATGATTAGGGTAGAATTTCTTAAGGAATGCTGTTATGAATTCTCCCCAGTTCGAAATAGAATGTGCAGCTGTGTTATAAAGCCACTTCTCGGCTATATCGCACAAGGTAAATGGGAGAAGACGTAATCTCATAGCATCCACAGAAAGCTGTGAAGTACCCATCATAGCGCATATATTTTCAAATTTGGTAATAAAGACATATGCGTCTTCAGACTCGAGACCGTGATATTTGGGTAAAAGATTGATGTATTGGGTTTTGATTTCAAAATTGTCCCCATTGGCTGGTGGAATGGTGAGACAGGTCGAAAGAGGACCTTGCATAGGGTAACATCTCTCTTGGAGAGAGATGCGGGGCGGATTCTGCGCACCTGCGGACGGTGGCAGAGTAGTGTTAAAGAAGTTCGATGGAGAACCGTCCAGCGAAGTGGGTGTGGGAGGCGGTGTAGAAAAGTAGACGTAGAAATACTGACTTCGGAGTCGATAAGAGGAACGGGGACAAGACGGGCACTAGAATCCCGTGTCCAGCCGAGCATGCGCTAAATGGTTTAGCACAAGTGGCAGCGTTAAGTGATAATTAAGGAAAAGATGAGTTTGGTGTTTGTTTTAAAAAAAATACGGATTTTTGAAAAATTCAAATCACAAAAATGCATAAGCAACCCTAGATCTAATGGTCACCTAGGTCAAGTCTCTAGACCGCTCCTAGACTTCCAGAAAACAAGTCGCAAGATAGATCCTCTACTGCCTCGTTGCCCCTTCTGTGGCCAGGTAAGTGCCAGGTAAGTGGGGGGTTCTCCACTACGTAAGTAGTGGGCCTAATTAAGTAACCACTTGTCTAGACACCACAAAAGAAACGCGGATAAGCAATAGATTACCCACGACCTCCTTCTGTCCTAAGTGAGTGCGACGGTCCTTAGAGTCATGTCTAGATTTTTTTTAGTTAATGAGGGTGATGCGGATGCAAGTTTGTGATTTTTGGGGCTTAGGACGGGTAATGAAATCTCGACCTAATCTGAATTTTGGTCGTGCCCCTTAATTTCCGTGTTAAAAATGCAAACAACCAAGATCAAACACGCAACAATTTTTCTTTTTGCGGCGCTGCGAATTTTTGCAAACCTACAGAAATTGGTTAATAGAGCAGAGCAGGGAAGAGATAAGAAAGTCAGAAGAGGACCTAAAAATTTTGGAACAGTGAATCCCTCAATTCACCATGGATCCGCCGCAAGAAGGCTCTAATGACCGCGGTTCAGCCGCGTCCTAATGTGATCCCTGCACAAAACTTTCAGGAACGATCCCTGTTCACTCACTGAGCTCTCTGAGATGCTCTGAAATTTTTTTCTCTCGCTCCATAGATTCCAGATTTCCTTGCAACAAGTCACAACAAATTGTTAAGCGTTTGTTGAGAATTTTGATCTAAAAATTCTGATGGAATAATAAATTTTCCAACTCAAATTACAAAAACGAACAAATTAGCACACGATCCCCGACAACGGCGCCATTTGATTGATCATTATCTTCGTGTGTTTTGAAATGTATCACAACCAAAGAAATTTATACCACAATCAATTGACGGTGTCTATTGTAGGTTCGTCGGTGAATGCGGATCGTCCACAGGGAAAGTGTGATTTGATCGATCTTGTTTTAGTTGAGTTGAAAATTAAAAGGTAAAAGAAAATGATTCAATAATTGTGATATTTAGTTTCAAGAATCATCAAGAAATAGATCTAAAATCAAGAAATACTAAAGATCAAGAAGATGTCCAAATCGAATGAATTATCAAGATTTGTAAAGAGGCTTGTAAGAATCGATCCAATCGATAGTGATGATGAATACTTATGATTACAAATTCTTATCTATTGAAGATTTGTTGCTAGATCGATGAAAATCAACGAGGTTTAGGGATCTATTGAAGAAACTAGGGTTTCTTCGTCATCATCCCTTGTCCTTTCGTTGATTAGCATTCAAATTCTAGCCTCTAGGAAATTCAATCATCGATCGTTGATCTCTAATTTGGAGCGAAAACATTCAAGAAAGCATCTCGCTCAAAACTAGGTCATCGTTGATTCAATTTTCTAAAGTTTACAAAACTCATAAGACTTAAGAATCGTTCAAGAATTTACTCATCATCATCTACCTATTTTCTCGATTTCTCCACAAGCGGAGTGTTCACTCAAACATCATGAAAAAGAAAACAATCAAGAATCGAAAACTCTTTATAATGCTCAAATATAAAGAAAAGCAAGATCAAGAATTTTCACCTTTTATTTATCAACGTTTCGTTACAATTCACTCAAAGAATACAAGATTTTGAGGAGAGAACTCAATCATTGAAATTAGCTTCGCATCGTCTTCTTGAGTTGCGGATCATCGTGGATCTCTTGCTCAGATGAAGATCGGCGTTGCTTCAAAAGGCTCGTTGGATGCTTGCTCGATTTGGTACTCGATGAATCTTGATTTGGATCAAATTGTGTCACTCAATTTGTTTTAGAATTGACTTGGATCTCACTACAATTTTTACCCTCCAAATTCAACAACCTTCAAACCCTGGATCTAGATCTCTTTTTATAACCACCTCCTTTAAATCTTCCCTCCAAAGCTAGGTTGTTAGAGAGAGCTTTCTAGAAGAAGTTTGTTGGAGGGAATATTCTAGAATAAGGAATATTCTTGGATAAGGTTGTTAGGCCGAGCCTTCTGGATAAAGACACGTGCTCTTTGGGAGTCTTCTGGAAGCTGAGGCCGTTACAGGAAGCCACGTGGAGGAATTTGGAATGCTGACGTGTTCAACTAGCCGCGGATCCGCGGCGGATAGGCCAACTCGGCCGCGGATCCGCGGCCATGTTGGGAGCTCGGTGCATCATTTCTCTGGGATTTTTCTGTTGTTGGCTTTTTGGTCTTTATCTGATGCCTGGAATCTCATTAACCTCTCTTGTTAACTGCCAGATCACAAGTCTTGAACTTGATGTATTTTATCAGCATTTTTAGCAGTTCCGGCTCTTTTACGTGGAGAATTTCCTGCACACAATCTCGAGACAAGTGTTTAATACACAAAGATCACGCATGTAATAATACACACTCAATTTCCCTAAAAATGCCGGTTATAATGTATAACACATGTTATTTGATATTTTGCAGATGAATTGCTAATATATGCTATATTTATACCAAACACCTTTAGATGACTGCAAAGGGTAGGGAAATTGATGTGTTAAAAAAGCAATATTTTCGACTGATCAGTCGTCTCGAACCTTTTGGCCCACTTCTCTTATAAGCTTGTCCATTTGTTCTTCGAATGACGGACTTGGCATTTTCATGGCGGGAGCTCGTTCTGGTTCAGGGTTAGCATCTTCCTACAGAGTATCTCCTTCTTCATCGAAGTCATGTATGACGTAGCTGCCATGGACCCGCTCCCATCCCTTGGATTGAACGTATCCTAGCCCGATCGTTTCCATTTTTCCGTTGGGCAGTTTTCGCTGGGTTCCAGGGACATCCTAGATCCTGTTGTAGAACTGAGCTTGTCGAACGGTCTGCTTAAGGGGTACGCCTTGGCGTCTCAATAGTCTTTTTAATCCGTCTACGTAGTATCTGGCTAAACGGATGGGTTGGAGTCTGTTAAGTGTAGAATCCGTACCATGCCAAATTTCTTTCTCCACTTTGGTTTCCCCGGATTGGTAGAATAGGATCGCCTTTTCACCTTTTCTCCTGGGAGGGACATAGAATGTTTGCAATTCCTGCACACTATATGCATTAAGTGCATCGAGCTCTTTGTAATGCTCCCGCGGAACCATTGCGATTCGCAAACTCCGATCATCGCCAGCGAAGGCTTGTATCGATGGCCAAGCAGAGAATACGGCATTGACCTCATCTTCCGAGTCGCTGCCGAAAACCAGAATAGGGGTGGACGGTCCCGGCCTGTTGCGTTGGGGCGGACCTGAATAAATTATTTCCTCTTCCTCCTCGGTATCACTCCCGAAAACCGGAATAGTAATGATAGCTTTGGTTTTGTCCTCTGGTTTGCGGCATCTTTCTGTATCTTCGAAATCTGGCAGGAAGTACTTGGCATCCTCATATTTGCGGACTTCGTTCTTGGAGAATGGGTTTAGTTCCCCTGTCACAGTATACTCGATACCATCTTTGAAGTACTTCATACACTGATGTTGTATAGAAGGGATAATATTGTACTCGTGTAACCAAGGCCGGCCGAGCAAAGCGTTGTAGCAAGTCTTGGCGTCAATGACATGAAACTTGATGTCAGTAACGAGCAGCCCAAAGCGTAACGTCAGTATCACAGACCCGAGCGTCCGTGATGACTGGGAGTCAAACCCGGAGATGGTGATTTTATCATGAGCGAGGTGCTGAACGCTCATGCAGATTTCCTTCAACACTCTTACATTAAGGAGATTGACGGAAGACCCATTGTCAACAAGGATTTTGCCTATCTTGATATCGTGACAGTACCCGGAGACATACAGGGGACGGTTATGCTCGCACGTCTCAAGGATGAGTTCTTCATCGCCGAAGGTGATATCGGCTGTGTGCACTTCTTCCAGCTCTTCCTTCATCTTTTCTTCGGCGAGGAAAGCTTGGAACTATTCGGGCTCCTGTAACGCCTTGATTAGTGAATCTCTCGCCTCTTTGGATAGCATAAGGGCGTCGAGAATGCTGAGCTGCGAAGGTATCTTTCTCAGGTGTGTAAGAACGTTGTAATCCACCTTACTTTTCTTGGGCGGGTCCTTGGCTGCCAGCTCTTTGACGACTCGATCATCGAGGGCGATATCCTCAGGAACCTTTTCTTTCCCCTTATCCTTTCTATTTGACCCACTGTTCGAGGACCCAAGATTCTTTTCGGGCAGCGTACGATTGCGCAGCAGAATATTTTCACAGGTCTTCGATTCTTCCTCTTTTCCCGAGGTGGACTCTTTAAAAAGAGGGTCAAGAGTCGTTTCTTCGTCAGAGTCACTCCCGAAGGTGAGAACTTGCGGTCCCCCAGCGTAGACCATGCGACAGCTGCCGGTAGTTCTCTTACGCTCCTCGGTCGTATTTCTTTGCTCCCGACGAGTTTTGCGTTTCATCCGTTTGAAATGTTGCCGGTGAGCAACATATCCCTGCTACCATCTTTTAAAAGCGTTGCACCCTTCGATGGAGTGCGCAATCTTTCGATGATATAAGCAGTAGCTAGGATGTATTTCCGTTTCACCAAGAATGTTTCCTTCAGAGGGTAGCAGCTTCATTCCCATCGATATAGCTTTGGCGAACCTCTTCCTCGTCTTGAACCTGCTTTTATTTGCGGCGGACGTATTTTGATCTGGCGGGGGTGTTTCAACCCTTTCGTCCAATTGCCGGCATTTGGCTTTTTCAAATATGGCCATCTCGCGCTCCCGATCAGCTTTGCTTTTCAAAAGAGCTTCGTTTAGGAATGCATCAATCATTTCGTCTGATGGTCCTGGAAGTTCAGGCTCAGGATATGCCCCCAATTTCTCTGCGTAAGAAGCTTCTTCATCGTTTATTAACGAGTGAGAGATCACATAGCAGCTTGCCACATAATCTTCAGGCTCATCCGACGAGTCTTCTCCATTATCATCATCTCCGTCCTTAAGGACGCGGCTGAGAAATTCTTGGAGTGTGATTGTGGTCCGCGCCTTCTGATTATATTCTTCCAGCGCGTCGATATACTTTTGCAGGTCCGTGCGCTTGTTACCAGGCTTCACGGGCTTTTTGGCTTTCTTCTTTTTCTTCGAAGAATTTGGCGGCTGGGTGTGAATGCTTTGGCTATCACCACCAATTTTTGGAGCTGGGCGCGGCTTCAGCATTCTCTCGATAATCTCGGGTTCCAGTGGATTCTTCCACCTGATCGCCGGGCATGTATGGAGATCCTTCAGCATTCTTTTAGTCTTGGCTGAAAGAACGACCTCCTATGGAGCCTCTTCTATGAAAGAACATGATGCCCCCGGTGTGTCTGCCTTCTTGGGAGTGTGTGGCTGTGGCGGGTTTACCTTCCAATTCTCGGATAGGGTAAATTTGCCCTGTTGGTATTGATCTTCGATCCAGCCTTTAAAGACGAAGCAATCTTCAATTGGATGGCTAACCGTTTGATGGTAGGGGCAATAATTGGGACTATTAGCCTCGCCAGGTTGCAACGGTCTTTTTGGATTCGGCAGATTGATGAGCCTGTTGCGCACCGCCAGCTCAAACAATCTCCTTGTTTTGTCCCGGGGAAATGAATAAGGGCGCTTCATTTTCTCATTATAGTATCGTTGTCTTTCGTCTAAGCGATCCGTTAATTCTGGACCACTGGGCTGTTGTTGAGCATTCGCGACGAAGGTCGCCTTCCCTTTACCCTTTTCGTTCCACGGCTCCGCCTTTGAAGGAGACGGTCTATGACCCATCTGGTCCATTTGGGCCAGTTTGTCGATCAAACCTTGGAACGTGGTCGGCTTGAAGAACATCATGAATTGTGAAATGGTCGCTTTAGGGTCGAGAGTACCCACAACCATGCCTACCGCAGGCGCTTCTTCGATACGCTGCTCGCATTTTGACCATAGATTTCGCCATCATATTGCGTATTGAACCCATGTCTTGCCAGGTTTCACCCTGGCATTGATCAATGCCGTTATTGGGGTGCGTTCACTAGCACTCGCGAAACGCTGGGTGAATAATAGCTCCATCTCTGCAAAAGTCTTGACGGAGTCGTTTGGAAGTTCAGAATACCACTCGAATGCCGTCTTTGACAAGCTACCAACAAACTGGCGGAGCAGAAGTTTATCATCACCCCCGGTGTTGCCGCACAAGGCTCTGAATTGAGAGACATGCTGATGTGGATTCCCCGTCCCTTTATATACATGAAATTTAGGGATCGTATATCCCGGCAGGTACCTTATTTGGTCATACCAGCCTGGATAAGGTCGTCCAGTCTTAACGATCTGTCCAGCCGCTTCGTTTGCCTGGTGAGCTCGTATTTGCTGAGCAATGCAATCATCCAGAGCGTCCTTAGAGATGGTCTCCTCTTTGGCTGCTGAAAGAGCCGGAGGAGGGTTCGATGTCTCCCCTCTGTCGTCTTGAACGATGATCGGGGGGTCTTCAGCTGGAGGTTCCGGCTGTAACATCATGCCCTCCATGTCTTGGAACAAAAGAGCCATTCGTTTATATTGGCTGCCTGCTCCGCAACCTCTTTTTCTTTCCTCTCGAGCATTCTTCGGAGGAAATTAGCATCAGTTTCTTGTTCCTGACGCTGCTCCGAGGTCTCTGGATTTTCTTTCGGACCAGTGAGTGTGGCCATTGCAGTTAGCATCTCCTGAAGTTTCTGTTGCTGCTGTTCCTGAGCCTTTGTTATCGATTGGGTAAGCGGTCGATGACCCGTAGAAGCACGGCTTTCCTCTTTTCCGGAAGCCATATAAACGGTATGTGTTACCATCCCCCCAGACTTAGGGCGTTTAGACCCAGCGTCTTTGCGGTTCGTCGCAGTCATAGGGGCTTTCTCCGGCCTCCTTCTCTTGTGAGCGGTTGATGTTGAGGGAGCCGTTACAGTGGGCACCCAGACGGATGTCGCTTTTTGTGGCTTGACGGGATGGTTTTCTCCTTGTCGAGCTTTAAGCTTCTTTGATCGGCGAGAGTTGTCCTGGTAAATCACCGATTCCTGGACCTGTCGCCAGACCTTGTATACATTAGAGGACAGCCGTTGAGGGGGTTGTTCCAGCTTTGCCTTTGGGGCATTCTCCACATGTGGAGGAGATCTTTTCAGCACCACAGTCGGAGAGTTCCTGTGCACCTTGTTAAACAGTTCAAAGTTGTTCCCGGTTGGAACAACATCATCGATTTCCACCGTTGGAGCTGGTGGAGTGAGTCCAGACGGAGAGCTGCCCCCAGCCTTCCTTACTCGGCGCCAGTGACGACGGCAAGCATGTCGCGCAGATGGTGTTGGTTCAGCTATGGGGATGGCTTTGTCACGCCTCCTGTTCTGGTCAGGCGTTGCTGGTATCAGCCTCTTGAAGACCGACGTCCGTTGAATGGGGACAGTCAACCTATCAAAAGCAGACTTTCGCGTAGGAGGAGAAGTTTTAATGACTTCGTTCGAGGCGGAAGCCAAAACAGTCAGTCTTGCAAAGACTGACTCCTTGGTAGGAGAAGCCGCTTTGACGACTTCTGGAGCAGGGATGGCTATCCTCTTCGGAATAACCCTTTCTGGGATTGCAGGCTTCTTCATGGGCCCACATGAACTTTGGTCCAATCTGATAAAGACTGAAGCATTTGGTTTGGGCGACCCGTTGAGAGGGGCCGCAGCAGTTGCAAGTCGATCAAAAACCGACCTTTTTGGGGCTTCTTGCGGCAACATTGGGGTATTGAAGCTCATGGGTGGGATCATAGTCCCAAAGAATATCCCAGTAGTGGCCTGAGTTACTTGGTCCACCGGCATCATGAACAGGGAGGCCGCCTGGGGCCCGTAAGTTACACCTCCAGATGAGGCGGAACGGGAGTTGCGGTTGCAGCTGGAGCATTTTGTGCAGGTAGAAGCCATTGATCTTTCGTTTTCTTGACGGAGCAAGACACCAAATCTTAGTACCTCGAATCCAAGGGAAACCATATCAAACCGCGATTCGTTCGCGAACACGACACACGAAGTGTGGAGTGGAAAGAGGAAAAGGTCCCACCGGGCGTGCCAGAATCTGTTCCCCTCCGAAACACGGGGACGCGACCGCGTAGGTCCGTCTGGCCTGAATTCGGGGGCAGATGCTAATTGTTGCTATCCGTCCACCTCTCCAAAGATGCCAAGTTAATTTATGATACAGTGTATCGAAGGTTTAAACGGATGTGGCCGATGTAACAGACTTCGTCAGATTCCCCGTCGTTGAGGGGTTATTGATTGTAGGGACGCTCTTCCCTGCAGGCGCAAGCCCCTCCAGTTAATTACGCTACCGCATCGCGATAACCACTTTCTCCTTCTCCAGATGGTTACTTCGTGTCGTGGGTGTTTGTTTTGTTTTTGGTTGCCCGTGGATTGTATACGGAGACTAATTTATGTTGTCGTCCGTAGGACGTGGATTAGTCCAAATCCGTATCTTCTTAGATTTGGGTTTGGGAGTTGGGTTTAAGGATACATTAGTCTCATTTGAGACTAATATCAACTTAAACATTTGTTAAGGATACATTAGTCTCATTTTAGACTAAGATCAACTTAACGGGATCGTTTAGATCTAACAAGAGAGCATTTGGGCTCTATCGTTTAGTTTAGGGACATTGCGGTCGATTAGTTTAAGGACATTACAGTCCAATGTTAGTTTAAGGACATTGCGGTCTAGGTTAAGGACATCATAGTCCATGAGTTTAAAGACCTCACAGTCAAGGTTAAGGACATCATAGTCCATGAGTTTAAAGACCTCACGGTCAAGGTTAAGGACATCATAGTCCGTGAGTTTAAAGACATCACAGTCAAGGTTTTAAAGGACCCCACAGTCCGTGCAATGTTTGGTTGTCGGGACCCGTGACCTCTCTGAAGACGTTGAAAGATTATAACGACAAATATCAGAGGAATAAAGAGATGTACCCTCGAACCGATGTGAGTTGGTTAAAAGATATGTAGTCCAATTTGGGGCTAACATCTGTTAACATATTTATAAGCAGATGAGCTCAATTAATATGGGTTGAGGACTTATGGCCAATCTTGGGCTAAGTCCAATCAGGTTAAAATGTTTAACATTTTATTTTGGGTTGTTGAGCCTTTATTTGGGCTTGGTCCTTTTAACAATTCTGAGCATTGATTTATATCTTGACAATGTTTTTGTCTTTTATTGAATGCTGAGCATTCATCAGAGCTCTGGGCTTATTAAAGAACAATTTATGTTCTGTCAGCGCAACACGTAGTGCGCTAGACGCTTTGCGCCAGTCAAAGAGCGTAGTGCGCTTCTGCCACGTGGCGCACATGTAAGGGACACGTGTCGCGCTTGGCTCTAGGCGCCAGATGATGAGCGCATGATACCAGTTTATGAGCACTGAGCGCTAATCCATGAGCGCATTGCGCTTTCAGTTTAGTGGCGCACACGTGAATGACACGTGGCGCGCTTGGCGCTGAGCGCCAGCCCATGAGCGCAGTGCGCTATTTCAAGAGCGCAAAGTGCTAGTGGTTAATTGGCGCATACGTGATTGACACGTGGCGCATTTGGCGCTTAGCGCCAGTCCAGAGAGCGCAAAAGCGCAGTTCAAGAGCGCAAAGCGCATTTGATCAATTTTATGATCTGAGCTTTTTAAAATAGACTTTGTCTCAAGATCTAAGAACAACCGTTCTTATTTTGTTTCAATCTCTTATATTGATGAAAGGCTTTGCCTTTATGGATCTATGATCCTTAAGAGAATTGAATCATTCTCCTTTTTATGATGAGATGTTCATGATCTCTTTGAGAAAGACTTTAGTCTTATAGATCTATGATCTGTGAGAAGTAAGTTCTTCTTTTATTTTATGATGAGATCTTTTGATCTCTTTGTGAAAGACTTTTTGTCTCTGTAGATCTATGATCTTTTTAAAGAAATGAATTCTTTTTTATATGAGATGATTTCATCTCTATGTTCATCATCATCATTTTTACCTTGAAGAAAGATCTTCTTGTAAGAGTTTGCTCTTTGAATTTTCTCAAAGTTTTTTTGGGGAGGTTTCTCTCTCTTTTTTTTCTCTCTGAGACTTGGTGTCTAGGGGCCTTTTTATAGTGCAAGCTGATCAGTTCAATAAGTTAAGGAGATCTTTTCTCCAAATGATTTGGGGAATTTCTCCTCGTTTGATCTTTGATCCAAGGGCTTCTGATTTATAGAAGGCAATCTTCTTGTTTTTAACAAAATTGGGAAATCTTTCCAAACAGAATTTATTCTGTGTTTTGGGTGATTTTTTATCACCATTGGATCATTGATCCAATGGTGCTCTGATTTACAGAGCAAAACCTTGTTATTTGGAAAGATTTTGAGAAATCATTCCTTAACAGAATAATTCTGATTAATTGATGATTTATCATTATTATTAGATCTTTGATTTGACGGTGGGGAGCTTTTAGTTCCAGCGCTAGTGCACCCGTGCCTTACACGTGGTGCGCTGCTTAGAGTGCAGCGCACCTTGCGCTAGCGCACACGTGCTTTGGACGTGGTGCGCTACTTAGAGCGCACCGCACCTAGCGCTAGCGCAAACGTGCTTTGCACGTGGTACGCTGCTTAGAGCGCACCGCACCTAGCGCTAGCGCACCACGTGCAAAGCGCACACACGCTTTGCACGTGATGCGCTGCCTAGGGCGCAGCGCACTTGGCGCTGCATTTGAAGCGTTGCTTCATTTCAAAAATTTGAATTTTAAACAGAGCTTTGCTCTGATTAGGGAAAACAGGTACGTCCACAAGAGAGATGAGCATGGATGAAAACCCGAAAGGGCTCCGTGAGTAAAAACAGCAGGACTACCAGCAAGTTTGTGAAAACCCGAAAGAGCGTAATCTCGTTAAAAGACACTTGCAAGGTCCCCTCGACCTTGTGAGGAGAAAATACCTGCGTGAGATCCTTATGACTCACAAGGGAGCAACACACTTAGGGATCCCCACGATTCCTAAGGAGAAATTACACTTACGAGATCCTCACGACTCGTAAGGAGAATTCCCCTTTGAGACCCTCACGGCTCATTGGATTCAAAAGCTTTAAGCTATAGGGATCAGAACCTGTTCTTAAGCCATCACAATCTCCAATGCCGCCCTACAAGCGTTTCAATACTGACCCTTGTATACAATCCACGGGCACGAATAAACTTTTTCCTAACAAAGTCCAACTAGTGACTAGGGATATGCTCACACGGTGAACGACCCTTGTAGGTCCTCTCGACTTATAAGGAGAAAACACTCTTGTAAGATCCTTACGACTTATAAGAGAACATACACTTAAGAATCCTCACGATTTTTAAGGAGAAAACGCACTTACGAGACCTCACGACTCGTAGGGAGAAACACCTTTATGAGACCCTTACGGCTCATGAAGTCAAAAAGCCTTAGTCGACAGGATCCTAACCCTATTTGCTAAGCCACCTTTGTTCGACATCGACAGAGGCAAATGATAATTCGCTCCTGGCAATGTCCCAGTGGTAGCGATGCTGATGCCTAAAACGGTATCAAATTCCAAGTCCTTTCACGGCAAATGATGATTCGCTCCTGGCAATATTCCAGTCGCAGCGATACTGATGCTAAGATTGGCATCAGGTTCCAAGTTCCATACTTGCAACAAAATCAGCAAGTAAAAGAAATGCATATGAAATAGCCGGAATGATGGGGCAACTTGCAACAAAATCAGCAAGTAAAAATATATGCATACAAAAATAGCCGAAATGATGGGGCAACTTGCAACTAAATCAGCAAGTGAAAATGTATGCATACAAATAGCCGAAATGGTTATGCAACTCGCAATAAAAAGCAGCGAGTAAATAAAACAAATAGCCGAAATGATTAGGCACCGCGAAAAATAGCCGAAATGATTGGGCAATCGCGACTTTCGCGATATAAAAAGCTGAAATGATAGAGCATCGCGGAAATAAAAATAATAATAAAATGAAATGAAACTTTTTGCCCTACAGGTGAGTCCATACTAACCCCTGTATATAATCCATCGACATAAACAAAAAGGGGACCGCATTTCCCCACCAGACCTTATCAAAGGGAGAGTCAAATCTCGACGGAAACATCTGCATCTCAGAAGAACAACAACGGCGTTCCTCCTCATTCCAGCAGGATGCGGACGCGACAATCAATCTCGGAGCTACGGCAGAGTCCCTAGTTCCAAGTCTCGAAGGCCATACCTACAGCCTGGAGACCCACAATAGCATTCCTCCTCATTCCAGCAGGATTCGGACGCGACATCAACAAAGCGGAGCCACGGCAAAGTCCTAGTTCCAAGACTCTATGGTCCGACAACCTAGAGTCAACCAATGACTTCCCCGCTGGATCAACGCTCCTTCTCGGAAACAAGTTAACTAACCTCCAGGGAAATCAGTGTCCTTGGCAAATCTCTCAACCCTAAGGAAATCGGTGTTCTTGGCAAATACCTCGATTCAGGAAATCAGCGTCCTTAGCGAGAACCTCGATTCGCGTCGATCCGCAAGGAAATCAGTGTCTTTGCAGGAATCTCTCGATTCGTTTCAACTCCGGGGAAATCAGTGTCCTTGGCAAAAACCTCGATTCAGGGAAATCAGCGTCCTTGGCGAGAATCTCGATTCGCGTCAACCCGCAAGGAAATCAGTGTCTTTGGAGGAATCTCTCGATTCGTCTCAACTCCGGGGAAATCGGTGTCCTTAGCAAATACCTCGATTCAGGGAAATCAGCGTTCTTGACGAGAGCATCTCGATTCGCGTCGACCCGCAAGGAAATCAGTGTCTTTGCAGGAATACCTCGATTCGTCTCAACTCCGGGGAAGGAATACCTCGATTCGTCTCAACTCCGGGGAAATCGGTGTCCTTGGCAAAATACCTCGATTCATGGAGATCAACGTCCTTGACGAGAGCACCTCGATTCACGTCGACCCGCAAGGAAATCAGTGTCTTTGCAGGAATCTCTCGATTCGTCTCAACTCCGAGGAAATCAGTGTCCTTGGCAAATACCTCGATTCAGGAAAATCAGCGTCCTTGACGAGAGCACCTCGATTCGCGTCGACCTGCAAGGAAATCAGTGTCTTTGCAGGAATCTCTCGATTCGTCTCAACTCTGAGGAAATCAGTGTCCTTGGCAAATACCTCGATTCAGGGAAATCAGCGTCCTTGATGAGAGCATCTCGATTCGCGTCGACCCATAAGGAAATCGGTGTCTTTGCAGGAATACCTCGATTCGTCTCAACTCCGAGGAAATCAGTGTCCTTGGCAAATACCTCGATTCAAGGAAATCAGCATCCTTGACGAGAGCATCTCGATTCGCGTCGACCCGCAAGGAAATCAGTGTCTTTGCAGGAATACCTCGATTCGTCTCAACCCCCAGGGAAATCAGCGTCCTTGGCAAATACCTCGATTAAGGGAAATCAGCGTCCTTGGCGAGAGCATATCGATTCACGTCGACCCGCAGAGAAATCAGTGTCTCTGCAGGAATATACGACGTCAGCAAAACGGAGCCATGGCGAAGTCCCTGTTCCAAATCTCGACGATTCGCAGACAGCCTAGAGATCACCAACAGCGTTCCTCCTCATTCCAGCAGGGTTCAGACGCGACAATCAACCTTGGAGTCTGTTCCCCTCCGAAAGACGGCGCGACTGGACGTCTTGCCTGAGATTCGGGGCAGATGCTAATTGGTGCTATCCGTCTACCTCTCCGAAGATGCCAAGTTGATTTATGGCACCATGTATCGAGGGTTTAAACGGATGCGCCCGATGTAGCAAACTTCGTCAGATTCCCCCTCGCTTGAGGGGTTTTTGATTGTGGGGACGCTCTTCCCTGCAGGCGCAAGCCCCTGCAGTTAATTACGCTACCGCATTGCGGTAACAACTTTCTCCTTCTCCAGATAATCACTTCGTGTCGTGTGTGTTTATTTTGTGTTTGGTTGCCCGTGGATTGTATACGGAGACTGAGTTATGTCGTCGCCCGTAGGGCGTGGACTAGTCCAAATCCGTATCTTTCTTAGATTTGGGTTTGGGGGTTGTGTTTAAGGATACGTTAGTCTCGTTTGAGACTAAGATCGACTTAAACATTTGTTAAGGATACGTTAGTCTAGTTTTAGACTAAGATCAACTTAACGGGATCGTTTAGATCCAACAAGAGAGCAATTAAGGGGGGCCCTGTTGTTTAGTTTAGTGACATTACGTTCAATAGGTAGTTTAAGGACATTGCAGTCCAATGTTAGTTTTAAGACATTACGGTCAAGGTTAAGGACATCATAGTCCGAGGATTTAAGGACTCCACAGTCCGACGTTAGTTTTAAGACATCCCGGTCGAGGTTAAGGACATCATAGTCCGTTGTTAGTTTTAAGACATCCCGGTCGAGGTTAAGGACATCATAGTCCGTTGTTAGTTTAAGGACATCCCGGTCGAGGTTAAGGACATCATAGTCCGTGAGTTTAAGGACCCCACAGTCCGTATCAATGTGCGGTCGTCGGGACCCATCACCTCTTTGAAGACATTGAGGAATTACAACGCCAAGTATCAAAGGAGTGAAGAGATGTACCCTTGAACCAAGGTAGATTAAACAGTCTTTGGCCCAGTTTGGAACCAAGACCAATTAATTAAACAGTCTTCTCCAGATAATCAGCTTCCAAAGTGATAAGGAGGACTCTAAGTCGCACTCGGAATTTGTCTTTACCCTCAATGGAGGGGCGGTATGTTGGAAGAGTTCCAAACAGGATACCGTTGCAGACTCGACGATGGAGGCTGAATACATCGCTGCCAACGATGCTGCCAAAGAGGCTGTCTGGATGAAGAAGTTCATCACTGAACTTGGTGTGGTTCCATCCATTGAACATCCAATACCTCTGTATTACGATAACAATGGAGCTATGGCTTTGGCCAAGGAACCCAGATCCCATCAGAAGTCCAGACATATTCTGAGGCGGTATCACCTGATCAGGGAGATAGTTGATCGCCGGGAGATCGAGATCAGGAGAGTAGATACGAAGGACAACATTGCGGATCCACTCACGAAGGCCATTCCCCAGATACAGTTTGAGAGATTATTCGGGATGCTAGGTATGAGATACTACAGCAGCTGGCCTTAGTGCAAGTGGGAGATTGTTAGTTATGTATATGCCCTAGAGGCCATTGTTGTACATATGATGTATATTATGATGGATGCTTAGATATATACAGAGAGGACTTTCTTGCTCGTCATGATAGTATGCTATTTGGTTTCACTTTATCTTAACATGTTGACTTGTATTGGTTTACTGTCTTTCTCTCACATGTTGATAAAGCCCTTAGGATCTGTACTCGACTACTGGGATTATGATGAGATCATACTAGTGGGGCCACGGTATTTGATGAGTACATCCTATAAATGTTCCTAGTCGAGGGTATATCGAGACGGGGCATCGATACACCAGAGTAGACTAGCGTATACGCATCTTGACCCATATGATGGGCGATGGATGATCCCATATCCATCGGTGTTTGACATCAGAGATGGTGTACGGGTGCTCAGTGGAGACTGGGTACACTGGACGGACTTGCCGAGAACTCCCAGATGGTGATATACCACATGTCAGATGGCAGTTCTCCGGTGACACTGGTACAGGGTAGTCCGTAGACCCGAGATCGTCATAGAGTCTTGTGCGATTCCCACTGTGCTTTGATTTCCACCTTACCACGTCTAAGAGGGTGTGCAAAACGGTGGCTTTTGGGTACAGTCCCGAATCACATGGAGGCAATGAGCGATAGGAGGGGATTCGTCTCTCCCGGTATAGGGAGTTGATGTTGTGTTGTGTTCGATTGGCTATAACTGGAAGTCCCTGGCCAGGGCTAATATAAAGATATACCGGTAAGTGTTACTAGTAGTTTCTCGACCTGTTATGAGCCTCACATCGACACGACTTATCGGTTACTGGGGTCTGACGTATACCACCCCTAGACTTGATATGCGACATATCAGACGAACAGACCGGACTGTACGGGAGTGTTACTGATTGGATTCACAGGAGAATGGACAGGCTAGCTTGTTGATCTTCTGATCGCTCAATACCTGGGTGGCTGTTATGTTTAGCTGACCGCTTGCAGCTTATGGGTGTTTGATATGATCATCACGTGCTACCGGCGTATTGACGATTCTTTAGAGTCCTACACAGCGGTTTCTTGGCTCAGGCAAAACGGAGTAGAGGCACATATGTGATATGTGCAGGACTGAGGATAATGCGATATGAGATACCGTATTATATTCTCGCGATATTTAGATATGAACCGGGACATCAAATCAAGTATTGATTCGATGAATCGGTACATGATATATTAGTCGGTTATATTCGATATAGCCGGATCGTTGGATCAAGTGTTGATTCGATGATTTAATGTATAGTGATATATATGATATATTGTATTACATTATCTAATATTGGCTCGCTTTATTATTTCATTTTCTCACAGGATTAATACATTGATATATATGCGATATATGTTAATTGTATTATTTTCTTTTGTTGCAAATATATAATATATATGTGATATATATTATTGTGACATGTAATGATTTATTATGAAACATGTTTAAGGATGATAAAAAGGGATTAGGGTTTGATTAGGGTTAGCTCATTCTTGTTCATTCTAGAAGGATTCTATTTTGTCTTGGTTAAGATATTATGGTTGATACTTATCCTTAACCTAACCAAACCCTAACTCTAGTTTATTCTCTACAAACTTTTAGCCTCCCATCCTTGACCATGGTTCCATAATCAATCATATACATTTATCTACTATTCATCACAAAAGGATTTTTCTCTTCATTCTTCATCTTCTTCTCTCTTTAGTTTTTGAGAGAGAGCTCACTAGAATTTCCTTTTGTGATGATTTCTTATGAGAAAGTGAATTAAAAAGAAAGCATAAATACTACTCCATCATCCTCATCTAATCTAGCCCATTAGATTAGGGTGTTCATCTCTTTAGAGTGAGAAAGCTTGGGTTATAGCAACTTCGACGTAGATCATCGGAGAATCGGAACACTTCAAGCTAGCATGGATCGTTCGAGTCGTGGAGCCTCTCTTGAGTCCGGGAGATCATGGATCGTTCGAGTCGTGGAGCCTCTCTTGAGTCCGGGAGATCATGGATCGCGGCGAAGGGACTTCTACTCGGAGCTTGTGAAGCGAAGGAGTGGACTACAAAGGTTGTAATCCCTCACACTTAGCTTTAAAGATGTTATCTTGCATGCTAAACCCTAATAATCTAGCAAAGATCCCGTCTTTGGGTTGTTCGGCACATGTAAAATTTTATTCGGGCATGTTTGATGCTTTATGTACCTTCACAAGTGTGCCTAGGAACCCTACAGTGGTATCAGAGCCTAGCTAGAGCATTAGGCGACGTGTTTATGAAGTTAAAACTCCGATCGAACCCGAACCGACGAAAATGAACCCCTCTCTGGATATTTTTCAAAATCTGGGATTTTTCTGAATTAAAAATACTTAAAAATATCAGCAGGGTAAAATAAGAACTTCTGTGAAAAACGAGCCCCTGTTCCGTTCAAACCGCCGCGGAACCGCGGCCTTACCTCGCTTGGGCCGCGGAACCGCGGCAGTATTGATGAATCAAGGACTCGTTTTTGCACAGTTATTCCTCTTTCTGTGATTTACTTTTTATGGGTATTTTTAATCTGACTCAAGTGTTGAGAATTCTGGGGTTTATTTTGTAATCGATGATTCGATCGGAATATTTAAATTCGTTATTATTTCCGGATATTTAGAATCTGTTAAAATGTTCGAACGGATATCATTAACTCACTTTTTCCCGGCACGGCAAATTTTCAAGTGTTGAATTTTTATCGGGTTTAAAACTTTTGGAAAAATGTGCAAGTAATACGGTGGACCCTCTAGAAGACAACAAACCTTAACTCGATTATGTGACCGTCTTGAACTGCCTTTTGAACCTTCGGGTTTGGGGCTGTACGGCGTGCCACATGTGAGGCGTTGGCTTGACCCTTTTACGGCTGGATCACTGGTACTGTGACATATTCTGGGATTATTTGAACTCCGCTCAATTGTTGGGCACTTTAGGAAATTTTGGGTATTTGATTATCTGTTCGAAAAGTTTAATACTGTCTATTTATCTGGAATGTGATACAATATGTGGAATTCATTGTGTTAGGCATGAAATACGAAGTATGTGATATTTCGGATTTACGATGTCTAAAGTGATTGTGGATTCCAAATATTGTAGTTTTACACTTTCTTTTCTGTGACCGTAAGTGTAGTATGTAGTTGTATTGCCGATTGTCGTTGCTATACATCGGCGACGATCGATGTATGCATACTTACTTACGTTGATGATATGAGATATTATGTGTTGCTGAGATATGATGTGCAGGATTGTCGCGATTGAATAGCCGGGGGTTTTATGTGAGATGAGAGTTTTATATTTTCATTCATGTAAATTCAAATGTAATGTAATATTCTTTTATTTGGGGCACTTCCAGGTTGAGATTGATGCCACCAGTGTTGTATATTATTTACTTTTCTGCATTAGGATGGACCCAAGGAGGGGAGCACAGGTGACCGGGTTCTGGGGTTCAGTGGGAGGCCATCTCGAGGAGTCGAGACCGGGTCTCCTAAACTCCAGAATTGGTAGGGTCGCTTGCCGCTCTCGTAGGGGTCCAGGGTGTTGGCTTGGCTATTCATCGCGACTGTGGAATCCGTATTTTCTATTGTTGGCTAAATACTAAATACGGACGTCCTAGTATATCCCACATTATATCTATGTTTCTGCTGCGATATCTGTGATGTGATCATTTGATATGTTGTGATGGATACAGTATATAATATATATGATATATTATATAGACGTTACTTATGTTTTACACCCGCACTAGCCCTGCCCTGGTCTATCGTTAGTTACCTAACCTAACGGTGCACGAGGGGACATCGAAGCGAATGCGGATGGCATAAGTGTACGTCGTATTTATCTGTGATGCTTGGGAAGAATAAGCTTATGGGATTTTTATTAATGAGATAAATAAAAAGAAAAGAGACCTAAAAGATGTTGTAGAATCAAAACTTTATAAAAAGGGTAGCTACAGTTTTGCTTTGCAAAGCGGTATATATGATATACCCTGCACCTTATTCGATGAGGAAAGAGCCGAGATCCCTTCACCGGGAGTGACCTCTTTAGCGAAACTAGCAGATGCTACAGAACTCGGTTTGTCTTTTGATTGCTTTTAGAGTTTTGCTTTGCACAGTGATATATATGATATGTCCTGCACCTTATTCGATGAGGAAAGAGCCGAGATCCCTTCACTGGGAGTGACCTCTTTAGCAAAACTAATGAAAGCCTCAAAAACACTCCATTTCAAAATTTCACTTGATTCTACGACGATATCAAGTTCATTACGCAATAGGTTTTCAGAAAAACCTGTCATAGCCCTCCGTCATTTCAGATAAAGACTATTTAGTATTCGTGTTGCGTTTGTTGACCTCTGTCAAGGCGTAGTGTGCGGTAGCTAACTAGTAATTATCTGTAAAGCATGTGATGTGATTGGATTAGGGTAGTCGTACGACCTTGTTGACCTCTGTCAAGGGTCGTGCGAGTGGGTTTGATTCAATCAAGAAATGACGGGTTGAACTTGACTAGTGCACTATGGTTTGTTGACCTCTGTCAAGGTCATGGCACACTAGGGGCAAAATATTATCGGGAATTTCAAGTGTTGAAATTTGCAATGAGATTGCATACCTCCTATGAGATAGTTGGATCCCGATACCCACTGCGAGTAAGAGTTACTCCTGGAAGAGTTTTACACAGGACAATTAGTCGATCAAGTAGGTGTCTAGAAAAGTGTTAACGGGGTTACGCCTCTGGGAAAACGAGGTTTACTTTAATTAGGTCCGTGCGAAAGCACGGGGAACCTCCCTCAAAGTACCGACACTGATCTGGCTGAATGATTGACGAAATTGTAGGGTGCAATTAATCCCGGCTAATCTTACCTTTTAGGGTTTGAAGATAGATTTGATAAAAACAGTGGGAGACATCCTGATTAGATAAGATAATAACCAATCTAATCTTGCAAGAGCATACGCTAAAGTGTTTTCTTCTCTCTCTCCAGGTAGCGACCATGTCAGGCCATAATCAAGATAATAATATGGATGTATTGACTGAACCCGCTTATTATACTGAGCAGGGGAACGTTGGACCCGTTCTTTCTTATAAGAGTTATAAGACTGAACAGGGAATAGAAGAATATCTGGATTCTCAGGCCGCCCAAAAGAACATGCATGTTGATGCATCTTCTTCGGGTGTGTTAGTTATTGAGTACTGTTTCTCAGTTCACCCTACGTCCTGGGTATTGGATACCGGATCAGGATCCCACATATGTAAATTGTTACATGGGCTACGTAAAGGTAGAGAACTGGGAAAAGGTGATCATTCCGTTCAAGTAGGAAACGGTGCAAGTATTGCAACCAAAGCAGTTGGCGAATATCACCTAGTATTGCCAAGTTGTAATACACTGATTCTAAATGAGTGCTATTATATACCGAACATGATGTGCAACATTATATCAGTCTCTTTATTAAGTAAAGAAGGATATAATTTTGTAGTAAAGGATAATGTTATGAACATATTCCTAGATCAAAAGTTGATTGCATCAGGCTCGTTACATAATGGCATATTCATTCTAAATCAAAATACAGTCCTCAATATACAAAACACACACAAGAGGAAAAGTTCAGAAATGAACGAATCCTTCTTGTAGTATTGTAGACTTGGTCATATCAATGCGACACGACTGGCTAAGTTACATAAGGATAGTTATTTGAATCCGTTCGAATTATCATCTTATGATACTTGCCATTCATGTCTCAAAGGAAAAATGACCAAAGCTCCGTTTAGTGGACACGAAGAAAGAGTTACTGAACTCTTAGGACTGGTACATAGTGATGTATGCGGTCCCATGTCTACGCATGCCAGGAACGGTTCTTCCTACTTCATTACATTCACTGACGATCTCTCTAGATTCGGACATGTGTTCCTGATGAAACACAAGTCTGAAGCTTTTGAGAAATTCAGAGAATATAAGCACGAAGTAGAGAAATAAACGGGCAAAAGTATTAAGATCCTTCGATCTGATCGAGGAGGAGAATACTTAAGCAATGCGTTCCTAGATTATCTAAAAGAGAATGGGATTCTCTCTCAGCTTACTCCTCCTTATACACCACAGCATAATGGTGTATCGGAGCGGAGGAATCGCACCCTATTAGATATGGTGCGCTCTATGATGAGTACAGCTGAGTTACCTATTTCCTTCTGGGGGTATGCGTTTGAGACAACAGCATACCTATTTAATCAAGTTCCAACTAAATCTGTACCTAACACACCATATGAGATATGGAGTGGGAAAAGACCATGTCTTAAACGAGTTAAGATGTGGGGTTGTCTGGCCTATGTCAAAAAGCAAAATCCAGACAAACTCGAGGCACGGTCAGTTCTATGTAAGTTTGTGGGATATCCTAAACATTCAAATGGATATTTTTTCTACCACAGTGAACAACAAAAGGTGTTTATTGCTCAACATGCCACCTTTTTAGAAAAGGAATTTCTTGCAAAAGAGATTAGTGGCTCTGAGGTAGAACTGGAAGAAGTTCCAGCAACACAAACTGTAACTGAAGATTTAGTGGAGCCAGAGGATTCGGTAGTACCCGACGAACCCCAGCCTCTCCGCCGATCTAGTAAGGTTTCTCGTCCACCTGAGAGATACGATGGTTTTCTCATTGATGGTGGAAGAGAGGATTGCATCATGGAAGATGATGACCCGACTAGTTTCGAGCAGGCCATCACGAGTGGTGACTCTGTGAAATGGCTGGATGCAATGCGATCTGAGATGGAATCCATGTACACCAATAAAGTACGGATTTTGGAAAATGCTCCTGAAGGGGTAAAACCCATTGGGAGCAAGTGGATTTTTAAAAAGAAATTTGGTGTAGATGGAAAAGTTGAGACTTTCAAAGGTAGACTTGTAGCAAAGGGATTTCGTCAACGACCAGGTGTGGACTATGACGAAACCTTTTCTCCAGTTGCTATGCTTAAGTCCATCCGGATCTTACTTGCCATTGCTGCATACCATAACTACGAAATCTGGCAAATGGATGTTAAGACCGCCTTTCTAAATGGTGATTTAGAAGAATGTGTGTACATGACTCAGCCAGAGGGCTTCGTAGATAGTGGGAGCAGCGGAAAGGTGTGCAAACTGCTTAAATCCATTTATGGGTTAAAGCAAACATCGCGGAGTTGGAACATCTGTTTTGATGTTGTAGTCAAAGAGTTTGACTTCATCAAAAACATAGATGAACCTTGTATCTATAAGAAGGTAGCAGAGAGTAAGGTTGTCTTCTTATTGTACGTAGATGACATACTCTTGATAGGAAATGATATTCCTATGCTGCAATCAGTCAAGCTCTTCTTATCACAAAGATTCTCAATGAAAGATCTAGGTGATGCCTCCTGCATATTGGGGATTAGGATCTATAGAGATAGATCCAAAAGGATACTGGGATTGTCCCAATCCAGATACATTGACACCATACTAAAGAGGTTTAGTATGGAAGAATCCAAGCGTGGAAACCAACCCATGATCTCTGGACTCACTCTCTCTAAAGAGATGTCTCCCAAGACTGATTTGGAGAGAACTCGCATGCAAGGGATACCCTATGCTTCGGCAGTAGGCTCTATCATGTATGCGATGCGATGTACCAGACCCGATGTTGCATACTCACTAAGTGTAGTGAGTCGGTATCAAGCAGATCCTGGAGAGAGTCACTGGACAGCTGTGAAGAACATTCTCGAGTACTTACGAAGGACTAGAGACATGTTCTTGGTGTATGGTAACGGAGAATTCCGGGTGGAGTCCTTTACCGATTCCAGCTTCCAAAGTGATAAGGACGACTCTAAGTCGCACTCGGGATTTGTCTTTACCCTCAATTGAGGGGCGGTATGTTGGAAGAGTTCCAAACAGGATACCGTTGCAGACTCGACGATGGAGGCTGAATACATCGCTGCCAACGATGCTGCCAAAGAGGCTGTCTGGATGAAGAAGTTCATCACTGAACTTGGTGTGGTTCCATCCATTGAACATCCAATACCTCTGTATTGCGATAACAATGGAGCTGTGGCTTTGGCCAAGGAACCCAGATCCTATCAGAAGTCCAGACATATTCTGAGGCGGTATCACCTGATCAGGGAGATAGTTGATCGCCGGGAGATCGAGGTCAGGAGAGTAGATACGAAGGACAACACTGCGGATCCACTCACGAAGGCCATTCCCCAGATACAGTTTGAGAGATTATTCGGGATGCTAGGTATGAGATACTACAGTAGCTGGCCTTAGTGCAAGTGGGAGATTGTTGGTTATGTATATGCCCTAGAGGCCATTGTTGTACATATGATATATATTATGATGGATGCTTGGATATATACAGAGAGGACTTTCTTGCTCGTCATGATAGTATGCTATTTGGTTTCACTTTATCTTAACATGTTGACTTGTATTGGTTTACTGTCTTTCTCTCACATGTTGATAAAGCCCTTAGGATCTATACTCGACTACTGGGATTATGATGAGATCATACTAGTGGGGCCACGATATTCGATGAGTACATCCTATAAATGTTCCTAGTCGAGGGTATATCGAGACGGGGCATCGATACACCAGAGTAGACTAGCGTATACGCATCTTGACCCATATGATGGGCGATGGATGATCCCATATCCATCGGTGTTTGACATCAAAGATGGTGTACGGGTGCTCAGTGGAGACTGGGTACACTGGACGGACTCGCCGAGAACTCCCAGATGGTGATATACCACACGTCAGATGGCAGTTCTCCGGTGACACTGGTACAGGGTAGCCTGTAGACCCGAGATCGTCATAGAGTCTTGTGTGATTCCCACTGTGCTTTGATTTTCACCTTACCACGTCCAAGAGGGCGTGCAAAACGATGGCTTTTGGGTACAGTCCCGAATCACATGGAGGCAATGAGCGATAGGAGGGGATTCGTTTCTCCCGGTATAGGAAGTTGATGTTGTGCTGTGTTCGATTGGCTATAACTGGAAGTCCCTGACCAGGGCTGATATAGAGATATACTGGTAAGTGTTACTAGTAGTTTCTCGACCTGTTATGAGCCTCACATCGACACGACTTATCGGTTACTGGGGTCTGACGTATACCACCCCTAGACTTGATATGCGACATATCAGACGAACAGACCGGACTATACGGGAGTGTTACTGATTGGATTCACAGGAGAACGGACATGCTAGCTTGTTGATCTTCTGATCGCTCAATACCTGGGTGGCTGTTACGTTTAGCTGACCGCTTGCAGCTTGTGGGTGTTTGACATGATCATCACCTGCTACCGGCGTATTGACTATTCTTTAGAGTCCTACACAGAGGTTTCTTGGCTCAGGCAAAACGGAGTAGAGGCACATATGTGATATGTGCAGGACCGAGGATAATGCGATATGAGATACCGTATTATATTCTCGCGATATTTAGATATGAACCGGGACATCAAATCAAGTGTTGATTCGATAAATCGGTACATGATATATTAGTCGGTTATATTCGACATAGCCGGATCGTTGGATCAAATGTTGATTCGATGATTTAATGTATAATGATATATATGATATATTGTATTATATTATCTAATATTGGCTCGCTTTATTATTTCATTTTCTCACCGGATTAATACATTGATATATATGCGATATATGTTAATTGTATTATTTTCTTTTGTTGCAAATATATAATATATATGTGATATATATTATTGTGACATGTAATGATTTATTATGAAACATGTTTAAGGATGATAAAAAGGGATTAGGGTTTGATTAGGGTTAGCTCATTCTTGTTCATTCTAGAAGGATTCTATTTTGTCTTGGTTAAGATATTATGGTTGATACTTATCCTTAACCTAACCAAACCCTAACTCTAGTTTATTCTCTACAAACTTTTAGCCTCTCATCCTTGACCATGGTTCCATAATCAATCATATACATTTATCTACTATTCATCACAAAAGGATTTTTCTCTTCATTCTTCATCTTCTTCTCTCTTTAGTTTTTTAGAGAGAGCTCACTAGAATTTTCTTTTGTGATGATTTCTTGTGAGAAAGTGAATTAAAAAGAAAGCATAAATACTACTCCATCATCCTCATCTAATCTAGCCCATTAGATTAGGGTGTTCATCTCTTTAGAGTGAGAAAGCTTGGGTTATAGCAACTTCGACGTAGATCATCAGAGAATCGGAACATTTCAAGCTAGCATGGATCGTTCGAGTCGTGGAGCCTCTCTTGAGTCTGGGAGATCATGGATCGCGGCGAAGGGACTTCTACTCGGAGCTTGTGAAGCGAAGGAGCGGACTACAAAGGTTGTAATCCCTCACACTTAGCTTTAAAGATGTTATCTTGCATGCTAAACCCTAATAATCTAGCAAAGATCCCGTCTTTGGGTTGTTCGGCACATGTAAAATTTTATTCGGGCATGTTTGATGCTTTATGTACCTTCACAAGTGTGCCTAGGAACCCTACAATAATCAGTGTTACATACTAGCAACAAGGCTTTCAAAATAGTGTTAAACACTAAAGCAAATCAGTGTTGAACACTGGCCAGAGAGATTTCAAATTAGTGTTTAAACACTAAACCAAATCAGTGTTAAACACTGGAAATAGAGATTCCAAATTAGTGTTAATCAGTGTTAAACACTGGTAACAGAAATTTTAATTTAGTGTTAAACACTGCTAACAGAGATTTAATTTAGTGTTAAACACTAAGAAATTCAGTGTTAAACACTGCAAATAGAATTTTTCAATTAGTGTTAAACACTAAAGCAAATCAGTGTTAAACACTGGATACAGAGGTTTCAATTTAGTGTTAAACACTAAGGCAAGAGGGGCCACGTGGTAGCACGTGAGAGCGCCCTCCTTCTCTTTATTTATTCTGCCGAGAGTATTGAATACTTTGGAGCATCACGTGCTGTCACGTGATGGGCGTTTAAGTGTCTGTCTGTGAGAGCTTCTGCCAAGGGGTCACGTAGGACACGTGAGGCGTTGCCTCAAAGCCCTTTCTCTGTGGATATTTTCAGGGGTCACGTGGTAGCACGTGACCCTGTTTCTTTGCATGTTTGTTTATCTTTTTATGAATTAAATTCTTCATAGGTTTAAACCCTAATAATAACTTTCTAGGATTAAATTCCCACCTTCTTTTAAAGAATTATTCTTTAGATAGGGTTTAACCCTAATTTCTTTTCTGCAGGAGTTAAATTCCCATTAAGTTCTGGCATAAGAATTAAATTCCTGTGAGTTTGAGGGAATTAAGTTCTCAATTAGGGTTAAACCCTAGTTCTGTCCATTTTTGAGGGAATTAAATTCCTATTAATATAGGGTTAAACCCTAATTTTATCTCAAAGGAATTAAATTCCTATAATTTTGTGAGAATTAAATTCTCACAACTTAATTCTTCCTCTGAGTTTTGGATCTGCATGGCAGGATCTCAACCCAATGAGAATTAAATTCTTAATTCATGGGGAGATGTGCACTTTGCAGATCCTCCACCAGAGAAAGAGCTAAGTTCTTTTTCTTTATATAAGAGTTAAACTCTTTTGAGAATTAAATTCTCTTTTTAAGCCTCTCCTTTCTTACCTAGGGTTTTCTTTTGCAGATGATCAATTTCTTTCAAAATCTCGAGGCTCTATCTCTCTCTCTCTGTATATCTCTGTGTCTCCTTCTTCTTCTTTTTTAACTCTCTCCTTTGGCTCCTATTTATAGGAGAAAGAAGAGAATCAATCAGTTTTATTGAATCTTTCATTGAAAGATTTGATTTGTTTATTGAGAGATTTGATTTATGTTTATCATTAACCTGGGCCATTAGATTATTAGGTGATTTTTATTCACCATTGGATTTTAAATCCAACGATATCTCTTTATTATTTCGGTTAGATTTAAGGGGAAATCTTTCCAAGTCTGATATTTTTCCATAAATGGTGATATTTAACCACCTTTAGATTTTTAATCCAACGGTTCCAAATAATTCTTTTCCACTTTGGAAGACTTGAGAGATTTTTTCTCAGAATTTAATTCTGTCGTAAAAATAAGGCTCTTGAAGCTGGTCACGTGTGACCACGTGACCGTTGGTCACGTGTGACCACGTGACCCCTGGTTATGTGTAGGCACGTGACCCCCCTGGAATGGGCTTCTCTTCCTTCTGCGCTTTGTTCTTTGCCGCTGCTTAGTCATCACGTGTCAACACGTGACCGCTGGTCACGTGCTAACACATGATGCCTCTTCCGTGGGTTTTCCTGATTTTAAATCAGGAAACAAATGCCCCCACAGCGTTGTTCTCACGTGTCTGTACGTGAGTGCAACGCTGTCACTTTTGTGACCGTTGGGTCTGCCTTGGGAGTAGGGTAGATGAAACGTCTCCAATCCCGTCCTATAAATGCCCATGTCTCTTCAGAAGAGCCTCCACTTTGCTCCTTTTCCTCCTTTGAGAACTTCCTTCTTTTGAGAATTTAATTCTTTTTCTCCAGAGCTTAGTTCTCTGCCTTGAGAAATTTTCAGAGTTTAACTCTGTTCAAGAAAGACTCTTCCTTTCAGGTAATGATGATCGAAGAACCTTCATTAAAAAAAACTTTCTGGATTTTAAATCCACATCAAGGGTTTCACCCCTTTTAATATGAACCTATTTTTCCTTTAAGGTTTTCAATCGAAATATGAAACCATTTAATCTTCAGCAGTAAATCTCTTTAGGGTTCATCTGATCTTTCAGGGAGATGATGATGTTGGCTGCTCTTTCCGAGGAATTTAATTCCTTTAAAGAAAATGTTTCTAGGAATTTAATTCCCTTCTCTTTAATAAGGAATTTAATTCCCATGAAGAACTCAGTTCTTCCCTTGAAGGCTTCTTAAGGTTTTCTTGCCCTAGGTTGTCCTTCTGTAATCAATGAAGAAGAAGCTTTGTAACAATTCTCATGACCTTTATTTCAGGTATTATGGATGCCCATATGTATGATCTTGACGAGATCATTTCCTATGGGAATATTCGTGCACTGGGCCGCAGTCAAAACCAGGAGTTCACCAATGCTCAGTGCGCTGAGATCATGAGCCGCTTTGACGTGTACAACCATCGGCTACTCCCTCGTCGCTCTTCTCTTCTGAGACTCATCGTGTTGGCGATCTGGGAGGCGCTCCCTCTTTTTTGCACCGGCATGCCGCTCGGGGCATTGGACCCCGCCGAGGATAAGGTACATTCGGTATACCTGATGAGCCTGATTTCAAAGAGGAGGCGAGACGACCTCATTGATCTTTTGCACCAGGCTTTTCAGCAGTCAGCCATACTTGCTGCCTATCGGAGGGTGGAGGACATTCGTGAGGACCCGGACGCTTGTGACCGTGAGAGGAAGCATACCAGGATGGTTCAAAATGCTTGGAAGATCTTGGACAAAGTTACATTCGAATTTCTCAATCCATGCCCTGCGTCCGAGGTCTTACCGTTGTAATCGTTTCTTTTTTTTGTTTTGTATGAACCTTTTAAAATATGAATGACAAATCTTATCGTGTCTTTCTGTGTTTGCATGCCCCCTCCCCCTTTTTTGTGGGATTTTGTCATATATATATATTTTTATTGTTGTTGCTGATGTGTTTAGTTGTGCAAGGCATTGTTTCACTTTCTAATACACACCAAGCATGGTGCTCGCGTGCTCTGCACGTGGGGTCCCTTCGATGGGGCTGTTCAACTTTCCCTGCCCTATCTTTTGTGCATGGCATTAGATGCAGAAAAGGAGCCTTGGAAATAGTTCCCTTTCCTTGATTTCCAATGCTTTCCCTTTTTAGGCCTCGGAAATAGTCCCATCATGCAATATTCCCCGTGCGCGGCATTTAATGCCCCTCTTTATAACCTGAGGCCATGGCCTTCTTTTTCTCTTCACAGAGAAATTTATTCTCACTTTAGTGCGATTTATCTTGAGGAAATAACTGAGTGCCATGGCCTGCAACCGCCCCCATGCTCGTCGACAGCCATGGGAAGTTACTATCGAGGAGATGATCCCTCGCTTTGCCGCACGATTGGTGGATCCCCTCCTTACCGACGACGAGTGCGACTCAGCGGCATATGAACTCTCGATCCGCAGGGGGTCTCCCCTCCCAATGGGCTCCCTCTGGCTCCGGATGACTCTTGTTGCCGTGCTTGCCGACATCCCTCCTCACCCGGCGGAGATGACCCTGGCGATGCTCGACGCGGCTGAAGAAAAGCTTGAGGGTTTTCACGAGGCGTGTCTGATTACTCAGGCATTGAAAGATCGCTCAGTTCACCTTTTGAGCGAAATAAGAGCCCGGCGGGCTGTTATGTCTGCTTTTGCGGACGAACATGGCGCTAATCGGTGGGGAGCGACTTCTCGCGAGAACCGTCGCTTTAACGTGTTGGAGAGAGCAGAGAGAGAGATGGAGAATTTCGCTCTTTATTTTGTTAACCCCTGTGCCACTGATCCTTTGTTTGGTGTCCTTTTTCCGCTAGCGTAGTATATTCAAATTAGTTTTCGCATGCTTTACGTTGGACTTTCATGTACGCCGGGCACTGGCATGTATGTTTCTGCTTGCACAAATGAACTTTGTATTCTTCCCGTGAGAACTTTCTTTAATTACGAACACTATCACCATGTTGCATGCACATCAGAGCGTCGAGTATTATTTCTTCTCGGATATTCATATAGTTGCAGATGCATGCTTGATAGGATATACATCGGAAATTTTCTTGTCACTTTCCATACCCGATGATGTGCGCGTGCTTTAGATCGACTATTGCTACCAACAGTCCCGAGCGTACCTATCCTGTTTCAGAGGCTGCGGTCATGACAGCGGACTTGTGTGATCTGATAGAGCGATGGTGTCGTGCGAGAAGAGGCTCGACCGCAAATTCTCGAAAAGGGAACTGGCCTCTAAAGCACTGAGCGAGCTTCACACCAGTCTTACAGCCAAAGCCAACAGAGCGTATGAACTCTGGCGAGTGCTTCAAGATTCTATCAAAGAGGTGGTGGCTCTTGATAAAGCTGCCGTGTTCACTCGCGAAAGGGTCGAGGCTCACAAGGCTACTGAGAAAGAGCTTGAAGGCCGGCTCGCCTCGTATCAGGCCCAGCAGGCTCAGGCAGAGGCCCGTCTTCTGGCGATATTGAATCACGAAGCCGTGACCCAGCAAAAGAAGGATGAGCTAGTGAAATTGCTAAATTGCCCGCCGGCCTGAAGACTTGTATCTTTTTCTTTCTTTTTGTACATACTCCCGAATGAGAGTATATTCTTTTTGTTTTTCGATGAATTGTACTTTGTATCCATTTTGGTTCATGAATAAAAGACATATTTTTCTTTTCAATGGTGTGTCTCTTTTTTATTGAATGTGTTCTGCGAACAATTTATCTTGGTCTCCTTGCAGGGCAGCGATGGCTTTAGGATTCAGGGTTAAGATCTGCCTCCTAAGACTTTTGAGCTTTACGAGCCGTGAGGGTCTGTTCAGACCATAATATTGCATTTATCATTCCCCTATTCTTATCCTTTTTATAAATAAACAGGTACTCTTGACGCACGTTTGTTGCATATTACAGGATACAGGTTTCTGGAGCAAATACAGTGAAAAAGACGAAAGCTGATACAGAAAAGTGACTTTTGACAAACAAGTAGACGGACCCTGGTCAAGCCTAGTCAAAGAACAGTACAAGGTCCAAAAATGTCAAGTGAACGGTCAAAAGATACGAACAAGTTTTCACTAAGGATCTGGAGAACACTAAGAAGCCCAACAGAGAAAAGAACAATGAAACTAGGAAGCCCAAGAGAAAAAAAACCAACCACAGAAAGTTGGTGGCCCAAGACCACTAAAGGGCCGCGGATCCGCGGCCCAAGACAACAAATGCCGCGGATCCGCGGCCATCTAGTGCGCATGTCGGTGGAGTTTTTCTGAGCTTGGGCGTCGGTGCGGGTGTTGGGATTCTTAGGGGACAAATCAGTAATTGCGCATGTGCGAGACTCTGAAACCCTAATTCTCCTGTTTACTTATAAATTGTAATCTTAAAATTGTAAAACCTATGCCTCTTTTCAATCAATAAAATTCAGAATTTCTGAGATAAAAATTCAGATCTGTTCTTCTTGTTTGGAGGGAGCCGTCAACTAGTAAGTATTTTATTCTTTTAATTATAATGTTTTCTAATCCCCTAATGAGCGAGTAGTCTCCTCGCTTGTTAGGGTTAGCCTTAGGGAAAGGGTTGAGAGATGAGATCTCTCACCCCTTTCAATGCCACTTCAACCTAACGAATTAGAACTCCACGCATACGAGCACAACCGCTCCCTGCGGCATCTTACCCATCGAGGTAACGATGAACCGTAGTATAAAGGGCCGGTTACGCGCGTTTTCCTTGGGGGTTAGGTAATTATCAACAAAGGAAGAATACGAATCTAGAGGAAGAAACATCTTCCCAAAAGATTCGTATCCACTTTATTGATAATTAACTTAACATCTAATAGATCTAAATAAGTAGGCATTGAAAGCGGTGATGAAAAACATTAATCTCCAAAACTTCCCCTAAGCCTAACCCTAGCAAGACTTTTAATTAGATAAATTAGATCCGTTTTTATAGATTTTCATAAACCAACCAAAACGACAAATCGAATCAACTCGTTAAAACACACTAAAGGAATTTACCCGTCTCTGTGGATCGACCCGCACTCACCGGCTAGCTGCGAAGCGACGCCGTTTCTGATTGCGGTAAAATACAGTTTTTGACACTCAATCAGGGTCTCATAAAGAGTTTTTCTCCCTACAGGTCGAGAGGATCCCGTAGGTGTAAGTTCTTCTTAAGAATCGTGAGGATTCTTAAGCGGGCTTTCCCTTGGGAGTCGTAAGGATCTCACAAGAGAGTTTTCTTCCTTACAGGTCGTGAAAACCCGCAAGTGCTCGATGCGGTCACCCTTATCCGTATTTCACGGGGTCAGGGGTTGCTTTGGGATGTTTTTCAAGGTACCGTAGTTTAAAGACATCGCGGTCAAGGTTAAGGACATCATAGTCCGTGGATTTAAGGACTCCACAGTTCGAAGTTAGTTTTAAGACATCACGGTCAAGGTTAAGGACCTCATAGTCCGTGGATTTAAGGACTCCACAGTCCGATGTTAGTTTTAAAACATCACGGTCAAGGTTAAGGACCTCATAGTCCATGGATTTAAGGACTCCACAGTCCGATGTTAGTTTTAAGACATCACGGTCAAGGTTAAGGACGTCATAGTCCGTGGATTTAAGGACTCCACAGTCCGATGTTAGTTTTAAGACATCACGGTCAAGGTTAAGGACGTCATAGTCCGTGGATTTAAGGACTCCACAGTACGATGTTAGTTTTAAGACATAACGGTCAAGGTTAAGGACGTCATAGTCCATGGTTTTAAGGACTCCACAGTCCGATGTTAGTTTTAAGACATCCCGGTCAAAGTTAAGGACGTCATAGTCCGTGGATTTAAGAACTCCACAGTCCGATGTTAATTTTAAGACATCACGGTCAAGGTTAAGGACATCATAGTCCGTGGATTTAAGGACTCTACAGTCCGATGCTAGTTTTAATACATCACGGTCAAGGTTAAGGACCTCATAGTCCGTGGATTTAAGGACTCCACAGTCCACGAAACGTGTGGTTACTGGGACCCGTCACCTCTTTGAAGACGTTGAGGAATTACAACGCCAAATATCAAAGGAGTGAAGAGATGTACCCTTTAACCAAGGTAAAATCAGTCTAGAATCATCATGGTTGATCGTTAGTTTTAAGATATTACGGTCGAGGTTAAGGACATCATAGTCCGTGGATTTTAAGGACTCCACGGTCCGATGTTTGCTCTGGATGCTTCACACGGGTTCACTGCCGTGTTCGGTGATGACTAGGCTCCACTCTGGATGCTTTACACGGGTTCACTGCCGTGCTCTGCGAGGACCAGGATCCGCTCTGGATGTTTTCCACGGGGTCAAAGAGTGACATTATCCGCGTTCCACGTGACCAGGAATTTTGCACTAGATGCTTCACACGGGTTCACTGCCGTGTTCGGCGAGGACTAGGCTCCGCTCTGGATGCTTCACACGGGTTCATTGCCGTGCTCTGCGAGGACCAGGATCCGCTCTGGACATTTTCTACGGGGTCAAAGAGTGACATTATCCGCGTTCCACGTGACCAGGAATTTTGCACTAGATGCTTCACACGGGTTCACTGCCGTGTTCGGCGAGGACTAGGCTCCGCTCTAGATGCTTCACACGGGTTCACTGCCGTGCTCTGCGAGGACCAGGATCCACTCTGGACGTTTTCCACGGGGTCAAAGAGTGACATTATCCGCGTTCCACGTGACCAGGAATTTTGCACTAGATGCTTCACACGGGTTCACTGCCGTGTTCAGCGAGGACTAGGCTTCGCTCTGGATGCTTCATACGGGTTCACTGCCGTGCTCTGCGAGGATCGGGATCCGCTCTGGACGTTTTCCACGGGGTCAAAGAGTGACATTATCCGCGTTCCACGTGACCAGGAATTTTGCACTAGATGCTTCACACGGGTTCACTGCCGTGTTCGGCGAGGACTAGGCTCCACTCTGGATGCTTCACACGGGTTCACTGCCGTGCTCTGCGAGGACCAGGATCCGCTCTGGATGTTTTCCACGGGGTCAAAGAGTGACATTATCCGCGTTCTACGTGACCAGGAATTTTGCACTAGATGCTTTACATGGGTTCACTGCCGTGTTCGGCGAGGACTAGGCTCCGCTCTAGATGCTTCACACGGGTTCACTGCCGTGCTCTGCGAGGACCAGGATCCGCTCTGGACATTTTCCACGGGGTCAAAGAGTGACATTATTCGCGTTCCACGTGACCAGGAATTTTGCACTAAATGCTTCACACAAGTTCACTGCCGTGTTCGGCAAGGACTAGGCTCCGCTCTGGATGCTTCATACGGGTTCACTGCCATGCTCTGCGAGGACCAGGATCCGCTCTGGACGTTTTCTACGGGGTCAAAGAGTGACATTATCCGCGTTACACGTGACCAGGAATTTTGCACTAGATGCTTCACACAGGTTCACTGCCGTGTTCGGCGAGGACTAGGATCCGCTCTGGATGTTTTCCACGGGGTCAAAGAGTGACGTTATCCGCGTTCCACGTAACCAGGAATTTTGCACTTTGTCTGTGTTCCATGGAGTCAGAATTTGACTCGCGGTCAGCTGTATGCCGGCGAGCCATGGAGCTGGGAGTTGTCGTTGTTCCGCTTTACTTGATGTTGTGTCTGCTGCAATGAGACGAACGTCGAAATGATCTCTAGGCTATCTGTGAATTCGTCGAGATTTGGCTCCTTCTTATGATGAAACCCGGGGGAGGAGTATGATCCCTTCTTTGTTTGCGCCCCTGGATTGTATACAGGGATAGATGTAACATCACCTGTAGGGCGTAAATTTCATTTTTATTTTATTTCTTTTTCCGCGATGCTCTATCATTTCAGCTTTTATATCGCGAAGGTCGCGATTGCCCCATCATTTCGGCTATTTTTCGCGGTGCCCAATCATTTCGGCTATTTATTTGATTTTTACTCGCTGCTTTTTATTGCGAGTTGCCCAATCATTTCGGCTATCTTTCATGCATACATTTTTTTTACTTGCTGCTTTTTATTGCAAGTTGCCCCATCATTTCGGCTATTTCATATGCATATGTGACTCGCTGGCCTTTTCGCTGCAAGCTTGGATTTTAGACACCGATTTCGGCATCAGCACCGCTGCAACTGGGATATTGCCAGGAGCGAATCATCATTTGCCTCTGTCGATGTTGAACAAAGGTGTCTTAGTAAACAGGGTTAAGGGTCCTGTCGACTAAGGCTTTTGACTTCATGAGCCGTAAGGGTCTCACAAAGGTATTTCTCCCTACAAGTCGTGAGGATCTTGTAGGTGTGTTTTCTCCTTGGGAATCATGGGGATTCCTAAGTGCATGTCCTCTTGCAAGTCATAAGGATGTTACAAGAGGGTTTTCTCCTTATAAGTCGAGAGGACTTATAAGGGTTGTTCACCATATGGATATATCCCTAGTCACGGGTGGGACTTTGCTGGGGAAATGTCTATTCGCGCCCGTGGATTGTATACAAGGGTCGGTATTGAGCCACTTGTAGGGCCAAAATTGAAGGTTGTGGGGGTTGCTTAAGCACAGGTTTAGGTCTCTGTGACTTAAGACTTTCAAATCTTATGAGCCTTGAGGGTCCCATAAGAGAGTTCTCCTTACGAGTCGTGAGGATCTCGCAAGTGTAATCTCTCTTTAGGAATCATGAGGACTCCTAAGTGTGTTGCTCCCTTGTGAGTCGTAAGGATCTCACCCAGGTGGTTCTCCTTTACAAGGTCGTGAGGACCCTGCAAGTGTTCTTTAACGAGGTTGCGCCCTTTCGGGTTTTCACAAGCACTCGCCGGTAGCCCTGCTGTTTTTACTCACGGAGCCCTTTCGGGTTTTCATCCGTGCCCATTTTGCTTATGGACATACCGTTTTCTTTTCTTTTCTTTTTTTTTATTCTTTTTATTTTCTAGCGAGGTTGCGCCCTTTCGGGTTTTCACAAGACTCGCCGGTAGCCCTGCTGTTTTTACTCACGGAACCCTTTCGGGTTTTCATCCGTGCCCATTATGCTTATGGACATACCGTTTTCTTTTCTTTTTTTTTATTTTAGCATCAGTTTTGGGATGCTGCAATCCACCGTAGTTTATCGACATCTCGGTCAACAGCTAGTTTTAGGACATAGTGGTCCGTTGTTAGTTTAAGGACGTTTTGGTCCGTTGTTAGTTAAAGGACATTTCGGTCCGTTGTTAGTTTAAAGACATTTCAGTCCACCGTTAGTTTAAAGACGTTTCGGTCCGTTGTTAGTTTAAGGACATTTCGGTCCTATGTTAGTTTTAAGGACATTTCGGTCCACCGTTTGAAGAAGGCCGGTTACTACTCAGAGTTTGGGCTTAGGAAGATAGCGAGCGGACATAGTCGTCGTCGTCTATTATTGACCTAAGTCTTAACCCGTTAAGCGTAGTATTTCTTCAGGAAGCGACCGTTTATTGGCCTGAAAAGTCTTTCACCGTGCATATCCATAAGTAGGTACGCTCCGCCCTGGTAGACCTTGTCTATGATGTACGGGCCTTCGTAGTTTGGCTCAAATTTTCCCCGTTTGGCGCGATTGGGAATCATAGGTCTTTTGACTACTAGCACGAGCTCGCCTTGGCGGAATGTCCTCGGCCTGGTCAATCTTTCGTACGAGCGCGTCATCTTTGCTTTGTAGGCCTCCAGATTTTGTTGCGCTATGAGCCGGGTTTCATCAAGGGCATCAAGCTCCTCAAGCCGAAGGTGAGCATTCTCTTCGTCCGTCAGCTCATAGTGGACCGCTTCTCATAGAGAGGGTAACTCTATCTCGAGGGGGAGTACTGCTTCTGTACCAAACACCAATGCGTATGGCGTCGCGTTCGTGGCCGTTTTGAACGTAGTTCGATACGCCCAAAGAGCCTCATGCAGTCTCTCATGCCAGTCCTTTTTGTTTCGGGATACCGTCTTTTTCACGATCTTCGTCAAGGTCTTGTTGAAAGCCTCAGCTAGACCGTTAGCTCGGGGATTATAAACTGAGGAATATCTCCAGTCTATGTTGTGTTGTTGCGCGAAGCGGCTGATCTTGTGGCTTCTGTAAGCTGGCCCATTATCGGATATGATCCGTCGCGGAGTTCCAAACCGATATATGACGTGCGTCTTGAAGAAATGGAGGATATTCTCCGTTTTCACTTCTCTTAACGGTACTGCTTCTGCCCATTTGGAGAAATAGTCAGTCGTCGCCAAGATGAATCGATGTCCCCTGGACGATGCTGGTTCGATGGGGCCGACTATGTCAGTTCCCCATATTTCGAATGGCCAGCTAGCCACCGTTGGATGTAGTGGATTCGGATGCTGGTGAATGAAATCCCCATGGATTTGGCATGAGTGGCATTGCTTCGCATATTCGAGGCAGTCCTGGATCATCATGGGCCAGTAATAACCCATCCGTTTAATCTTTAACTTCATCTTCGGGCCTGCTTGATGAGAACCGCAGAGTCCGTCGTGAACTTCCTGAACGACTCTTTTCTCTTCGTCGGGTCCCAGGCATCTCAACCACAGAAAGTCAAATGACCTCTTGTACAGAGTATCATTGACAAAGGCAAAAGACAGAGCTCGTTTTATAAGCTGATGTTTTGAAGACATATCTTCAGGCGCCCGATGGTATCTGAAGTAGTCTATAAAGACTTCTCTCCAATCCTCAGCCTTTTCCCGGTCTTTTACTTACAGGGTCTTCTGCTCAGTCGCTTCCTTTTCTTCGGATGATTCCAGAGATATTTCTGCCGGGGCAAGTACCCGACGGCTTTGTACCACGATTCTTACGTCATCGAGGTTATCGTCGGCCAATTCTTTAGCGAGCTTAGCTAGTGCATCTGCTTTGCTATTTTCCGCACGCGGTATGCTTTCCAGCACATAGGAGGGAATTTGAGTTAGCGGTTGTTGTACTCTTTCGCCATACTTCACCAACTCTGGTTTGCACGTTTGGTAGTTGCCATTTACTTGACTAACGATCAGTTGGGAATCTTCGTATATGAGGTGGTTCTCAATCCCCATGTCGATGGCGATCTCAAGGCCTGCTATCAAAGCTTCATACTCGGCTTCATTGTTTGTCCTCGGCTCTGTTAAGGCGAAAGAAAAGCGCATTATCCCTCCTTGTGGAGTCACGAAGATAAGGCCTACCCCCGACTTGATTATAGGGGTACTTTGTTTGCGCTTCTTTATGGAGGACGCTCCATCGAAATAAAGCTCCCATCGGGTATCACCACCATCGCTCGCGTCAAACGCATGTTCGTCTGGCAGATTGCAATTCAGAGGAGAACCGGCAGGTACTGGGTGCTCGGCAAGGAAGTCGGCGATAGCTTGGCCTTTCACTGCCTTGAGAGGCTGATAGGTTATCGAGAACTCCATCAAGAGCAGGGCCCATTTAGCGAGTCTCCCTGTCAATATGGCCTTTGACATTAGATATTTGAGGGGATCCACTTTTGATATAAGACGGACTTCATGCGCCAATGCATAGTGCCGGAGTTTTGTTATCGCAAAGATTAACGCCAGGCAATGTTTTTCGATAGGGGAGTAATTGCTTTCTGCCCCCAGAAGAACTCGGCTTAAATAGTAGAGTGCTCTCTCCTTCCCTTGGTCGTTCTCTTGTGCCCATAATGCGCCTAAGGAACCCTCAAGGGCTGTTGTATAAAGAATAAGGGGCTTTCCCTTGACTGGAGTAGCTAACACTGGCGGGTTCTGCAGGTACTGCTTGATCTCATCTAGCGCGCTCTGGCATTTTTTGTCCCAGACGAACGGGGTTCCCTTCTTCATCAGGTGGCTGTAAGGACGGCACTTTCCTGACAGGTTGGCTATAAATCGCCGGATGTATGCGAGCTTCCCTTGGAGAGACCGCAATTGTTTGAGAGTTCTCGGCGGTGGCATTTCCATGATCGCCTTGATCTTCGACGGATCTATCTCGATGCCTCGGTGTCGGATGATGAATCCCAGGAATTTACCCGAGGAAACTCCGAATGCGCATTTGAGGGGGTTCATCTTCAAATTGTATTGTCGAAGGTGTTGAAATACGGTCTTCACATGCTCTAAATGCTCTTCGTATGACATGCTCTTCACTACAAGGTCGTCGATATAGCATTCGACGATTTCATGTATGAGATCATCGAAGATCTTTGTCATGGCCCTCTAATAGGTGGCACCGGCATTCTTTAAACCGAAAGGCATAACTTTGTAGCAGAATATACCCAAAGGAGTCTGGAAAGCGGTGTGCTTCTGGTTTTCGGGATGCATCTTTATCTGATTATACCCTGATGAGCCGTCCATAAAGGAGAAAACCTCATGAGTGGACGTATTGTCTATCATCAGTTCGGTGACTGGCACTGGGAAATCATCCTTCGGGCAGGCTTTATTGAGATCTCGGAAGTCCACACATATGCGTACTGTCCCATTTTTCTTCATTACCGGGACGATGTTGGCGACCCAGTCAGGATACTGTACTTCCTGGATAAACCCAGAATCGATCAGTTTCTTGACTTCGGCGTTAATGCTCATCTCAAGCTCGAGCCGCATCCTTCTCGGCGCCTGCTTGACTGGCTTGATATCCGGGGATATTGCTATGCACAGCAATCTCTGGATCTAATCCTGGCATCTCGGAATAGTTCCATGCGAAGCAATCTCTGTGCTGCATAAGCACGTCTTTTAACGCAGCTACCCTTTCTTCAGAGAGCAACTCGCTGACGAATGTCGGTCGCGGATCATCTGCCGACCCCAACTCAATCTTCTTGAGGTTATCTACAGTAGTATGTATGCCATCCTCTAGTTCTTTTGGAGCTGGTGGAAATTCTGAGATTACCTCATTGTCATTGTTTTCGAAGCACCAAAGGAGGTCATCCATGTTCTCGGGCCCTACTTTTGATATCGTTATCATATGACAAGTACGAGCTCGCTTCTAAGACCGTTGTGGATCTGACTTTGCTCTTGTGGCTTTGGGTTCGTGCTTTTGTGGCGGTGCTACCGTCCAGCTGCTGGATAAAGCAAACCTGCCCCGTTGGTATCGGTCTTCAACCCAGTTTTTAAAGGTGAAGCAGTCTTCGATAGGGTGTCCTATGGCTCGGTGATAAGAGCAATAGTCCGGATGAGAAACCTCGTTAGTCTGCTCAGAATGTTTAGATTCCGGAAGTGTAATCATTCGATGCTTCATAGCGAGATCGAGTATCTTCCGTGTTTTATTCTGAGGAAAAGAGTATGCCTGACTCATCTTCTTCATAAGGGACAAATCCGGACCGCTCGACTTCCGATCGCTTGACTTCTTGATCCCACTTTGTCGTTGTTGAACGCCTTTTCTGCTTTTTGACTTGTTTCTACCTCTGCGTCGGGCCTTTTGCACAAGAGGTTGACAGGGAGGAGCATTTTCATCTTTCGCAGCCTGTTGAAAAAGGCGTTGCGTCCTGGCTCTTTCATAGATGGCCATTTCGCGGTTATGGTCATCCCGAGCTTTTTGACCCGCTTTCCTGATAAGCTTGCCTATTCGCTCTTCAAATGACGGGCTCGGCACTTTGATTGCGGGATCTAGTCCTGATGAGGGGTTGGCATTTCCTGACAGGGCGTCCTCTTCTTCATCGAAGTTGTATATGGCGTAGCTACCGTGGACTCGTTCCCGTTTCCCGGCTCTCACGTATCCAAGTCCAAGTGTTTCCATTCTCCCATTGGGCAATTTGCGCTGAGTCCCAGGGACATCCCAAATTTGCGCTGAGTCCCAGGGACATCCTAAATCCTGTTATAGAATCGAGCTTGTCGAATAGTCTGTTTTAAGGGTATCCCTTGGCGCTTCAATAGCCTTTTTAGTCCGTTTGTGTAATATCTGGGCAAACGGATGGGTTGAAGCTTGTCAAGTGCAGAATCTACGCCGTGCCAGATCTCTTTCTCCACTCTTGTTTCCGAGGATCGATAGAATAGGATCGCCTTTTCTCCTTCTCGCCTGGGAGGGACGTAAAATGTTCGCAGCTCTTGCACGTTGTGAGCTTCAAGCGCATCAAGATCTTTGTAGTGCTCCGGCGGGATCATGGTGATTTGCAAACTCTGATCATCACCAGGGAATTCTCGTATTGGCAGCCGACTGGAGAACACAACATTAACCTCATCTTCTGAGTCACTCCCGAAGATCAATATGGGGGCGGACAGTCCCGGGTCGTTGCGTCGAGACGGCCCCGAGTAAACTATCTCTTCTTCTTCTTCGGTATCACTCCCGAAAACAGGAATGGTAGCGGCGGGTTTGTTTTCCGGTTTGCGATACCTCTCTGTGTCCTCGAAATCTGGCAAAAAGTACTTTGCATCTTCGTATTTGCGGACTTCGTTTACAGAAAATGGGTTCAGCTCTCCTGTCACGGTGTACTCGAGTCCATCCTTGAAATACTTCATACACTGATGTTGCGTAGAAGGGATGATGTTGTACTCGTGTAACCAAGGTCGGCTGAGCAGAGCATTATAACATGTCTTGGCATCTATGACGTGAAACTTAATGTCCATGATGAGTAGCCCGAAGCGTAGCGTCAATATCACAGACCCAAGAGTTCTCGATGATTGGGAGTCGAACCCGGAGATGGTAATTTTGTCACGAGCAAGGTGCTGCACGCTCATGCAGATTTCCTTCAACACCCGAACATTAAGGAGATTGACGGAGGATCCATTATCAACCAGAATTTTGCCTATCCTGATATCGTGGCAATATCCAGAGACATATAAGGGACGGTTGTGGTCGCACGTCCCGAGGAGCAGGTCTTCGTCATCGAAAGTGATATCGGCCGTGTGCACTTCTTCCAGCTCATTCTTCATCCTTTCTTCGGTTAGGAAGGCTTGGAATTGTTCGGGCTCTTGTAATAGGAGGGCGTCGAGAATGCTGAGCTGAGAGAGTAGCTTCCTCAGGTGCCTTAGAATGTTGTAGTCCACCTTACCCTTCCTGGGAGGGTCCTTGGCAGTCAGCTCTTTCATGACTTGGTCATCTAAGGCGATATCCTCAGCGACCTTTTCCTTTCCCTTATCTTTTCTAGTTGCGGGTCCGAGATTCTTTTCCGGGAGTGTGCGATTGCGCAGCTGAATATTTTCGCAGGCCTCCGGTTCTTCCTCTCTCCCTAAGACGGAATCTTTAAAGAGAGGGCCCAGAGCCATTTCCTCATCAGAGTCGCTCCCAAAGGTGAGAACCTGTGATCCTCCGGCGTTAACCGTGCGACAGTTGCCGGTAGTTCTTTTGTGCCCGTCGGTAGTTCTTCCCTGCTCCCGACGAGTTCTGCGTTTCATGCGCTTAAAATGTTGTCGATGAGCAACATATCTTTGCCACCATATCTTAAAAGCATCGCACTCCTCCGTAGGGTGTGAAATCTTCCGATGATATGAGCAATAATTAGGGTGCCTCTCCGCCCTATTGAGCGTGTTTTCTTCCGAGGGTGGTAGCTTCATTCCCATTGACATGGCTTTAGCAAACCTTTTCCTCATCTTGAATATGTTTTTATCCGCATCGGATGTCTTTTGATCTGGCGGGAGTGCTTCGACTCTTTCGTTTAGTCGCTTGCGTTTGGCTCCTTCTGATGCGGCCATCTCACGCTCTCGGTCGGCTTTACTTTTCAAACGAATCTCGTCTAGAAAGGCGTCAATCATTTCGTCTGTTGGCCACATAAGCTCTGGCTCAGGCTCTGCCCCCAGTTTCTTAGTGCCAGGAGTTTTGTCATCGTCCGTAAACGAGTGGGAGATCATATGACAACTCGCCATATAACCCTCGAATTCATCCGACGGACTTTCCCCCTCATCTTCCTCTTGAAAGACGTGGTTGAGGAATTCTTGGAGTGTAATGGGAGTCCGTGTCTTTTGATTGTACTCTTCCAGCGCGTCAATCTGCTTCTGCAAGTCCGTGCGCTTGTCTCCAGACTTCCCTGGCTTTTTGGATTTCTTCTTTTTTTTCTTCGAAGATTTTGACGGTTGGGTGCGAGTACTTGGGCCATCACCGCCGATCTTTGTAGTTGGGCGTGGCTTCAACATCTCTTCGATGATTTGAGGCTCGAGCGGGTTCTTCCATTCGACCGCCGGGCATGCATGAAGATCACTTAGCATCTTTTTGGTTTTAGCTGATAGCACGACCTCCCATGGCGCTTTTTCAATGAAAGAACAGGTTGCCCCCGGTGTATCCGCCTTCTTAGGAGTATGCGGCTGCGGCGGGTTCACCTTCCACTTTTCGGACAGCGCAAACTTTCCCTGGAGGTATTGATCTTCAATCCATCCTTTGAACACGAAGCAATCCTCAATTGGATGGCTTACCGTTTGATGGTAAGGGCAGTAATTGGGGTTATTCACCTCAGTGGGTTGTGGCGGTCGCCTCGGATTTGGCAAGTTAATAAGCCTGTTGCGTACTACCAGCTCGAATAACCGTTTCGTCTTGTCCCGCGGGAACGAGTAGGGACGCTTCATCTTCTCATTATAATACCGCCGTCTTTCTTCCAGTTGATCCGCCAGCTTTGGGGCACTGGGTTGCTGCTGAGTGTTCGCGACGAAGGTTGCCTTCCCTTTACCCTTGTCATTCCGAGGTTCTAGCTTCGGGGGAGGCGGTCTGTGACCCATCTGGTCCATCTGGACCAACTTGTCGATCAAAGCCTGGAACGTGGTTGGCTTAAAGAACATCATGAACTATGAGATAGTTGCATGAGGATCTAGGGTACCCATGAACATGCCGACCGCGGGCGCTTCTTCAATGCGTTGTTCGCACTTCGACCATAGGTTCCGCCATCGGATCGCTTATTGGACCCAAATTTCACCCAGCTTCACCCTTGCATTAATAAAAGCTGTTATCGGGGTGCGTTCGCTGGCGCTTGCGAAACGCTGGGTAAACAGCAACTCCATTTCAGCGAAAGTTTTGACGGAGTCGTTCGGAAGCTCAGAGTACCACTCAAACGCCGTCTCTGATAAACTGCCAACGATTTGGCAAAGCAAGAGCTTATCATCACCGCCGGTGTTGCCACAAAGAGCCCTAAACTGAGCGACATGTTGATGGGGATTGCCTGTCCCCTTGTATACATGGAATTTCGGGATTGTGTAGCCCGACGGATATTTGATCTGGTCATACCAGCTTGGATATGGTCTTCCCGTCCTGACAACTTGACCAGCTGCCTCAGTCGCCTGGTGAACGTGTATCTGTTGAGCTATGTATTCGTCCAGGTCAGCCTTGGAGATTGTCTCCTCCTTGGCTGTGGACAGAGCAGGCGGAGGATTTGACATTTCTCCCCTGTCGTCTTCAAGAACGATTGGAGGATCTTCAGCAGGAGGCTCTTGCTGGATCATCAGACCCACCATGTCCTGGAACAGAAGGGTCATTCGTTGTATATTGACTGCTTGTTCAGCAGCCTTTTTATCCTTCTTCTCCAGTATCCTACGAAGGAACTCAGCGTCAGTTTTTTGTTCCTGGCGTTGATCAGATGACGCTTCGGGGTTTTCTTTCAGTCCAGTGAGTGCGGCCATCATGTTCATCATTTCTTGGAGCTTCTGTTGTTGTTCCTGAGCCTTGGTCACTGACCGTGTAAGTGGCCTATGACCCATGGATGCACGGCTGTCCTCTTTTCCAAGCGCCATGTATACTGTATGCACCATCATGCCCACAGACTTAGGGCATTTCGGCTTATCGTTCTTGACATTTTCTGCAGGAGTGGGGACTCTATCCGGCTTCTTTCTCTTCTGAGTAGTCGGCGAGGAGGGAGCCGTTGTCGCGGGAACCCAAGTGGCTGGCGTCCTCTATTGTTTGACATGGCGGTTCTTTTCTTCCTGAACCTTCACCTTCTTCTGCTGGCGGGAGTGATCTTGAATGATTACCGAGTCCTGAACCCGTCGCCAAACCTTATAAATTTTGGAGGACAGCCGTTGAGGGGGCTGCTCTGGCTTTGTTTCTATAACATTTTTCGCAGGTGGAGGGGATCTTTTGAGAACCGCGGTCGGCGAATTTCTGCATACCCTGTTTAGCAGCTCAAAGCTGTTCCCAGTTGGAATAACAGCCTCAATTTCCACCGTTGGAGCAGTGGAGTTAGCCCAGAGGGGGAATTGCCCCCAGTCTTCCTTATCCGGCGCCAGTGGCGACGTCGGGCATGCCGGGTTGTTGGGATTGATTCAGTGATGGCTGCGTCTTGCCCCCAGTTCTGGGGAAGGGCTGCTGCCGGTGTCAGCCTCTTGAAGGCTGACGTTCGTTGAGAAGCCACAGCTTTCTGAGCAGGAGCGGGAATAGGGGTAGTTAGTCTCGAGAAGACCGACCCTCTGGGAGAAGAAGCCGCCTTGACGACTTCGGGAGCAGCTGTCTTCCTTGGGATGGCCAGCACAGGTATTAGGGGCTTCTCGGCAGGCCCTTTGGAGTTCAGGCTTAGTCTGGTGAAGACCGAGGAGTTGGACGACCTGTTAAGAGGGGCCGTAGGAGTAGCAAGTCGATCAAAGACCGACTTCTTTGACGCTTCCGGTACGGGCATTAGGATGTTAACGTTTACCGGCGGGAGCATGGTCCTAAAGAATAAACCGGTGGTAGCTTGAGTCACTTGCTCCACAGGCATAGTGAATAGCGAAGCAGCCTGGGATCCGTATGCTACACCTCCAGATGAGGCGGAGCGTCGGTTGCATTTGCAGTTGGCGCGGTTCGAGCAGTTGTCAGCCATTGATCCTTTTGCTTTCTGCAGCAAACGAAACGCCAAATCTTAGTACTTCGAAACCCAAGGGCAACTATTAGCGAACCGCGATTTGTTCACAAATCACGACACACGAAGTGTGGAGTGGAAAGAGGAAAAGGTCCCACCGGGCGTGCCAGAATCTGTTCCCTTCCGAAAGACGGCGCGACTAGACGTCTTGCCTGAGATTCGGGGCAAATGCTAATTGGTGCTATCCGTCTACCTCTCCGAAGATGCCAAGTTGATTTATGGCACCATGTATCGAGGGTTTAAACGGATGCGCCCGATGTAGTAAACTTCGTCAGATTCCCCCTCGCTTGAGGAGTTTTTGATTGTGGGGACGCTCTTCCCTGCAGGCGCAAGTCCCTGCAGTTAATTACGCTACCGCATTGCGGTAACAACTTTCTTATTCTCCAGATAATCACTTCGTGTCGTGTGTGTTTATTTTGTGTTTGGTTGCCCGTGGATTGTATACGGAGACTGAGTTATGTCGTCGCCCGTAGGGCGTGGACTGGTCCAAATCCGTATCTTTCTTAGATTTAGGTTTGGGGGTTGTGTTTAAGGATATGTTAGTCTCGTTTGAGACTAAGATCGACTTAAACATTTGTTAAAGATACGTTAGTCTAGTTTTAGACTAAGATCAACTTAACAGGATCGTTTAGATCCAACAAGAGAGCAATTAGGGGGGGCCTGTTGTTTAGTTTAGTGACATTACGGTCAATAGGTAGTTTAAGGACATTGCGGTCCAATGTTAGTTTTAAGACATTGCGGTCAAGGTTAAGAACATCATAGTCCGAGGATTTAAGGACTCCACAGTCCGACGTTAGTTTTAAGACATCCCGGTCGAGGTTAAGGACATCATAGTTCGTTGTTAGTTTTAAGACATCCCGGTCGAGGTTAAGGACATCATAGTCCGTTGCTAGTTTAAGGACATCCCGGTCGAGGTTAAGGACATCATAGTCCGTGAGTTTAAGGACCCCATAGTCAGTATCAATGTGCGGTCGTCGGGACCCGTCACCTCTTTGAAGACGTTGAGGAATTACAACGCCAAGTATCAAAGGAGTGAAGAGATGTACCCTGAACCAAGGTAGATTAAACAGTCTTTGGCCCAGTTTGGAACCAAGACCAATTAATTATGTTATGAGCCCATTAGCCCAGTTAAGCTTGAATTGAGGACTTATGGCCATCTTGGGCTAAGTCCAATCATGTTTTAGAATATTGGCTTTCTGTTGGCTCATTGAAAAAGAGGCTTCGCCTCTAGAGACTTAGCCAATTGGGCTAAAGCTAGTGTTGAACACTAGAGACCAACAGTGTTGAACACTGGGAATGAGATTGACAAACTGGTGTCAAACGCCAAAAGATAATCAGTGTTACATACTAGCAACAAGGCTTTCAAAATAGTGTTAAACACTAAAGCAAATCAGTGTTGAACACTGGCCAGAGAGATTTCAAATTAGTGTTTAAACACTAAACCAAATCAGTGTTAAACACTGGAAATAGAGATTCCAAATTAGTGTTAATCAGTGTTAAACACTGGTAACAGAAATTTTAATTTAGTGTTAAACACTGCTAACAGAGATTTAATTTAGTGTTAAACACTAAGAAATTCAGTGTTAAACACTGCAAATAGAATTTTTCAATTAGTGTTAAACACTAAAGCAAATCAGTGTTAAACACTGGATACAGAGGTTTCAATTTAATGTTAAACACTAAGGCAAGAGGGGTCACGTGGTAGCACGTGAGAGCGCCCTCCTTCTCTTTATTTATTCTGCCGAGAGTATTGAATACTTTGGAGCATCACGTGCTGTCACGTGATGGGCGTTTAAGTGTCTGTCTGTGAGAGCTTCTGCCAAGGGGTCACGTGAGGCACGTGAGGCGTTGCCTCAAAGCCCTTTCTCTGTGGATCTTTTCAGGGGTCACGTGGTAGCACGTAACCCTGTTTCTTTGCATGTTTGTTTATCTTTTTAAGAATTAAATTCTTCATAGGTTTAAACCCTAATAATAACTTTCTAGGAATTAAATTCCCACCTTCTTTTAAAGAATTATTCTTTAGATAGGGTTAAACCCTAATTTCTTTTCTGCAGGAGTTAAATTCCTATTAAGTTCTGGCATAAGAATTAAATTCCTGTGAGTTTGAGGGAATTAAGTTCTCAATTAGGGTTAAACCCTAGTTCTGTCCATTTTTGAGGGAATTAAATTCCTATTAATATAGGGTTAAACCCTAATTTTATCTCAAAGGAATTAAATTCCTATAATTTTGTGAGAATTAAATTCTCACAACTTAATTCTTCCTCTGAGTTTTGGATCTGCATGGCAGGATCTCAACCCAATGAGAATTAAATTCTCAATTCATGGGGAGATATGCACTTTGCAGATCCTCCACCAGAGAAAGAGCTAAGTTCTTTTTCTTTATATAAGAGTTAAACTCTTTTGAGAATTAAATTCCCTTTTTAAGCCTCTCCTTTCTTACCTAGGGTTTTCTTTTGCAGAGAATCAATTTCTTTCAAAATCTCGAGGCTCTATCTCTCTCTCTCTCTGTATGTCTCTGTGTCTCCTTCTTTTTTTTTAACTCTCTCCTTTAGCTCCTATTTATAGGAGAAAGAAGAGAATCAATCAGTTTTATTGAATCTTTCATTGAAAGATTTGATTTGTTTATTGAGAGATTTGATTTATGTTTATCATTAACCTGGGCCATTAGATTATTAGGTGATTTTTATTCACCATTGGATTTTAAATCCAACGATATCTCTTTGTTATTTCGGTTAGATTTAAGGGGAAATCTTTCCAAGTCTGATATTTTTCCATAAATTGGTGATATTTAACCACCTTTAGATTTTTAATCCAACGGTTCCAAATAATTCTTTTCCACTTTGGAAAGACTTGAGAGATTTTTTTCTCAGAATTTAATTCTGTCGTAAAAATAAGGCTCTTGAAGCTGGTCACGTGTGACCACGTGACCGTTGGTCACGTGTACGCACGTGACCCCTGGTCACGTGTAGGCACGTGACCCCCCTGGAATAGGCTTCTCTTCCTTCTGCGCTTTGTTCTTTGCCGCTGCTTAGTCATCACGTGTCAACACGTGACCACTGGTCACGTGCTAGCACGTGATGCCTCTTCCGTGGGTTTTCCTGATTTTAAATCAGGAAACAGAGCCATGGCAAAGATTTTGTTCCAAACCTCGACGGTTCATAGACAACCGACAGAACAAATCCTAGTCCCGTAGAACGCGGCTAATGTCAATCCTGACCGCGTGGGAAACGCCCAGAGCAAATCCTGGTCCCGAAGAACACGGCTAATATCAATCCTGACCCCGTGAAATGCGGGTAAAGTCAACCCCTGACTCCGTGAAATGCGGATAAAGTAAACCCCTGACTCTGTGAAATCCGGATAAAGTCAACCCCTGACTCCGTGAAATGCAGATAAAGTCAACCCTAGACTTCCCTGTCAAAGCAATTCTTTGATTCGGGAGCAAGTCGACTCATTAACCACTTACGAGTCCTCTCGACTTGTAAGGGAGAAAATTCTCTTGTGAGATCCTTACGACTCTCAAGAGAAAACGCACTTAGGAGTCCTCACGACCCCTAAGGAGAAAATTACACCTACGGGATCCTCTCGACTCGTAGGGAGAAAAGTCTTTATGAGACCCTCATGGCTTATAAAGTTGAAAAGACTTAGGCGGCAGATCTGAACCTGTCTCCTAAGCCATCACTGCCCTGCAAGGAGGTCAACATGGACTATCCGCGGGCCACACTCTTCCAAGTCGAATATCGACAAGGGGAAACAACCACTTACGAGTCCTCACGACTTGTAAGGAGAAAATTCTCTTGTGAGATCCTTATGACTCTCAAGAGAAAACGCACTTAGGAGTCCTCACGACTCCTAGGGAGAAAATACACCTACGGGATCCTCTCGACTCGTAGGGAGAAAAGTCTTTATGAGACCCTCATGGCTCATAAAGTTGAAAAGTCTTAGGTGGCGGATCATAACCCTGTCTCCTTAGCCATTGCTGCTCTACAAGGAGGTCAACATGGACTATCTGCGGGCCACATTTGCCAAAGCCATATTCGCCAATGAAATAAAGAAGTTACTTACGGGTCCTCACGATTCGTAAGGAAAATACCCGAGTGAGATCCTTACGACTCACAGAGGCGATGAACACTTAGAAATCCTCACGATTTCTAGGGAGAAAATACACCTACGGATCCTCTCGACTCGTACGAAGAAAAGTCTTTATGAGACCCTCACGCCTCATAAAGTTGGAAAGTCTTAGGCTACAAGGACTCCAAAACTTGTCCCCTAAGCCCTCAATTTTACGGTCACACATTACTTTGCACTACTTCACCCACGTACATGCTTACGTGGGCAAAATAGTGTGGGGCATTTGTTCCCGCCAAAATTTTCGGCCAATAGCTACTTGTTCTCTTATAAAAGGGGAAGAATCCTGAAAAAAAATAGGCATCACGTGCTGACACGTGACCGGGGGTCACGTGCTGACACGTGATGGTTTCCTGAGGACTCTGAAATAATAAGAATTAAATTCTGATCAAAAGGGGTCACGTGCCCACACATGATGAGCCTTTAAACCCACTGAAAAGAATTAAAGGTATAATAAAACAACAAGGAAAAACCCCAATGGGGCATCACGTGCTGACATGTGATAATTCCTTAGTTCTTTAAAAATAACATAATTAAATTCTGGTTAAATACTTAATCCGTGGGTCACGTGCCACCACGTGATAGGGTCTTTAAAACCCTCTCAGTTAAAAGAAAGAAAACCCTAAATGGGGCATCACGTGCCTACACGTGACAAGGGGTCACGTGCCGACACATGATAGGTTCCTAAAGATCTCTGAACTAATAGAATTGAATTCTAATTAAATGGCCAATCGGTGGGGTCACGTGCTAACACGTGAAAGGCTCTTAAACCTTCTGAACTAATAGAATTAAATTCTAATTAAGGAAAATCAAAAACCCTAATATTCCCCTAGATCTTTCCAAACAAAAAGATTGCGCTCTGTAAAGTGGAGCACCGTTGGATTAAAAATCCAATGGTGATTAAAAATCACCAATTTATAGAAAAATTCTATACAAGGAGATATTTTCCTAAAATTTGCCAAGAATAACAGATAAAATATCTTTTGGATTAAAAATCCAATGGTGAATAAAATACACTGAGTGATCTAAAAGATCATGTTGGTTACAAAATCAATTAAAATCTTTCAATGAAAGATTGACTAAACAAACTGATTCTTTTCTTTCTCCTATAAATAGGAGCCAAGAAGAGAAAAGAAAAGGGGAGATACAACAACAGAGAGAAAAAAGAAGAGAATTTAATTCTCCAGAAAGAAAAGAAAATTTCCTCAGAAAATAAAGAAACCCTAGGTGAGAAAGGGAAAGAGATCATAAGTCCCACGAAACAAAAAAGATAATTTAATTCTCAAACTAAGAGTTTAACTCTTCTGAATAAGAACTTAGTTCTTCATTTGGTTGAAGATCTGCAGAAGCAGATCTCCCCATAAGTTGAGAATTTAATTCTCATCGGAGGGATTCTTCCATGCAGATCTAAAGCCTAAGGGAGTACTTAAGTTCAGAGAATTTTATTCTCCCAAAATACATAGGAATTTAATTCCTCTAAATGAAGTTAGGGTTTAACCCTACAAAGAGAATTTAATTCTTAAACAAAGGACTTAGACTCTCCATGCACGTAAAAGAGATCAGTATCCAACCTGATCACGTGTGTCCATGTGACTCCCCTCCTCAATGACCAAAAGAGAACGAATGAAATTGGGTTATGTGCTCCCACGTGACCCTTGAATAAATTCCTCAAAATAAGAAGGGAAGGACAGATTTTGGGCGCCCTCACGTGTCCCCACGCGACCCCTAACAAATCCTGTTAATATCCAGTGCATGGGTGCCCATCACGTGCCCACACGTGATGGTCATAAAGGCCAAGTGTTTAACACTTATTTGCATATTCTGAGAATAAAATAAAGGAAGTCTGGCCCAACACTCAAGCGTTTCACGTGACCCCACGTGAGTGCTTCCTTATTAGTGTTTAACACTATTTTATGCGCTTCATCCCTAGTGTTTAACACTATTCTAAGCGCATCACGTGGGAGCACGTGATAGCCGAGTGTACTCTAGTGTTTAACACTATATTCGAGCCAATCTTAGCCTAAATTAGCTAAGTCTTCCAGAGGCAGGACCCCCTTTTGACTGAACCTCAAATACACTCTTGTCTTCCAAAATTGATCATCTCATTTGACATTCAAAGCAAAACCCAGATCCCCCAACCAATATTGGTTCAAGGGTACATCTCTTCACTCCTCTGATATTTGTCGTTGTAATCTTTCAACGTCTTCAGAGAGGTGACGGGTCCCGACAACCAGACATTCCACAGACTATGGGGTCCTTAAACCCATGGACTATGATGTCCTTAACCTCGGACTGTGGGGTCCTTAAACCCATGGACTATGATGTCCTTAACCTCGGACTGTGGGGTCATTAAACCCATGAACTATGATGTTCTTAACCTTGGACTGTGGGGTCCTTAAACCCATAGACTATGATGTCTCTAAACTAGACTATGATGTCTTTAAACTCCACGGACTATGACGTCCTTAAACTTATAGAGCCCAAATGCACTTTTGTTGGATCTAAATAATCCTGTTAAGTTGATCTTAGTCTAAAATTAGACTAACGTGTCCTTAACAAACGTTAAGTTGATCTTAGTCTAAAATTAGACTAACATGTTCTTAACAAACGTTAAGTTGATCTTAGTCTAAAATTAGACTAACGTATCCTTAACAAACGTTTAAGTTGATCTTAGTCTCAAATGAGACTAACGTATCCTTAAACCCAACCCCGAACCCAAATCTAAAATGATACGGATTTGGATTAATCCACGCCCTACGAGCGACAACATAAATTAGTCTCCGTATACAATCCACGGGCAACCGAAAATAAAACAAACATACACGACACGAAGTGACCATCTGGAGAAGGAGAAAGTGGTTACCGCGATGCGGTAGCGCAATTAACTGTAGGGGCTTGCGCCTGCAAGGAAGAGCGTCCCCACAATAAAAAAAAACCCCTCAAATGGGGGGGGGAATCTGATGAAGTCTGCTACATCGGCCGCATCCATTTAAATCTTCGATACATGGTGCCATAAATCAACTTGGCATCTTCGGAGAGGTGGACGGATAGCACCAATTAACATCTGCCCCCAAATCCAGGCAAGACGAACCTATGCGGTTCCGTCTCTGTATTTGGCGGAGAACAGGCACTATAGAAAGTTAGATATTTTGATAATGAAAGTTAGAAAGTTAAAAATTACATATGAAAAATTGGAAGAGTTTAAGAAAACCAAGAAAGTTAGATGTTTTCTTAAACGAAGCTCGTAATACGTAGTTATGAGCTGTTGTCCCAAGGGTTAGTAAGATGAAGGAAATTACTAATCTGAGGATAAAAATAAGTCTGAAAAAAGTCCTTATTTTGGAGGCCAAATATTTGAACGTTAATACTCTACTATACACACTTACACACATCTTGAAACTTAGGATAGTAGAGAATACCTTGAAATGCTTTTGTCTAAAAGCCTTAGTATGAAGAAAAAAATATATCAACAAAATATAAATGACGCATAAAATGAAAATGGCGAAGAAAAATGAACACTGGTTTTGTAATTACTTAAGACAGCATAAAAAAAAATATAGCATGTGTGCTTTATCACCTAGTGCTTTAGACCAACTGGTTTAGGAGCCACTGCTAAGGCTTGGGTGTTGCAAGACTAGGATATTGCTAATTACGCCTAATAAGTGAGCATATTTAGTAATCAGTCGGTTGGTACCTCAAAAAGTATTAACGGTCGCATGAAAAATGTGTGAGCAATTCCATCTATAATATTCACCGACTAAAAAGTACTAAAGCAGATGGACAAGAGTATGATAGCTTGAATTGAATTCTCTAAGTATAAGGATGTCTTTTACACACACGTAGGGGTATATGATCAAGATTTGGATGAAAGATAGGGAGGAAGACTAAAGGCGATATTTTATTGAGGGATGATGTGATATCTGACATCTTTTCATGACTATTAAGATAGGGCTCATGGCAACTGAAAAGCTAGTGTAGTTGGAAACTGTTCTTTTCAAATTCTTTCTTTTATATATTCTTATCTTTGTATGTAACTTTCGTTTTCTTTCTTTTATTATGGGATTTTGTGGGTGTAATCCGCTGAAAACCCTCAGGAGACAACACTCCTCTTACCTGGGACACTTAGAGGTTTAACGGATTGTTGCACGTGCTCAGTGCAATTGTGGTTGCCTACGAAAGTGTGCTACTTAGGTTTTTCTTTTTCTTTTTTTCTCCCTCTCTTGAATAACTAGTTTGCTCGGAACGATCAAAATTAAGTTTGGGGGTATTTGTTCAGTTGAAAATATTGCACTTTTGATATAACATTTTCCTTACTTTTCTTAAATATTTAAAGGTGTTTATTATAAATATGAAACATATGAGGGTTTATCTGTAAAATATCTATTGTCATATGTTTATATATTATAATTAACATTATGAAGGAAAATATATGCATATTATATTTATATGATATTTTGGTAATTAAAATATGCATATCAAATCAAATATTCTAACCAAGATTCTTAAAATATATATATAATATCATACAAATGGTTAGAATAATATCTCTAATTTAACAAATATTACTAATATTATTCATGGAGATATTGTGCAGATTTATCTCAGGTCAGGAGATCGAGATATTCGAGATGTCGGGAATCAAAAATCTGCCAATGAAGTTTAATTAAATCATAAAATTAATACTCGCAGAGACTCAGAGAGGATTTGAAGAATCAAGACATTATATAAATCTCCACATGTCAATATGAGGAAGCACCAGAAATCACAAACCCTAATTCCTCCAATCTACCGCCCAACCGCGGCCAAACTCTACATATTGCGGCGGATCCGCGGCCGTTATGTGGATTTGGAATTCAAGATTTGGTGGGTAGGATCAAAATAGGAAATCACCATATTAGGTAACTAGGGTTTCTGCTTCTAGTGCTATATAAAGGACCGAGAGCTTCATTTGAAAATGCATCAAACCAAAGAGATCACGAGGTCCAAGATGATCCACGCATCCAGGTTGATCAATCAGCTGTTCAGCTACCTTCTTCAAGAGAGATCGAGAAGCAAACTAGAGTTTTGTATTCTACTTTCTAAATGAACAAAAAGTGTAATTGATCTAATTGATTAATAAAAGTAGTTGTTTTATTCATATCGCATTTTTACATCCTGCATTTTTATTATGATTTCCTTCTCTATCTTTTCTTCTTCTATCTCCATCATGCACGAGTAATTCTCCGCTTGATAGGGTTCATAGGATTAGGATAGATCAATGGATGATAAAAATTTCTTTACTCCTTTTACGTCTTATAAAATTTATAAACTTTAGCAAAGCAATTGTTAACATCCTAATCGGGAGCGCTATCAAATCATTGAAAGTCACGACCGCTATTTGAGATTAGATTAACAATGGTCTTGGTAAAGGCTAGACATGAATAGAGGTCAATGAAAAGATAAGGGTTAAGAGTAGGAACCCTATTCCCTCCAAAAACCATAATCTACATTCATCGCTATGAATCTAGTTTTAAATCTATTAAAAGATAAAAGGAGTCATCTTTTGTATTCATTCATGACTACAAAATCCGATGAACCCTACAAGCTTTCTTTATATATATTCTACATCCGTGTTTAATATAGATCTAGAATATATTCTCATTTCTTCTTTTATTTTATTCAACTTGTCTAAAGCAAGATTAGAAATTCCACGCATCTCTGCGGACGACCCATTCTCACCTAAGCTAGCTACACACGACGCTGTGTTGATTGCGGTTACTTTACAAAAACACTTTTTCACACTAATCAATCGGCACAAGCCCTAACTCACCCATGAAGCGCGCGGGACTGGGTCCCGCCCAGCTCAAAGCCAGCTCGGAAAGCAGGACATCGGCCCGCTGGATCGGTTCCCATTGAGACACCACTCTTGCCTCAAGAGCATTAGACTGCCTAACTCTAGGATAGTCGGCCTTATGCCACTTGATGGGCACCGGCCAATCCTCGCCCTCCAGTGGCCCGAAGAAGACAAACTTCTCCTTTCATTCGTGGATGGAAGAAGGAACGACCACTACCCCCAAACCAGCAGCCTACTCTTGTAGGGTTTCTTTAGCACCTCACCTAGGGTTTTGCAAGCATCACACATGCCATATTAAAAATTTATAAGGTGTTAAACAAACTAACCTAGGAATCGAACTAGAATGATTAGGGTAACATGTTCTAGTATCATATACTAGCAAGTGTCTAACATTAAGTGGGGAGAAATACAACCTTTGTAGACCTTCTTTGCAACTCCTTGGATCTCCTAGAGGTTGAACCGGCTAGCTCGAGCTTCTTCCATGTCCACGATGATCCACCCGGAGTACCTTTGCTCAAAGCTTCTTGCTCCACTTGATCACAATGAAGATGAAGCAAACAAACTACACCAATGGGCTAGACAAGTGTCGTATGATGATATGGTTGTGTTCTCACATAAAAACCCTTTCTTTCTTTTACCCTCACTCGCTTAGAAATCTCAAGAGAGAGCTAGAGAGAGGAAGAAGAAGATGACATCCTTTAGCTCATTTCTTTTGGATGAAAGATCATGATAAAAGATAATGAGAGAAAGATAAATATCTTCATCTCTAACTATGGTTAATAAATATCTAGATATTTTAGAATGAGGAAAAAATAACAAGTGAAATGAAACCATGGTTCCAAACTAGGTCAAGAAAAGAATAGTCAACCATGATTTAATATCATTTTCTTTTTCTCGTTCTAATATATATAAAGATATTTACTTTCCATATGAGTCTTATATTGCCATCTTTCTTGTATCATCAACCATGATACAAATGCATGTATGTATGTGTGTATGCACATCAACATGTACATATACATCCATGCATCCATCATAAAGAAAAGGTTTATTTAAATGAGATAAAAGTCAATATTAAATCAACACTTGATTTAATAAACCGGTCATATCTCATACGACCTGACTAATAGAAAACGCCCGATTAAAACACGGTATCAAATACACGTATTTAATCGAGCTCCCGTACATATGTCATATGCACACCACATCGTTTCGCTTGAACCAGGAAACTCCTGTGTATGACTCTTAGACTCGTCAATACGCCGACAGTAGGTGATGATCACATCAAACACCTACAAGCCGCAAGCGGCCAGCTAAACGTAACGGCCACCGGGTATTGAGCGATCAGAAGAAGAACAAGCGAACCTGTCAAAACTCCCGTCGAGCCAACTGACAACACTTACCGTACAGTCTGGTCTCTTCGTCAGATATGATGCATATCGAGTCTAGGGATAGTATCGTCGACCCCAACAACTCAATAAGTCATGCTGGTATTTGGTCTATAACAGATCGAGAAACTACTGATAACACTTATCAGTAAATCTCAGCAGCCCTGGCCAGGGACTTCCTGTTATAGCCAATCGAACATAGCATAACATCAACCCCCAATACCGGGAGAGACGAAACCCCTTCTATCGCTCATCGCCTCCATGTGCCTCGGGACTGTACCCAAAATCCACCTGTTTGTACGACTCGGTAGAGCCGTAGTAGGGTGGAGATCAAAGTACAGTGGGAGGACACACAAGACTCTATGACGGTCTCAGGTCTACAGACTAACCTGTACCAGTGTCACCTGAGAACTGCTATCCGACATATGATATAATACCACATAGGAGTTCTCGACGAGTCTGTTCAGTGTACCCAGTCTCACTGAGCACCCGTATACAATCTTTGGTGTTACCACACCATATGGATATGGGATCATCCATCGCCCATCATATGGGACAAGAATGGTATACGCTGGTCTACCCTGGCGTATCGATACCCCGTCTCGATACACTCACGACTAGGAACAATTCAAGGATATGCTCATAAACTACAGGTGTCCCACTAGTATGATCCACATCATAATCCCAGTAGTCAAGCAAATATCCTAAGGGCTTTATCAGCATGTACCAAATGAATAAAAGCATGATCAAGTGAACATGTCATGATAAAGAGTAACCAGATAGCATATGTAGGGTTCCTAGGCACACTCAAGAGGTTCCACAAGGCATCAACCATGCCAAAATCAAATTTTTCTATATGCCGAGAAACCCTAATGCAAGATCGTTAACTAGAGATTAGGCGAAACAATGCAAGCAAACAACTTTGCTAAGTGAATGGAAATACAACCTTTGTAGATCCGGTCCTCCACTTCTCTAGCTCCGTGTTGACGTCCCTCCGCTGCGATCATCGGAATCCCGGACTCTAGTGATGGTTTCGTCGGAGAAATGATCGGGCTAGGTCATTGACTTCGATGCCGAAGATGATCTACGTCGAGGCGACTCAAACTCAAGCTCCGTCTTCACTTGGTCATGAACCTTGTGAAGAAAACAACCAATACAACATGGCAAGTGGTAGAGGATGAAGAAATAGGAAGTGGGTTCACTTTGGATTTGGATTTCTCACTTGGATTCATCACTTGGAATTTTCTAGTAAGCTTTCTTCACCTCATGAAGAAGATGAAGAAGAAGAAAAAGAAAATGAATTATCTAATTAGAAAATTCAAGTGAAGTCTATCATATAGCAACCATGGGTAAGTAAACTCATGTAGAGAATAAACTAGGGTTTAGGTAAATGGTTAGGGTTAAGGAATAAAACAAAATGGTAGGACTTTTTCAAAGATGCTTAAAAAGCTTCATAAAGCTTCAAGCATATAACAAGAAAAACCACCATTTTGTTTAATGAAAATAAATAAAGAAAATATAACCCTAAACCTTTTTCCTAAACATGGTTTAAAGCATACACACCCAAGTTTGCATGTATCATCAAATATGATACAAACTAGTGCACAAAAATATATCACATATACAACTTGTGCACATCAAGTGAGAAAATCCATCATAAGTGAACAAATACTAGTTAATGTAAAGTAATATATCAAATATATAATTATACATTAAATCATTAAATCAATACTTGATTTAATGATCCGGTCATATCGCATATAACCGACTAATATCAAGTGTATCAATGTATCGAATCAACACTTGATTCGGTAACCCGGCTATATCTCATATAACCGTCCAATGATACAAATCGCGAGAATAGAATACAGTATCACATACTGGTATTATTCTCGGTCCCGCATATATCTCATATGCGCTCCTATTTCGTTTCGCTTGAGTCAGGAAACCCCTGTGTAGGACTCTAAAGACTCGTCAATACGCCGGCAGCAGGTGATGATCATATCAAACACCCACAAGCCGCAAGCGGTCTGCTAAACGTAACGGCCACCCGGGTATTGAGCGATCAGAAGATCAATGAGCAAGCCCGCTCACACTCCTGTGAATCCAACCAGTAACACTTACCGTACAGTCCGTTCTGATCGTCTGATATGTCGCATATCTTGCCTAGGGGTGGTAAACGTCAGACCCTAGTAGCTCGATAAGTCGTGTCGATATGAGGTCTATAACAGTTCGAGAAACTACTGGAAACACTTACCATTAAATCTCAGCAACCCTGGCCAGGGATTTCCGGTTATAGCCAATCGAACACAGCGCAACATCAACTCCCCATACCGGGAGAGACGAATCCCCTCCTATCGCTCATTGCCTCTATGTAATTCGGGACTGTACCCAAAAACCACCGTTTTGCACGCCCTCTTGGACGTGGTAAGGTGGAAATCAAAGCACAGTGGGAATCACACAAGACTCTATGACGATCTCAGGTCTACAGACTAACCTGTACCAGTGTCACCAGAGAACTGCCATCTGACGTAAGGTATAATACCATCTGGGAGTTCTCGGCGAGTCCGTCCAGTGTACCCAGTCTCCACTGAGCACCCATATATCATCTCTGATGTCAAACACCAATGGATATAGGATCATCCATCGCCCATCTGTATGGGTCGAGAAGGTATACGCTAGTCTATTCTGGTATATCGATGCCCCGTCTCGATACACCCACGACTAGGGACCTTGAAGGATGTACTTATGGACTACCATGTCCCTACTAGTATGATCCGCATCATAGTCCAGGTAGTCAAGTACACATCCTAAGGGCTTTACCAACATGTAACAGATAGACAATCAGTGTATACGTTAAGGTAAAGAGCAACCAGATAGCATACTATCATGTCGAGCAAGAAAGTCCTCCCTATATATGTCCAAGCATCCACTACAATATACATCCTATGTATAGTAATGGCCTCTAGGGCATACATATAACTAACAATCTCCTACTTGCACTAGGGTCATCTGATAGCAGTGGTTGTAGTATCTCATACTCAACCATCCCATAAAAGTCTCTCTCTGGGAAAAGGCCTTTGTGAGTGGATCCGCCGTGTTGTCCTCTGAGTCTACTCTCCTGACCTCGATCCCCTGGAGATCAACTATCTCCATGATCAGGTGATACTGCCTAAGAATTATATCTGGATTTCTAATGGGATGGGCGTTCCTAGGCATAAGCCACAACTCCATTGTCTCACAATGGTAGGAACGAAGTTCATCTCATGAACTAATATACCTCTTTGGTAGCATCTTAAGTAGCGATGTATCCAGCCTTTATCGTCTAGTAAGCCACGGTATCTAGCTTAGAACTCTTCCAACATACCGTCCCTTTACTAAGGGTAAAGACAATGCCTGTGACTGACATTCAGTCGTCCTTATCACTCTGGAACTTTTCCAGTGATTCTCCCCTGGATCGATTGATACCATTTCACTACAACTAGTGATTATCCTAACATCCATTTAGATCTATCTCATAGATCCAAAAACCAGGATTTAGTAGGTATCACTTTGATCCTAGGTGGAGAATGCTTGTGATAAGCGGAGATTGACCGAGCGTAGCATAGGAAACTCCTTTCTTATCAAGAGTATGTCATCCACGTACTCTACGAGGATCACCACCATACTCCCTACTAACTTTTTGTATATACAAGGTTCATCTACCATTTTGAGGAAGTCAAACACTTTGACTACCACATCAAAACAGACGTTCCAACTCTGCGATGCCTGCTTTATCACATAAAACATCTTGTATACGTTTCCGCTGCTCCCACTGTCTACGAAGCCCTCTGACTGTGTACTTACAGACTCTATTTTCTGAAAAATCATTTTAGAAAAGCAGTCATGACACCCAACCACCAGATATCGTAGTCATGGTATGTAGTCGTGGCAAGTAGGATCTGGATGGACTTAAGCATAGCCTCATAGGAAAGGTTTCACCATAATCCATACCTGGTCAATGATGCAAACCTTTAACAAGTCTAGCTTTGAAAGTCTCAACTTTTCCATGTACACCAAGTAATCTTCTCAATATTTACTTGCTCCTGATGGGGATTTAACCCTTCAGATAAAGCAACCAAAGTCCATACTTTGTTGGTGTATAAGGATTCCATCTCAGATCACTAAGCATCCAGCCATTCTTACAGAGTCCCTACTCTCGATGGCCTGCTCGAAACTAGTTGGGTCATCATCTCATGATGCAATCCTCGCTCCCACTGTCATAGAGAAACCGAAGTATCTCTCACGTGGGTGAGGAACCCTACTAGATCGGCGGAGAGACTGAGGTTCGTTGGTAACTATTGAATCCTTTGGTTCTATCAAATCTGTAGTTTGTATAGCTGGAACATTTCCAGTTCTACATTACAGACCTTGCCTCAAGCTTGTCCAGATTATGCTTTTAGACATAGCCCAGACAACCCCAAATCTTAACCAACTTAAGATATGGGCTCTTCCCTTTCCATATCACATATGAAGTGGTAGGCATCAGATTTGATCGAAACCCTACTCAATAGGTATGCAGCTTCTCAAATGCATAACTCCCAAAAGGAAATAGGTAACTCGGTAGTACTCATCATAGAGCACACCTTATCATATAGGGTGTGATTGCTCCGACCCGATACACCGACGTGCTGTGGTGTATATGGAGGAGTAATGCTGAGAGAGAATCTCATTCTCCTTTAGAATATGTCCAGGATTTCCGTGCTCAAGTATTCTCCTCCTTGATCTCATCAAAGGACATAATACTTATACCTGTATTTTGGTTCTCTACTTCTAACTTATATTCTGTGAATATCTCAAAAGTTTCGGACTTGTGTTTCAACAGGAACATATGTCTGAATCTTGAGAGATTATCAGAGAATGTAATGAAGTACAAAGGACCGGTCTTGGTATGTATAGACAGGGGACCTACTTACATCAACATGTATCATCCCAAGAGTTCACTAACTCTTTCTCTGTTTCCAGTAAACAGAGCTATGGTCATCTTATCTCTGTGACATGACTGGCAAGTTTCACAAGATGTAAATTCAAACAAATTTAAATATGCATCTATGTGTAACTTAGCTAGTCGGGTCACATTGATATGACCTAGTCTACAATACCTCAAGAAGGATTTGTTCATTTCTGAACTCTTCCTCTTGTGTGTGTTATGTATACTAAGAACTATAGTTTGATTTAGAACATCAATGCTTTTAGATAACGTGCCTGAACCGATCAACTTTTGATATAGGAAATGTTCAAAACATTATCCAACAATACAAAATTATATCCTTTCTTTACTGATAAAGAGACTGATATGATTTTGTATATCAGGTTCGGTATCTAATAACATTCATTCAGAATCAATGTATTCTGGTAATACAGGGTGACAGTGACTAACAGACTTGGCTGCAACACTTGCACCGTTTTCTGTCTCATGAAACTTATCACCCGTTCTCAGTTATCTACCTTTCTGTAGCCCATATAACAGATTATGTATGCGGGGTCCTAATCCGGTATCACATACCCAGGACGTAAAGGATACTGAGAAACAGTTCTGTGTAATGAACACACCCGAAGATGATGCATCAGTATGCACTTTCTTCGTTTGGGCGGCACGGGAAATCTGATATTCCTCAAATACCCTGCTCTGTCTTATAACAATTATAAGTTGGAGCGGGACCAACGTTTCCCAGCTCAGTATAACAAGCAGGTTCGGTCAATATATCCGTATTATTATCTTGATTAAGGCGTGATATGGTCGCTACCTGGAGAGAAAGAGAAGAAAACACTCAGCGTATGCTCTTGCAAGATCAGAATGGTTATTTATTTTATCTAATCAGGATGGCTCCCACTGTTTTAATCAAATCTTCCTTCAAACCCTAAAAGGAAAGACTAGCCGGGATTAATTACACACTACAAGTTCGCCAATCTTTCAGCCAGGCCAGTGTCGGTACTTTGAGGGAGGTCTGATCGCACGCTTTTGGCGTGTCGGATGTTCAAAGTTCTAAAGTTATAACCGCGATCAGGACGGTGTCGTTTCGCAGCTAGCCGGTTGAGCACGGGTCGATCCACAGGGAGATGGTTGTATGTTCGTTCGAGTTTTAGACGAGTCAATAAAGAATGTGTATATGTTTGTTCAATTCTAACCTATGTGTTTTACATGCAAGTATAAAGTCGTTAAGAAAAAGATACGAAAGTGTAAGCTAAGAAAATCCGCACTCAAAACCTTTGAGCCGAGTCTTGACCAATTGAAGCTAGAGCAATCGGCAACAACGTGGATTAGGGGATTTAAGCACGGTATTCGTGGAATCCGGCTTATTTACCCTTGTCCTTCCGTTCTTGTCTCTTGCTTTCGCCTCCGGCCAAACCGAACGCAACCGGTCGCGGTTAGGAATCACCGTTACCTTGGTAGGGTAGGGTGCCTAACGGAGCGCTTGCGTAACGTTTGGGCGGAGTTCAAAGGAAAATAACGGGAAAAGGAAAAGAGCAAAGAAACATTAACTTACAATATCGTATTTATTCTTAACAACAATAATTACGACCATTCACAAAACAAACCAAAAAGAGCAAAAGAAAAGATAAACAAAGAAAAGAAAAGATTACAAGCCAGTAATTAAAGTGCATGGTAATAAATTGCAAGTAATAAAAGACAAGAATGAAAAATGCAAGAAAGAGATAAGCAAGAAAGTAACACTAAGAACCATAGAACTCAAGACAAGCCATGGGATCAATAGCCAACCCTTAAACTTGCAAGCTCAATCAAGAGGTTGCATGATCAAGAGAAGGGTAAAGAACTCATGTGAAATGAAGCACAAAAGAGAGAACAAAATGATACAACCCCTTGAGATCAATGACCAAAGCTTAAACTTGCAAGCTCACTTAAGAGGTTGCAAGATCAAGTTAAGGTAGAGAGCTCAAGGGGGAAGCTAAGCAAAAAGAATGATACAAAAACCCTCATCTTCATTTATCATCCACTCAAAAGCTCTCACAACAATTTAATGGAGGAAAGATAAAGAAGAAGAAGAAGAAGAAGAAGAAAACTAAAAGCTAACAAAAAGAGGGCATAAGAATGAACACCATTGGCTTGGCAAGTTCTGGGATATTTATAGGCAAGGAACTGGAAACCTAGGGCAACAATATGCCTCATCATGAAATGACCAAAAAGCCCCTAAAATTTCATCCACTACGGAGCCTATATGGCCGCGGTTCCGCGGCCTAAGCGTGCTTATGCCGCGGAGCCGCGGCCATAAAGAGGGCTTGGGCCTTCATCTTTTGTCGTATGCCCTGGTTGTCTGTACTATTCAGTTTGGTATATGTTGTTTCTCAGAATCTCTTCACAATATTTCCAGAATTTCAGCATATCAATAAGGTGATGTGATGTGGATCTTTTGCCATGATTTCCTTGAGCTCCGCGTAGATTTCTTGGATTTTGTGTTGACATTGTGCTTTGTGCATGAAAATGACAATCGATTTGCCATTTTGTCCCTTAAACTGGTGTGCGGCAACACGGATAGAGGGCGGAGACCCGTGTTTTATCTGTTGTTGGCAGTAATCCGGAATTTGTCATACTTTTCCATGAATTTCATTGTTTAGAGCTGAGAACCAGTATCCTGTAAATATGTAGCAAACACTGATTAAAAGCACCTGCCTATAACCAAACGAGCGTAAGAATGGGCGGTATAAAATGCAATATTCTGGTATGAACAAATACCCCCAAACTTAACTTTTGCTCGTCCCGAGCAAAACCAATTATTCACAAAAAAGTCCTAATCGCACTTTCGCAGGGAACGCGATTGCACTGAGCACGTGCAACAAGCCGTTAAACCTCTAGGTGTCCCTAGTAGGAGGAGTGTTGTCTCCTGAGGGTTTTCAGCGGATTACACCCAAAAAATCCCGTCAAGCTAGTGTCATAAGTTAACGTCGATTCTACTCCTACAGTTTAGTATTTACGTTAGAAATTCTATCATCCTAAGTTAGAAATATCCAACCCTTATTTTTCACACCTCCTATCTATTTAACCTTGGATCTCCTGAGTTTTCCTTCTAAAGTGCGGCCTCAATTCAGGGATTTTTATCAACTTTACAGAAAACACAAGTCTTATTCTTTATTTCTATCTTTTATCCAAATATCGATTGTATACCCCTACGTGTGTGTATATTTGCACCCCTACACTCAAGAATTCAATTCAAGCTATAATACCCTTGCCCTAATACCTAATACTACTTCTTTTCATGAAGGATGGACGGATTTGCTCACACAACTTTCATGTGACTATTAATGCTTCTTGAGGCACTAACGACCGATTACTGAATGTGTGAACTTTAAAGCGTAAATAGCAGTTTACAGGTCTTGACTTTATTCTATTTTTTCTTTTTCTTTTTCTTTTTCTTTTTCAAGACCGGATATATTTTTCAATATGCTCTTTTGGTATTTAGCTTTAAATACCGTTTTTTTCTTTCATACTAGGCTTTCAGGCAAGAGTATTTCTAGGTATCATCTACTATCCCAAGTTTCAAGGTGCGTGTAAGTGCAGTTTATAGGATATATACTTTCTAAATTTGAACTCAAGAAAAGAAACTATTTTTCAGACTTATCCTCCAGTAAAGCTTCAATACTTTCCCTTCATCTTGACTTAACTCAAGAACTGAACTCAAAAAACTGTAAGGACGTATACTTACCAAAGTTAGACAGAATGAGGGTTATTTTAAGGATTTTCAATTCCTAAGTCTAGAATTACTTATTTCTAACATATCAACTAAACTTTCAGAATAAAATTCTAAGTTACCCTATTAGCTAACTTGACGACAAAGTTTTTATATTTTTTGGAAAATTTTCAATTTTTGTGGGTTTTTAATAAGGTATGCAAATGCAAAATATACAAATGAATGCGAAGGAAGAAAGCTTACTGAGCGCACCCTCAAACTTAAACTTGACAGTGCCCTCACTGTCAGGCTACACCAAGAGGGTCAAAATTGTCGGCGCTCCCTAGAAACAAATTATATACAAAACAAAAAGGAAAACAAAAAATATATACAAAAAAAGGAGTCCCCCCCAAACTTAAGTAAAACAGTGTTTCCACTGTTAAGCGTTGAAGTTCAGGATTATGGGGGAAAGAGAATAGTATCAAGCTATAGAAGGCCTTACAAAGGCCAAAAGTTAACACCAACCATTCAAAAATTCTATCTCTGTAAGATGCGGGTTGGTGAAAGAAGGTGAAGAGAAAAGAAATGGAGAATACGCGAGACCGTATAGAGATAGAAGCGGGATACGGTCTCGGTATATGAGAAGAAGAATGGCGGAAGGGAGAAGGAAGTGGAATACGAACTTGAGGGTGGAAATGGAGTGAATAGATTAGCACAATTTATGATGACTGATGTGTAAGAAGCGTTTGTGCTAATCTATTAACCCATCGAGAAATGGGGTCAAATCCCTCAAGATTCGTGAGAAACCATGGGTACGCCGAACTCGGTAAACCAGACATATGAAATGAAAGTGATACGGTTTCTTGCAAGGTCGGAACGATGGAAAGGATGGAGGTAGGTGATTGAGGAAGGTTATTGGTTAAAGGTTCAGGAGGGTGTACACAGTCACTGAAAGGAATAGGATAAATTGAAAAATCTGACCCATCAATTAAAACTGGTTCATCCTCAAAAATATCCTCAATAGTCTCCTCAAAGTTAAGCACATCCATGCGTTTATCCTCAAAATCCAGACGCATATGGGGTTCGGGAAAAACATTTAATGACTCGGGATGATGAATTGGAGAGAAAAACTCAGCTAAATCTACGGGTTCATCATCCAAAATATTCCCAGCGTCAATATTCTCAATCAAGTGAAAATCTATATTCTCAGACACCTCAACACAAGCATGGATATCAATCAATTCAGGTTCTAAGATGGAGGTCTAGAGGTCAAAAGGGTTGGGCGTGGTTTCACTCGAAAAGGACCCTTCACAATCGGGCAAATCAAACACTACAAAGTCACACAACTCATTATCTGTTTTATCTATAATCAATGAATCGTTTGGAACACTAGATAGACATTCAAAACCGGAGTTGTGGGATTCAAGTTGAAACGGGTAGGTTTGATTTGGAAGGGTATATGGCTCACTCTCTCCGCTCAAATTCTCAACCTGTCCTACCGCCTCTTCATACATTGGAAAATTTGGAGCTAGTTGAAAACTAGCTACTGGGTCACTAGGTTGTATGAGGGCAGCCATGGAAGCATCCAAATCCATCATCTGTTGGTACGACGCTACCCTAAAGTCTTCCAATGACTGTTCCAGACTAGACATGGGTTGTGAAGGGGTTTCAGTAAAAGATTCAAAGTTGTTTTGGTACTGGAAACTCCCAAATGACGGTTCAGAAGCAATGTCTAGGGAAGGTGTAAAAGTCGGGTAGGACTAGTAGGAATTGAATGGCTGGACAAGGGTAGGATCAACATTTGGATACGAAGGTGAATGGAATTGTTGATCCCAAGAATTTGAAGTGGTGAAAGGAGTGAAAGATCGGCTATGAGATTGTTCAATACGTTCAGCGATGGACAAAGGATGACTTGCAAAAGGGGTATCAACATAAGCGGGTGCGGGAGGTTGAAAAGGTTGATACAAAGTGGAATGCGGAGGGCAAGTGTTTGTCCTATACGCGTCTATGCGATCTTTCAATGACATTTTGGGCATGGAGGGGTCGTTCGATGTTCGGCCAAAGCAAGAACCGTAAGAAGTTATGTCTAGTTGTGGGTACCAAAGTTCGGCAAGAGTTTTGCGAGGTGGGGTACCCATGATATGAAGAGAGAAAGAAAGAAAGGCAGAGAAAAGGAGGGCAAAAAAGAATGTGATTTTTTTTAAATTTTTTTTTAATTAATTTTTTTTTTAGTTAGCTATTAACAAAAGATTGAAATATACACACAAAAAGAATCTGGACCAAAAACAATCACGGCACAAAAATACCACACACCTAATCGTTCTAGGGTTCACCTAGGTCAACTAGACCTGCTCCAGAACTTGATTGTCGAAGTAAAACTGTGTCGAGAAACGGGCTCTAAGATACACTGATCACGAGGCCAGGTAAGTGCAAAGATAAGGGGAGGTTTTCCGACGCTTTCGCGAAGGTCCTTAATTAAATAACCCTTTCTCTTTTGGCGGTTTCGCCGTTAACACTTTCCTAGACACCCCGTAAACAATATACCGTTAAGCGAGCTTCTAAACACAGTTAACTTCTCCTAGTGAGCGCGAAGTCCTTAAGGCTTAAAGTCTAGTTTCTTTTAAAGTTTGTGCGGGTAAAAGTTATGCTCAAGTTCGTGATTTGTGGGCCACGGAAAAGGTGATGAAATCCTTTACCGTATGTTGTGGGGTTCGCTTGCCCTTAAGTCCGTATTAATGTATGCAATGCGCAATTCAATAAAAATTCTATAAAGAATCAAATAATCGTTTTTTTTAGTTTAAGCGCGGCACTGCAACAAATACGGGTTGGTCAATTTTTAGCGTTTGCTAGCGAACTTGCAAAGAATCCTGCAAAGAATAGTATATTGGATGCGTCGGATTTGAGAAGAAGGTGTTTAAGAAATACGTACCGTTAAGTTTTTGGGTTAGGAAACCCCCGTTGAATCAATTCCGGTAAGCTTGAAAAGTTTGCTTGCGCGGGTCAAACTTCCCGGATCTTTGGCACTGTACTTCGTAATCACCTTAACCTTGAACGTACACTTTGCTCCCCACAATCGCAGTTTGCAAATCCGCAAAAATCTGCACACTTGCACACAAAAATGATCAAAAATAACAAAAAGATTTTTTTTTATTTATAAATATATACAAAAAGAATATTAACCCGAATAACAAGAAAGAAAATACATTACCGTCTCCCCGGCAACGGCGCCATTTGATCGCACGCTTTTGGCGTGTCGGATGTTCAAAGTTCTAAAGTTATAACCGCGATCAGGACGGTGTCGCTTCGCAGCTAGCCGGTTGAGCACGGGTCGATCCACAGGGAGATGGTTGTATGTCCGTTCAAGTTTTAGACGAGTCAATAAAGAATGTGTATATGTTTGTTCAATTCTAACCTATGTGTTTTACATGCAAGTATAAAGTCGTTAAGAAAAAGATACGAAAGTGTAAGCTAAGGAAATCCGCACTCAAAACCTTTGAGCCGAGTCTTGACCAATTGAAGCTAGAGCAATCGGCAACAACGTGGATTAGGGGATTTAAGCACGGTATTCGTGGAATCCGGCTTATTTACCCTTGTCCTTCCGTTCTTGTCTCTTGCTTTCGCCTCCGGCCAAACCGAACGCAACCGGTCGCGGTTAGGAATCACCGTTACCTTGGTAGGGTAGGGTGCCTAACGGAGCGCTTGCATAATGTTTGGGCGGAGTTCAAAGGAAAATAACGGGAAAAGGAAATGAGCAAAGAAACATTAACTTACAATATCGTATTTATTGTTAACAACAATAATTACGACCATTCACAAAACAAACCAAAAAGAGCAAAAGAAAAGATAAACAAAGAAAAGAAAAGATTACAAGCAAGTAATTAAAGTGCATGGTAATAAATTGTACGTAATAAAAGACAAGAATGAAAAATGCAAGAAAGAGATAAGCAGGAAAGTAACACTAAGAACCATAGAACTCAAGACAAACCATGAGATCAATAGCCAACCCTTAAACTTGCAAGCTCAATCAAGAGGTTGCAAGATCAAGAGAAGGGTAAAGAACTTATGTGAAATGAAGCACAAAAGAGAGAACAAAATGATACAACCCCTTAAGATCAATGACCAAAGCTTAAACTTGCAAACTCACTTAAGAGGTTGCAAGATCAAGTTAAGGTAGAGAGCTCAAGGGGGAACCTAAGCAAAAAGAATGATACAAAAACCCTCATCTTCATTTAACATCCACTCAAAAGCTCTCACAACAATTTAATGGAGGAAAGATGAAGAAGAAAAAGAAGAAGAAAACTAAAAGCTAACAAAAAGAGGGCATAAGAATGAACACCATTGGCTTGGCAAGTTCTGGGATATTTATAGGCAGGGAACTGGAAACCTAGGGCAACAATATGCCTCATCATGAAATGACCAAAAAGCCCCTAAAATTTCATCCACTACGGAGCCTATATGGCCGCGGTTCCGCGGCCTAAGCGTGCTTATGCCGCGGAACCGCGGCCATAAAGAGGGCTTGGGCCTTCATCTTTTGTCGTATGTCCTGGTTGTCTGTACTATTCAGTTTGGTATATGTTGTTTCTCAGAATCTCTTCACAATGTTTCCAGAATTTCAGCATATCAATAAGGTGATGTGATGTGGATCTTTTGCCATGATTTCCTTGAGCTCCGTGTAGATTTCTTGGATTTTGTGTTGACATTGTGCTTTGTGCATGAAAATGACAATCGATTTGCCATTTTGTCCCTTAAACTGGTGTGCGGCAACACGGATAGAGGGCGGAGACCCGTGTTTTATCTGTTGTTGGCAGTAATCCAGAATTTGTCATACTTTTCCATGAGTTTCATTGTTTAGACCTGAGAACCAGTATCCTGTAAATATGTAGCAAACACTGATTAAAAGCACCTGCCTATAACCAAACGAGCGTAAGAATGGGCGGTATAAAATGCAATATTCTGGTATGAACAAGGTCCCCCGTGCTTTCGCACGAACCTAATTAATGTAAACCTCGTTTTCCCAGAGGCGTAACCTCGTTAACATCTTTCTAGACACCTACTTGATTGGCTAATTGTAATGTGTAAAATTCTCCCAGTAGTAACTCTTACTCGCAGCGGGTATCGGGATCCAACTATCTCATAGAAGGTATGCAATCTCATTGCAAATTTCAACACTTGAAATTCCCGATAATATTTTGCCCCTAGCAGCTATATGACCTTAACATAGTCAACAAATCATAAGTGCTAGTCAAGTTCAACCCGTCATTTCCCGATTGAATTAAACCTACCCGCACGACCCTTAACATAGTCAACAAAGTCGCACGACTACCCTAATCCAATGGCATCATATGCTTATACAGATAAGCACTAATCAGCTACCGCACACTACGCCTTAACATAGTCAACAAACATAGCACGAATACTAACTAGTACTTATCTGAGATGACGGAGGGCTACGACAGGTTTTTCTGAAAACCTATTGCGTAATGAACTTGATATCGTTGTAGAATCAAATGATTTTAAAATGGAGTGTTTTTTTAGGCTTTTCTAGTTTTGCTAAAGGGGTCACTCCCGGTGAAGGTGAAGGGATCGTCGGCCCTTTCCTCGTCGAATGAGGTGCGGGATATATCATATATATCACTGTGCAAAGCAGAAACTATAGAAGCTATCAAAAGAAAAACCGAGTGTGTAGCATCTGCCAGTTATTGCTAAAGGGGTCACTCCCGGTGAAGGGATCTCGGTCCTTTCCTCATCGAATAAGGTGCAGGATGTTCTACAAGGAACACCGCGATGCAAAGCAAGAACTGTAGCTACCTGTTTTTGAAAATTCGATTCCACAACATCTTTTAGATTTCTTTTACTTTCATTAATCATATTAATGAAGTCCCATCATTTAAGTACCTAAACATCACAGATAAATACGACGTACACTTATGCCATCCGCATTCGCCTCGATGTCCCTTCGTACACCGTTAGGTTAGGTAACTAACGGCAGAGCGGGGCAGGGCTAGCGCGGGTGTAAAACATAAGTAACGTCTATATAATATATCATATATACTATATACAGTATCTATCACAGAACATCAAATGATCACATCACAGATATCGCAGCAGAAGAAACATATGAAATATTGGATATACTAGGACGTCCGTGTTTTATTTTGAGCCTCTATAAAACACGGATTCCACGGTCGTGATGAATAGCCAAACCCACACCCCTAGACCCCTACGAGAGCGGCAAGCAACCCTACCAATTCTAGAGTTAGGAGACCCGGACTCGACTCCTCGAGTTGGTCTCCCACTGGACCCTAGAACCCGGTTACTTGTGCTCCCCTCCTTAAGTCTATCCTAGTGCGGAAAAGTAAATAATATACAAATGGTGACATCTTCCGCAACCTGGAAGTGCCCCAATAAAAGAATATTACATACAAGTTTTTACATGAATGAAAATGAAAAACACCCATCTCACATAAAAAAAACCTGCTATTCAAACACGACGATCCAATATAACATATCCAGCTACACATAACATCACATGTCATCAACGTAAGTAAATATGCGCATCCCAATTGTCGTTGACATATAGCAACGAAACCGGCGATATCACATATTACACTTACGGTCGCAGAAAAGAAAGTGTAAAACTACAACAGTTGGAATCCGCAACCTCCTTAGACATCGCATGCCTAACCAAATGAATTCCTTAGACATCGCATGCCTAACAATTATAAACCTCGCATTTTGGTCTCATTTATCGAAAACTCTTTTCAATATGAAGTCGGGCAATTCAACAAGATTCCCGGCATCCTGACCGAATGCTCGTCGCAAACTTTAGTAGACGGCCGCACCCCCGGTACCGTCGACGAAGTGCACTAAGGCTGAACACCGTTGCCGCGAGCACCCAAACGGATGCTTTTTGGCGACGGGGTTCTCCTACAGTCACTTGGTCGGGGCTATAGGGTATGGCCGTCTATTAAGTTTACCCGGCGAGTATCCGCGTACGCTACGTGATTGCGACGGACTTTTGATCGCATCAAAATTCCGTGGCAACTGATCAAGTGAGACTAAACTGCTATGTTTATAACATTCATACAGTTATCTCATAACTACTTGTGGATTCCAAATATTGTATCACATTCTAGATAAATAGAAAATGTTAAACTTTCCGATCGAACAATCAAACACCCAAGTTTTCCCGAAACAGCTCAACACATGAAATAAGTTTAAAAACATTCACTTCATGCCACAGTACCAACGGTCCAACCGTAGAAGGGTCAAGCCAACGCCTCACATGTGGCACGCCGTACTGCCCCAAACCCTAAGGTTCAAAGGGCAGTTCAAGACGGTCACATAATCGAGTTAAGGTTTGTTGTCTTCTAGAGGGTCCATCGCGTTACTTGCACTACTTAGAACGTTCTTAAACCACGGAAAAATCCAACACTTGGAAATTTTCCGGGAGGGGAAAAAGTGGGTATTTATATCCGGTCGAACTTTTTAACATATTCTAAAATTACCCGGAAAAACACATAGACAAAATTAAACAATCCGATCGAATCATCGAGTCCCCAATACACCCCAGATAACTCAACTCTTGAGTGTAATTTAAAAATTCCCAGAAAACACAGGAAATTCAGTTGGACATTACTGTGCAGAGCACGTGACAAGAGTCACATTTATGGCCGCGGAACCGCCGCGAAAGCCAGGGTGGCGCCGCGGTTCCGCGGCTCATTAGCTGACTTAGGAGCACGTGCTCCACAGTAACTCCTATAATTACCTGCTGAATTTTTTGGATATTTTTAATTTGGAAAAAATCACTGTTTTAAAAATTGTACAGAGAGGGGTCTTGGTTAGGGTTTCGGGACTCGATCGGATTTCTAACATCGTCTAGACTTTGCCTAAAGCTCTAGCTAGGCTCTGATACCACTGTAGGGTTCCTAGGCACACTCAAGAGGTTCCACAAGGCATCAACCATGCCAAAATCAAATTTTTCTATATGCCGAGAAACCCTAATGCAAGATCGTTAACTAGAGATTAGGCGAAACAATGCAAGCAAACAACTTTGCTACTAAGTGAATGGAAATACAACCTTTGTAGATCCGGTCCTCCACTTCTCTAGCTCCGTGTTGACGTCCCTCCGCTGCGATCATCGGAATCCCGGACTCTAGCGATGGTTTCGTCGGAGAAATGATCGGGTTAGGTCATTGACTTCGATGCCGAAGATGATCTACGTCGAGGCGACTCAAACTCAAGCTCCGTCTTCACTTGGTCATGAACCTTATGAAGAAAACACCCAATACAATATGGCAAGTGGTAGAGGATGAAGAAATAGGAAGTGGGTTCACTTTGGATTTGGATTTCTCACTTGGATTCATCACTTGGAATTTTCTAGTAAGCTTTCTTCACCTCATGAAGAAGATGAAGAAGAAGAAAAAGAAAATGAATTATCTAATTAGAAAATTCAAGTGAAGTCTATCATATAGCAACCATGGGTAAGTAAACTCATGTAGAGAATAAACTAGAGTTTAGGTAAATGGTTAGGGTTAAGGAATAAAACAAAATGGTAAGACTTTTTCAAAGATGCTTAAAAAGCTTCATCAAGCTTCAAGCGTATAACAAGAAAAACCACCATTTTGTTTAATGAAAATAAATAAAGAAAATAAAACCCTAAACCTTTTTCCTAAATATGGTTTAAAGCATACACACCCAAGTTTGCATGTATCATCAAACATGATACAAACTAGTGCACAAAAATATATCACATATACAACTTGTGCACATCAAGTGAGAAAATCCATCATAAGTGAACAAATACTAGTTAATGTAAAGTAATATATCAAATATATAATTATACATTAAATCATTAAATCAATACTTGATTTAATGATCCGGTCATATCGCATATAACCGACTAATATCAAGTGTATCAATGTATCGAATCAACACTTGATTCGGTAACCCGGCTATATCTCATATAACCGTCCAATGATACAAATCGCGAGAATAGAATACAGTATCACATACTGGTATTATTCTCGGTCCCGCATATATCTCATATGCGCTCCTATTTCGTTTCGCTTGAGTCAGGAAACCCCTGTGTAGAACTCTAAAGACTCGTCAATACGCCGGCAGCAGGTGATGATCATATCAAACACCCACAAGCCGCAAGCAGTCTGCTAAACGTAACGGCCACCCGGGTATTGAGCGATCAGAAGATCAAGGAGCAAGCCCGCTCACACTCCTGTGAATCCAACCAGTAACACTTACCGTACAGTCCGGTCTGATCGTCTGATATGTCGCATATCTTGCCTAGGGGTGGTAAACGTCAGACCCTAGTAGCTCGATAAGTCGTGTCGATATGAGGTCTATAACAGTTCGAGAAACTACTGGTAACACTTACCAGTAAATCTCAGCAACCCTAGCCAGGGATTTCCGGTTATAGCCAATCGAACACAGCGCAACATCAACTCCCCATACCGGGAGAGACGAATCCCCTCCTATCGCTCATTGCCTCCATGTGATTCGGGACTGTACCCAAAAACCACCGTTTTGCACGCCCTCTTGGACGTGGTAAGGTGGAAATCAAAGCACAGTGGGAATCACACAAGTCTCTATGACGATCTCGGGTCTACAGACTAACTTGTACCAGTGTCACCAGAGAACTGCCATCTGACGTAAGGTATAATACCATCTGGGAGTTCTCAGCGAGTCCGTCCAGTGTACCCAGTCTCCACTGAGCACCCGTATATCATCTCTGATGTCAAACACCAATGAATATGGGATCATCCATCGCCCATATGTATGGGTCGAGAAGGTATGCGCTAGTCTACTCTGGTATATCGATGCCCCGTCTCGATACACCTACGACTAGGGACCTTGAAGGATGTACTTATGGACTACCATGTCCCCACTAGTATGATCCGCATTAAAGTCCATGTAGTCAAGTACACATCCTAAGGGCTTTACCAACATGTAACAGAGAGACAATCAGTGTACACGTTAAGGTAAAGAGCAACCAGATAGCATACTATCATGTCGAGCAAGAAAGTCCTCCCTATATATGTCCAAGCATCCACTACAATATACATCCTATGTATAGTAATGGCCTCTAGGGCATACATATAACTAACAGCATACTATCATGTCGAGCAAGAATGTCCTCTGAATATATATACATATATACACATCAGTACATACACTATCACATAATGGCCTCTAGGGCATACATATATCCAACAATCTCCCACTTGCACTAAGGCCAATTATTGGCGTATCTCATACCCAACATCTCAAAAAGTCGCTCATGCTGCGGCTGAGGGAGGGCCTTGGTGAATGGATCCGCAGTGTTGTCCTTTGTATCTATTCTCTTAATCTCGATCTCATGGCGATCAACTATCTCCCGGCTCAAATGATATCGCCTCAGGATGTGTCTGGACTTCTGATGGAACCTGGGCTCTTTGGCTAACGCCATAGCCCCATTATTGTCATAATACAAAGGTATTGGATCAATAATGGTTGGAACTACTCCTAGCTCCGAGATGAACTTTCTCATCCAGACGGCTTCCTTGGCAGCATCATTTGCAGCAATGTACTCAGCTTCCATCGTAGAGTCTGCAACGGTATCCTGTTTGGAACACTTCCAACTTACCGTCCCTCCGTTGAGGGTAAATGCAAACCCTGAAATAGACTTGTTGTCATCTTTATCACTCTGGAAGCTCGAATCGGTAAAGGCCTCCATTTGGAGATCCCCGTTACCATGCACCAAGAACAATTCTTTTGTCCTTCGCAAGTACTTAAGAATGTTCTTCACAGCAGTCCAGTGATTATCCCCTGGGTTTGACTGATATTTGCTTACTACATTGAGTGCATAAGCTACATCAGGGCGTGTACACAACATCGCATACATTATTGATCCTACAGCTGAAGCATAGGGAATAATGCTCATGCGAGCTCTCTCTTCATCAGACTTTGGGCAATCGTTCTTAGAGAGAGTGATTCCGTGGCAAGCGGGTAAGGCACCCCTCTTGGAGTCTTCCATACTAAACCTCTTTAGGATGCTGTTGATGTACTTGGTTTGGGACAATCCCAATAACCGTTTAGATCTATCCCTATAGATCCGTATGCCCAATATGTACGTGGCATCACCCAGGTCCTTCATGGAGAACCTTTATGATAAGAATGATTTGACCGACTGTAGCATTGGAATGTCATTTCCTATCAGAAGAATGTCATCCACGTACAATACGAGGAATGCGACAGTTCTCCCTACAGTCTTCTTATAAACACAAGGTTCATCTGGATTTTTGATGAAATCAAACTCTTTGATAACATCATCAAAATAGATGTTCCAACTCCGTGATGCCTGCTTTAATCCATAAATGGATTTAAGCAACTTACATGCTTTTCCGCTGCTCCCACTGTTAATGAAGCCCTCTGGCTGATCCATATAAACGCATTCATCTAAATCACCATTTAGAAATGCAGTTTTAACGTCCATCTGCCAGATTTCATAGTCGTAGTGAGCAGCAATAGCAAGTAGGATCCGAATGGATTTAAGCATGGCTACCGGAGAGAAAGTCTCGTCATAGTCCAAATCTGGTCTTTGACGAAAGCCTTTCGCTACCAATCTTGCCTTATAGGTCTCCACCTGTCCATCTACACCGATCTTTCTTTTAAAGATCCATTTGCAGCCTACAGGTTTTATCCCAGAGGGTACATCCTCCAAATTCCATACTTTGTTGGTGTACATGGACTCCATTTCGGATCTCATGGCATCCAGCCACTTCACAGAGTCACCACTCGTGATAGCTTGCTGAAAACTGGTAGGGTCATCATCATCCATGATGCAATCTTCTCTATCACCATCAATGAGAAAACCGTAGTATCTCTCCGGTGGGCGAGAAGTCCTACCAGATCTACAGAGTGGCTAAGGTTCATAAGATTCTGTTGTAACTTCAGGTTCAACCAAGTCGTCATTTGTAACTTGTGTCTCTAGAACCTCTTCTAGATCTACCATATTGTCATCAGCATCATTTTCTAAAAATGTGGCATACTGAGAAACAAACACATTTTATTCCTCCTTGTGGTAGAAAAGATACCCAAACGAATGTTTTGGATATCCCGCAAATATACATTTGACCGATCGTGTCTCGAGTTTGTCTGGATTCTGCTTTTTGACAAAAGTCGGACAACCCCAAAGCTTAACTCGTTTAAGAGATGGTCTCTTCTCATGCCATATCTCATATGGAGTGATAGACACGGTCTTGGTTGGAACTTTGTTCAACAGAAAATCTGCAGTCTCCAATGCATGCCCCCAAAAAGAAAGAGGTAACTCAGCATCACTCATCATGGATCGTACCATATCTAATAGGGTACGATTCCGCCGCTCCGACACACCGTTGTGCTGTGGTGTGTAAGGAGGAGTGAGCTGAGAGAGAATCCCATTCTCTTTTAGGAAGTTTAAGAACTCGGTACTAAGGTACTCTCCATCTCGATCTGATCGAAGTATCTTGATACTCATACTTGTTTGTTTTTCTACTTCAAGTTTGTACTCCTTGAATTTCTCGAAAGCTTCAGACTTATGCTTTATTAAAAACACATGACCGAATCTTGAGAAATCATTAGTAAAAGTTATGAAGTAAGAAAACCCGCCTCTTGCATGTGTAGACATTGGCCCACATACATCACTATGTATGAGGCCTAAGAGTTCAGTAGCTCTTTCTCCGCGTCCAGTAAACGGAGTTTTGGTCATTTTACCTTTGATACAAGACTGGCAAGTCGCATAAGATTTATACTCAAAAGGATTTAAATATCCATCTTTATGAAGCTTGTTTAGTCTTGTTTCATTAATATGACCAAGTCTACAATACCAAAGAAAAGCTTCATTTATATCTGAAAATTTTCTTTTACTTGTGTGTTGAATGTTGAAAACTGTGTGTTGATTAAGGACGTATATCCCGTTATAAAGTGTACCACAACCAATCAACTCTTGATTTAGTTTAATGTTCATAACATTGTGTTGCACAGCAAAATGATATCCTTCATTGTCTAACAAAGAAACGGATATAATATTACAAATCATACTTGGTACAAAATAACATAGGTTCAAAACCAATATACAACCCGACGGCAACCCTAGGTGATACTCTCCTACTGAAACTGCATGTACATTGGAACCATTTCCAACTTGGAGAGTATGATCACCTGTCTTCAAAACTCTGCTATTTCTCAACGCCTGCATAGAATTGCAAATATGAGAACCCAAACCGGTATCTAATACCCAGGAAGCAGAGTTAATAGAAAAACAGTTTTCAATCACGAACACACCTGAAGCTGAAGTATCACCATGCTTCTTTTTCTTGAGTTCAAGATACTCAGTATAGTTCCGCTTCCAGTGCCCCGTCTTCTTGCAGTGAAAACATTCTCCCTTCCCCGACTCCGCAGCTTTGGATTTGTCTTTCCCCTTTGCCTTCTTTATTCCTCCTCTCGGTTTGGTGAATTTCTTCTTATTCTTTCCCTTGGCCTTGGCTTTTGGGACGAAAGAGGAAGATTGTCCAACAAGCATAGAGGGGGACTTTGCTTTCAGCGTTCTCTCCGCACTTCTCAACATATTGAGAAGTTCGGGTAGTGATTTCTCCATGTCATGCATGTTGAAGTTCACTATGAATAGAGCAAAGGCGGAGGGAAGAGACTGTAGAACAATATCAGTATACTGTTCGTTATCCATTGTCCATCCAAGGTCCTCAAGCTCTTCTATAAGAGCTATCATCTTCAAAACGTGATCGCCTATTGGTGTGCCAGGAGCCATCCGCATTTGAAACAACTTTCTAGATGCTTCGTATCTCAGGGTCCGAGATTGCTCTCCATACATATCTTTTGTATGGAGAAAAATGGATTGTACATCCATCTTCTCGTGTTACTTTTGATGTGTATTATCCATCGATGCAAGCACGAGGCATTTGGCAGTAGCACAGTCAATATCCCACGTCTTGCGGATTTCCTTATCCGCAGTGGAAGATTCAGGTCCTGGGGTAGGCAAGGCTTTGGCAGTGAGGACATATGATACTTTATCATATGTGAGAGCAATGGTAATGTTCCTCAGCCAGTCCTTGTAGTTGGGTCCGGTCAGCTTGTTTTTATCTGGTAGAAGCTTAAGGCCTGTCATTGGTATCTGCCATTAAGAGAGAGAAAAGAATACACTCAGCGAAAGCTCTTGCAAAGATCAGATTGGTTATTATCTTGTCTAATCGATGTCTCCCAATGTTTTTATCAAATTTTCTTTAAAACCTTTTAAAAAGAAAACTAGCCGGGATTAATTATATTCTACAACTTCGCTAACCGTTCAGCCAGGCCAGTGCCGGTACTTTGAGGGAGGTTTCCCGTGCTTTCGCACGGACCTAATTAGAATAAACCTCGTTTTCCCAGAGGCGTAGCCCCGTTGACACCTTTCTAGACACCTAATGGGTTAGCTAATTGTAAAGTGCAAAACTCATCCGGGAGCAACTCTTGCTCACAGGGATCCTACTATCATATAGAAGGTATGCAATCTCATTGCAAATTTCAACTCTTGAAACTCCCGATATTGTTTTTACCCCTAGCACTCATGACCTTAACTATGGTCAACATATCATAAGTACTAGTCGAGTTCTTCCCGTTATTTTGTGATTAACTAAACCCACCCACATGACCCTTAACTAAAGTCAACATAATCATATGAATGTCCTAACTAATCCGCATCATATGCGGTGTAGGAAGACATCACTTAACTACCGTACACTGCACCTTAATTAAAGTCAAAATACGCAACACGAATACTAAGTACTCTACTTCCTAAAATGACGGAGGGCTGCGGATAGTTTTTAAGAAAACTTTTAATGCTTTGAACTTGATATCGTTGTAGAATCAAATGGGTTTAAAAGGAGTGGCTTAATCTCCGCACTTTGAAAACTTGTTTTTTCATAAAAAGCCGAGTGGGTTTCAAATCCGATTCTGCAACATCTTTTTAGGTTCATTTTTCTTTACATTAATCTCATTAATGTAGTCCCATCATTTAAGTCATAAAGCCATCATAGAAAGAAACGAAAATATAACGTACACTTATGCCATTCGCATTCGTCACGGTGTCCCGTTATGCACCGTTAGGTTACTTCACTAACGGCATAGCGGGGCGGGACTAGCGCGGATGCAAAACATAAGCAACGTTTATTATATATCATATATATAATACCATTCGTCTCATCATGTAAAGTGATCACATCACAGAACAAACACAGCAGAAGCACATATGAAAATATAGGATATCTAGGAGGTCCGTATTTAGTATTTAGCCATCAATAGAAAATACGGATTCCATGGTCGTGATGAATGGCCAAGCCCACACCCCTAGACCCCTACGAGAGCGGCAAGTGACACTACCAATTCTAGAGTTTAGGAGACCCGGTCTCGACTCTTCAAAATGGCCTCCCACTGAACCCTAGAACCCGGTCACTTGTGCTCCCCTCCTTGGGTCTATCCTAATGCGGAAAAGTAAATAATATACAACAATGGTGACATCATCCTCAACCCGGAAGTGCCCCAAATAAAAGAATATTACATACAATTGAATTTTACATGAATGAAAATAAAAAAACTCTCATCTCACATAAAACCCCCGGCCATTCATTCACGACGATCTTGTACAACATATCTCAGCAACACATAACATCGCATGTCATCAACGTAAGCAAGTATGCGTATCCCAATTTTCGTTGATGTATAGCAACGAAACCGGCGATACACCACATACTACACTTACGGTCGCAGAAAAGAAAGTGAAAAACAACAACACTTGCGATCATCACAGTCACATATATCAAGACGATGTTAAACGATTCGATCCAATCAACAAACACCCACAAATTACCCCGAGAGCTCAACACTTGAGCAAAGTTGAAAGTACCCAAAAGACGTGCCGCAGTGTCTATGGACCAGCCGTAGAAGGGTTAACCAATGCCTCATCTATGGTACCACGGAACTATGGCAAACCCTAGGGTTCGATCGTGTTTCCGTGAACATAGAATCGAGTTAAGATTTTATAGTCTTCTAGAGGGTCCATAGGAATACTTGCACTATCATTCAATACAATCAACTTGGAAAAATACAACACTTGAAAATTTCAGAGGGGGTGATAATGTGGGGTTTGAAAATCTGTTCGAACTGTTAAACATCATCAAGGTTACCAATACAATGTTAAATTTACGACTACGAAACACTATGAAATAGCCCCTAAGCACAATAGTCATCACATGAAAATTGAGCTTAGCAAACAATCCCAAAAAACCCAAAACCAACACACCAGAGCACACAAGCAAAACGGGGCAAAAACAACATGTTAGGGCCGGCCTCCTCGGATTTCTGGGCCTTGTGCTCGGTCAAAATCCGATGGATGGTCCCCATTTTTCTTGTGTGCTCTAGTGGTGTCCCAAATAAGCTTCTGCATTTGTTTAAATAGTTTTTCTGGATCGTTTAAAATTCGACAGAGAGCAGATTTTGGGTTTCCAGAAAATCGTATTTTCCGTATTTGTTTCGGTTTCGTAATATCTAACATCGTCTAAAATTCTAGCCTGGCTCTGATACCACTGCAGAGTTTCTTTAGCACCTCACATAGGATTTTGCAAGCATCACACATGCCATATTAAAAATTTATGAGGTGTTAAACAAACTAACCTAGGAATCGAACTAGAATGATTAGGGTAACATGTTCTAGTATCATATACCAGCAAGTGTCTAACACTAAGTGGGGGAGAAATACAACCTTTGTAGACCTCCTTTGCAACTCCTTGGATCTCCTAGAGGTTGAACCGGCTAGCTCGAGCTTCTTCTACGTCCACGATAATCCACCCGGAGTACCTTTGCTCAAACCTTCTTGCTCCACTTGATCACAATGAAGATGAAGCAAACAAACTACACCAATGGGCTAGACAAGTGTAGTATGATGATATGGTTGTGTTCTCACATAAAAACCCTTTCTTTCTTTTACCCTCACTCACTTAGAAATCTCAAGAGAGAGCTAGAGAGAGGAAGAAGAAGATGGCAACCTTTAGTTCATTTCTTTTGGATGAAAGATCATGATAAAAGATAATGAGAGAAAGATAAATATCAAGATAAATATCCTCATCTCTAACTATGGTTAATAAATATCTAGATATTTTAGAACGAGGAAAAAATAACAAGTGAAATGAAACCATGGTTCCAAACTAGGTCAAGAAAAGAATAGTCAACCATGATTTAATATCATTTTCTTTTTCTCATTCTAATATATATATAAAGATATTTACTTTCCATATGAGTCTTATATTGCCATCTTTCTTGTATCATCAACCATGATATAAATGCATGTATGTATGTGTGTATGCACATCAATATGTACATATACATCCATGCATCCATCATAAAGAAAAGGTTTATTTAAATGAGATAAAAGTCAATATTAAATCAACACTTGATTTAATAAACCGGTCATATCTCATACGACCTGACCAATCGAAAAAGCCCGATTAAAACACGGTATCACGTATTTAATCGAGCTCCCGCACATATCTCATATGCACACCACATCGTTTCGCCTGAGCCAGGAAACTCCTGTGTGGGACTCTTAGACTCGTCAATACGCCGGCAGTAGGTGATGATCACATCAAACACCTACAAGCCGCATGCGGACAGCTAAACGTAACGGCCACCCGGGTATTGAGCGATCAAAAGAAGAACAAGCGAACCTGTCAAAACTCCCGTCGAGCCAACTGGCAACATTTACCGTACAGTCCGGTCTCTTCGTCAGATATGCTGCATATCGAGTCTAGGGATGGTATCGTCGACCCTAATAACTCAATAAGTCATGCCGGTATTTGGTCTATAACAGATCGAGAAACTACTGATAACACTTATTAGTAAATCTCAGCAGCCCTGGCCAGGGACTTCCTGTTATAGCCAATCGAACATAGCACAACATCAACCCCCAATACCGGGAGAGACGAAACCCCTCCTATCTCTCATCGCCTCCATGTGTCTCGGGACTGTACCCAAAATCCACCTGTTTGTACGCCTCAGTAGAGCCGTAGTTGGGTGGAGATCAAAGTACAGTGGGAGGATACACAAGACTGTATGACGATCTCGGGTCTACAGACTAACCTGTACCAGTGTCACCTGAGAACTGCTATCCGACGTATGATATAATACCACATAGGAGTTCTCGGTGAGTCCGTTCAATGTATCCAGTCTCACTGAGCACCTGTATACAATCTTTGGTGTCACCACACCAGATGGATATGGGATCATCCATCGCCCATCATATGGGACAAGAATGGTATACACTAGTCTACCCTGGAGTATCAATGCCCCGTCTCGATACACCCACGACTAGAAACATTACGAGGATATACTCATAAACTACAGGTGTCCCACTAGTATGATCCACATCATAATCCCAGTAGTCAAGCAAATATCCTAAGGGCTTTATCAACATGTACCAAATGAATAAAAGCATGATTAAGTGAACATGTCAGAGTAACCAGATAGCATACTATCATGTCGAGCAAGACTGTCCTCTGAATATATATACATATATACACATCAGTACATACACTATCATATAATGGCCTCTAGGGCATACATATATCCAACAACTCTTATATTTTTTGAATGAAAGATACACCTAGCTCAGTTCGTCCTTGCTGGTACCGGGATGAGTTTTATAGCAAAGAAAAGAAAGGAGCAGGCTTAAATCAAAGGGGATCCGATCAATTTTCAACCGGACCAGAAACCCGAGGAGGATTCTCCACGAATTCGGCGCTTGCTGGCCCAGGGCGAGACGGAAACAATGGAGCATGGCACAAACCTCAGGCGAGAAGGGCAGAAGCATTCCTGCCCGGAACGCTTCCAAGTACAGGGCAATCTCTTTGCCATGAACCTGGTCTGCCCCTCACCCTACCCGTGTAAGTCGATGTCGCGCACTCCGTGAGTTCACGGGGAGGCGGAATACATAAAAAATGATTTTTGCGGGCTTCGCAACACCGACTTAAACTCCAGGATCGATACTAAACCCCAACTAGCTAAACTACCATGAGGTTTAACTACTATGAAGAAAGTTATACCTCCTCGTATCAAGTCCTTCGGGTATTCTTGTTCTCCTCCTCCTCGCCTTAAGCTCCTCGAAGTGTACGGATCGCGCTTGTTAGGTCGGCCTCCTCAAGTCAAAGACGATCCACCCGAGAGTCTATAGTTCGAGCTCCAACCTCAATACCGAGGTAACTAGGGTACCTAGTTCGCTAAACTAGATAGCCTAGAGGATGTAGAAAGTGATTATGGATTGTTTAGTCTCAAGAACCCTAGGTTTCTCAACACATGAGACAATTAAGGATTGAGGAAGAAGAAGAGAGCTTAGAGGAGAGAGAGTGTCCAAGATAATTATGAAATGAATATGGCTAAATGTTGTGAATGAATGAAGCATACCAATAATTCACAAATGGAAATATCAAGCATGCTTCAATAGTCACTAGATGAGTCACCCCATGAGTCACCAAGTAGCCATGCCTCATTAAATGATAATCCACACCCCATACCTCCACCTCATTAACCATTTAATCTAAATGGTTATACAAGAAATGAGGTGTCTTCTTCTAGAAACAATCTTGAGTAAATTACAAGAATACCCCTCACCGTATATACATACCCGTATCCGTATTACGAAAAATACGAATACAAAGAGACGAAAATAATCCAAGAATATAATACTGGGATCTGGCTTAAACCAAAGCCCACTAGTATTGTCCGCCTGAATCATGATCCGTGCACAAGTACACGTATATGACGAACCCTGTCGTAAAACCATACGGCCTTTACATCGTTTCGCCCGAAGCAGGGAAACCCTCTGTATGGGACCCTAAGGACTCGATAGTACGCTGGCAGTGGGTTTAACCACAAGCACATCAGCAGTACTAGTTGCACGTAACGGCTACCCAGGTATCTTTCGATAAGAAGGCCGATGAGCAAACTCATCCGAACTCCTACTGAGCTTATTTATACAATCTCCGTACAGTCCGGTATGTTCATCTAAGAGTATCGCATATCGGGCCTAGGGGGCAGTAGCCGTCAGACCCCTAATAGCGCAATAAGTCGTGTCGGGGTAGAGCTCAAAACACCCTGAGAAACTACTGGAGTACCTGCTAGTAAATCTCGTTTGCCCTGACCAGGGACTTTGTGTAATGGCTTTCCAAATACAGCGCGATATCAACCCCCAATACCGGGTGAGACGAATCCTATCTAACCGCTACTGCCTCCAAGTGCTTCGGGACTACACCCAACTACTACCTGTTTGCACGACTCCTTTGAGCCGTGGTAGGATAGTGATCTACGTACAGTTGGAACACACTCGAGGCGAAGTAGTGATGTCAAGTCAACGGACTATGCTGTACTCATGTCACCTGGGAACTGCTACCTGACGATAGGTATAGTACCAACCAGCAGTTCCCCATAAGTCCTGTCCAGCGTACTCATAACCTAATGAGCACCTGCATACTATCTCCAGTATGACATACTAATGGCTGTGGGACAGACCATCTTCCCTGCTGGGATGAGAAGCGTATACACTAGTCTACTATGGAGTATCGATGCCCCGTCTCGATAATCCTATGACTAGGGATCTATATAAGAATGTGCTTATAGACTACCCAGCCCCCACTAGTGTGACTGCCATCATAATGCTGGTAGTCAAGCAAAGATCCTAAGGGCTCTACCGATATGTATAAGCGATACGTTAAAAGAAACATATGCACATATTTAGGTAGAATCAAACCAAGTAGCATACTACCATATTGAGCAAGACTGTTAATATATCTGTGTATATCCCAAGCTTCCAAAATGTAATATACAAACCAGTATGATACAATAATGGCCTCCAGGGCATATATCACTAACACCCTGACCAAACGGAGTGAATAGCCAGAGGGTATATGAAAACGGGCTCGGATGTCAGAAAGCTCATCCAGACGGCTCAAAACTAAGGGCGCATCGCGGGTATTCTCGATGCGCGTCTTGGGGCCCGTTTCGCCCCCCGACGACGAGGGACGAGGGCGTCGTTCCTCCTGGGGGGCAAGCCCGACACAAAAGACGAAGACGAGGATGAAGAAGAAGAAGAACTCTCTCGGCTATCGGAAGCCGAGGAGGAAGAAGACTCGCTGGGCTCGGCTCCAGAAACTGAAGCCTCATCGCCTGACTCAACCCCTACTACGCAATAGATACTTCGGAGGAAGACATCTAACCTGATTCAAGAAAGGTTTGGCCGAGAAAAAGTTTTGACAGCTGAAGGTCCCACCTAAGCGATTGTGCGACGGGCAATCTTCAAACGACAAGAGATAGCTAGGGTAAAGTAATGGCCGTGGCATGAACCCCCCTATTTATACACTCAGCAAGAAGGCGTCCAACGGCCCGCATTCGTTCCCGCCAAAACGAAGCATCACACCAAGCGGCTGTTCCCTTTAAAAAAAAAAAAGAAAGAGGGTGAGGGGAGAAAAATCCCCATAACTCAAGCCTCACGTGTTAAATATGTGAGCGCCTATATGCAAAGTATATAGGCGCTGCAATTAAACAATTGATAGGCTAAATAAGCCTCATGTGTTAAACACGTGAGCGCCTGTATGCAAAGCATATAGGCGCCGCAATCAAACAATTGATAGGCCAAATAAGCCTCACGTGTTAAACACGTGAGCGCCTGTATGCAAAGCATAGAGGCGCTGCAATCAAACAATTGGTAGGCTAAATAAGCCTCACGTGTTAAATACGTAAGCACTTATATTCAAAGCATATACGCGCTGCGGTCAAACAACTGTAGGCCAAATTGGCCTCACGTGTTAAACACGTGAGCGCCCATATGCAAGGCATATGGGCGCCAAATTAGAGGAGCTAAATAAGCCCCGCGTGTTAAACACATGAGGGCACATCCTTAACGTAGAATTAAATTCTACTCAATGAACCGTTGGATCAAGAATCCAATGGTGGTTAAGTATAGAATTAAATTCTATTGAGAAGGATATTTTCTGTTAAACAGAAAGTTGGTGGATCAAAGATCCAATGAGATGGAAAATATTTCCCATATCTTTCTAAACAAAAAAAGATCGCTCTCTGTAAAACCGAACACCCTTGGATTAAGAATCCAATGGTGATGAAAATATCACCGTTCAATAGAATTTTATTCTATATTTGAGAGAATATTCCCTCCATCTTGTTGAAACAAGAACAACATATTATGAGAAAACAAAGACACTTGGATCAAAGATCCAACGGTGGGTAAAATTCCCCAAATCAATTGTGAGACAATTAAATCAATTGGAATCTCTCAATGAGAGATTTTCTCAAAACCAATTAATAATCTGCCTCCACTATATAAAGGACCCGAGACTTCAAGTCTCAAGAGAGGGAAGGAGATAGAAAGATCCCCCGATAAGCTTCTGCAAAATACAGTGAGCTCTTGAGAGAACAGAGAATTTAATTCTCAAAGAAAGAAGACTCTCCTCCTTCAAAACACTCTAGGTAAATAAAAAAGGAGAGATTAAAAGTATCTCTCTTGCCTAGTATAACGGATATAAGGGTTTAACCCTTCATACAAGAACTTAGTTTTTCCTCTGGTTTGAGATTTGCAAGAGCAAATCTCCCCACAAGTTGAGAATTTAATTCTCATCGGGGACATTTTGTTCTTTAAACTCAAAACCTAGGGAAAAGAACTAGGTTAAAAAGAAAAAGAAAAGGAACATATGCTCTGGGAATTCAATTCCCCCAAAATTAGGGTTTTAACCCTACATAAAGAACTTAGTTCTTATAAAAATAAAAGAGAACTTAGTTCTCCAATAATAACAATGATGATGATTCAAGATCTTCAAAACAGAAATCTTGATGATCATCAATGACTAAAAAGTCATTAACAAAGATTAATATCTCTGGAAACAAGAAGAACTTGACGTCTCACGTGAAACACACGTGAGTAAAATTAGTGCTTAGCACTGTTATTTTGCCTCATGTGTTTCCCACATGAATGCTTAAAACAAACAGAAGAAAAAACTAAAAACACGTCATGTGCTTCCTACGTGAGCGTCCAAAAAGCAGAGGAAAACCCCTCTGCGTTGGTTAGGCGGCCACCAAATAAAGCAGCCCAACACAAAGCAATCACGTGAAATACATGTGAAACACTCTTGGAAACACAAAATATGGTGTCTCATGTGTTTCACACGTGAGCCCCAGCCAAATGCCTAGCACCTATGGCAAAAAGGAGGGTGAGCAAATAAAACCTGAAATCAATGCTCAGCACTCACGTGCTTCCCACATGAGTGCTATGCAAAGTGCTTAGCACTCCATGATTAGTCAAAATGACTAAGTGCTTAACCCTATTTAGGCAGCACTCATATATAAGTGCCTCACGTGAAAAACACGTGAGCGTCAGAAAAGATTAGTGCTCAGCACTATTCCAGTGCCCCACGTGAAATACACATGAGCACTGCATATATCGGTGTTTAACACTACCGGGTAGCATAGAAACCCAATCTCAGCCCAAATTGGCTAAATTTCCTGAGGTTAAAATCTCTTTGATTTTAAAATCAACCGAGCCCATATTGCTCATGATCTCCCAAACTGATTTTAGTCTCATACATGACTAAAGATCTGTCACTGATGATATCCAAAACGATATTCATCCCACATCTCCTAAGTTAATCTTAATCTCAAATACAACTAATGATTCTTAGGACCATCACCCCTTTTTCCCTCAAATACCGGATTTAGCACCTCTGATACATATCGTTGTAATTCTTCAACATCTTCAGAGAGGAGGCGGGTCCCGACGACCAACAACTTCTTTTACATTGATGCACTTCCAAATTGATGTGTATGCCTCAAATCGGATTGTGCCCCAAATTGGGCACATTCCATATCACCATTGTTCACTTCGTCACGTAACAAATACACGTGCGCGCAAGATGGATAAGGGACCGAACTGTCCCTAAACTAATAGTCGCCTCAAAAACGGCGATAAAGGACCGAAATGTCCATAAACTAACAGATGCCTCAAAAACTGCGATAATGGACCGAAATGTCCTTAAACTAACATTTGTCCCCAAAACGGGAATGTTGGACCGAAATGTCCTTAAACTAATATATGCCCCAAACATGGCGTTAATGGACCGCGATGTCCTTAAACTAAAATAACCGAGCCCCAAAGACTCATATGTTTAAGTCGATCTTAATCTCCAACAATATTAACGGTCCTTAAATAAACCGAACCCAAATCTAAAATATACGGATTTGGACTGATCCACGCCTTACGGGCGACGACATAAACTAGTCTCCGTATATAATCCACGGGCAACCAAAACAAACAAAAACACACACGATACGAAGTGAACTTCCGGAGCAGGAGAAAGTGGTTATAGCAATGCGGTAACGTAATTAACTGCAGGGGCTTGCGCCTGCAGGGAAGAGCGTACCCACAATGTAAAACCCCTCATAAAATGAGGAGGAATCTGATGAAGTTTGCTACAACGGCCGCATCTATCCAAACCTCCGATATCTGATCTCATAAATCAACTTGGTATCTTCGGAGAGGTGGATGGATAAATCCAAATAGTATCTGTCCCCAGAATTCAGGCCAGACGTCCCAACGTCTCGGTCCGTCTTCCGGTGGTGAACAGATTCTGGCACGCCCGGTGGGACCTTTTTCTCTTTCCACTCCACACTTCGTGTGTCGTGTTTCGCGAACAAATCGCGGTTCGCTATGGTTGCCCTTGGATTCGAGGTATTAAGATTTGGTGTCTTGCTCCTGTGCAGAAGAAGAGAAAATTGATGGCTTCCAGCTGCACCTCTTGCAACAGCAACTCCCGCTCCACCCCAACTAGAAGAGTAACTTATGAGCCCAACGCGGCCTCCATCTTTTTTATGCCGGTGGGGCAAGTAACGCAAGCTACTACTGGACTATTCTTCGGGACCATGTTCCCACCAGTGGGTGTCGGTGCCTCAGCGCCGCAGGAAGAAGCTCCTAAGAAGTCAGTCTTCGATCGACTGATAACCACAACGGCCCCTCTCAACGGGTCGTCTAAATCCGATGTATCAGTCTTCGACAGGCTGAGCCGAAGCTCAGACGTCTCAGTCTTCAACAGACCGAGTAAGAACCAAAACGGGCCCATAAAAAGGCTCGTGATATCTGAAGGGGCTGCCCCAAAACGGATAGCCCTCCCAACTCCCCCTGCAGGTGAAGTCGTCAAAGGTGCTTCCCCTACCAGAAAGTTGGTCTTCGAAAAATTGGCCGATCCTCCTCAAACTCTGCCAAGGAAGTCGGTCTTCAATAGGCTGACACCAACAGCAGCCCTTCACCAAAGCCGGAGGCACAACGAAGCCGCTTCCAAAACTGAGGCGGTCCCTTTTGCAAGACACGCTCGACGTCGCCACTGGCGCCGAGTGAGAAAAGCTAGGGGCAGCTCCCCTTCTGGACTCACCCCACCAGCTCCAATGGTGGAAGTTGACGCTGCTGTTCCAACCGGGAACAACTTTGATCTACTCAGGAGGGTACGCAAGAACTCTCCAACGGCGGTGCTAAAGAAATCGCTCCCATCTGCAGAAGCCACAGTGCAGGCAAAGACAGAGCAGCCCCGTCAGCAGCTCTCCTCCCAAATTCACAGGGTTTGGCAGAAAGTCCAGAACTCTGTGATCAACAAAAACTACTCTCGTCGACCGAAGAAATCGAAGGCTCGGCAAGAGAAAGACCGTCCCTCCGTCATATAGCGAGGGACTTCTTCTACATAGGTGTCTGTTACAACAGCTCCTTCAACTTCAACCTCCCATAAAAAGATGAGGCTGGAGAAAATCCCACCGCCAGCGACAAATTCCAAAGGCGCTGGACCCAAACGCCCCAAGTCTGGGGGCATGATCATACAGATGGTTTACATGGCTTCCGGAAAAGAAGAAAGCCGTGCTTCCGTAGGTCACCGGCCGCAAACTCGGTCGCTGACAAAAGCTCAGGAGCAACAACAAAAGCTCCAGGAGATGCTGACCAAAATGGCAGCACTTACCGGGCAAAAAGAAAGCCCGGACACAACAGCCGAACAGTGCCAGGAGAAGGAGACCAATACAGAGTTCCTGCGAAAGGTTCTTGAAAGAAAGGACATGTAAGTTGCTGAGCAGGCTGCTAACATAAATCATATGGCTCTCTTGTTCCAGGATATGGATGGAATGATGATCCAGCCAGAACCCCCAGCCAAGGATCCGCCGATAATTATCGAGGATGACAGAGGGGAAACATCAAATCCTCTTCCGGCCTTATCGGCGGCCAAGGAGGGGACAATCTCCAAGGCTGCTCTTGATGATTATATTGCTCAACAAATACGAGCTCATCAAGCTAGTGAAGCCGCTGGCCAAATCGTTAGAACCGGGCGACCGTATCCAGGCTGGTATGACCAAATCAAGTACCCGTCGAGATATACGATACCCAAGTTCCATGTGTACAAGGGGACAGGCAACCCACACCATCACGTCGCACAGTTCAGAGCTTTGTGCGGCAACACTGGAGGCGACGACAAACTGTTGCTTCGCCAGTTCGTTGGTAGCCTGTCAGAGACAGCCTTTGAATAGTACTCGGAGCTCCCAAATGACTCCGTGAGGACATTCACAGAGATGGAGCTACTGTTCACACAGCGGTTTGCAGCACAAGCGAGCGCACTCCAATCACGGCATTAATTAATGTCAGGGTGAAGCCAGGAGAAACCTGGGTCCAATATGCGATTCGATGGTAGAACTTATGGTCTAAGCGCGAATAATGCATCGAAGAATCCTCCTCCGTGGGCATGTTCATCGGGACCCTAGATCCTCAAATGGCTGTGTCCCAGTTCATGGCGTTCTTCAAATCAACTACCTTTCTGGCTCTGATCGATAAAATGGCCTAAATAGACCTGATGGGCCACGGGCTTTCCTCCTCAAATAAGGACCCTCGAAACGCTAAGGGTAAAAAGAAAGCGGCCTTCGTCGCCAACACTCAACAACAACCGAGCGACCCAAAACCGGCGGTTCGCCAAAACAATGCACGTCCATGCCTATCCCTGGAAGAAAGGCTAGGAAGCGCTTACTCATTTTCCCGCAGTAAGACGAGGAGACTATTTGAGTTGGCAATGTGTAACACACTCATCACATTGCCAGACCCACAACGTCCACCGCAACTCGGCGACGTCAACAACCCTAACTACTGCTCGTATCATAAAATGGTGAGCCACCCAATTGAGGATTGCTACGTCTTCAAGAATTAGGTTGAGGACCGGTATCAATAGGGCAAGTCCGTGCTGTCAGAGAACTGGAGGGTGAACCCACCATAGAAGCACACTCCTAAAAAGGTGGATGCGCCGGGGGCATCATGCTCGCTCGTGGAAGAAACTCCATGGGAAGTCGTTCTTTTAGCAAAAACCAAAAGAATGCTGAAGGATCTACAGGCATGTCCGGCAGTCAAGTGGAAAAGCCCACTTGAACCTGAAATTATCGAAGGGATGCTGAAACCGCGTCCCATACTGAAAGTTGTTGACAAAGGGCAAAATCCTCAAGTCGAACCTTCAAAGTCTTCAAAGAAAAAAAAGAAGACCAAGAAGCCTGTGCAGCCTGCCGAGTATGACGACAAGCGCACAGACCTACAAAAATACATCGACGCGTTGGAGGAGTACAACCAGACGGCGCGGACACCGGTCACCCTCGAAGAGTTCCTCAAGCATATTCTTGAGAATGAAGATAGTGACAACAATGAGGAAAATGACTCATCAGAAGAAACCGAAGACTGTGTAGCAAGTTGCCACATGGTCTCCCATTCGTCGTTAAATGGCGAAGAAGCTCCCTCAGCCTCAGAAAACAGCACAGAGGAACTGGGGGCAGGATCGGCGCTAAAATCCCCGGAACTGCAAGATGACCCGATCGATAGACTGTTAAACGAAGCCTTTCGAAAAAGCAAAGTTGATCGAGAACGCGAAACAGCCATATACGAAAAGGCTAAGCGTCAGCGTCAGGATGAAGAAGCTGCGGCAAGGATGAGTAGTAAAGTACTCCAACAAAACCGAAGCACACCTGCCACAAATAAGAGCAGGATCAAGGCAGAGAAGCGAAAACCCTGTCAATGGGAATGAAGCTGCCACCTCTCGTAAGAAACACTCCCAGGGTCATATGCTTTGACGGAGAGGATTCATATCTAAACTACTGTCTATATCATCGGAGGGTCACCCACCCTACTGAATAATGCAGTACCTTCAAGAAGTGGTGGCAAGGATACGTTGCCTATCAAAAACAGTTCAAGAGGATGAAGCGCGCAGCACGTCGACAGCAAAAGAGTGCGACAGATGCGCGTGAAAAAACGACTGGCAACTGTCATATGGTTGATACAAGTCCGGAAGGGGAAAAGCCCCAGGTGCTTACCTTCGAGAGCGATTCTGAGGATGAAATAACCCTCGGCCCTCTCTTCAAGGACTCCACCTATAAAAAAGAAGAGGAGGAGAAGAACTGCGAGAACATTCAACTGCGTAACCGCACGCTGCCTGAGAAGAACCTCAGACTTACAAACAAAGGTTCGAGCAAAAGAGACAAAGGGAAAGAAAAAATCCCTTAGGAAATTACCCTTGATGATGAAGTTGTCAAAGAGCTCGCAGCCAGGGACCCGCCTAGGAAAAACAAGGTGGATTACAACGTCTTGGCACATCTAAGGAAAATACCATCACAAATGAGCATATTGGATGCTCTCCTCTTGTCCAAAGAAGCACAAGAGTCTCTGATCAAGGCATTATAAGAGCCCGATTAGTTCCAAGCTTTCCTCGCAGAAGAGAAGATGAAGGATGAGCTGGCGGAGGTTCACACGGCTGACATTACATTCAGCGATGAAGACCTCCTCCTCGGTACGTGCGAGCATAACCGCCCGTTATACGTCACCGGATACTGCCACGACATCAAGATAGGGAAAATTCTTGTCGGCAACGGATCCTCCGTCAACCTTTTCAACGTGAAAGTGCTGAAGGAGATTTGCATGAACGTTCAGTACTTGGCCCGAGACAAAATTACCATCTATGGGTTCGACTCACAGTCGTCATGGACGCTTGGGTCTGTAATACTGACGTTACGCTTCGGGCTGCTCGTCACTGATATCAAATTTTATGTCATTGACTCCAAGACTTGCTATAACGCTCTGCTCGGCAGGCCTTGGTTACACGAATACAACGTCATCCCTTCTACACAATATCAGTGTATGAAGTATTTCAAAGACGGCTTGGAATACACTATTACAGGGAAGTTAAACCCATTCTCGGTAAACGAAGTTCGGAAATATGAAGACGCAAAGTACTTCCTATGTAACAACTCTGTTTTTACTGAATGAAAAGTTTTAAGCGTTAATGTACAGAATAGAGTTTGCTAACATGAGCACAAGTTATAAATTTAATTTGTTTAAGAACAGCAAGAAGCAACTTGTAGCTCATTGGTAAAGCATTGCACTGCTGTGACATAGCCTATGTGTTCGAATCCCATCAGCCACATATATTTTTCTGAATTTTTATTTTAAACTTTTTGGAAGCGCAAAAATTTACACGTGCAATACACGTAAAATGAAAAGTCATAGAAAATCAAACATATGCAAAATTATATTAATACAGCCGAGGATACGTGGCCAAAATCCAAGCACCCAAAGCCCTCATTGGACCGGCGAGATGTGCAAAGGGGCCGGCGATGCCGGCCGTCCGTAGGGGATAGTCCTCTGTGCTTTGCACACTAACCTTTTGGCCTACCCCCACTACTCTTATTCTGTTTGATTTCTCTGAAAATTAACAGAGAATTAAAAATGGAGCTTTAAATCCAATTTTAATGCAATTTTAATTCTCTCTCCCTAAACCCTAATTTTACCCTATAAATACAACCCCATACCCTATCCCTCTTCATTCTAAAATCTATTGTCAAAATTCTCAAATTTTTCTAAGTCAAAGAAGAGTACAAGTGGAGTTAGTCCAAGGTCATTTTCCGGCGAGGATTCGTGACGTTTCCGGCGACCCCGCGACTTCACGAAGCTACCAACTTCTTCGTATACCTCCCCTCTCTATTTCTAGCTTGTAAGTCTCACTCTTATTCTATTCTTTCACCTTAAAAAGTTCTCTTTTCAAAACATATCGGAAGTGGAGTTATCCCGACATTCGATTCTAAAATCGTTAAAATCATATTTTTTTTTCTTAAGAATCACTCATCCATATCATTATATCTTTCTTAGTGATCATGAAACAAACATTGAGAACAATTTTCATCTTAAAATATCATGTTATGTAGCTTTAATTTGCGTTTTTCATTTAAATACCACAAACTTTACATATGACATCTTTTAAGTATTTAGCTTAGCATACCTTTAGAATATCTCACGAGATAATGACCTATCTCTCACATACATACATCTTGATATAGCACGATTCGCTTGAAACCAACATCTTGTAGCAAAATACGACTTTTCAAATAAATACCATAAACTATTAAAAACCTGGATTTCTTTAAATTATGTTAATTCATTCCTTACCATTGTGCCTCTACAACCCATTTTGGGGAACCCGATCGGGATGGTGCGAATTATCGCATGTCCTCGGGACTAGTATGGCAAGATGCAGACCTCCTCACGGAGCATACGATCTCGATAGAATTTTAATACAATTTTTAAGAAAAACGAGAATTTCTATTTAATAATAAAAATTAATTTTTAATAATTATATAAATATTATCAAACCATCTATTTTTAATATATAATAAAATTCCACATTTTCTAAACAAAATAAAAGAATTACAAGTTTCATGTAAATACCATCAAGAATCAATACAAGTCTAATTTTACACTAAAATGCCATGAACTATTTAAGCTAGGTATTTATTCACTAGAATACCTCACTCTTTAAAAGTTACATCCATAAAAACCCTAAATACGACAAATAAATACTTGAGGTTTATTTTGAAAGTATACTAAAAATATTTTTCATAAAAACCTCTCAAATTATATAAAATTACATTAAGAACCCTAGTAAATATAGGTTTTAGCGGGACCAATTCTCTTGAGCCTCAGGAAGCCGGAGAAAGTGGGTACTTACTTATTTAAGGTAGAAAACTAAAATGGGGTTATCAATGGTAATTTTCTTGGAAAAAGACACAAATCCTGCTGTCTATATGCAGCAGTTACCGCTAACACCAGAACCTAATTCAGGATCCTATTCTGTTTAAAGTGTCTGACTCAATCTGAGTCTCAGTCTAATCTGAATACAATTCAAACATGAATCCAATCATAACTCCAATTCAACATGAATCCAATATACCAAACATGAACACTTGAACCTGAACATGAATACCGAACAATACGAACATGCAACATGACTTGACTTGACCGAACCATGGCTATATCTTGAACTTGACCACATGACTATCCATTTACATCCTAATCCGTTTACATGAACAACTTATACCATGGTCTCGGTAAATCTGATAACTACAAATCAATAGAATATACATTACGGGGTTTTAATGGAGTAGACTGGTACAGAATGTATTAGAAGTGGAACGAGATTGAAAGTGAATCCTAGCACCACCACAAGGTTTTAACCGGCATCAAGCATGCAATTTTAAAATTTTCTTGGTGCAAAGCTACATTAACCTAGAATCTAACTAGACTATTAGGGTTTAATATATGATAAAAGAAGAACTACACTAAGTGATGGAGACTACAACCTTTGTAGACCAAGTCATTCTCTTCTAAAGCTCCGGGTAGTAGTCCCTACAACTCCTGTAGGCTCCACTTGGAAAACGGATCGAGCTTGCTTCGCGATTTTCGTGTCGAAGATGATCCACCCGAAGTTCCTCTAGGTCAAGCTACCTCTTCACTAATCTAGTATTAGTGAAGTAAACAACCTAGTCTAAAGTGCTAATCTAGACTAAGATGATGAAGTAGAGTGTTTTAGCTCACTGGGATTTTCTAAAGCCCTAGAGTTCACAACACATGTGATGATTAGGGCTAGAAGTAAGAGGAAGAAGAAGAAGGGAATGGGAGCGAGCAAAAATGAGCTACGGAAATGAACTCTTGAAAAATATCAAGTGAAGAATGGCTCTCGCCAAATGAGTTCACTTATTAAAGCATGGAATAAATTGCAATAATAAATTGCAACCATGCTTGTATAGTGAACACAAATGAATAAACAAATTATAAATGTCATGCTTCACCCCATGCTCAAAATATCTCCCATTTTCCACCTCAATATTCTATTTTCTCAAAATAGAAAATCCAACCATGCTTCATAAATAATAAATACATACATACATATATATATATATATATATATATATATATATATTAAGAGAAGAAAATAATTAGTGAGCAATAATATTAGTTAATATATAATTATATCAAATATAAATATATATCATATTATTAAATCAACATTTGATCCAATAATCCGGTTACATCACATATAACCGACTAATATCATTTATAGCCAGATTAGAATACGGTATCACATACTCGTATTTAATCAGGCCCCCACACATATCAGCATATGTGCCCTACTTCATTTCGCTTGAACTAGGAAATCTCTGTGTGGGATTCTAAAAACACGTCAATACGCCAGCAGTAGGTAATGATCACATCAGTCACCCACAAGCCGTCAGCGGTATTAGCTGGACGTAACGGCTACCCAGGTATTGAGCAATTAGAAGATCAACAAGCAAGCTTGTCCAAACTCCCATGTCGCATATCGAGTCTAGGGGTGGAATCGTCAGACTCCAGTAACTTGATAAGTCATGACGATATGTGGCTCATAATGGTTCGAGAAACTACTGATAACACTTACCAATAGATCTCAACAGCCCTGGCCAGGGACTTACAGTTATAGTCAATCGAGTATAGCGCAACATCAACTCCCAATACCGGGAGAGACGAAACCCCTCCTATCGCTCACTACCTCCATGTGACTCGGGACCGTACCCAAAATCCACCTGTTTGTACGACTCCTTTGAGCCGTGTTAGGGAAGAAATCAAAGCACGGTGGGAACCACACAAGACACTATGACGATCTTGGGTCTACAGACTAACCTGTACCAGTGTCACCAGAGAACTGCTATCTGACGATAGGTATAGTACCATCTAGGAGTTCTCGGCGAGTCCTGTTCAGTGTACCCATTCTCTAATGAGCGCCTGTGTACAATCTTTGATTTCAAACACCAATGGTTATGGGATCAACCATCGCCCCCTACAGGGTCAAGAAACGTACACACTAGTCTACTCTGGAATATCGATGCTCTGTCTCGATACTCCTTCGACTAGGAACAGTTAAAGGATGTGCTTGTAGACTACACAAGTCCCAGTAGTATGATCTGCATCATTGTCCTGGTAGCTAAGCAAACATCCTAAGGGCTTTATCAACATATATGAAAGAGACGGTATAATAATACAAGTGTACATGTTAAGATATAAAGCAACCAGATAGCATACTATCATGTCAAGCAAGAGAGTCTCCTATATATATTTTCAAGCATCCACTATATCATACAATAATGTCCTCTAGGGCATACATATTCCTAACAATCTCCCACTTGCACTAAGGCCAGTTGTTGTAGTATCGCATACCCAACATCCCAAAAAGTCTCTCAAACTGTGTCTGGGGTGGGCCTTCATGAGTGGATCTGTTGCGTTGTCCTTCGTGTCAACTCTCCTGATCTCGATCTCCTGTCGATCTACTATCTCACGGATCAGGTGATATCGCCTAAGAATATATCTGGATTACTGATGAGACCGGGGTTCCTTGGCCAAAGCCACAGCTCCATTGTTATCATAATACACAGGTATTGGATACTCAATGGATGGAACTACACCAAGTTCAGCTATGAACTTCTTCATCCATACAGCCTCTTTGGTAGCATCGTTGGCAGCGATGTATTCAGCCTCCATCGTCGAGTATGCTACGGTATCTTGCTTGGAACTCTTCCAACATACCGCCTCTCCATTGAGGGTAAAGACAAAACCCGAGACCGACTTACTGTCGTCTTTATCACTCTAGAAGCTCGAATCGGTAAAGGACTCCACCTGGAGTTCTCCGTTACCATACACTAAGAACATTTCTTTAGTCCTTCTCAAGTACTTCAGAATATTCTTCACAGCTGTCCAGTGTTTCTCCCCAGGATCTGACTGATACCTACTCACTACACCTAGTGAGTAAGCAACATCTGGTCTGGTACATAACATCGCATACATGATAGACCCGATTGCCGAAGCATAGGGTATCCCTTGCATGCGAGCCCTCTCCAAATCAGTCTTGGGAGACATCTCTTTGGAGAGAGTGATTCCTGAACAAGCGGGTAAATTACCACTCTTAGAATCTTCCATGCTAAACCTCTTTAGTATGATGTCAATGTACCTAGATTGGGACAATCCCAACATCCGCTTAGATCTATCTCTATAGATCTTTATCCCCAGGATGTAGGAGGCATCACCCCGATCTTTCATGGAGAACTTTTGTGATAAGAAGAGCTTGACCGAGTATAGTATAGGAATATCTTTTCCTATCAAGAGTATGTCATCCACGTACAATATGAGAAAGATAACCTTACTCTCTACAACCTTCTTGTATATTCTTGGTTCATCTACATTTTTGATGAAGTCAAACTCTTTGATATCTTCATCAAAACAGATGTTCCAGCTCCGCGATGCCTGCTTTAATCCATAAATGGATTTTAGCAGCTTGCACACCTTTTCGCTGCTCCACTGTCTACGAAGCCCTCTGGCTGTGTCATATATACGCTCTCTTTTAAATCACCATTTAGAAAAGCGGTTTTGACGTCCCTCCGTCAGATTTCGTGGTTATGGTATACAGCAATGGCAAGTAGGATCGTGATGGACTTAAGCATAGCAACAGGAGAAAAGGTTTCATCAAAGTCGACACCTGATCGTTGACGAAAACCTTTAGCAACAAGTCTAGCTTTGAAGGTCTCAACCTTTCCATCTACACCAATTTTCTTCTTAAAGATCCACTTGCTCATGATGGGTTTTACCACTTCAGGAGCATGTTCCAAAGTCCATACTTTGTTGGTGTACATGGATTCCATCTCAGATCGCATAGCATCCAGCCATTTCACAGAGTCCCCACTTATGATGGCCTGCTCAAAACTAGTTGGGTCATCATCTTCCATAATGCAATCCTCGCTCCCACCGTCTATGAGAAAACCGTAGTATCTCTCAGGTGGATGAGGAACCCTACTAGATCTGCGTAGTAGCTGAGGTTCGTCGGGGACTATTGAATTCTTTGGTTCTACCAAATCGTCAGTTATAGTTTGTGTTTATGGAACTTCTTCCAGTTCTACCTCATTACCACTAATTTCTTTCACAAGAACTTCCTTTTCTAAAAAGGTGGCATATTGAGAAACAAATATGTTTTGTTCCTCAATGTGGCAGAAGTTATATCCATATGAATCCTTTGGATATCCCACAAACTTGCACAAAACAGACCTTGCCTTGAGCTTTTCCGGATTTTTCTTTTTAACATAGGCCAGACAACCCCATATCTTAACTCGTTTAAGAGATGGTCTCTTCCCATTCCATATCTCATATGGAGTGGTAAGTACGGATTTGGTCGGAACCCTATTCAATAGGTATGCAGCTGTCTCAAGTGCATAACCCCAAAAGGAAATAGGTAACTCAGCAACACTCATCATAGAACGCACCATATCTAATAGGGTGCGATTTCTCCTCTTCGATACTCCATTGTGCTATGGTGTATACGGAGGAGTAAGCTGAGAGAGAATCCCGTTCTCTTTTAAGTAGTCTCGGAATTCCGTCCTCAAGTATCTCCTTCCCAATCAGATTGTAGGACTTTAATACTTTTACCCGTCTGGTTCTCAATTTTGTTCTTATATTCCTTGGATTTCTCAAAAGCTTGAGATTTGTGTTTCAACGGGAACACATGTCCGAATCTTAAGAGATCATCGGTGAATGTAATGAAGTATCAGGAACCATTCCTGACATGTGTAGACATAAGACCACATACATCACTATGTATCAGTCCCAAAAGTTCAGTGGCTCTGTCATGACCCGAAAAGTACAGAACATGACCGGCACTTAAATTACGAACGTCTCGAGGCGTACGTAATCTAAGTAAGCCAAAACCCAGAAATCAAAACCAAAAGAAACAGTAGAGTGAAGGAAAAACCAATTTAAAGCAAGTAGTTTTAATAGCATAAGCCGAATTATGCGTTTTTTTTTAAAAATCAAATATTTCCTGAAAATTTCGGTAGAGTCTCCTTTGTAAATACTGGCCCCCAAACGGGATACAACATGAATAGTATACGAAATGAATAAAAAGGCATCCCCAAGCGGGAGCTAGCTCTTCGTCAATCGACGGTCACAACCACGCAAGCAATATAATATACAACGCCAAGGGCGAGAATCAAAACTCAAAAGGAAACTCAAAACAGCAAGAAACCCATAGAAATACAACGCATGACTCTAAGGTCAAAAGAATAGACATCACTGGTCTCTATCTCTGAAATAAATACATGTTTAGTTGATGGAACTTCTAGATACAACAGAATAATAATATACAAGGTATAATGATGGGTACGATACAAATAAACCCACCTACTAGCAAGTCACCCGAAAAGAAGCAGTGCCAGCAAAGCCGTAATGAAGCCTGTACGGCAAAACCTGCAAGAAACTGTGGCACAACGGGGGTGAGTTGCCAACTCGTGAGTAGAAAAACATCTACGAACAGAAATCGCATGAACAACGTAATCCTAGGTCATATGATCATAATATATCCTCAAATATATAACCAACAGTCTATAACAATGGCTAGGGTAAATATCTAACCCAAGTGTAATCCCATATGCCCGTGTCAGTGCCTCGGGTAGCAATATATCATGTGGATGATGTATGAATGCATGAAAACGGAATATATGTACTGAAGAAACTGCTTTCATAATTTAGTGAGATTTCCTTTGTATTTTTAAAATGAGGTATCAAAAATGAAATCAGCATAAACAGTGTCTAGCATCGACACAAAACATAAATCTCAATGCTTCAAAATCTCAGGCTTCGGCTATCCGGACTGGCCTGTATCATCAAATCTCAGTACCTCAATATCTCGAAATCAATGTCTAAATCTCAAAATCTAGGGCGCCGTCAGTCCAGACCGGCCCCTACCATCCATCTCAAGACCACGACGGTATCCTCCGGATATCCGACGCGTCGGGTAAAATCACCGGTAGGTAGTCTCTCCCTGCCAGGCTCACATCGTCATCACCACGCGCTTCTTGCCCCGGGGTACCTTACCGGGTCCACCATGTACCCGAAACGGTTCCTCCACTCCTCGAACTCGGGTCTCACATGTCACTCTCAGCACCGAGAAAACACATGGTGGACGCACTGAAATATCATATCAAGGGTAACCGGGTTTTTTAAACAATTACATATTCTCTTTTGAAATCCCCACGGTTCCCAAATCCAGAAATATCATAGAAATCCGAATCCAAAACCTCAATAGCACATAAACTAGTGAATATAGGCATGAGAATCCATAAATGCGGCTTAACAATGAATAACAGTATGCATGAAGTGACAAGTAATAACTACAATGTCTAAGCTGGCATATAAGGCAAGTACACTAATATCATGTCAAAACTACTAGCTAACGAGCTAAGTCAAGCAAAAGTATTTTCTAAGTGTACGTGACATGGCAATTACCGATGAAGATGTGTGTGAGCCGGCAAGTAAGTGTACGTGGTACATACGCATCATCGGTAATGGTGCTGGTGTCCTAACAGTATAATATCAACAATGCAATAAGAAATTACAATATAAGTATGCGATGCGGAGCGAACATCAATAATGAGCGGGAGCTGAATATTAGACACAACGACAACTAATATGGCTAACAATTACACTAAACTATAGGGCTGAGCTATCAAGCTAAACTAAAGGTAAGGAAGCCACCTAACGTCTGAGTCGATATATATATATATATATATATATATATATATATATATATATATTAGTACGTGATCCCACCTCGATAATATCACATCCGATACCATATCTATAATCAAATATTCCCAAGTCAAGAGTGCAGATCAAACATCAATATATAGCTCGTACGTAAATCCGTCGTACGGCATCCCAAATCTGGGTACGGTCAATATCACATTCATCATATTATTCATCTGGTATCCTCTTTATCAAGATCATAATCCGGGTACTGATTTGCGTCTAGTACAATACCAATATCATCAATATAATCATGATCTGACTAATGATCGACAGTCTCGTACAACCCGATATCATCAGCACATATCATCATAAAAAAGTATACATCGCCTAATGCGGCCTATCATAAGCATCCTAACATATCATATCTCATATCACGATCACATGTCGACCATTTTATTTATATCACTATTCCCATGGTATCGTCGTTTAAAGATCCGCTATAACATCATGACGTATCTCAAATACGAATCCTGCTATATCACCGATCTCACGGTCTCAAATCAAATCTCATCGACTCACCTCAAATCCTAAATACTATCCCCAAATCCAGTATATGATCACATAGTCCCATACCCATGTGAACACATAAATATATAATCCCATATACGCACATATGAAAGAAGAATGTATGCAAGTATGGGTGTGTGTGTATGTGTGGTGCAACCGCTACTATAGGGTTTCGCAACCCTAAACCAATCCTATCACACCAAATATCCATCTTTATTATCAATAGCATCAAACAATATATAATCAATATGTGTGTGTATACGTGTCCGTATACATCACCACGAACTGCGGGGGTGCTATACGCCATCCACCCGACTTCTCTCCGTAGATATAAATCTACTCACCTGGTCCTCGCTCGCCGGTGCCGACGTCGCCACGCGCTTGCTTGTCTTCTCGAAGTCCACATGGGGTACCTACATATCATAACGCACCGTATCGCATTAAAATCCGACTCATGACCAAAACGACACACGAATCCCACATAGGTCAAAACCTATGGTTGCTTTCACAAATCAACCCAAAAACCCTCGACGTCGGCGTACAAACGCCAAACCATCGAGAAAAACCCAAACACACTCATTTGCACATTCACAAACACTAATTATAATATGAAATAGGTTAAAATTCACAAAAACCCCAAACTCACTTTAAAAGCTATTTTTCCGAAAACCTAGCAAGCAAGGTTTACCGTTTTTGTACAAAACATGATGTTTTAACAATTCTAGTGACCAAGATGATAACTTAATATCTTAATTATGCCATAGAAACCATTACGTAAATTTTAAACCCACAATTTAATTCAATTTCAAAAACCTAGTTTGCAATTTTAACCAATCTCGACCATTTTATAGCAAAAATGCACATACAACAATCTAGCTTGAATTTGCATGATCTAAAACATTAAACTACATTTTAAAATGTTAATGAAGTCATGAAAAACCTAATTACAATTTTCTCTTAATCAATTTCATGGTTTACAAAAACCTAGTTAGCAATATATCTTAATTATTACAATTCCAACCTAACAATTTGCAAACTAGAAATTTGATTAGGTTTTTCATTTCACAATATGATGCATTACACTTGCAACCATAATCACACAACAAAAACCCTAACTATAATTTAATCCTTCTCTTGAAAACCCAAATCTTTCAATTAGAACCCTAATTAATTTCCTAATTAAGCTAGATTAAAGCAATAACCAACAATTGAACAAAAGGGTTAGGAGTTATACCTCAATTTGTAGATCTAGCTTAACAAATCTTGATCTTCAAAATGCTAACTTGCTCCAAGAATCATGCTAGTATAGGCTAAGAAGAAATGGGTAGGGATTAGATTTTGAGTTTGCTTTGATTTGTGTTGAAATTGTGGATTTTTTAATGTGTTTTGAGATGAAATTTGAGGCCAAAAGAGATGGGAACATGAGGGAAAATGGGGCTGCTGCAGGATCAGATTCGGCCAAGGGAGGAATGGGGAAAAGGTGAGGGAATTGGTGAAAAATTTCCAAGTCAAAGCCCTCCCAAATTACCATAATACCCCCACCTACTTTACTATATAAAAAACCCTTATTTTAACCCATTTCTTCAAATGGATGAAGACAACAAGAGAGGGGGAGGAAGTGGGCTGATGTTAGAGATGGTGGGGCTGGCCATGGTTCAGGGGTGAGGAATGTGTGAGGTTGCAAAGAAAATTTCATGCAAAAAGAACCCCTCAAGTTACCAAATTATTAAATTATTTAAATTTTAGTTTTCCCTTAATATATAACCAATTAGAACTTGAAATAAATTGCTAAAAATTTATATTACTAACTAGATTTTAGTTGTCATGGTTCTATAGTGTGTAATTAGCCTATTGAAATTTGTATTTATCTCTAATTTAATGTATTTTTAACAGCTTAAAATAATATTAAAATAATTAATTTCGGAAAATTTTTCAGAAAATTAGAAATTTTACCAGTGTCTCAATAAACACCAAATACTAGCAATTACATAGCTAGAATATGTATATTAAATTTTTATAATAAAGATATTTGTGTTTTGACTTTTTACAGAAAACCCCCTTATTTTACCGATTTTTCCGAAATTTCACCAAAACTATTTTAAAAACGTTACAAGCTCTTTCTCCATGTCCAGTAAACGGAGTTTTGGTCATCTTTCCTTTGAGACATAACTCGCAAGTTTCATAAGATGTAAATTCTAACGGATTCAAATATCCATCTTTATGCAACTTAGCTAGTCTTGTCGTATTGATATGCCCTAGTCTACAATGCCACAAGTAGGCTTCGTTCATTTATGAACTTTTCCTCTTGTGTGTGTTCTGTATATTTAGAACCGTGGTTTGATTCAGAACGTATATACCGTTACACAACGTACCAAACCCAATCAACACTTGATTTAGAAAAATGTCCATAACATTATCCTCTAATGCAAAGTTATATCCTTCTTTATGCGACAAAGAAACTGATATAATATTGCACATCATATTTAGTACGTAATAACAGTCGTTCAGAATCATTGTATTACCATTTGGTAATAATAGGTGATATTCGCCAACTGCTTTGGCTGCAACAATTGATCCATTCCCTACTTTGAGAGACATATCACCCTTTCCCAGTTCTCTACCTCTCCTTAACCCATGTAACAAATTACATATGTGGGATCCTGATCAGGTATCCAATACCCAGGATGTAGAGCATACTGAGAAACAGTTCTCGGTAACGAACACACCCGAAGAAGATGCATCATCAAGCTCTTTCTTCGTTCGGATTGCATGGGATACCTGATATTCCCCTATTCCTTATTCAGACTTATAACAATCATAAGAAAAAGCGGAACCAACGTTTCCCAGCTCAGTATAATAAGCGGGGTCGGTCAATACATCCATATTATTATCTTGATTAAGGCGTGTCATGGTCGCTACCTGGAGAGAGAGAAGGAAATGCTTTAGCGTGCGCTCTTTGCAAGATTAGATTGGTTATTATCTTATCTAATCAGGATGGTTCCCATTGTTTTTATCAAATTTTCTTTCAAACCATAAAAAGGTAAGATTAGCCGGGATTAATTACACCCTAAAAGTTCGCCAATCGGTCAGCCAGGTGGGTATTGGTACTCCGAGAGAGTCTTCCCATGCTTTCTCATAGAACTAATTAAATAACCTCATTTCCGCATGGGCATAACCCCGTTAACACCTTTCTTAGACACCTACTGGATTAGCTAATTGTAAAGTGGAAAACTCTTGCAGGAGTAACTCTTACTCACAGTGGGTATCGGGATCCAACTATCTCATATAAGGTATGCAATCTCATTGCAAATTTCAACACTCAAAATTCCCAATATCTGTTTTTACCCATAGCAACTTATGACCTTAACCATGGTCAACAAATCATAAGCGCTATCCAAGTTCAACCCGTCATTTTGTGATTGAATTAAACCCACCCTCACAACCCTTAACTATGGTCAACAAGGCCGTACGACTACCATAATCCAATCGCATCATATGCGGCAGATAAGTACTAATCAGCTACCACACACTACGTCTTGACTATGGTCAACAAACGCGGCACGAATACTAAATAGCATTTATCTGAAATGACGGAGGGCTACGACTGGTTTTGAAGAAAACCTTTAGCATAATGAACTTGATATCGTTGTAGAATCTAGTGATTTGAAAATGAGCGGTTTTTGTAGCATTTGCTAGTTTTGCTAAAGAGGTCACTCCCGGTGAAGGGATCTCGGCACTTTCCTCATCGAATGAGATGCTGGATATTCATCAAGGAATACCACTATGCAAAGCAAGAACTAGTGAAGCTATCAAAACAAAACCAAGTGGGTTGTAGCATTTGCTAGTTTTGCTAAAGAGGTCACTCCCAGTGAAGGGATCTCGGCTTTTTCCTCATCGAATGAGGTGCTGGATATTCATTAAGGAATACCACTATGCAAAGCAAGAACTAGGGCTACCTTTTTGAAAACTTTGATTCTACAATATCTTTAGGTTTCTTTTCTTTCCATTAATCTCATTAATGAAGTCCCATCATTTATGTTTCCCTAAACATCACAGAAAAGAAACGAAAATAGAACGTACGCTTATGCCATCCGCATTCGCCACGGCGCCTCGTCATGCACCGTCAGGTTACTTAACTAACGGTAGAGCGGAGGCTGGACTAGCGCGGGTGCAAAACATAAGCAACGTTTATTATATATATCATATATATATAACATTCGTCTCACGCGGTTATATGATCACATCACAGAACTCAAGCAGCAGAAGTCAACATATAAAATATTGGATATACTAGGAGGTCCGTGTTTTAAATTCAGCCAGTAATAAAAAACACGGATTCCACGGTCGTGATGAATAGCCAAACCCATCCCTAGACTCCTACGAGAGCGGCAAGCAACCCTGCCAATTCTAGAGTTAGGAGACCCGGTCTCGACTTCTCGAGATGGCCTCCCACTGGACTCTAGAACCCGGTTACTTGTGCTCCCCGCCTTGGGTCTATCATAATGCGGAAAAGTAAATAATATACATCAATGGTGACAACATCCTCAACCCGAAAATATCCCAATAAAAAAATATTACATACATTTTTACATAAATGAAAATTAAAAAACTCTCATCTCACGCAAAACCCCCCGGGCTATTCAATCATGATGATCCAATATAACATATCACAGCAACACATAACATCACATGTCATCAACGTAAGTAAATATGCGTATCCTGAATGTCGTTAACATATAGCAACGAGATCGAGGATACACTACATATTACACTTACGGTCGCAGAAAAAAATGAAAAACTACAATATTTAGAGTCCGCATTTTCCTTAGACATCATAAATCCGAAATATCTCATATTCCGAACTCCATGCCTAACCATATAAACCTCGCATTTTAGTCTCAAATCGAAAACACTTTTCAGTAACTTAGTCGGGTAATTCAACAAGATTCCCGACTACTTGATCGAATGCTCGTCGGGGACCTTAGTAGATGGCCGCACCCCCGATGCCGTCGACAAAGTACACTTAGACGGAACACTGTGGCCGTGAGCACCCTAGTGGATGCTTTTGGCAATGGGGTTCTCCTAAAGTCACTTGGTTGGGGCTATTGGGAGTGGCTATCTAGTAATATTATCCGGCGAGTATTCGCGTACTATACGAGATTGCGACGGAGTTTTGATCCGAATCAAAACTCCGTGGCAATCGATCAGTAAAGACTAAAGTACTAGATTTACAATTAGCAAACTAGTTTTCACAAAACAAATTAAATGTGGATTCCAAATATTGTATCACATATCAATACTTAAACCCGAAACGATATTAAAATTGCGACTACGAAACACTCTGAATCGCCTAACATGCAATCTGGGCAAAACAAACAGTACCTGAAACCCTAAACCAAATACACCAGAACACCAAACGAAACATGAGCCTAAACTACATATAAAAACCGGCCAAGCCGGCCAAAACATGATTCTCGCCGGCCAAACTATTGATTTTGGTTCTCATTTTTCTCTAGTGTTCTATTTACATCACATGTAACATTCTGTAGTTGTTTAAAAAAATTTCAGAGGACTTTAAAAAATTCGACAGAAACTAGGGTTTCATTACGGCTATTTCGGAGTTGTTTCGTTTTCGCAATTCTACAAATATCATCTAATGCTCTAGCTTTGGCTCTGATACCATGAAAGTGTATCCTAGCACCACCATAAGGTTTTAACCGGCATCAAGCATGCAATTTTAAAATTTCTTGGTGCTAAGCTACACTAACCTAGAATCTAACTAGACTATTAGGGTTTAACATATGATAAAAGAAGAACTACACTAAGTGATGGAGACTACAACCTTTGTAGACCCAGTCCTTCTCTTCTAAAGCTCCGGGTAGTGGTCCCTACGACTCCTCTAGGCTCCACTTGAAGAACGGATCGAGCTTGCTTCGCGACCTTCGTGTCGAAGATGATCCATCCGAAGTTCCTCTAGGTCAAGCTATCTCTTCACTAATCTAGTATTAGTGAAGTAAACAATCTAGTCTAAACTGCTAATCTAGACTAAGATGATGAAGTAGGGTGTTTTAGCTCACTAGGATTTTCTAAAGCCCTAGGGTTCACAACAAATGTGATGGTTAAGGCTAGAAGCAAGAGGAAGAAGAAGAAGGAAATGGGAGAGAGCAAAAATGAGCTAAGGAAATGAACTCTTGAAAAATATCTAGTGAAGAATGGCTCTCTTCAAATGAGTTCACTGAAGCATGGACCATATTTGTATAGTGAACACAAATGAATAAACAAATGATAAATGCCATGCTTCACCCCATGCTCAAAATATCTCCCATTTTCCACCTCAATATTCTATTTTCTCAAAATAGAAAATCCAACCATGCTTCATAAATAATACACACACACACACACACACACACATATATCATATATATATATAAGAGAAGAAAATAATTAGTGAGCAATAATATTGGTTAATATATAATTATATCAAATATAAATATATATCATATTATTAAATCAACACTTGATCCAATAATCCGGTTATATCACATATAACCGACTAATATCATTTATCGCCAGATTAGAATACGGTATCACATACTCGTATTTAATCAGGCCCCCGCACATATCAGCATATGTGCCCTACTTCATTTCACTTAAACTAGGAAACCTCTGTGTGGGACTCTAAAGACTCGTCAATATGCCAGCAGTAGGTAATGATCACATCAGTCACCCACAAGCCGTCAGCGGTACTAGCTTGACATAATGGCTACCCAGGTATTGAGCGATTAGAAGATCAACAAGCAAGCTTGTCCAAACTCCCATGAATCCTATAAGTAACACTTACCGTACAGTCCGGTCTTTTCGTCTGATATGTCGCATATCGAGTCTATGGGTGAAATTGTCAGACCCCAGTAACTTGATAAGTCGTGCCTGGCTCATAACAGTTCGAGAAACTACTAGCAACACTTACCAGTAAATCTCATCAGCCCTGTCTAGGGATTTACTGTAATAGCCAATCGAGCATAGTGCAACATCAACTCCCAATACCAGGAGAGACGAAACCCCTCCTATCTCTCACTGCCTCCATATGACTCAGGACTGTACCCAAAATCCACCTGTTTACATGACTTATTTGAGACGTGGTAGGGAGGAAATCAAAGTACAGTGGGAACCACACAAGACACTATGACGATCTCGGGTCTACAGACTAACTTGTACTAGTGTACCAGAGAACTGCTATCTGACGATAGGTATAGTACCATCTAGGAGTTCTCGGCGAGCCCTGTTCAGTGTACCCATTCTCTAATGAGCGCCCGTGTACAATCTTTGATGTCAAACACCAATAGTTATGGGATCAATCATCGCCCCTACAGGGTCAAGAAACGTACACACTAGTCTACTCTGGAATATCGATGCCCTGTCTCGATATTCCCTCGACTAGGAACAGTTAAAGGATCTGCTTGTAGACTACACAAGTCCCAATAGTATGATCCGCATCATAGTCCTGGTAGTCAAGCAAACATCCTAAGGGCTTTATCAACATGTATCAGAGAGACAGTATAATAATACAAGTGTCCATGTTAAGATAAAGAGCAACCAGATAGCATACTATCATGTCGAGCAAGAAAGTCCTCTCTATATATGTCCAAGCATCCACTATATCATACAATAATGGCCTTTAGGGCATACATATTCCTAACAGAGATAGTCACTAAAAGACACTATATGAACATCCGTGCCGTTCTCCCGTGGTTTTGTCGACAGGGCCTTGTACTACGGGTTACCATAATTCACGGGATAAGTTGAACTCCACTCGTATACACTGATACCTTCTGTACCAAGCTACAAACAACTACGTTAGCATAACAAATAAATAATTTACCAGTTCTATTCTCTTAACTTGTCTATTCCTTTCTATCTTTTGGGACTTACCGAGTGCTAGTTCGCTGACGACATTCCTATTTCTTCTTTCTTTGGAATATTGTCAGGAGGATCCGACTCTCAGGAAATCGAGCTCAGCCAGGACGATTTGGAGCAGTTTACCGAGGAGGCCGACTTTTAGACTTACTTGTACTATTTTCTTTTCAGTTCATATGCCATTGTTTAGGTACCACTTTCTATTATTGTACTTTACTTTTTAGTTGTATGTAAAGAATGAATATCAATAAAAAAAGTTGTTGTTTTATTACATCTCATGTCATTCTTGTGCTTTACATTTATATTGATTATTTATACTTAACGTGTTTACTTCTGAGTAAATACGCCGCGGCCTCGCCACGTCTTCTTACCCGTACACTGGGAAGCGGGGCGTGACAGGTTTTGTTGGCGGCCTATACAGGTCAGTTCTTTATGGAACCTAATCAATATATCACAAGAATTATATGAATCAGCAACTATACATTCTTTACATTTCAATTCTTTGAATCTATCCTAACCCTACTTTTTCTTTCAAGGTTATGGATTCCCACAATAATACGAACACGAACGTTAATGGCAACACCCCACCACCACCACCTCTGCCACTTACACCTACCGTAGCAACTCTTATCAACGAGCAGACGGTATTGCTTGAGGCAATCAAGAGCCTCTTGGAGGGACAGCAGCAGACTGCCATCCTCCTACACCGCCCAGAAGCTGAGGCACCCGGTGTGAAACAATTCCGGGCACTGCACCCTAAACAATTTTCTGGGAAAGAGAGCCCTTTAGAGGCAAAGGAATGGGCTCAGTCGATTGAGGACGATCTAGCAGCAGCATAAGTGTCAGAGATTTCTTGGGTGAGGGTTGCAAAGCTACAACTACCGACAATGCCAGAGTATGGTGGAAGGCTGAAGAAAGCCGACTTGCCCAGCCGATCGAATGGAAGACATTTCGCGATATGTTCGACGCGAAATATTTTCCCGAGACTGCCCGTTTTGACATGGAGCAGCAATTCATCCACCTGCAACAAGGCTCTATGTGGAGAAAATCTATGTATGAGTATGATGATGAGTTCACCATGCTTAGCAGGTAAGATATGTATCAAATATTCAATTTCCTAAATATTACATACTGCACTACTAATACATGGTTGTAACAGGTTCGCGGCACATCTCATACCGACTGTTGAGATCAGAGCATGACAATTTCAGCAAGGGTTGGACTCAGAGATCCAAGTTGCATTAGCTACAGGGGATTTCCCAACCCACGTTCTTGCTCTGAAGGCTTCCCGAAGATATGAGGTAGTTGTGAAGAAGAAGGGCAGACCTCAATCTGCCAGTGTGAAGCATCCTGCTACTCAAATAGCAGGAGGAGCCTCTTCCAGGCCGTCGTTTGTACCCAGGAGACCGGGAGTACCATTTAATCGGCCCAGTCCAGACTTTTACTTCTACTACAAGAGGAATGGACACCTGGCGAAGGACCGCAGGCGTGCTAACCGCCTTTGCTTAGTTTGTGGCGCATCCACTCATGCCATTGGAAATTGCCCACATCGTCTCACCCCAGCTCCCGCACCCCGACCAGCGATTACCTATCCGCAGCGGCCAGCTATTCAGGCTCCTGCATCTCGTCTTGCTCTCCCAGCTCCACCTCCTCATGGACCTCCTTCACAGCCTACTCATCGGTTTCATCAGGCACAAAGGAATATGCCTCAAGGACAAAGGAATGGACAGAGGAATGTGCCTCCAGCAAGGAGGAATATACCTAGGCGTCAGGCTTTCACAATAACTGTGGAAGAAGCCGAAGCCACTGGCCAAGTCATCACTGGTAAATCCCACTCTTTCAAAATCTTTTCAATCTTTATATACATCAATATATATATTTTCCTATACTTAAACATATTCCACACAACTTAGGTACAATCTTAGTAGCCTCACTATCTGCACTAGCACTCTTCGATACTGGAGCATCACATTGCTTTTTGTCGCAACGGTTCATCCGAACTCATGCGATTCTAGTTAAACTGCTCGTATCCAGCTCGAATGTCAGTTCAGGGAACGACGTTCTAAAGGCAACTCTGGGATACGACCTGTGTGCAGTGGTCGTCTGCAGCAAAGAATTTTATGCGGACTTCAAGATGCTGGACATACCAAACTTCGATGTAGTCTTGGGTATGGACTGGCTAGGAACTTTCTACGCTACCATCGACTGTCGTCAAAGGAGAGTAGTGTTCGAGATACCAGATCATCTGGTCTTTTATTTCAAGAGTGGAGACCGTACCCTGGAGCCTAGTCCCTACAAGGCTAAACCAAGGAAGGCGGTGATTGCAACAATACAAGCAGAAGAAGATAAGCCAGAGGTAGTTCGAGAGTTCGAAGACGTATTTCCTGAAGACATCTCAGGTTTGCCTCCCGATCGAGCTCTTGAATTCAGTATTGACTTAGTACCTGGTGCACAACCGGTGATCAAAGAACCATATCACTTAAGTCCGGAAGGATTGAAGGAGATCCGTACTCAATTGGACGAACTTTTGAAAAAAGGATGGATTCGTCCCAGTACTTCAAGTTGGGGATCTCCAGTTTTGCTTGTGAAGAAGCAAGAAGGTTCATACAGAATGTGCATAGACTACTAAGCTCTGAACGAAGTCATGATAAAGAATAAGTATCCACTACCGCGCATCGACGATCTGTTCGATCAGCTAAGTGGGTCTTGCATTTTCTCAAAGTTAGATTTTCGTTCGGGTTATCATCGGGTAAAGGTCAAAGAGTCTGATATTTCTAAAACGACATTCAGGACTCGTTATGGTCATTATGAATTTCTCGTGATGCTATTTGGAGTGACCAATGCACCAGCCATATTTATGAATCTGATGAACTAAGTTTTCCGAGAGTACCTAGACAGGTTTGTTGCCATTTTCATCGACGACATTCTGGTGTATTCAAAGAGTCGGAAATAACACGCTGAACATTTACGAATTGTCCTGGAGACTTTGCGACAGTATCAACTCTATGCCAAGTACAGCAAGTGTGAATTTTGGCTAGATCAAGTCGGATTTCTTGGACATATCGTTTCGGGCGAAGGAATCTCAGTGGATCCAGCTAAAGTATCAACAGTAAGCAAATGTCAGACACCAAAGACAGTGAAGGACATTCGAAGTTTCTTGGGATTAGCAGGATACTACCGAAGATTCATAGAAGGTTTCTCGAAGATTGCAACACCCCTGACCAAGCTCACACGTAAAGATGAAGTATTGGTCAGAAGCATGTGAACAAGCATTTGTAGAACTCAAGTCAAGATTGACATCAGCACCTATTCTCGTAATACCGGATCAATCTGGAGGTTTCGTTGTGCCTTGCGATGCATCCGGTAAGGGATTAGGATGCGTTCTACACCAGCATGGAAAAGTTGTAGCTTATGCATCAAGACAGCTGAAGATTCATGAGCGCAATTATCCGACACATTATTTGGAGTTGGCGGCCGTTATCTTTGCACTTAAGATTTGGCACCACTATCTTCTTAGAGAACGAGTGGACATATACACTGACCACAAGAGTCTGAAGTATGTATTTACTCAGAAGGAGTTGAATATGCGGCTGAGAAGATGGCTAGAACTTATGGCGAACTTCGACATCAACCTACAATATCATCCAGAGAAGGTGAATATAGTTCCTGATACACTTAGTCGCCAGCCTCTATCAATGAATCTCACCGCACGGTGGAAGCTTCAACAAGAATTACACGGGATAGAGATAGAAGTGGTTATGCCAGGTAACGCTTCATATTTGATGAACTTACAAGTTCAGTCTACTATTGTCAATCAGATCAAAGCAGCTCAAGCAAGTGATGCCAAGTTGCAAAAGATCCAAGAACAAGTAGAAAGTGGACTTCGAACCGACTTCATCATCCATGAAGACGGATCATTGAGATATGAAAGCAGATTGTGTGTACCACAAGGTCCTATTCGGGAAGAGTTAATGAAACAAGCTCACTGCTCTCCATACTCAGTACAAGCTGGTCGTACAAAGATGTACACAGATCTACAACAACATTATTGGTGGCATAGAATGAAGCATGAAGAAGTAGCCAGAAGCGTAGCCAAATGCTTGGTGTGTCAGCAAATAAAAGCTGAATATCACAGGACTGCTGGTTTACTTCAACCGTTACCTATTCCAGAATGAAAGTGGCAACACATCACCATGGACTTCATGACTGCACTTCCTCGTAGCACGAAAGGTAACGATACGATATGGATTATTGTGGATAGACTAACTAAATCAGCTCACTTCATCCCATTCGAGTTGGCCAATCTACCGAGACACTAGCAAAGAAATACATGGAGGTAAGTCTGAATCTAAGTAAGATTTAACTTTTTCAATGTGTACTATCTCTGATACCTATGAACTCATGCAGGAGATCGTAAGATTACATGGAATACCGGTTTGCATTGTCTCCGATCGTGACACCGGATTCCGATCACATTTTGGCAGAGTCTGCAAGCTAGCTTGGGAACGAGTCTGAACTTCAGCACAGCTTACCATCCATAAACAGATGGACAGTCTGAGCGAACGATTCAGATCCTTGAAGATAAGCTCTATGCTAGATTTCGGAGGATCGTGGGAAGATCACCTACATCTTGTGGAGTTTTCATACAACAACAGCTACCAAGCGAGTATTGGAATGGCACCTTTTGCAGCTCTCTATGGAAGGAAGTATCATTCACCATTAAGTTGGGACGACAGAGATCGAGAACTCCTTGGACCAGAGAAGATCGTGGCAACTGTGGACACAGTTCGCATGATCGGGGAAAGAATGCACATAGCCCAAGACAGACAGAAGCACTGGGCTGATGCAAAACGCTAACATCTGGAATTCCAACCGGGAGATCATGTGTTCTTAAAGGTCTCTCCAAACCGTGGAGTAATTCGCTTTGGTAAGAGGGGTAAGCTCAGTTCGAGATATATTGGACCGTTCGATATTCTCGAACGAGTCGGAGAAGTGGCATATCATTTAGCACTACCATCCACATTGGAAGGAGTGCACAACGTATTCCACATATCCCAGCTTCAAAGATATGTGAGCGACCCCGGCCACATCCTTGATCACTCCGAACTCACTGTACAGACAGATCTATCTTGTGAGCAGCAACCCGTTGAGATCCTGGACAGAAAGGTAAAGTCACTTCGGAACAAGAAAGTAAACTTGGTCCGAGTGATGTGGAGAAAAGATTCACCAGGAGAATCAACGTGGGAACGTAAGGATTGTTGGAGATAGTGCCCTCAGAGTCAATTATTGGATCACAGGCACGTGATTGCAATGATTGAGGAAGGACCTATCCCGGTAGGACAGTCTTACTCAAGATGATAGTATGCTATCTGGTTTATCTTTATCATCGTGTACTGCTTTAGGTGACCAGACAGGTCGCTATTACACGTTGATAGAGCCCCTAGGATTCATGCTTGACTGCCAGCAGTATGAGGGCGATCATATACATGGGAGCTGGTAGTCTATAAGCACATCCTTAAAGGTCCCTAGTCGTGGGAGTTTCGAGACAGGGCATCGATACTCCAGAGTAGACTAGTGTATACAGTCGAGACCCCGACGAGAGGCGGTGTCCGGTCTCACAAGCCACTGGTATCAGTTGGTTCACCTAAGATGTATACAGGTGCTTATTGGGTTATGAGTACACCAGACAGGACTCGCTGGGAACATGCTAGTTGGTCTTATACCTGACGTCAGATGGCGGTTCCCTGGTGACATGTGTACAGGTTAGTTCATCGACCTGAGGATCGTCATTTGTCTCGTGTGAGTTCCCACTGTACTTTGATTACTACCCTACCACTCTCAAAGGAGACGTGCAAACAGGTTTTAGTTGGGTACAGTCCCGAGCCACATGGAGGCAGTGAGCGGATCTTCAGGGGTTCGACTCTCCCGGTATTGGGGGTGAGGTCGCGCTGTGTCTAGGAGAGCCATTACACAAAGCCCTCGGCCGAGGCAGGAGATTTACTGGTAGGTATTCCAGTAGTATCTCAGGGTGTTCTGGGCTACACTCTGACACGACTTGTACCGCTTTTGGGGGTCTGACTTTTACCAACCCCCTAGGCCCGCTATGCGATGCTCATAGACGAACGGACCGGACTGTACGGATATTGTCACTGACAGGCTCAGTAGGGTGTCAGGATGAGTTCGCTCATCGACGTCCCTTTTGGTCAATACCTGGTAGCCCGTTACGTATAGGCTAATACCTCTGACGTGCTAGTGGTTAAATCCACAACCAAAGTGTTGACGAGTCTTTAGAGTCCCCCACAGACCAGTTTCTCAAGTTTCGGGTGAAACGCTGTAGAGGCCGTATGGAGATATGGCAGGGTTCGATCAGATACGTGCGGTATTGCACGGATCACAATCGGACGGTTAATACTAGCGGGCTTTGGTTTAAGCCGGATCCTAGTATTGTACAGTGTAGATTTGTCTCATTGCATTTGTATTCGGTCGGAATACAAATACGGGTATGTATATACAGTAGCGGGGTTTTCCTGTAATTTATTACGGGATCAGTTTTTTGGAGTTGCCAGTTTGTTTTCCGTTTCGGCCATATTTCTTTGTATCTTTCATTGGCCGAAGATTGGTGGAGGAGGGCTTATTTGCATTTGTGCAAATAAGTATTAGTGGAAGGTGTTCTTTGCATTTTATTGCTTCATGATAGCTCTTGTTGACCTTGACTTGCTCACTTCATGATGGCTTGACTTCTTGTGATGAGATGGGAGTTAGTGGTGGAGTGTTGGTTTTTGTTGGTGATGATTTTGTTCTCATAATGAATCATCATTCTTTCTTGCATGACACTTATCCTCCTCTCTTTGGTTTTTCCCCCCCTTTGAGATATGATTCTCTCTCTCTCTCATTCTCTTACTCCCTTCACTAGAGGAGGCCGGCCACTTGAGGTGGGGCTGTCCCATATTTTTGGAGAGGGAAATTTTGTTCTTTTGGCTTCACAAAATCCATTTAACTCCTTCTCCAAAACTCCATTCCTCCACCTTCTCAAAAGGCAACTTCTAGTGATCCCAAATGAGACATAGCACTACACTATTCTACTGAAAATCTTGGGCACGTCGACTCGCCAACTTCGTGCCCGAGTTGCCTCGGTATAGAGGTGGGAGCTCGTAAAAGAAGCCGGCGACGTGGTGCCCTTCCGGCGAGGAGGTGGAGACCGGACATTCCGTGGGAGATCGGGACGACGACGAGAAGACTGGAGGACACGGATCACTCGGTATATCTCTCTTCCCATCTTGTTGTTAGCTAGGACTAGTTTAATGGCCCGATCCGGGTTTATAGTGCACCGTGGTGCCGGTTCAAAAAGTTATTGTAAATCACCGCTTCCGCATTCCGGCCTCGGGTTGACGGCCGGGGCGCCGCCGTGCACTTACAAGGATGACATGCGTGCAAGATACCCTTTCCTATTTGTAAATTGGTCCTTATATAATTGTAAATTTCGAGGACGAAATTTTTGTAAGGAGGGTAAAATGTAATGACTCTGTTTTTACTGTACGAATTTTTTAAAAGTTAATGTACAGAATGGAGTTTGCTAATCTGAGCACAGGTTATAAATTTAATTTTTTTAAGAACAGCAAGAAGCAACTTGTAGCTCATTGGTAAAGCCTTGCACTGCTGTGACATAGCCCATGCGTTCGAATCCCATCAGCTACATATATTTTTCTGAATTTTTATTTTAAAATTTTTGGAAGCCCAAAAGTTTACACGTGTAATACACGTAAAATGAAAAGTCACAGAAAATCAAACATGTGCAAAATTGTATTAATACAGCCGAGGTCACGTGGCCAAAATCCAAACACCCAAATCCCCCATTGGACCGGCGAGATGCGCCAAGGGGCCGGCGACGCCGGTCGTCCGTAGGGGATAGCCCCCCGTGCTTTGCACACTAACCTCTTGGCCTACCCCCACTACTCATATTCTGTTTGATTTCCCTGAAATTAACAGAGAATTAAAAATGGAGCTTTAAATCCAATTTTAATGCAATTTTAATTCTCTCTTCAATCCCTAAAACCCTAATTTTACCCTATAAATACAACCACATACCCTAACCCTCTTCATTCTGAAATCTATTGTCAAAATTCTCAAATTTTTCTAAGTCAAAGAAGAGTACAAGTGGAGTTAGTCCAAGGTCACTTTCCGGCGAGGATTCGAGATGTTTCCGGCGACGCCGCAACTTCACGAAGCTACCAACTTCTTCCTATATCTCCCCTCTCTATTTCTAGCTAGCAAGTCCCACTCTTATTCTATTCTTTCACCTTAAAAAGTTCTCTTTTCAAAACATGTCGGAAGTGGAGTTATCCCGACATTCGATTCTAAAATCGTTAAAATCATAATTTTTCTTAAGAATCACTCATCCATATCATTATATCTTGCTAAGTAATCATGAAACAAATATTGAGAACAATTTTCATCTTAAAATATCATGTTATGTAGCTTTAATTTGCGTTTTTCATTTAAATACCACAAACTTTACATATGACATCTTTTAAGTATTTAGCTTAGCATACCTTTAGAATATCTCGAGATAATGACCTACCTCTCACATACACACATATTGACATAGCACGATTTGCTTGAAACCAACATCTTGTGGCAAAATACGACTTTTCAAATAAATACCTTAAACTATTAAAACCCCGAATTTCTTTAAGTTATGTTAATTCATTCCTTGCGATTGTGCCTCTACAACCCATTTTGGGGAACCCGATTGGGATGATGCAGATTATCGCACGTCCTCGGAACTAGTAGGGTGAGATGCATACCACCTCACGGAGCATACGATCTCGATAAAATTTTAATATATTTTTTAAGAAAAACAAGAATTTCTATTTAATAATAAAAATTAATTTTTAATAATTATATAAATATTATCAAACCATCTATTTTTAATATATAATAAAATTCCATGTTTTCTAAACAAAATAAAAGAATTACTAGTTTCATAAAAATACCATCAAGAATCAATACAAGTCTAATTTTACACTAAAATACCATAAACTATTTAAGCTAGGTATTTATTAACTACAAAACCTCACTCTTTAAAAGTTACATCCATGAAAACCCTAAATACGAAAAATAAATACTTGAGGTTTATTTTGAAAGTATACTAAAAATATTTTTCATAAAACCCCCTCAAGTTATATAAAATTACATTAAGGACCCTAGTAAATATAGGTTTAAGCGGGACCAATTCTCTTGAGTCTCAGGGAGTCGGAGAAAGTGAGTGCTTGCCTATTTAAGGTAGAAAACTAAAACAGGGTTATTAATGGTAATTGTCTTGGAAAAAAACATAAATCCTGCAGTCCATGTGCAACAGTTACCGATAACACCAGAACCTAATTCAGGATCCAATTCTGTTTAAAGTGTCTGACTCAATCTGAGTCTTTGTCTAATCTGAATACAATCCAAACATGAATCCAATCATAACTCTAATTCAACATGAATCCAATATACCAAACATGAACACCTGAACCTGAACATGAATACCAAACAATACGAACATGCAACATGACTTGACTTGACCGAACCATAGCTATATCTTGAACTTGACTACATGACTATCCGTTTACATCCTGATCCGTTTACATGAACAACTTATACCATGGTCTCGGCAGTCTGATAACTTATCGATACAATCAATACAATATACATTACGGGGTTTTAACGGGGTAGACTGGTACGAAATGTATTAGAAGTGGAACGAGATGGTCACTAAAAAACGCTACATGAACATCTGTGTCGTTGTCCCGTGGTTTTGTCGACGGGGCCTTGTACTACGGGTTACCATAGTCCACGGGATAAGTTGGACTCCTCTCGTATACATTTTTACCTTCTGTACCAAATTATAAACAACTACGTTAGCATAACAAACAGATAATTTACCAGTTCTATTCTCTTAACTTGTCTATTTCATTCTATCTTTTGGGACTTACCGAGCGCTAGTTCGCTGACGACATTCCTATCTCTTCTTTCTTTGGAATGTTGTCAGGAGGACCCGACTCTCAGGAGATCGAGCCCAGCCAGGACGATTTGGAGCAGTTTACCGAGGAGGCCGACTTTTAGACTTACTTGTACTATTTTCTTTTCAGTTCATATGTCATTATTTAGGCATCGCTTTCTATTATTGTACTTTACTTTTCAGTTGTATATAAAGAATGAATATCAATAAAAAAAAGTTGTTGTTTTATTATATCTCTTATCATTCTTGTGCTTTACATTTATATTGCTTATTTACGCTTAACGTATTTACTTCTGAGTAAATACGTCGCGGTCTCGCCACGTCTCCTTACCCATACACTGGGAAGCGGGGTGTGACATCCTACTAGATTTCGAAGATACGGAAAGGTGTCATAAGCCGAAAGATAAATAGAAGTCCGTCGCCACCATCCCGATCTTTGGGAGCGATTCCGAGGAAGATGAAGAAATAATATACTCGGGGCAACCTCAGAAAGAAAACAACAGGCCCGGACCATCTACTCCTATTCTGGTCTTTGGCAGCGACTCTGAGGACAAGGCCAACACAGTGTTCTCCATCCGCCCATCGGTACAAACCCTCGACGAAGCAGATCAGAGTCTGCAAAACATAATGGCTCCACCTCGGCATTACAAGAAACTTGATGCGCTCCATACATACAGCGTACAAGAACTACAGACTTTCTACGTCCCTCCCCGGCGAAGAGGTGAAAAGGCGATCCTCTTCTACCAATCTACGGAGACCAAAGTAGAAAAAGAAGTCTGGCATGGTACCGATTTTGCACTCGACAGGTTTCAACCAATCCGTCTGTCAAGATACTACGGAGAGGGATTGAAAAGGATATTAAGATGCCAAGGTGTACCCCTCGAACAAACTGTTCAACAAGCCCGTTTCTACAAAAAGATTTGGGATATTCCCGAGACTCAGCGAAAGATGCCTAACGGGAAGATGGAGACAACGGGGCTCGGATACGTTCGGTCCAAGAAATGAGAGCAGTTCCACAGCTGCCGCGTCATAAACAGCTCTAACGAAGGGGAAAACGCTCTTCCGAATGGCCATGACGTTGGAACAGAGCGAAATCCCGCTCTAAGAACATTGGGTCCGTCGCTCGAAAAACAAATAGACAAGCTAATAGAAGAGGCTTGTTAAAGGAGCCGAGACAATCACAGCCGCGAAATAGCCATTTATGAAAAGGCCAGGACGCAGCGCCTCAATAAGCAATCTGCGGAGAAAGAAGACTACAATGCCCTTTATCCCCAGCCTGCTGTATGTCCTCACGAAAAGGAAAAATCCCGAAATAGAGGCAAAATAGGACAAAAAGTGCAAACAACGTTCGCAAACAACCAGACAGATCTAAGTAGCCGCGCTATCAAGAAAAACTTGGTTGGAACCCGTCCTTTATAAAGAAGATGGGTCGGGAATACTCCTTCCCCCATGATAAGACAGGGAAAATATTCAACCTTGTCATGAAGCACTAAATGATGACGCTTCCGGAGTCTCGGCACCCCGAACAAATAAACGAGGTCCATCACCCGGATTATTGCTCTTACCACCGAGCCTTAGGTCATCCCCTTGAAGACTGCTTCACCTTCAAAGACGGGGTCGAAGACCAGTATTAACAAGGCATGTTCGCTTTATCAGACAGCTGGAGGGTAACCCCACCGCAAAAGCATGAACCAAAGAGGACATATACCGTGAGGATAGGACCAGCTCAACATCAAGAATGGAAGCGAACCCATACCTGCCACGTGATAACACTCTCAAAGGAAGGAGGACACGAGACGATAGATGACCCCTTCAGGTGCTTCGTAAATGAAGATGAGGACGAGGTGATCTCAAAGTTTCCACCAGCACCAAAAGAGCTGTAAGACGGAATACACACTACGGCGGATAACCTAAGAAAAATTAACTTAGGGACGGAAAATGAGCCGAGGCCAACGTTCGTCAGTGAGATGCTATCTAAAAAATAGGTAGCCACGTTAAAAGACGTGCTCATGTAATATAAGGACTGCTTTGCATGGAACTATTCTAAAATGCCAGGTCTAGATCCAAGGGTGGCAGTACATAAGCTGACCATATCGCCGGACATAAAGCTAGTTAAACAGGCGCCAAGAAGAATGCGGCTCGAACTTGAGATGAGTATAAATGCTGAGGACAAGAAACTAATCGACTTCAGTTTCATCCAAGAAGTTCAATATCCCGACTGGATCGCTAACATCGTTCCGGTGATGAAGAAAAATGGGACGGTGCGCATCTGCGTGGACTTTCGGGACCTCAACAAAGCTTGCCTGAAGAATGATTTCCCAGTACCAGTTACCGAGCTGATGATCGATAACACGTCTACCCATGAGGTCTTCTCCTTCATGGATGGATCTTCAGGATACAACAAAATAAAAATGCATACTGAAGACCAAAAACATACCACCTTCCGGACTCCGCTGGGCATATTCTGCAATAAGGTGATGCCTTTCGGTTTAAAGAACGCTGGCGCTACCTACCAGAGGGCCATGACGAAGATCTTCGATGACCTCATCTATGAGATTATCGAATGCTACATCGACGACCTTGTGGTGAAGAGAAAATCTTATGAGGAACATTGGGAACATCTAAACATGGTGTTCCAACGTCTTCGGAAGTATAATATGAAGATGAATCCTCTAAAATGCGCGTTTGGGGTCTCCTCAGGCAAATTCCTAGGATTCATCATACGGCACCGAGTTATCGAAATCGATCTCTCAAAGATCAAGGCGATTACGAAATGCCCACGCCAAGAACTCTCAAACAATTACGATCTCAAGGAAAGCTCGTATATATCCAGCGGTTCATAGCCAACCTCTCCGGAAAATGCCGTCCCTACAGTCATCTAATGAAGAAGGGGACCCCGTTCGTTTGGGATCAAAAGTACCAAAATGCACTAGACGAAATCAAGCAATACCTGCAAAATCCACCGGTATTGACTGCTCCGGTTAAGGAAAAACCCTTTATCCTATATACAACATCCATTGAGGGTTCTCTAGGCACGCTATGGGCACAGGAGAATGATCAAGGAAAGGAGAGAGCTTTGTACTATTTAAGTCGGGTTCTCTTGGGGGCAGAAAACAACTACTCCCCTATCGAAAAGCATTGCCTGGCACTGATCTTCGTGATAACAAAGCTCAGACATTACGCATTGGCACATGAGGTCCATCTCATATCAAAGGTGGATCCTCTCAAATATCTGATGTCAGGGGCCATATTAACAGGAAGGCTTGCCAAATGGGCCCTCCTCCTGATGGAGTTCTCGATAACGTATCGACCCCTCAAAGCAGTGAAAGGCCAGGCCATTACCGACTTTCTCGCAGAGCATCCGATACCAGCCGACTCCTCCTTAAATTATGAGTTGCGGGATGAACAAGCATTCGACACAATCGAAGGAGAGAAGGAAGAAAGCGATTCCCGATGGGAACTCTACTTCGATGGAGCATCTTCCATGAAGAGGCGAAAGCAAAACACCTCCATAATCAAATCCGGGGTAGGCCTTATCTTCGTGACTCCGCAAGGAGGGATATTGCGTTACGCCCTTTTCTTAATGGAGCCGAGGACTAATAACGAAGCTAAATATGAAGCTTTGATAGCAGGTCTTGAGATCGCTGTCGACATGGAAATCAAAGACCTCCTCATATATGGAGACACCCAACTGATCGTTAGCCAAGTAAATGGCGACTATCAGACATGCAAGCCGGAGCTGATAAAGTATGGTGAAAGAGTGCAACAACTGCTGACACAAATCCCCTCCTACATCCTGGAAAGTATACCGCGTGCAGAAAACAGCAAGGCGGATGCGTTGGCTAAATTGGCTAAGGAATTAGCCGATGAAGACCTCGATGACGTAAAGATCATCGTGCAAAGCTGCAGGATCCTCGCGCCGACAGAAATATCTTTGAGAGACTTAACAGAGTCGTCCGAAGAAAAAGAAACGACCGAACAAGTAGCCCTTCAAATAGAGGACGAAGAAAAGGTCAAGGATTGGAGGGAGTCTTCATAGACTACTTCAAATCCCAACGAACGCCCAAAAACGCGTCGTCTCGACATCAGCTCATGAAAAGAGCTTTGTCTTTCGCCTTCGTCAACGATACTCTATATAAAAGATCGTTCGACTGTCTGTGGCTAGGATGCCTAGGGCTGGAAGAAGCAAAGAAAGTCGTCCAAGAAACTCACGACAGACTCTGCGGTTCTCACCAAGCTGGGCCAAAAATGAAGCTGAAGATCAAAAGAATGGGTTATTATTGGCCTACAATGATTTAGGACTGCCTCGAATATGCGAAGCAGTATCACTCATGCCAAATTCACGGGGACTTCATCCATCAGCATCCAAACCCGCTACACCCAACATTAGTTAGCTGGCCGTTCGAAATGAGGGGAACCTATAGAATTGGCTCTATTGAACCAGCATCGTCCTAAAGACATCAGTTCATATTGGCAACGGCCGACTACTTTTCTAAGTGGGCAGAAGCAGTACCACTAAGAGAGGTGAAGACGGAGCATAACCTCCATTTCTTCAAGACACATGTCATCTACCGGTTCGGCACTCCGCGACGAATTATCTCGGATAATGGGCTAGCCTACAGGAGCCATAAAATCAGCCGCTTCGCAGAACAGCATAAGATAGATTGGAGATACTTTTCATTCTATAATTCTCGTGCCAACGGTCTAGCTGAAGCTTTCAACAAGACCTTGACAAAGATTATAAAAAAACGGTGTCCAGAAACAAAAGAGACTGGCATGAAAGGCCGCATGAAACTCTCTGAGCGTACCGAACAACGTTCAAAACAGCCACGAATACAACACCATACGTGTTGGTATTCGGCACGGAAGCAGTGCTCCCCTTAGAAATAGAACTCCCTTCTCTACGAATAGCGGTTTGAGACGAGCTGACAGATGAAGAAAATTCTCATCTTCGGCTTGATGAGCTCGACGCCCTCGACGAAACTCGTCTTATAGCACAGCAAAATCTGGAGGCTTATAAGGCAAGGATGACACGGTCATACGAAAGACTGACTAGGCCAAGAACATTCCGCCAAGGCGAGCTTGTGCTAGTCGTCAAAAGACTGATGATCCCCAATCGTGCAAAACGGGGGAAATTCGAGCCGAACTATAAAGGCTTGTACGTCATAGACAAAGTCTACCAAGGTGGAGCCTACCTGCTCATGGATATGCATGGCGAAAGACCCTTCCGGCCAATAAACGGCCGATTTCTCAAAAAATACTATGCCTAACGAGTCTTGACCTAGGTCAATGAAAGATGACGACACTCGTGTCCGCTCGCTATCTTCCTGAGTCAAAAACTCTGAAAGTAGTATACAAAGAAGCTCCGTTGCCTCAAACATTGCAACACAGGACTGAAATGTCCTTAAACTAGAAATTCGCCTCGAACATGGCAATAACAGACCGAGATGTCCTTAAACTAAAAATTTGCCTCAAACATGGCGATAACGGACCGAGATGTCCCTAAACTAGATACTCGCCTCAAATATGGCAATATAGGACCGAGAAGTCCTTAAACTAATTATCTACCTCAAACATGGCAGTACAGACCGAGAAGTCCCTAAACTAACAACGGACCGAGATGTCCTTAAACTAAAACTTCGTCTAAAAAAACGGCGATACTGGACCAAAAAGTCCTTAAACTAATTACTCGCCTCAAACATGGCGATACTGGACCGAAAAGTCCTTAAACTAATTAATCACCTCAAACATGGCAATACATGACCGAGATGTCCCTAAACTAAAATTTCACCTCGAGCATGGCAATATAGGACCAAAACGTCCCTAAACTAGTGCATCGCCCCAAATACGGCGATACATTCCCTTGGGATCTATATTGCAATCGAAGTCTTAGCAGGAAAGATTGCGACTCGAGTTCCACTGGCTACATAGCTAATCCAGTGATGAAGCCACCCTCAAAGCCCACCGGCAAACAGATGGGTCATCTGCAACAAAGCTACTTCTTAGAGTTAAAAAAAAGAGTATGTCTACAAGAGAAATGGGCACGGATGAAAACCCGAAAGGGCGCCGTGAGTAAAAACAACAGGGCTACCGACGAGTTTGTGAAAACCCGGAAGGGCGCGATCTCGTTAAAAAAACGGTATATCCGCAAGCAAAATGGGCACGGATGAAAACCCAAAAGGGCACTGTGAGTAAAAAAACAACAGGACTGCCGGCGAGTTTGTGAAAACCCGGAAAGGGCGCAAACTCGTAAAATAAAAAATTCATATGCACTTGCAAAGTCCTCTCGACCTTGTGAGGAGAAAATACCTGCGTGAGATCCTTACGATTCACAAAGGAGCAACACACTTAGGAGAAATTACACTTGCGAGATCCTCATGACTCGTATGGAGATTCCCCTTATGAGACCTTCATGGCTCATAAGATTCAAAAGCCTTAAGCTACAAGGATCCGAACCTGTTCTTAAGCCGTTATATCCCCCAAGTTGCCCTACAGGCGGTCCAATATTGATCCTTATATACAATCCACGGGCACGAATAAACATTTCCCCGCCAAGTTCCACCAATGGTGAGAAATGTCCCCATATGGTGAACGACACTTGTAAGTCCTCTCGACTTATAAGGAGAAAACACTCTCGGAATATCCTTACGACTTACGAGAGAAAATATCACTTGGGAATCCCCACGATTCATAAGGAGAAAATACACCTACGAGATCCTCACGACTCGTAGGGAGAAATACCTTTAGGAGACCCTTACGGCTCATAAAGTCAAAAAGCCTTAGTCGACAGGATCCTAACACTGTTTGCTAAGCCACATTTGTTCAAGTCAACAAAGGCAAATGATGAGTCGCTCCTGGCAATATTCCAGTCGTAACGATGCTGATGCCTAAAGAGATATTAAACTTCAAGTCCTCTCAAGGCAAATGATGATTTGCTCCTGGCAATATCCCAGTTGTAGCGGTGTTGATGCCTAAAAAGGTATCAAACTTCAAGTCCTCTCAAGGCAAATGATGATTCGCTCCTGGCAATATCCCGGTTGTAGCGATGTTGATGCCTAAACAGGCGTCAAACTCCAAGTCCTTTCACGGAAAATGATGATTCGCTCCTGACAACAGTCGTAGTGATGCTGATGCCAAGGTTGGTATCAGATTCCAAACTCGCAATAAAAACAGCAGTGAGTAGCAAAAAAAATATATGCATATAAAGACAGTCGAAATGATGGGGCAACTTGCAATAAAAATCAGCGAGTAAAAAAAATATATGCATATAAAAACAGCCGAAATGTTTGGGCAACTCGCAATAAAAAAGCAGCGAGTAAAAATATAAAAAATAGCCGAAATGATTGGGCACCGCGAAAAATAGCCGAAATGATTGGGTAATCGTGACTTTCGCGATATGAAAAGCTGAAAAGATAGAGTATCGCTGCAATAAAAAATAAAATAAAATTTCCTCTGCCCAGCAAGTATGTCCATACTGACTCTTATATACAATCCATGGGCACAAATGAAAGAAAGGGAACCATACTTTCCCACCCAGCTCCGTCAAAGGGAGAGCCAGATCTTGCCAGCAATATCTATAGCCTAGAGATTAGCTCGACATTCTTCTCATTCCAGCAGGGTGCAGACGCAACGCCATCAAAGCTCCAAGGAGCCAAATCAAAAAAGAGTGACGACAAAATTCTAAACTCCAGCTCGACGTGCTTCTCATGCCAACAGGATGCAGACGCAATATCAACAAAAGACCCAAGGGTCGAAACCAAAAAGGAGCCATGACAAAATCCTAGCTCCAAGTCTTGACGGTGCATATACAACCTAGAGACTATCCTGGCGTTCTTTCTCAGTGCAGAGGCAACGTCAACAAAAGACCCAAGGGTCGAAACAAAAATGGAGTAATGGCAAAATCCTAAACTCTAAGTCTCGATGGCACATATACAACCTAGAGACCATCCCGGCATTCCCCCTCATTTCAGCAGGATGCGAATGCGGCTATCAAATGAAAATGGAGCAATGGCATATTTCTAGCTCCGGACTTCAACTGCAATATATACAGCATAGAAGTCTTACAGATCTCTACCCTACTTCAGCCAAGAATCGGCGCGACATCGTCAAAACAAAAAAATCAAGCAACGGAATATTCCTAGCTCCGGGTCTTGAAGGCAACTCATATAAAGTCTAAAAGACTGTCGGAGATCATCCCACACTAGTGTGGAGTGGTTATGACTTATCGGGGCTCGAAACTGAGCCTAACCTCAAGTAAAAAGCGTCATAGAAAATCCCTAACGTTTGCTCTTCCGCCGGTAATATGACTTAAGGAGATTACTTGAAGACGTCTTGTCCAGCCCCCGAAGGGATCGGAGATACAACAGTCGTGGGGTTACTCGAACAACGGCTTAAAGACCGCATATCGAGGAATACATCAGCCAACGTGATGGTACCACGGACTAAAACCCTAGTACCATAAGCCTAACGGACCTCCGTCGTAATGAATGGGGGTTATCTGCATATAATGTTAGAACAAGTTTGCCTGTAAACCCAAGGGAGGCAAACTAAAAACACTCTGAAATGAGTAAATAAACTAGAGACTCCGAGATGAGTGAATAAACTACAAACAACGAAATGAGTACATAAACTAGAGACTCCGAAACGAGTGAATAAACTATAAACTCCGAAATGAGTACATAAACTAGAAACTCCGAGATGAGTGAATAAACTACAAACTTCGAAATAAGTACATAAACTACAAACTCCGAAATGAGTATATAAACTACTTTACGCCAGATCAAGACATCAAAGGATAGAGAGGCGCAAGCATGAAATAAAATATGTCTTTTATTCATAAATCCAAATGAATACAAGATACAAAAAAGGGAAAAGAAAAGAAGATATATAGCGACAAAGTATTTAAGACGGCGGGCGGTTCAATAAGCCAACTAGGTCATCGTTTTTCCGCCAGACTTCCGCCTCAAGCTCTAGCAACGCCACAAGCTGAGTCCCTACTGTAGGGTGTTTTTCGTCACCCCATTGAGATGGGAATACGTGCGCGCTTGTCAGGCGCATTACAGATTCCCCCTGCCTACGGTAGGCCAGGGTTTATTGATTGTGGGGATCCGAATCTGCGGCAGCCGCGGACTAAGCTGCTGTTAATTACCCCTCGCATTTGGAGCGAAGAAACCTTCGATTGACGGGTTAAACTGGTCATGCGAACTCAATATGCAGTGCGTTGGTGTGTGTGTATTTTTTTTATTTTGTTCCACTTGTAAAAAAAAGATATATATATACATATATATTTTCTATATATAAAAACAAAAATAAATAAGTAAATAAATATTTAGAGATTTTTTTTTAAAATTATTATTATTATTTTTTAATTTTAAAATATTATTTATAGTTTATTTTTATTTATTTAATATTTTTTTAATAAAAAGGATTAAATAAGGAAAAGAAGGAAGAAAAGAAAAGAATGTGACCCGTCACATGCTCAGCATGTGAGAAGGCCATCACATGTTTAGCATGTGACCCGTCACATGCTCAGCATGTGAGGGGGCCGTCACATGCTTTGCATGTGACGACCCGCCACATGCTTTGCATGTGACCCGCCACATGCTTAGCATGTGACCCACGTCATATGTTAAACATGTGATGGGGCCGTCACATGCTTAGCATGTGACCCGTCACATGCTCATGCTTAGCATGTGACCACCTTTTTTTTTAACTAACGTGGAGTTCAACTCCAAAAGAATTTTATATAGCTAAAAAATATAATGTGGAGTTAAACTCCCCAAAAAAAGATTTTTACTGTGGAGTTAAACTCCAAAAGAATTTCTGTAGTGGAGTTGAACTCCAAAAGAATTTTATTTGTGGAGTTGAACTCCAAAAGAATTTTATTTGTGGAGTTGAACTCCAAAAGATTTTCTGTAGTAGAGTTAAACTCCAAGAGGATTTTATTTGTGAAGTTGAACTCCAAAAGGATTTTATTTGTGGAGTTGAACTCCAAAAGATTTTCTCCTTTCTCTTTTGGGAAGAAATCCAAAATGGGTTCTCTTGAAACTCCAAGATCTAGATCTTGGAGTTTCAAAAAAAGATACCCTTTTTCTTCTTTGATGGAGTTTTGGGAGATGGTTTTATGGTAAAACCTTTTTTAGTTTTTTTTTAAAAAAAAGGAGAGCTAGGCTCTTGGTTTATTTACAAAGTGAAAAGGAAGAGGAAGAACTTGAAGAAGAGAGAGTGGAGGCACAAACCCTAGTTTTTTTGGGGGAGAATGAACATTATTATCCTTTATTCATCATCATGTTGCCTTATATAGGCTTACATATTTACATATAGCCTCTTGGGCTTTACAAAATAGCATTTTCCTATCCCATGGCTCATGTGCCATTTCTTTTTGCACATAAGCCACGGGCTTTACAAAAATTTGGCTTTATGCCCATTTTGCATACATTCATGCATAAAAAATTACATAAAAATTATTTATTACATGATCTATATTTTGGCATGGAGGAGGCTGGCTGCGGGCTCGACTTGGGCATAGGCCCGCTTGACCTGGGCTTGGGCCCACCTGGCTTGGGGTTGACCTTGACTTTGACTCGGTCAACCGGGGGTGCAAATTTTGACCCCAACAAAGTGCCCCCAATCAATAAATGCACACCGCCCATTTGAGTTGTGTGCATGAAATTGATGGATCTTGAAGCTGAACTTCGAGGTGGAACATCATTCTGGGGGCGGAGCATCATCCCAGGGAGCATGATTCCCGGGGATCGGAGCATCATTCTGATTTGCGGAGCATAATTCCAAGAATCGGAGGAGATCGGAGCATCATTCCGAAGCGCGGAGCATAATTCCAAGGATCGGAGCATCATTCCGAAGGGCGGAGCATGAGCGGAGCATGATTCCAGGGATCGGAGCATCATTCCGAAGGGCGGAGCATGATTCCAGAGATCGGAGCATCATTCCGAAGGGCGGAGCATGATTCCAGGGGATCGGAGCATCATTCCGAAGCGGAGCGTCATTCCAGGGATCGGAGCATCATTCCGAAGAGCGGAGCATGATTCCAGGGGAGCGGAGCATCATTCCGAAGAGCGGAGCATGATTCCAAGGGGTCGGAGCATCATTCCGAAGAGCGGAGCATGATTCCAGGGGATCGGAGCATCATTCCGAAGAGCGGAGCATCATTCCAGGGTTCGGAGCATCATTCCGAAGAGCGGAGCATGATTCCAAGGGGTCAGAGCATCATTCCAAAGAGCGGAGCATGATTCCAGGGATCGGAGCATCATTCCGAAGAGCGAAGCATGATTCCCAGGGGTCGGAGTCGGAGCATCATTCCGAAGAGCGGAGCATGATTCCAGGGAGCGGAGCATTATTTCGAAGAGCGGAGCATGATTCCAGAGATCGGAGTATCATTCCGAAGAACGGAGCATGATTTCAGGGATCGGAGCATCATTCCGAAGAGCGGAGCATCATTCCGAAGATCGGAGCATCATTCCGAAACACGGAGCATGATTCCAAGGGGTCGGAGCATCATTCCGAAGAGCGGAGCATGATTCCAAAGGGTCGGAGCACCATTCCGAAGAGCGGAGCATGATTCCAGGGATCGGAGCATCATTCCGAAGAGCGGAGCATGATTCCAAGATATTGGAGCATCATTCCGAAGCGCGGAGCATGATTCCAAAGATCGGAGCATCATTCCGGAGGGCGGAGCATGATTCCAGGGATCGGAGCATCATTCCGAAGAGCGGAGCATGATTCCAAGGATCGGAGCATCATTCCGAAGAGCGGCAGACATTCTGACCGAAGCATAATTTCGATGCAGAGGTTGATTCCCAGGCGAAGCATAATTTCGACAAGGAAGGCAGATATTCCGAGGCGAAACATTGATTTCGACACAGGATACATTCTGAGACGGAGCATGATTCCGGCGCAGAGCTTGTTGGCTGACTTGATTCCAAGACGGAGCATGATTTCGACAGGGAAGGCAGATACACCGAGGCGAAGCATGATTTCGACACGGGATACACTCTGAGACGAAGTATGATTCCGACGCAGAGCACGTTGACTGACTTGATTCCGAGGCGGAGCTTAATTCCGACGAGGAGGACGCTGGTTGATTCTGAGCCGAAGCATAATTCCGACAGAGAAGGCAGATACACCGAGGCGAAACTTGATTTCGACGCGGGGTACACTCTGAGACGGAGCATGATTCTGGCGCAGAGCTTGTTGGAAGACTTGATTCCGAGACGAAGCATAATTTCGACAGGGAAGGCAGATACACCGAGGTGAAGCTTAATTTCGACGCGGGGTAAATTCTGGGACGGAGCATGATTCCGCCGTAGAGGTTGTTGGTTTGATTTTATTTCGGTTGACATCAGCATCGCTATACTGGAATATGGTACCAGAAGCGAATCATCATTTGCCTTTGAGAGGATTTTGGGATTGGTTTTGGTTTGGCATCTGTATTGCTGTACTGGAATAATGTCAGGAGCAACTCATTATTTGCCCCGGGAAGACTTGGGAACTGGTTTTTTTTGTTTGGCATCAGCATCGCTACACTGGAATATGGTATCAGGAGCGAATCATCATTTGCGTTTGCTTATTAGAAAACGATGGCTTAGGAGATAGGCTTTAAGTCCCTATCACCTAAGACTTTTCAGTTTTTGTGAGCCGTAAGGGTCTCACAAAGCATTTTCTCCCTACGGGTCATAAGGATCCCATAGGTGTATTTTCTCCTTAGGAGTCGTGGGGACTCCTAAGTGTGTTACTCCTTTGTGAGTCGTAAGGATCTCACGCTGGAATTTTCTCCTCACAAAGTCGAGAGGACTTTGTGAGTGCATTTCATCTCTTTTTCATGAGTTTGCGCCCTTTCGGGTTTTCACAAACTCGCCGGCAGTCCTGCTGTTTTTACTCACAGAGCCCTTTCGGGTTTTCATCCGTGCCCATTTTGCTTGTGGACATACCCTTTTTTTATTTTTTTATTTTTTATTTTTATTTTATTATTTTTTGTGGGACTTTGAATGTGGTCTCACCGGTAGGACTCGGGAGAGATTGAGATTGTTTTACGCCCATGGATTGTATACGGTTTTGCAGGATGTATGATCCAGACTGTAGGGCCGGAAACATTCCGGGACTTTGTTGGCGTCTGCATCGCTGCACTGGAATATGGTACCAGGAGCGACTCATCATTCGCCATTGGGGTATGGGATTTAGAATTTGGTTGGCGTCTGCATCGCTGCACTGGAATATGGCACCAGGAGCGACTCATCATTCGCCATTAGGAATTTGAGTTTTGGACGGCGTCTGCATCGCTGCACTGGAATATGGTACCAGGAGCGACTCATCATTCGCCATTGGAGTATGGGATTTGGAATTTGGTTGGCGTCTGCATCGCTGCACTGGAATATGGTACCAGGAGCGACTCATCATTCGCCATTAGGAATTTGAGTTTTGGACGGCGTCTGCATCGCTGCACTGGAATATAGTACCAGGAGCGACTCATCATTCGCCACTTAGGGGATGGGGAGCGATGGCTTAGGAGACAGATTTAGATCCCTACCACCTAAGACTTTTCAATTTTATGGGCCATGAGGGTCCCATAAAAGCATTTTCTCCCTGCAAGTCGTAAGGATCTCGCAGGTGTATTTTCTCCTTAGGTGTCGTGGGGACTCCTAAGTGTGTTTTTCCTTCGTGAGTCGTAAGGATCTCACAAAGGTTTGTTCTCCTCATGTATCGTGAGGACACATGAGTGGGTCTTCTTAATGGAGCATAATTCCAAAGGCGGAGACCAGCCGCGTAACTGGTGATTACGGTGGGGCATGGGTATGATGAGAATTATTTGAGCCCATGGATTGTATACAGTAGTCAATTTGGGGACTAGCCGTAGGGCCGGAAGAATTTTGGAAATTGGATTTTGGTTGGCGTCTGCATCGCTGCACTGGAATATGGTACCATGAGCGACTCATCATTGGCCGTTTTTTTTGTTTTTTGCATTTTCTTTGTTTTACCGCGATTGCTCTATCATTTCAGCTTTTCTTATCGCGAAGGTCGCGATTACCCTATCATTTCGGCTTTTATTCGCGGTTGCCCCATCATTTCGGCTTTATTTTCATCTTTATTTTACTCGCTAATTTTTATTGCGAGTTGCCCCATCATTTCGGCTTTTCTTTATTTTTCTTTTATTTACACACATTTTTTTTGTTTATTTACACATATATACTTTTTTTTTACATTCCCAGTTTAACGACTTAGAGGTCGACTGTTCCCAGTTTAATGACGTGGTGATCGACTGTTCCCAGTTTAATGATGTGGTGGTCGACTGTTTTCAGAGAAAGGCAAATGTCTGAGAGAATGAGTTTCACGAAGAACTTCGGTCTCCGTTTGTATAAAATTGGCGGTCGCAGCTGGACTGTTTGTTAACACGCCTTTAGACAGTTCTATCTCTCCTGCCTTGTATTGCTTTTCGACCCAATCTTTGAAGACGAAGCAGTCCTCAATGGCATGACCTATCACTCTGTGATAGGGGCAGTATTTGGGGTCGTCGGTCATATTCGCTTCCTGCGGTCTTTTTGACTCTGGTAGTTGTAGACCGTTCTTCAGGGCGTCTTTGAATATTTTACGGATTTTGTCCCTTCTGAAGGAATAGACCTTGTCTAGCTTCTCTTTCAGTGGAGATTCTTCCCCCTCTCCGAACACTGACTTCTGAGGCTGGTTGGCACTAGGCCCGCTTATCCCTCACTTATTTCGGTTAGCCGAAGTGTTGAAAGACTCAGAATCGTCGGGATTTCCGCCTTTGCGATTATCGTCCTTTCGGTTTCTCCAGGACCTATTGTTATTTTGGGAGTCAGAGGAAGACTCCTTCTTTGAGCGTTCCAACATCTGGACTTTCCTGGTCAGCTCTTGGAATGTTTTGAGACCCGCGGTCCATAGAAACGGGGCCATCCAATTGTTGAGATTTTCGATGAGGAGACTGACAGATTGGTCCTGCTCTATCGGCGGTTCGCATTTGACGGAGAGATTGCGCCATCGGGTTATAAAATCCGTGCTGCTTTCGTTGTTCTTAGGCTTGGTCCTTACGAGCTCGGCAATGGTGATCTTATCGCTGACGCTCATGAACCTTTGTCGAAACAAAGATTCCATTTGGACGAAAGTAGTAACGGAGCCATCCGGTATGCTCGCGTACCAGTCGAAAGCAACATCGGCCAAGCTATTAACGAACTGGCGGAGGAGAAGCGCATCGTTGCCCCCAGTATTCCCGCATGAGGCTTTGAAGTGGGCAATATGTTGATTCGCATTTCCCATCCTATCGAATCTTCCGAATTTAGGGATAACATAGCCGCTAGGAAATTCTACCAGATCATACTGAGCAGGATATGGTCTCCCACTACTGCTGATATCTTTTTGCGCTTTGGCTTCGGCCACCAATGTTTTGACTTTGCTGGCAACCAAATCCATGATTTGATCTTAAGTTAGCGGGCTACTGTCATCAGTAGCCAAGACATTCCCTGAGATAGGATGCGATTGACTTTCATGTGGTCCGCCCACCTTTGGATTTGAGGGAATAAGAACCGGCTGTCTCGGGACAGCGTTTCCCGGTTCATGAGCAGAGCCCTGTGCTTGATTGGGCGGCTGAGAGGCAAGTTGGGCCGTAAGCCGTAAGACGACATTTGTCAAGTCGTCGATCTTTGAGTAGAGCTTGGCCATCTCCTTGTCTTTGCTTCTGAGCTGTTTTTGGAGCTCTTGGAGAAGTTGCTGCTCCGCATTCTTAGGCTGGAAAGTTGGCTCATCTTCGCTTTCCGAGCCTGACTCCTCATGAACCAAAGGGTCTTTCCGCCTATCATCCTTATCGAGAAGGTTTTCATCACCCAGCGGGGGCGGCTGTTCTTGGGAAGCGGCAACCACATTCAAGCCAGATTGGATTTGAGATGTGGTGGCTCCGTCCTTGCTCTTGCTGCGCGTGCCCACCGTGTAGACAGTGTGGACCACATACCCAGCCATTTCCTCATCTTCGGCGGGGTAACCCTGTTCTTCGAACCTCATGAGGTTTAGCCTGGCAGGAGCCCTAGCCCTTTTGTTGGCTCTATATCTGAGCCTTTTCTCCCTCAGCTTCTCGATTTTGAAGGCTTGGCGGGCATCCGCTATCCGAGAAGCCATTGTGAGTTGATCAGAGGGGAGCTTAGAGAAGACACCCGATCGAGCAATGGTCAAGGGCACCGCTGGAGCTTGCTCGGGACGCGTTGTAGCTTTGTTGGTGTTGATGGCTTTGCCCCCAGCTGGGGCCATGGAGAGTCGTTCGGAAACGGAATTGCGCTTGGGCTGAGGTGCCGTCGCGACCACCACATTTGGTCTCCTGCCTTTCGAGACCGGTTTGTCTACCACCGGGGCTTGAGGAGCTGGGATGGCGCCAACTGGCATGAACACAATAGAGCCGAATGGTAGCAGCGGCTCCTCCCATTGTCGCCCGAGACTGGCCGGAAGGACCGTCCTGAAGTCTATCTTCATCGTGTAGGAGACGGGAGCTGAGTTCATTATTGAAGACATCGTTGAAAGGTGATTGCTTGAAAATCTGCATGAAAGAGCATTATTTTAGTATAAATACAGGTATGTACATTGATTGAGCTCGCATGAATGCTTAACCCGAAATATGGGAGGAGAGATTGGTCCCACCGGGCGTGCCAGAAACTATAGGGTGTTTTTCGTCACCCCATTGAAATGGGAATACGTGCGCGCTTGTCAGGCGCATTACAGATTCCCCCTGCCTACGGTAGGCCGGGGTTTATTGATTGTGGGGATCCGAATCTCCGGCAGCCACAGACTAAGCTGCTGTTAATTACCCCTCGCATTTGGAGCGAAGGAATCTCCAATTGACGGGTTAAACTGGTCATGCGCACTCAATATGCAGTGCGTTGGTGTGTGTGCATTTTTTTTGTTTTGTTCCACTTGTAAAAAAAAGATATATATATACATATATATTTTCTATATATAAAAACAAAAATAAATAAGTAAATAAATATTTAGAGATTTTTTTTTAAAAAAAATTATTATTATTATTTTTTAATTTTAAAATATTATTTATAGTTTATTTTTATTTATTTAATATTTATATAATATTTTTTTAATAAAAAAGGATTAAATAAGGAAAAAAGGAAGAAAAGAAGAAAAGAAAAGAATGGGGGCCATCACATGCTCAACATGTGACCCGTCACATGCTCAGCATGTGAGAAGGCCATCACATGTTTAGCATGTGAGGGGGCCATCACATGCTTAGCATGTGACGACCCGCCACATGCTTAGCATGTGACCCACGTCACATGTTAAACATGTGATGGGGCCGTCACATGCTTAGCATGTGACCCCCTTTTTTCTTCTTCATCTTTTTTTTTAACTAACGTGGAGTTCAACTCCAAAAGAATTTTATATGGCTAAAAAATATAATGTGGAGTTAAACTCCCCAAAAAAAGATTTTTAGTATGGAGTTAAACTCCAAAAGAATTTCTGTAGTGGAGTTGAACTCCAAAAGAATTTTATTTGTGGAGTTGAACTCCAAAAGATTTTCTGTAGTGGAGTTAAACTCCAAGAGGATTTTATTTGTGGAGTTGAACTCCAAAAGATTTTCTCCTTTCTCCTTTGAGAAGAAATCCAAAATGGGTTCTCTTGAAACTCCAAGATCTAGATCTTGGATGATAAAAAAAAGAGACCCTTTTTCTTCTTTGATGGAGTTTTGGGAGATGGGTTTATGGTAAAACCTTTCTTAGTTTTTTTTTTAAAAAACGGAGAGCTAAGCTCTTGGTTTATTTGGAAAATGAAAATGAAGAGGAAGAACTTGAAGAAGAGAGAGTGGAGGCACAAACCCTAGTTTTTTTTGGGAGAATGAAAAGTGTTATCCTTTATTCATCATCATGTTGCCTTATATAGGCTTATATATTTACATATAGCCCCTTGGGCTTTACAAAATAGAATTTGCCCATCTCATGGCTCATGTGCCATTTCTTTTTGCACATAAGCCACGGGTTTTACAAAAATTTGGCTTTATGTCCATTTTGCATACATTCATGCATAAAAAATTACATAAAAATTATTTATTATATGATCTATATTTTGGCATGGAGGAGGCTGACCGCGGGCTCGACTTGGGCATGGGCCCGCTTGACCTGGGCTTGGGCCCACCTGGCTTGGGGTTGACCTTGACTTTGACTCGGTCAACCGGGGGTGCAAATTTTGACCCCAACACCTGCATGTACCTGTTGTTTTCGGTATGAGGAAAACCGATTCTCAAGCTCTTTCTCGGCAGTCTTGTGGGTCTCAACCATCTCGTGTGTAAAAATGACGGCTTTATCAAGAGCCACCACCTCCGTAATGGCCTCCTAAAGGACCCACCAAATTTCATAGGCCCGAATAGTCTTGGTGGTGAGCTGGGCTTGAAGTTCCCCCAAAGCCTTCAAAGTCAACTCCCTTACTGAAAACTTCCGGTTGAGCCTTTTCTCGCAAGACTGGAGATTGGCCGCGCACCGATCGATCCATCCACGCAAGCTGGCCTTTACGGATAGGATATCAGAAGGGAGGCGTAAACATTCAAGTCCATGTAGGGAAGCCTCCACTTGATGGCAATATTCGATCAAAGTACACACCGGCACCTCGTCATGGTAGGTGGCAAGAATGGACAAGGACACATTGGCTTCAACAGCAAATTCTTCAGCTATGACGAAAGTGCCAGCGCGAAGATCTTCAATAAGAGTCACCAGTGAGTGCATACTCTATTTTTCCATCCTCTCAGACACGCGTCTAGCATAAGGGCCTGGTGGTATGCAAATCCGGGACTCTAGTGGAGTCAAGGCTGGCAAAGCTGTAAAAATGCGTGTATGGTTATTCGCCTTTCCGAACAGGGAATAAATAAAAGAATGCCAGTGCTAAAGCATCACTTACCTACGGCCACAGAAGGCGAATCTGAGAGATCCCCAGGCCCATCAAGAACTTCCACTTCGTCATCAGCCTCTAGGACTGTGGTTTAAAATAAAGGGGCACATCAACATCATCATGAAAATATAAAAACATAAAGACATAGGAATACCAACCTTGACTAGAGGACAGGACGATACTCTGGGGGGTATCGTGTGCGGGGCTGCCATATTAAGTAAACGCTAGAAAGTTTCTTCCGGAGAAAGATCTACAATAAAAGATGCCAGCTCCCGCAATTCTGAGGAAAAGAAAGGGTCAGACATGTGTAGAGGTCGTCAAAAACAAAAATATATATGTGGATTACCTCCGATACTTCGTCCATTCTGGACTGGAGGGATAGCAGTTTCAGTGATCTCCTTTACACCCTCCGGTGCGTCACTGGAAATATTTACAGAGTCTATGGCCGGTCGGGCGACCTCTGTTGGAGGAATAAAGGTCGTCACCGGAGGCTCTGAGGGGCGATCTGGGCTCGAAACTGTGCCCGCTGCAGAAGGCCCTACGGAGGAAAAATGTGTAAAGACGATATGATACGAAAGTAATATAAATTATCTGCTGAGAAGGACGTAAAAGATACATACCGATACTCCAGGGAGCCTGAAGTATGGCCTTTTCGAGCCGCTGCACTTTTCTATTTAGTCGCGTTCGTCGGGCTTCGATTGAAGATAAATCCCTACCCGCCTTCAGAACAGCCTTGTCTTCAGAAGCAGCTGAGATTGGCTGTTTGAGAGCCCGCTCTTCTTCCAGCGTCAGAGGAACCACCGGTAACATAGTCGGGGCCGGATCAACATCTCGAAATTCAATAGGAGGAAAGCATCCCTTCTTGGGGCGCACGTTTTCGGCTTCATCCTGTGAACGCTTCAAAACCTCGGCCAACTGAGTGGCTTCCTAAGCGGATGTACCAAGAAAGAGGATATCGCCGTCTGGTTCATGCGCAGTTATAGGCTCATCCTGAAGAGGCTCAGACTCGAGCATGGCATCGAGTAGACCGGCGGCCGATTTCTTCCTCCTTTTAGGGTCCGAGCTAGCACTAGTAGAAGGGCACTTCCTCCCCTTCGGCTCTTTTGCACGGCACTGCCCAACCTCACCTTCGATGTCCGCCTTTGGTGACGCCGCTGCTGGTATTTTATCAGGAATCTTTGCCCCAGCTCTAGTGCGAACCGGCATACCAGCAGTGCGGGCGACAGATTCCGCCTGAGCGGCTTTAGGAATAAGCACTGAATCACTGTCGCTTAGAGGAGGGCGAACAACCGACCGCGGCCGCAATGGAATGCTGATGGCTTGAGCTGGAGCAGAGGCTTTACACTCGAAGAGCACTCGCCTCTCCTCTGCAATGATAGGACTAACCCGATAGCGATACCAGACCTTGAAGGGTCCCACGGGGCTTGGAAGATAGTCGGGCTCCGGGATCATAAAGAGGGAACCCGTATTTAACCGCATGAAATGATGGATGACATCGCGAGTAGCCTCCAACGAGAGAGTGGGCTCAACTAAAAAGGTTTCGAGGGGGACGCCCTGGTTGTAACCTAACTGCTGGGCGAAGCGATGCAGATTATTCCGCATGAAGAGAGCAGTGTCATTTAGGCGGAACACTGAGTACCCCGGCCTGATTGAATATAAATGCATGATCTCTTTATGTTTTAAAGCCGAAGCCCCATTCTTCAACAAATCGAATGACTGTTGAACAGGCCCCGCTGGCGCAGAGAGGACTCGATCACTGAAAACCATCCCGTCTTTTTTTGAATACGGATTAAGCAATACGCGCAGTGCCCTTAACTTAGTCGGATCAGGAGTGGAAGCATCGACCAGCCTCATGACCCGCGGGAAGGTATATGACTCATAGAAATCAGGACGTCGGTGTGCAGCAAATGAGCCTAACACATGTATCTCGATCCACGACGTGAAGTAGTGGAGAGAGAAATTCACGGTGTCTGCACCTGGGTTCGAAGTGTTGGCGGCAGTACTTAAACCATGGTATAGGTGTGATAACCCTGCAACACCAACGGCCAATCGCGCTCTTTCGGCTATGCGATGGGTAGGATAGAAGACGGAGGCTCTCATAAAACGACGATACATCGGAATGGCGAACCAGCTAAGCCAGAGGCTGATGAAGCCGACAAAGAATGTTTCTTCGTCTATTCCAGGGGCAGCGATTGCGTCAAATGTCACGGCTGACGAATTTGGAATATAAAACTGCGGCAAGTCTTCTTCTTTAGCCGACAATCTCTCCAAGCTGAATCCGAAAGGATCCTCGACCTTCGTGAATTTCGGAACTTTCTTGGATAGGGCGTATTTACGGAGAAAGCAAGCAATAAAAGTGTCAAAAGTGACACCTTGTCCTTCCGATGCCACGAATAGTCTCTCAAAAATGCCTAAGGCCTTGATTAGACTCGGGTGCTTGTGCCGAACAGCGTTCTCGGTTGTTAAGCCTTCAAGTACAGCTGGCACTATTGCAAATATATACTCGTCATGGGGCAATAATTCTTCACAGTGCTCTCCCCTAATCGGCAGCCCTGAAATGTCCCGGAACTCCTCCAGCGAAATAAAGACTTCGTGGTCCCCTAACAGAAACGTATTCATTTGAAGGTTCCACTGTTTCAAAAAAGCCTTGACCCACTGGACATGGGGAGCATGGTAGTAAAACAGTGACGCGTACACCGCTTGATACAACCCTACTTTCTGCAACCGTGAGCGTTGGGATGAGAGAATGTACCGGGCCTAAGGAAGGTAGCCCACTGGATGACGTGGGATAACACCTACCTTATAGATCTGCCCCCAGGGTCGGTCTTCGCCCTGACATATTCGGCGTCCCAAGATATCAATAGCCATTATGGGTTGATTGGGTATCCCTGTCGTTGATGGCTCAAGCTGGCCCGTGGGAGTCCAATTAGCTGCTTCCACCGCATAAGCAGTACGCGGACGCTCCGTCAACGACATTGAGCGCATGGGTTCTGCCGGTACTTCGCACGTAAAACTACGGTGGCCCTGATAATGTGACCGTACCAAACTCCCCATAGGAGAAGACTCTTATTATCCTTATCATGTTCCCTGATCATTGCCATAACTTCCTCGTTTGATGGCGATTGAGGGAAAGCGACCTCCGAACGTGTGAAAGAGAAGTAGGGAAGTGAGGCCATTGTACCTAAAAAAAATAGAGAGAAAACCCATTAATAAAAAAATGTGAGTTTGTCTCATGAGACTACTAACTACAAAACCAGTGGGCCCCACAAAATCAAAATGGCGGCTCACCAATGATGAGACAAGATAATCATTGTGAGAATCCTTTTGGATTCTCATTAATAAACAGTGGAGTTTTTTTAACATCCTTGAAAAGCGAGTTCTGTTAAAATGGGCAACAGATTCAAATCTGTGAAAAGGGTATTAAAATCCTAAAAAAAGGAAAAATCTCAAGAAAAGAAGGGGAATAAAATTCCCAAAAGTTGCTAGATCTGTCAAAGCTAAGCTCTGTAAGAAAATGGAATTAAATTCCTTCAATAATGGGATTAAATCCTAGAAACCCCATGGTGGGGAAACAAAGAAAATGGAATTAAATTCCAAGCATCCTCAAATATCAGTCATAGGGTAAATCCTAAGAGAAGAACTAACAATCCTCATTGATTGAAGACCCCAGAGTCTACTTTTAAAAAAAAGAGTGTTTTTTTAGATCTCCAAAAGATCATAGCAAAGCTTTGCTGATGGATTTGAAATCCAAGGCAAGAATAAAAAGGGTTTCCTAAAAGGTGAATGCCGTTCATAATCCTTACTCAAAAGGAGTTTTTGCAGAGTTTAACTCTGAAGTGCCAGGGGCAGAGAACTAAGCTCTGAAAGGAGAATTAAATTCTCAAGGGAAAAGTTAAGGAAGAAGATGAAGAAACAGTGGTCATCTCAAGGGCCAAAGTCCCCATTTATAAGACGTGATGGAAGCGGTTCAGCTTCCCATTCCCCAAGGCAATCTAATGGTGATAAAGATGGACAGCGTTGCACTCACGTGCAAGCCATGTGAGAGCAACGCTGGGGGCATTTGTTCCCTTTAAAAATAAAAAATAAAAAGAAAGAGGGAGAAGGAAGAAAATTCCCCATAACTCAAGCCTCACGTGTTAAACACGTGAGCGCCTGAATGCAAAGCATATAGGCGCTACAATCAAATAATTGATAGGCTAAATAAGCCTTACGTGTTAAACATGTGAGCGCCTGTATGCAAAGCATATAGGCGCTGCAATCAAACAATTGATAGGCTAAATAAGCCTCACGTGTTAAACACGTGAGCGCCTGTATGCAAAGTATATAGGCGCTGCAATCAAACAATTGGTAGGCTAAATAAGCCTCACGAGTTAAACACGTGAGCGTAAGCAAAGCATATAGGCGCCGCGATCAAACAACTGTAGGCCAAATTGGCCTCACGTGTTAAACACGTGAGCGCCATATGCAAGGCATATGGGCGCCAAATTAGAGAAGCTAAATAAGCCCCACGTATTAAACATGTGAGGGCACCTCCTTAACGTAGAATTAAATTCTACTCGATGAACCGTTGGATAAAGGATCCAATGGTGGTTAACTATAGAATTAAATTCTATTGAGAAGAATATTTTCTGTTAAACAAAAAGTTGGTGGATCAAAAATCCAATGAGATGGAAAATATTTCCCATATCTTTCTAAACAAAAAAAGATTGCTCTCTGTAAAACCGAGCACCCTTAGATTAAGAATCCAATGGTGATGAAAATATCACCGTTCAATAGAATTTTATTCTATATATGAGAGAATATTCACTCCATCTTGTTGAAACAAGAACAACATATTCTGTGAAAACAGAGACATTCGGATCAAAAATCCAACGGTGGGTAAAATTCCCCAAATCAATTGTGAGACCAATTATATCAATTGGAATCTCTCAATGAGAGATTTTCTCAAAACCAATTAACAATCTGCCTCCACTACATAAAGGACCCGAGACTTCAAGTCTCAAGGGAGGGAAGGAGATAGAAAGAACCCCCGATAAACTTCTGCAAAATACAGTGAGCTCTTGAGAGAACAGAGAATTTAATTCTCAAAGAAAGAAGACTCTCTTCCTTCAAAACACTCTAGGTAAATAAAAAAGGAGAGATTAAAAGTATCTCTCTTGCCTAGTATAACGGATATAAGGGTTTAACCCTTCATACAAGAGCTTAGTTCTTCCTCTGATTTGAGATTTGCAAAAACAAATCTCCCCACAAGTTGAGAATTTAATTCTCATCGGGGAGATTCTGTTCTTCAGACTCAAAACCTAGAGAAAAGAACTAGGTTAAAAAGAAAAAGAAAGAAAAAGAAAAAGAACATATGTTCTGGGAATTCAATTCCCCCAAAATTAGGGTTTAACCTTACATAAAGAACCTAGTTCTTATAAAAATAAAAGAGAACTTGGTTCTCCAATAACAACAATGATGTTGATTCAAGATCTTCAAAACAGAAATCTTGATGATCATCAATGACTAAAAAGTCATTAACAGAGATTAATATCTCTGGAAACAAGAAGAACTTGGCGTCTCACGTGAAACACACGTGAGTAAAATTAGTGCTTGGCATTGTTATTTTGCCTCATGCGTTTCCCACGTGAATGCTTAAAACAAACAGAAGAAAAAACTAAAAACACGTTATGTGCTTCCCACGTGAGCGTCCAAAGAGCAGAGGAAAACCCCTCTGCGTTGGTTAGGCAGCCACCAAATAAAGTAGCCCAACACAAAGCAATCATGTGAAATACATGTGAAACATTCTTGAAAACACAAAATCTGGCATCTCACGTGTTTCACACGTGAGCCCCAGCCAAGTGCTTAGCACTTATGGAAAAAAGGAGGGTGAGCAAATAAAACCTGAAATCAATACTCAGCACCCACGTATTTCCCACGTGAGTGACATGCAAAGTGCTTAGCACTCCATGATTAGTCAAAATGACTATGTGCTTATCCCTGTTTGGACATCACCCATATATGAGCGCCTCACGTAGAAAACACGTGAGCGTCAGAAAAGATTAGTGCTCAGCACTATTCCAGTGCCCCACGTGAAATACAAGTGAGCACTGCATATATCGGTGTTTAACACTACCGAGTAGCATAGAAACCCAATCTCAGCCCAAATTGACTAAATTTCCTGAGGTTAAAACCTCTTTGATTTTAAAATCAACCGAGCCCATATTGCTCATGATCTCCCAAATTGATTTTAGTCTCATACATGACTAAAGATTTGTCATTGATGATATCCAAAACGATATGCATCCCACATTTTCTAAGGTAATCTTAGTCTCAAATACGACTAACGATTCTTAGGACCATCACCCCTTTTCCCCTCAAATACGGGTTTGGCACCTCTGATACATGTCGTTGTAATTTTTCAACGTCTTCAGAGAGGTGGCGGATCCCGACGACCAACAACTTCTTTTATATTGATGCACTTCCAAATTGATGTGTAGGCCTCAAATCGGATCGTGCCCTAAATTTGACACATTCCATATCACCATTGTTCACTTCGTCTCGTAACAAATACACATGCGCACAAGATGGACAAGGGACCAAAATATCCCTAAACTAACAGTCGCCACAAAAACGGCGATAAAGGACCGAAATGTCCATAAACTAACAGTCGCCTCAAAAACGGCAATAAAGGACCGAAATGTCCATAAACTAACGGTCGCCTCAAAAACGACGATAATGGACCGAAATGTCCTTAAACTAACATTCGTCCCCAAAACGGGAATGTTGGACCGAAATGTTCTTAAATTAATATCTGCCCTAAACATGGCGGTAATGGACCGCGATGTCCTTAAACGAAAATAACTGAGCCCCAAAGGCTCATATGTTTAGATCGATCTTAATCTCAAACCAGATTAACGGTCCTCAAATAAACCGAACCCAAATCTAAAATATACGGATTTGGACTGATCCGCGCCCTACGGGCGACGACATAAACTAATCCCCGTATACAATCCACGGGCAACCAAAACAAACAAAAACACACACGACACGAAATGAACTTCCAGAGCAGAAGAAAGTGGTTATAGCAATACGGTAACGTAATTAACTGCAGGGGCTTGCGCCTGCAGGGAAGAGCGTCCCCACAATAAAAAAAACCCTCATAAAATGAAAGGGAATCTGATGAAGTCTAGTATAACGGCCGTATCTATCCAAACTTCCGATATATGGTGCCATAAATCAACTTGGTATTTTCGGAGAGGTGGATGGATAAATCCAAATAGCATCTGCCCCAGAATTCATGCCAGACGTCCCAACGTCTCGGTCCGTCTTCCGGCGATGAACAGCGGCCACCGAGACTCCACGTGGCAACCAGACATTGGACACGTCCCCTCTCGCCAAGATTCGGGTGACAGCCACCCACATCCTACCACCTGGTGGAGGACACGTGGCGCGTAGCCCAGCCAGCCGAGTGAACGAAACGGCGCTCCCTTTTTAGGCGCAATCATTTCACTGATACACTGACGTCACCAAAGATACGCGCAGGAACTAAGACGCTTCGCGAGCCACCGCGTGGATCTAGGGATTCAAGACGAGTAGCCGCTAAACGGTGCGTCTTCGTCCGACAACCCATTGCAGGGGGATCTTAGGCTGAATCGTAAAAAACCGAACTTACCACTCTCAACCTTGACCCATAAATAGGTCAGGACAAGAGTGGGGGGCTAATGATGATGCAATATTCCCCAGATCACGATACGTGGCGGATGACGTGTCATCCGCTAAGCCTGTTAAACTCCTGGGGGCTACGGAGCTGGAACAAGTATGATGCATCGGGGACATTCTTCGACACCTCGCCTTCGAGGCTGCATCCGACTTTTTGGGGACATCTCCGGAGTACCTTCCCAATTTCGCCTAAACGACTATTCGACAACTCTCATCCGAGCAATCCTACAACCGAGCTTCTTCGGCCACCGAGCTAAGCTTCCTCGGCTTCCCTATTCAACTGAGAACACGGAGTGTTAGTGTTTATGCCCTAGAAGGCCATTACTGTATCATACTAGTTTGTATATTACTTAATGGAAGCTTGGGATATTCACAGTTGTATTGACAGTCTTGCTAAAAATGGTAGTATGCTACTTGGTTTGTGTCTACTTTAATATGTGCATATGTTTCTTGTAACGTATCGCTTATACATATTAGTAGAGCCCTTAGGATCTTTGCTTGATTACCAGCATTGTGATGGCAGTCACACTAGTGGGGGCTGGGTAGTCTATAAGCAACATCCTATACAGGTCCTTAGTCGTAGGATTATCGAGACAGGGCATCGATACTCCGGAGTAGACTAGTGTGTACGCTTCTCATCCCAGTTGGGGAGATGGTCTGTCCCACAGCCATCAGTACGTCATACTGGAGATAGTATACAGGTGCTCGTTAGGTTACGGGTATACCGGACAGGACTCGCGGGGAACTGTTGGTTGGTATTATACCCGTCGTCAGTTAACAGTTCCCAGGTGACATGAGTACAGCATAGTCCGCAGACTTGACACTGCTACTTCGCCTCGAGTGTGTCCCACTGTTCTTAGATTGCTACCCTACCAAGGCTCAAAGGAGTCGTGCAAACTGGTAGCAGTTGGGTGCAGTCCCGAGCACTTGGAGGCAGTGGCGGTTAGACAGGATTCGTCTTTCCTGGTATTGGGAGTTGATATCGCGCTGTGTCAGAGAGCCATTACGCAAAGTCCCTGGACATGGCAAGCGAGATTTACTGGTAGGTTTTCCAGTAGTTTCTCAAGATGTAATGGGCTACGCTTCGACACGACTTATACCGCTTTTAGGGGGCTGACGCTTGCCGCCCCCTACGTCCGATATGCGATAATCCTAGACGAACAGACCGGACTGTACAGAGATTGTCACAGCAGGCTCAGTAGGAGTTCGGATGGGTTTTCTCATCGGCCTTCTTATCGACATCTACCTGGGGACCGTTACGTACAGCTAGTGCCGCTTGCGGTCTGTGGTTAAACCCACTGCCAGTGTAGTGTCGAGTCTTTAGAGTCCCACACAGAGAGTTTCCCTGCTTCGGGCGAAACGATATAGAGGTCGTATGGTTTTACGACAGAGTTCGGACGCATACGTGTTTTTACGCACGTACGATGTTCGGACAGTTTTTACTAGTCGGCTTTGGTTTAAGCCAGATTCTAGTAACGGATTATTGGATTTATACAGTCTAAAGTTTTTCCGTGTTTTCACAGATAGGAGGGGCGTTCTCGTAATTTGTCGGGAAGCTTCTAGAAGGATGATGACATGGAGGGTAAGGTGGCATTTGCATTTATTGGATTAATGAGTCATGAGAGTGAATCATCCATGGAGTTAATGTTGCATTAATGTTTTAGATGACTCATGAGATGAATCACTCTATGAATTAATGAAGCATGATGACACATATTTATTTGTTATTAATTTTAATAAAATCATATACTTCATATATTCAAATGATATCATTCATCCAAAAGAATTCTCATTCTCACATTCTCTCTCCTCAAGCTCTCTCTCTTTAAACCCTAACTCTAACCTCTCATGTGTTGAGATCAAGAGTTAGCTAGACTAATACATCCCTAATCCAACTCTATATCCCCTAGGTAGCTTAGATTAGCACTTTGAGCAACTTAGTTATCTCAAGTTAGAGGTCAAGCTTGGAGTAGGAGCTCTCGGATGGATCGTCTTTGACCCGAGGAGGCCGTTGAGGTGCCGACATTCCAAGGAGCCTACAAGGAGTGGAGGGCAGCGATGAAGACCCGAAGGACAAGTAACGTGAGGTATAACTTCGAATCAGAGTAGTTAAACCTTTCGTAGTTTGCCAGTAACGGTTTAGACATGCGCTCAAGTTCATGTTACGAAACTTTGATAATCGTTTTTCATATATTCCGTCTCCCCGCAAGTTCGTGGGGTGAGTGACATGGACTTACAGTGGTATCAGAGCCAACTAAACCATTACTAGCTTGTTAGCAAGTAATTAGAACTTCGATCGTCGGAAAACACGAAAACAACACCCCGAACACCCTAACAGTTTCTGTTAATTTTAAACTTGTCGAAAAAAATATTTGATATACCTTAAAATTCACAACAGGGAAATATAAGAAAACTGGGAAAATATGAGGTCTCAACTCGGTTAGATGGCCGCGGATCCGCGGCACAATAGTGCTTTTGGCCGCGGATCCGCCGCCGAGTCAACTCCGAGTTGACTCGGATTTGCGCAGTAATTCATATATGTTGGTGTTTTGTTTTCCTGTATATTCTGTTTCTACCCAGGTTACTTCTGTGCTGGATTGCATTTGGGGTAGACACGGAAAAAGGTTGTCGATCGATATTCTAAGTTATTTGCTAATCGGGTTTTTATCTGTAATGTTTAATGTGTTCGTAAACCTCCCCTAACTGCTAGTATGTCGGTTGGCAGGGGGTTGCACATTTCTGTAATGTTTACTGTTTATGTATATGAACTTGATTGGATCGTTGTGATGATTAGCCGGGGTTTGAGATGGGTTTTATATTCATTCATTCGATGTAAAATGTAATATGATGTAATATTCTTTTGCGGGGCACATCCAGGTTGCGGTTGTAGCCACCGTTGTATTATTTCATTTACTGTTTTTTTTGCTCCTAGGATTGACCCAAGGTGGGGTACACAAACTACCGGGTACGTTGAAGTGTTTAGTGGCCTACTCACGTTGTTGAGGGAGACCGCTTCACTTCGGATACTTGGCGGGTAGTTTGCCGTACCCGTAGGGGTCCAGGGTGGGGTAATGGCTATTCATCACAACTGTGTAATCCGTCTTTTGTTGCAGGCTCAAAGCAAACGCGGATTGCTTGTATATCCAATAATGTTCATCTGAGATCTGGAATGCCTATTATTGCGTCTGATGAATGTACAATATCTATATATGATAGCTATTTAGACGTCACTTATGTTTTACACCCGCGCTAGCCCAGCCCCCGCTCTGTCGTTAGTTAAGTAACCTAACGGGTGATGACGGGACCCAGTGACGAATGCGGATGGCATAAGAGGACGTTGTATTTTCGTTGTTTTCTGCAATGATAGGTTAAATGATGGGACGCATTATTTTAATACAAAGAAAATAAACCAAAGTTGAATCGTTGGAACAAATTTAAAAGAAACCACTCGGTTATTTTAAAAGAGCAGAATTTTTAATTGCTGAGCTTTAACTACTCCTTTTAAAAAGCTATCAGGTTCCTTCGATTATATCAAGTTCACTACGTTCACGGTTTCGCCAAAACCAATCATAGCCCTCCATCATTTCTTATGAATGGTCAGCAGTATTCAAGCTATGTTTGTTTGGCCCTTAGTCAAGACATAGTGATTGGTAGCTGCTGGGGTATTCATTTGTTGCATAGATAGATGAGTTGGTTTGGGACAGTCGTATTACTTTGTTTGGCCCTTAGTCAAGAGTATATACGGGTGGGTTCAAATTAACAAGATAATGATGGGTAGAACTTAACATGTGACTTATGATTTGTTGGCCCTTAGTCAAGGTCATAAGAACATGGGGCAAAAATCCACATCGGGAGTTTCTAAAGAAACTGAAACTTGCTAGTGTTGCATACCATTTGGAGTTTGATGAATGTTGGTAGGATTCCTTCAACATTATCATACGATGATATTTGGATCCCGATCCTACTGTGAGTATATGCTACTTATCAGGAGATTCGTCACTTAACGATCAATGCTATAAACCAAGTAGGTATCGAGAAAGGTGTCAGCGGGGCTACGCCCCCAGAGAAAAGAAGTTATTTAATTAAGAAACTTTGCGAAAGCATTGGAAAACTTCCCTCGAAGTACCGACACTAGCCTGGCTGAACGGTTAAGCAAGTATTGTACAGTGAGAATAGTCCGGGCTAATTCTTCTTTTATGGTTTGAGGAAGGATTCGAGAAACAGTGGGAGCCATCTAGTTTAGATAAATTAAAAACCAATCTAAACTTGCAAGAGCATCATGCTAAAGTGTTTTCTTCTCTCTCTCTCTCTCATTACAGCGACCTTGTGACCATGACTAGGTTACATCTAGATAACAAGTTGACTGAATCTAACTTATATGACTGGCAAAGGTCTGTCAAGATGTCCATTGCCTATGACAAGCTGGACCACCCTATTACTACTCAAGATCCCGCCGTCCCAGGTCCAGTTTCCACTGTCGCGGATATGGATATCCGTCAGACAAGGGAAAAGGATAAAGCGAAAGCCAAGTGTCTCGTGTTGGCTTCAGTTGATGGTGTATACCAAAAGCAGCACGAGAAGATGGACTTATTTTCCATCTTTCTCCATAACAAAGATTTATATGGAGAGCAATCTCAAATCGCAAGATATGAGACCTCGAACGAATTGATTCAAGCGAGGTTGGCTGTCGGGTCATCTGTAGGGGACGACGTCTTTATAATGACTAGCTATATTGATGAGCTCAAGGACCTGGAGACCACGTTGAGAAACAGGTCATACGCTGACTTATTTCCACAGTCCCTACCCTCTACTTACACCCTGAAAGAAACCAGGGAGACACAAGCTCTGCTTAATGGGGGGCCTTCTTCTTCTACATCCAGGACGAAAGCAAAGGGTGAAAAGAAGAAGACCTCTGCAAAGCCGATATACGGTGTCGGTAAAGTAGGAGGAAAGGGAAGAGCAAAAGTTTCGGGACTTGGTATAGGTAAGAAAGGATGTTCCTATTGTTATGGGAACGGGCATTGGCAGAAGGATTGCAGGGCTTTGGAAGCCAGTAGCCAGGATACGAAGCATGTTGTGGCTTCGGCCTCAAGTGCGTTTGTAATTGAGAACTGTTTGTTAATTAACTCTACTTTCTGGGTACTAGATACCGGAGCAGGATCTCATATCTGTAATTCATTACATGCTTTGAGAAACCATAGAGTTATAAGGGTAAGTGATTTGTCTCTCAGAGTTGCAAACGGAATGAGCGTGGACGCTGAATCCGTGGGAGAATATCGCCTAGGTTTGACAAGTGGGCAGATATTGATTCTACGTAACTGCTTGTATGTACCTAGTTTGACTTGTAATATCATATCAGTGTCCTCACTTTCGAGAGAGGGATATGATTTTACATTCGTAAGCAATGTAGTTCACATCCACCTAAATCAAGTTCTGATTGGGTCCGGTACATTAGATGACGGTATATACGTATTGAATCAAGCTCAGGTTTTCAATGTCCAGAACACACTTAAAAGAAAGTCTCCAGAAATAAACCAGGCTTTCTTATGGCATTGTAGACTAGGTCACATCAATGAAACACGGTTGACGAAGTTACATAGAGAAGGATATTTGAATCCGTTCGAATATCAATCTTATGCTACTTGTGAATCTTGTCTCATGGGAAAGATGACAAAGACTCCGTTTACTGGACACGGAGTAAGAGCGAGCGAGCTCTTGGGACTCGTACACAGTGACGTGTGCGGTCCAATGTCTACAAATGCGCGAGGTGGTTATTCCTACTTCATTACTTTTACGGATGATTTCTCTAGGTATGGATATATCTTCTTAATGAAGCATAAATCCTAGGCCTTTGAGAAATTCCGAGAATACAAGAATGAAGTGGAAAAACAGACAGGCAAAAGTATCAAGACACTGAGATCTGATCGAGGTGGTGAATACTTAAGTGCCGAGTTCCTGGGATACTTAAAAGAGAATGGAATTCTCTCTCAGCTTACTCCTCCATACACACCACAACACAATGGTGTATCGGAAAGGAGGAATCAAACCCTATTGGATATGGTTCGTTCCATGATGAGTAAGGCTGAGTTACCACGATCTTTCTGAGGTTATGCACTAGAATCAGCTGCATATCTTTTGAACCAGGTTCCAACCAAGACTGTGCCTACCACACCATATCAGATGTGGAGTGGGAAGAAACCCTGTCTTAAACACTTTAGGACATGGGGATGTCTAGCTTTTGTAAAAAAGTACCATCCGGACAAGCTCGAGGCACGCTCAGTACAGTGTAAGCTTGTGGGATATCCAAAGAACTCCAAGGAATATTATTTCTATTACGTAGAGGAACAAAAGGTTTTTGTTTCTCGTCATGCCCACTTCTTAGAAACTGAATTTTTAGAAAATCAGAAGAATGGGAGCGCAATAGAACTGGAAGAAATTCCAGAACCACAAGCTGTTACTGAAAGTTTGGTAGAACAAGAAGTTTCAGAAGAAAGGGACATACCAGCGCCTATCCGCAGAAGTAGTAGGCAGTCTCATCCGCCCGAGAGATACTACGGTTTTCTCATAGACATGGATCGAGAAGATTGAGTCATTGATAATGATGACCCTACTAGCTTCCAGCAAGCCATTCAGAGCGGCGACTCGGTAAAATGGCTGGATGCAATGCGGACCAAAATGGAGTCCATGTACACTAACAAAGTATGGACTTTGGACATTGCTCCAGATGGGGTAAAACCCGTAGGATGCAAATGGATCTTCAGAAAGAAGATTGGTGTGGATGGACAGGTTGAATCTTATAAGGCTAGACTTGTTGCAAAGGGTTTCCATCAAAGACCTGGTTTGGACTATGACGAAACCTTTTCTCCAGTGGCTATGCTCAAATCCATTCGGATCCTTCTTGCTATTGCTGCCTTCCATGATTATGAGATCTGGCAGATGGATGTAAAGACGGCCTTTCTAAATGGTAATTTGGAAGAGTGCGTCTATATGGATCAGCCAGAGGGATTCATTCAGAGTGGGAGCAGCGGTAAAGTATGCAAGCTGCTTAAGTCCATTTATGGACTAAAGCAGGCATCGCGGAGTTGGGACATCTGTTTTGATGATACTGTCAAGAATTCGACTTTATCAAAAATCCAGATGAACCATGCATATACAGTAACATTGTGGGGAGAGCTATAGTATTCCTCGTCTTGTACGTGGATGACATTCTCCTAATAGGAAATGATATTCCTATGCTACAGTCAGTCAAAAGATTCTTGTCACAGAAGTTCTCCATGAAGGACCTGGGTGATGCCACCTACATTCCGGGGATCCAGATCTATCGTGATAGATCAAAGAGGATGTTGGGACTTTCGTAGTCCAGGTACATAGACACCATATTGAAAAGATTCAGTATGGAAGATTCTAAGCGCGGTAACCTACAGGCTTGTCACGGAATCACCATCTCTAAAGAGATGTCTCCCAATAATGATTTGGAAAGAGATCGCATGTCGATTATACCCTACACTTCTGCGGTAGGCTCTATAATGTATGCAATGTTATGTACAAGACCAGATGTAGCATACGCATTAAGCGTTGTAAGCCGGTATCAGGCAAACCCAGGGGAGAAGCACTGGATAGCAGTAAAGAACATTCTCAAGTACCTGAGGAGGACTAAGGAGATGTTCTTGGTGTATGGCGGAAAAGACCTCCAGATCGAGGCCTTTGCCGACTCCAGCTTCCAGAGTGACAAGGATGACTCCAAGTCCATGTCGGGTTATGTCTTTACCCTCAATGGAGGGGCGGTCTGTTGGAAGAGTTCCAAGCAGGAGACCGTTGCTGACTCAACAATGGAAGCGGGGTACATAGCTGCTTGCGATACCGCAAAAGAAGTTGTCTGGATGAAAAAGTTCCTCACAGAACTTCAGGTGGTTCCTACCAGTGTTGGTCCAATACCTCTGTATTGCGACAACAACGGCGCTATACCTTTGGCGAAGGAACCCAGGTCCCATCAGAAGTCCAGACACATCTTAAGACGGTATCACCTGATCAGGGAGATTGTAGATCGCCGGGAGATCGAGGTAAAAAGAGTAGATACAGAGAATAACACTGCTGATCCATTCACAAAGGCCATTCCTCAGACGCAGTTCGAGCGGCTATTTGAGATGATAGGTCTGCGATATGCCAGTACATGGCCCTAGTGCAAGTGAGAGATTGTTAGTGTTTATGCCCTAGAAGGCCATTACTGTATCATACTAGTTTGTATATTACTTAATGGAAGCTTAGGATATTCACAGTTGTATTGACAGTCTTGCTAAAAATAAGAGTATGCTACTTGGTTTGTGTCTACTTTAATATGTGCATATGTTTCTTGTAACGTATCGCTTATACATATTAGTAGAGCCCTTAGGATCTTTGCTTGATTACCAGCGTTGTGATGGCAGTTACACTAGTGGGGGCTGGGTAGTCTATAAGCAACATCCTATACAGGTCCCTAGTCGTAGGATTATCGAGACAGGGCATCGATACTCCGGAGTAGACTAGTGTGTACGCTTCTCATCCCAGTTGGGGAGATGGTCTGTCCCACAGCCATCAGTACGTCGTACTGGAGATAGTATACAGGTGCTCGTTAGGTTACGGGTACACCAGACAGGACTCGCGGGGAACTGTTGGTTGGTATTATACCCGTCGTCAGTTAACAGTTCCCAGGTGACATGAGTACAGTATAGTCCACAGACTTGACACTGCTGCTTCACCTCGAGTGTGTCCCACTGTTCTTAGATTGCTACCTTACCACGGCTCAAAGGAGTCGTGAAAACTGGTAGCAGTTGGGTGCAGTCCCGAGCACTTGGAGGCAGTGGCGGTTAGACATGATTCGTCTCTCCCGGTATTGGGAGTTGATATCGCGCTGTTTCAGAGAGCCATTACGCAAAGTCCTTGGTCAAGCGAGATTTACTGGTAGGTTTTCCAGTAGTTTCTCAAGGTGTAATGGGCTACACTCCGACACGACTTATACCGCTTTTAGGGGACTGACGCTTGCCGCCCCCTAGCCCCGATATGCGATAGTCCTAGACGAACAGACCGGACTGTACGGAGATTGTCACAGCAGGCTCAGTAGGAATTTGGATGGGTTTCCTCATCGACCTTCTTATCGACATCTACCTGGGGACCGTTACGTACAGCTAGTGCCGCTTGCGGTCTGTGGTTAAACCCACTGCCAGCGTAGTGTCGAGTCTTTAGAGTCCCACACAGAGAGTTTCCCTGCTTCGGGCGAAACGATATAGAGGTCGTATGGTTTTACGACAGGGTTCAGACGCATACGTGTTTTTACGCACGTACGATGTTCGGACAGTTTTTACTAGTCGGCTTTGGTTTAAGCCGGATTCTAGTATCGGATTATTGGATTTATACAGTCTAAAGTTTTTCCGTGTTTTCACAGATAGGAGGGGCGTTCTCGTAATTTGTCGGGAAGGTTCTAGAAGGATGATAACATGGAGGGTAAGGTGGCATTTGCATTTATTGGATTAATGAGTCATGAGAGTGAATCATCCATGGAGTTAATGTTGCATTAATGTTTTAGATGACTCATGAGATGAATCACTCTATGAATTAATGAAGCATGATGACACATATTTATTTGTTATTCATTTTAATAATATCATATGCTTCATATATTCAAATGATATCATTCATCCAAAAGAATTCTCATTCTCACCTTCTCTCTCCTCAAGTTCTCTCTCTTCAAACCCTAACCCTAACCTCTCATGTGTTGAGATCAAGGGTTAGCTAGACTAATACATCCCTAATCCAACTCTATATCCCCTAGGTAGCTTAGATTAGCACTTTGAGCAACCTAGTTACCTCAAGTTAGAGGTCAAGCTTGGAGTAGGAGCTCTCGGGTGGATCGTCTTTAATTCGAGGAGGCCGTTGAGGTGCCGACGTTCGAAGGAGCCTACAAGGAGTGGAGGACAGCGATGAAGACCCGAAAGACAAGTAACGTGAGGTATAACTTCAAATCAGAGTAGTTAAACCTTTCGTAGTTTGCTAGTAACGGTTTAGACACGATTCATGCGCTCAAGTCCGTGTTACGAAGCTTTGATAATCGTTTTTCGTATATTCCGCCTCTTCGCAAGTTCGTGGGGTGAGTGACATGAACTTATGAGCGTCCCCGTAACGGCTCAGTGTATATCGCCACGACGAGATCTCCGCCGCTTCACGACCCGCATCTCGCGCTAGCGTATCTCGTCATTAATGAGCGCATCTCGCCATTAATAGGCATGTCCTGCCATCAGCGCGAACATGATGTAGAGGTGTAACGGGTGGCGAGAATCCCGTGCTGGTCCACTTCATGCGACCACTATATAAACCCCCTCCACCAGACGATCCAGGTAAGTCAGATTTATTCCAATACGCCACTACTCTGCCATTATTCCCCGGTGCTTACTTGATCGTCGAAGAGTCCTATGGTGGTTCCCACCCTGGGACTTCCTTTGCAGGTATCCTGGCTCCCACGGTATCCAACAACCCATTGAGATCCACACGTCCAATTTTCACTCTCAATCACAACCGTTCAGAACCGCTTGCAGCAAGATCGACGGAGGACAACATTTGAGGGAGATTCTGACCTCCATCACCCCGTCTACGACGGGATCGGAAGCGGACTGAAAAGGGGGGAAATGATACGGATTTAAGCTCATCTCAATATGGGCTAAGCCCGGTTCTCCGCAGAGCTAACATTTTTATTAATGGAACTCTTGGCTCCAAGAGGTCTTTTGAGATGAACATAACCAAAATCTAGTCAGAGAATCTAATTCTACGATGCGTTAATCGTAAGAGCAATGGCGATTCTTCCAGTGTTGTAAAACCGAAGTATGTTTGGGATGATCAAGCTTGCTATAATTTTCAAGCCCTCATACGAGAAGAAAACGTTTGGAGCCTTTCATATCACTGCTTGTCCGTACCATCAAGATCTTGGTTTCAAATTAAAATCTTAAAAATAACCTTTTCCGTATCCGGCCACAAAAAAAAATATAATCCAACAGGACACCCCAAAAATTCCATGGCCATTCACTCGCAGAGTAAAAATACCGTCAAACCGCCGGGTCGCACGCGCCACGCCCGCACGATGGAACACGTTAACACCTCAATTCCCAATCCCCAAGCCTCGTCACCATGCTCCTTAGGCACATCGTACCGCAGATACGGCTGAAGCCCCGCATAGAAACTTTCTACGCGGGCGTCAAGTTTGACCAGCTCAGTGTTGATGGGGCTTGGCTTCTTCCCCTTGGTGGGTGGACTCGGTCACAAACAACAAAGGCGTCAAGACTCTCATTCTCTGTCATCTCTCATCCCTCTTTCTCTCTCTAGAATCTCTCCTTGATGCTGCTGAGGAGAGAGAAGAGATCACTTCGATCGATCTCTGAGGTCTCAATCTCCCTCACCCCACCCCCACCCCCTTTAATCGATCTGAAATTTTTAGGTTACGACGCTGTTTTCAATTCCCCCTAATTGTCTCGAATTTGTGCTGATTTTGTTGTTATTTTTGCTTGCGGCTAGGGCTTTGTTGATGATTGTGTAGAGTTAGAGTGAAATTAGTAGCAGAGAGGTTAAAAATGGGAGGGCTTTGTTCGAAGGGATCGGCAGTGGATAAATCGCCGAGTGAGAGTACTCTGAATGCTAACAATCTTAGAGATCATGAGCCTGTATCTTATGAATCGCGATTGAAGACGGAAAGTAGTTTAGGAGATCAACAGAATTTTGGGGAGGGGAAGGAGAAGTGGTTGCCGCAGGCGCCTTTGTCGTTTTCGGACAGGATGACGCCTGCGATGATCAGGGGTGTTTGGGACGATGCTGTGGAGGGTAGGGAGCCGCAGATGTTGAGATCCTTGTCGCAGAAAGCGCGGTCTACGAAATCGAAGGAGGCTGCGTCTTCGAAGGTTGGAACCACCAAGGTGAGTTTAATTCCTTGTGTTTTCATGTGTGTAGAAGCAAATGTTGATTGTGTTGCTGCGGAGGATAACAATGTAGTAATGTGCAGCGTTTGTTCCTGAATTTTGGAACTTCTTGTGACCAAGGAATGTTTTAGAGTTATCCGGTGACAATGCATGGACATTAGAATTCGGAGGTGATTTAGTTTGACGATAATGTGCCTTGATTGGATTTGCTTCCATCTGCCCGTTTTATTCCTGACTTTGTTTAATCATGTTGTAGAGATGTACCATTCCATTTGGAAGAAGCTAAAATCAAGTACATATAATTTTCCCATTTTGAGGGTATCTTGATCATTAACCAAATTCTATACGAGTGCACTTATAGTCAAATTTATGAAACAAACACTCATAGCATCATCGATAATGAATTTCCTCCATTTCAAACTGCTTTAATTTCTTTGTGGTTGCAAAGAATAAAAAATGTGAGATTTTTCTTTCATTATTTAATTCTATTACACTTTTGGTATCTTGAACTGCTTGCAATGGAAACTATGATCCGCAACAGAATGTCTAATCAAAGGGAGATTAAATGAAAATGACGCATCATTTTACAGTAAAAATGGTCTTACGGGCGCATTCTATATATGGAGGCAAAATTATTTATTGCAATATTACCTTGGTTACTCAGAGAAGACAAAGTATATGTAAAAAATATTTGTGAAGGTTTTTATCACTAAATCCATATCGAAGCCTATTCCACTTTTTAGAAGAAGCGGATGATCAAATTTGATTGTTGCCCCAAGGAGGTGTAAATTGTAAATTCTATATGGAGTTTGTTGAGTTAAAAAAATAATAATGGTGATATGATGAGACAATGGAATGGGTAACACGTTTTTGTAGTTCATATGATGCAATGACTGATTGACAACAAGATTGAGTTTTATAGAATAGACCGTCATTCTCAAGACATGAATGAACCGATCCGGGGCAGGTTGATGTCATCTGCTACTGATGGTCCTCAAAGAGTTGATGCTCCTACAAATTTGTGTTACTGAGGCCCTAGTAGCTTTGTGGTGAAGCCTGTATATTCCACTTTTTAGGATAAACTACAAATGGAATTGTTTTGAGTTGAAAGCATAGTGGGAGTATGAAGAGATTTAGTGGAATTAATCAACAATGTGTTTCATGTAGCTCATATGGTGCAATTGCGTCACTGACCAAATGGATTTTAAGGTTAATAGAACAAACAAACAATGAATGTCAGAAATCCATATGGAATTGTGTTGAGATGAAAGCATAGTGGAAGCATAAATAGATTCATTAATACTTTCCATCTCATATGATACAATGATGCCACTGACCAAAAAGGATATTTAATTTTATAACACAAACAGATGACGTCAACCTGAGTGTTGAACCTTTCTATGACTGGTTGATGAATCTGCAACTGTTGCTGCATGGATCTAAAGTTTCTGCGAACTTGTATTCAATGGGTTCTGTTTAGCTAGCAGGAACAGATCCAGCAGAAACGAGATACAGTTGAGCAACAAATAAGTTTTCTGTACCTCGTAGTTCAAGTGGCAGGTAACAAGCGGCATACACATCTTTACACACAGGCCAACTAATTTGCACAAATCATTCTATTCAACCATTACTGTTTTTTTCTAAACTCATTTCCAAGCAAACGATATTGTTTTCCTGTCATTTGATAGGGAATATGAAATTTTAAGGGTTCTTATTCCGAAGACATAGGTATACAATCAAAGAGAGCTGATAATGAGTATGCCACTGGCTGCATGAAGTGAATAAAACTACAATTGTTAACGTTTCATCTATTGGGCCATTCACGAGTCGACTTTTCTTGATCATGTTCATTTGTCGTCTGTAAAGTCGGCATGTTCTGTTATAAAAGCATTTTGTTCTTAAAGATATGCGTTGTTACTAAATTCTTGAGACCTTCAATGATTTGTTTCCCATTCTTTGTCAAACTCTCATAATTCACAAAGAAAGGAATGGGAAAGCCATGGCCACTTAAATGAACTATTCAATTCAAAAGGTTAAAACAGTTGGTTTATACTAGCTACAGATCAGTCTAATGTGCCACTCTCTTTTTGTAAACGGAACAATGGTTAAGATGGTTTTGATATAGACTTCATAATTTATTTGTTAGACCATATTATTTATGTATACCACATTTTGTTTGATACGTATGAGTTATTTAAACTAGTAGAATTCCTGCAAAGCTAAATCAATTAAGATTTAGATAGGATGTAGAAATAGGGATTATCTTGCATAGCCACCGACACATATATACTGCAATCATGCCTGTTTTAGAAATTGACATAAACCTCGTCTCTTGGATACTTTAGGAACATGATAGGGTTCATTTGTTAGCTTCATCTTGCTTCTCCATCTAGATGCTTTCCTGGTTTCAGGGGGAAGTTGAATGCTTTCTCTTCTGTTGTATGAGCTTGACTGTGACCAATAAACATAGAACCCTGCCAACATTGTTTAATCTTTGAGCCTGTACTTTCTCACTGCATTTAGGCGAATCCCCCCCCCCCCCCCACCATTCGATTAAGGTTGTCAATCAGCCTTCAAAATTCAATTAATTTTTCTGTGGAACTTTCTCAACTCTTAGTTGTGCTCCACCCTACCGTACTTTGTTGGGATATGGGATCTATGCTCTTCTTTGCTGTTGATGATGGTGCACCTCTTGGACACTCCTACCACGTGTGGGGCACTTTTTGAACATGCTCAATACTACTTTTTATGCCACTTCATGAAAACGTTGCAACACTCAAAAGAATGATTGTATGTGCATGCACGAAGTTCCATACCAACTAAAGTAATCCTTACGAACTTTGTTCCAACTTTGAGATTGACTCAATATTAGAACTTGGGTTAATATGAATATATTAATCTTTGAGAGGTGAAAGGGAAGTGCCGAAGTGCCAACACTTATTACCTGTACAAAGTTACTCAATTATATGATTAAGTATATATTTCTTTTAGAAGTCCACACTTGTTATTGTATATGCTTTTTGGTAGTCTGTCCTTTGCATCAAGTGTCAGACTTTGTTAGCGTTTATAATGATGCATTGAAGCAGAAATTGATTATTTCATTTAGGATTTAAAGTGTCAATTCCTAGTTAAACCATGATCATATAGTCATGTTAAACACTGTAGCCTTGAACCTATCTTTGTCATCTTACAGCCTCCATGTCTAAATTATTGTCCTTCATGCATTCTTTTCTCATTATTTCTTTTTACTATCCTGTACTTTTTGACGCTTGTGTGTCTTTAGTGATTGTTTTGAGCTTGCTGTGCTTTCATCATGTATGTTAACCTAGTAATTTTATATGAATAAGCATGCTGTAAACTTCTTAATTGAATTACCGGGTCTTTGAGATGCTTGTGCATGGTGCTAAGTGGCTACCTATTTGTAATAGGTCTCAGAAGTGAGCTCGCTTTTAGGCAGGGCGGGCACCGCTGGGCTTGGGAAGGCAGTAGAAGTTTTGGACACTCTTGGTAGTAGCATGACAAGTTTAAACCTTGGTAGTGGATTTGTATTAGGAGTTACAACAAAAGGAAACAAAATATCTATTTTAGCTTTTGAAGTTGCCAACACAATTGTCAAAGGTGCCAATCTTATGCATTCACTTTCGAAAGAAAACATAAAACATTTAAAGGAAGTAGTTCTTCCATCAGAGGGCGTGCAACATTTAATATCCAAAGATACTGATGAGCTACAAAAGATGGCTGCTGCTGATAAAAGGTACACACAAAATTTGCTATTATGTTGAATCAAATATGCCCCACTTCAGCACAATCGAATTTCACCAAACTTTCCGAAAAGCTCATGAACAAATTGTGAACAGAAAGCAAACAATCTATCTGCATTTGAATCACTGATTCACACGGTTCTGATTTATACATGATAATTCACATGTTATTTGGAGAAATTACAGAGTGCTTTCTTTGGTTATACCTTTTGGATTAACAAAATCTTTGTGTTCCTACATTCTATAGTCACTATATTGTCTCAACATCATGCTTAATGTTGATCAGTGTCACAGATAGGTATGCTAAATAAATCAATGCATACATATCTTCTCTATATTCTCCTCTTATATTCCTGGGCATTTGTTAAAGTTCTGGATATTTTCCGACACCATTTTCAAGCAACAACATATTCTCGAACACTGAATGTGTGACTATGCTCTTCAGAGATCTATTAATCTAGACTTTGATCATGTTGACCAACCAGCTGATTTTTTTGTATATGTTTTGGAAGCTCCTGCTTTTCCAGAATAAGCTAGTGGTTGTTATTTCAGATAGATATGAGTACGCTTACTCACTGAGACTTACTGGCTTCTGATGAATAGGGAAGAACTGAAAGTATTTGCAGGAGAGGTTGTACGATTTGGAAATCGATGTAAAGATCCTCAATGGCACAACTTAGACCGCTATTTTGACAAGTATTATTCAATCCTAAATACTCGCAGCATATATTCTGGATGCACTCAATGGAACTGACTTATGTTTTGTTTGCTTCATAAATGTTAGATTAGGGTCAGAGCTTACACCCCATGGCAAGTTGAAAGAAGAAGCAGAAGCAATGATGGAGCAATTGATGACTATGGTTCAGCATACAGCTGTAAGTAATACAAGCTCATATGTAATTTCTGCAGCTAGTTAAAATGTGGATGATTGAGGGGTATTTGAATTGCTAACACATGCCTGAGAGTACTACACTTAAAATACACATGATTATCGAATTGATGAAAATTTGGTAAAGATATTTAGAGAACATGTCGTTCATTGTTTTTATAATTGTCAACTTTTGATATTCGAGTGTTACAATGTCATCATATATATCTTAAAATACATAAACATGATTGTTATTTCATTGGATGTTTTTTTTGTGCCGTCTATTATCTACAATAATCAAATCATTGAGGATAATTTTCCCTCTCAGATATAACCAGTGTCTCTCTTTCCATCGAGATATATATTTCTCATGCACAAATATATACTGTTTTTGGCATTTGGTAACCATGATGTCAAACCTTTTAGTCATCAATCTTAAAAACTAGCTTATGTTGAATGTTATTTGCCTATGGTCTATCCACAATTCTTTCCTCGCCTTCCTTTATCCTTAAATGGAATCCATCCATACATATCAGATGCTGCACATATCTTTTGATATTTGATAATAGGTAGGTACTGTAGGTTATGATCATGAACTTAAAATGAGCTTGCTATCATATTTGGTCATCCTAGAGTGATAACAATTAGTGTGCAGGTTTATAGATATTTGATAGAGGAGATGGACCTTAACAGATTATATGAAGAAAAAGGATTCATGTAGCCAAGGCTTTGTCCTTGCTGAGCTATGTAGGTGTAGCTCTTGGCATATTTCTATCCTACTGGAAAATTACTTCATTATATCTATAAGACATTTGGTAAATTAGATTATTTTATATTACATAAAAGCATTTCTTCATTTTTTTGTTCTGCTATTGCATATATACAAGCACGATCTACTTTCATTGAATACATGCATCGTTTTTTTTGTTCTTTTAGGAACTATACCATGAATTGCATGCATTGGATAGATTTGAACAAGATTATCAACGGAAACTTCAAGAAGAAGAGACTGCGACTGCGGTTCAAAGAGGTGAGTTGCCCTTGTAGTTGAATCATTAAGAGTCACTATAATTATGGCGATAGTTCACTTTCCGTTTTCTCGTGTTTTTCTTCTGACACATTTGATATTTTTCCATGTGAGAAGTAATTGCACTTCTCTTCAGCAAATACACTACTAAGAAAATTGCTCACTAATCAGAAACACATGTAACCTAAGAAATATTTAAAAATGCTCATTCTTTCAGTCTTGACCATAGAGAAATATGCAACTTAAATACAATATATTGTGCACCTTATGTTTTTTCAGGCTTGGTAATTCTCCATATGCTTCTACCAGTACAATATGTTTTTTATATTCTTTGTTTTTTCCTTTCTTTTTTTGGATGCGATCCTTATAGGAATCAAACCGCTGACCTCTCACTTCGAAGAGGAAAGCTTTACCACAGGCTCCTTAGGTGCTTCTACAATATGTTTTTGATGATAATTCTAGTAAGGGGGAAGATAGGAGGAGCCCCGTGCCAAAATAAAAAAAAAATTTAAGAAATGTCAGATGTGATTATAATACTTGGACAGTTCTAGTGACCTTTGGATGAATATCCATCATTTGATGATTTCTGCATAAAACTCTGAAAGCTGAACTGAAAAGGCGGGAGATTCAGACTTTGCCATAATCATTTTGAGTTTTCTTTTATTATTGTCACACTTATAATAGAACTAACTTTCTTGCAGTTATGATTCCGTAGAAATAGCAGGCCTGACATTTGGCACGGACTCATCCTCAATCCTCATCCACTTTAGGCAAATAAGGGTGAGGTTTGAGTCTGCATGGTAGGACTTTGGCCTATAGGCTCGACAGGCCGGGTCGATTTATACTTTTTGTATAAATAAAAATAGTGTAAATGCTGGATAAAACCGTATGGGTAAAACCATAATATTTATTATTAATCAAAGAATTTTCTTATTGTATTGTACATATTAATGTGTAATTTTTCATGGATATGTGTTTTCTTAGTGAACAACAGATCACTATTAAACTATCTTCTTTCTCCCTTTAGATCCCCCCCCCTCCCCCAAAAAAAAAGAAAAAAAGAAAGAAAAAATCCTTCTTAGGATCCAATTGATCTTAGTGTTACGGAAAGCCTTTCTTTTGTCCATTTCCATAATAGGAATTTGACTTTGGTTAAGATAGGTCTAATTGGATTGATGACTAGATATACAACATTGTTAAATTGTTCAAGGCATCTAGTGCTACATAGCCGAACTCATGCTGAGCCCATTTGATGGGAAAAGGCTTATACAACGGCGATGATGATAATGAGTAAGGGATGGTGCTATTAAAGTTAGCGGTCGGCTCAGCTGAAAACCTGCATTTATCACAAATTGGGCCAGGCTCCGGTGCTCCGGTCAAGGATTGCCCTAAATATGAGTCAGGCTTAGCTGGTCTGCACCCTGGGCTTATATGAGATTGATTCTAGCCTGACCTTTAGACAGCCGTATGCAGATGTTGGAGGTTCCTCAAAATTTACAAGTAACCATGTGATAACTGCATTTCCTTTTCGTAATTATCATTAGTAAGTTTCTCATATTTTCCCAAAATATTATCTAAAGTAGGTCCAATGATTTTGATTTCAATCTCACTAACCTTGTTGAAATAAGAGCTTAAAGTCCTACAATAATCTGTTGAGCAGTTTTATTACCATGTGCATGATAGAGTGTATGCTAACAATTCTTGAAAAGCAATCACGTGGGGGGGGGGGGATAATTGGACAGGTGAGTGCAACAACAAGCTATAGAGAATTCATGGTTATAAACCCTTGTTGTGCACATGGGAAAACAACAACTAATCTATATATTGTTCTTGATCATAATACCTAGTTGTGCAAAGACCAACATCTAATTTTGATTGGATTGAGCAATGTCAAAGAAACTGACCTGGTGGTCAAACTGTGAACATTTAATCTGTCTTAATTATTATGTTATCAATGGGAATGACTCATATTAAGACACCTATAGCTGGGATTTGACTTGTTTGAATATAATTATCCTAACAACAGCATATTATCTGATCTTTCTCACATTTTCTGATCTATATATTTCCCATGGACATGTAGGTGATAATCTTCAAATTTTGAGGCAGGAGTTAAAGAGCCAACGGAAGCATGTAAAAAGTTTACAGAAAAAGTCCCTTTGGTCAAAGATTTTGGAAGAGGTAGGTAGGTAGTACTGCCTTTGTGTTTCTTCAATGAAAACTAAACATATGCTAAAAAAGGGTCCCATTAATTGTGGTAGGGAGTTTTGATCAAACCCATATTTTCAAAGATATGCCTACTGATGTTTCTTCCCTCTTGTTAATCTTCTTCATCACCATCTTTTTATGATTCTAAAATATCACAGTTTTTAGGCTACAAATTGTATTCGATAGGATGTTGATCTCGTCTGGTTCAGAATATGCATTATCTGCTTGTAGGTCATGGAGAAGCTTGTAGACATTGTACATATCTTGCATTTAGAGATTCATGGTGCCTTTGGAAGTGCTGGTAAATATCTGTTCACTTTCTATTTATGATTCCTGTCCAACTCCTGATACTGGTTAATTACATAAATTCATAAGAATTCAATCTGTTATAAATATTAAGAGATTTGAAAATATATGCAGAAGGGCACACATCTCTGCATTAAACTGTATATATGAGCTCTTGTAAATAGTGATATGGATTTTATGACACCCAGCATTTGAATTTGATATCGTTCCATTATTTGTGTGCTATCATAAAAGAGTAGAGCTCAATATCCATATTTAGTTGATTCTGAAATGTTTGCAAAGAATAATTCCGCCTTTTACTGCTTCTTCCGCTGGAAACTTACTGAAAATAATCTTCTTCTGCAAATGTTGGTTTAGAAAATGGATTACTTTCTCAGTTTCTAAACCTTGTCAACCCTTACCTTGGTCTTCCTAGTGTCTGGCTGTATGGGTCATGTGAGACCTTAGCAGAGCAAGGGTTTTACCATTTTAGCTGTCTGAATGTATTTTATAATCTACCCTACTTTTGGTTGATAATTCTAACCATACGGGCCTTCAACATTTTGACCATTATTTTCAAAAGGAAGTAGTCCGCTTTAAGCCTTCAGTAGGACTAACGATTACTCCAAGCCATCTCAAATTTTAACTTCTAGAGGCCAAGACTTGAATTTTTGCAATGAAAAAAAACGGAAATAGCCAAGAACGATCAAGCAGAGAGAATTCTTGTGTGTGTTTTCTTTTGGTATGGAGCACCATCAGCAAATGCATTGTTAAATGGTTACATGATAAACTTGGATGATGCCTGTTTGATAGATGATTTCTTCATCGTGGGACTCTGTAAAATCAGCATACTACTTTTTTGGTCTACTCTCATGCCAAATAGTTATTCTTTGGGAAATAGGTGCAGCCCCCTCCAAAATTGATCCCTTGTCATTTCTCTTTACCAGTTCTTTAAGTGTCTCCTCAGCCTGGCCATACTGGAGTTATAATGCCCATCTCTGAGAACCTGCTCTATCTTAATGTCATGCCATTTGGTGTTATAGCGCCCCTTCAAAATACAGGGGTTGCACTTCATTTTGTATGCGTACAAAGTTTGGAATGAAGAAACCAGGGGATTGTTGTACCGCTGAACTGGAAGAGACTCTTTAGTGATATGTATTATGTTGCGGTCATGCTGAAGTCTGCTGTACATCTATGTATTACAGCAAAATTTCTGGGATTTCCTCATCCTTGATCCGCTGAATGCTATGGGGAAGTTTTTGTTGTTCATTTATTTCAGGCCATCAACCCTTTTGTTCTTTTTCTATCAGATTTGAACTATTTGTGATTTTATGTATCGACCTCCCACTATCTGTAAGTGGGAGCAGGTCTACACACAATTATTATGATTACCAGTACATGAGCTTTCTCCCATCTCAGATTGGTTTCAGTCAGGGTAGTCCAAACCATGGTTTGAAATTTTGGCCCATCTTGATCGAGATGGCTGATTCCAATCCCAAAAATGCCCACCGATAGCAAGTAATATTGGGTTTGCCAATTGATTAGTGGGGTTTTAGCATATGAATTAATGGCTAGTGGGTTTATTGATAGGCTAATGGGTTCATTAATGGTTCAACGGGTTTATATAGGTTATTGGATTAGCATGGTTAATTTGACATCATTAATACGACTTTACAATTCATAATTACTAAAGAAATAGCCAACTTGTTCGTTACTTTAGCTGCTTATTAAAAAAATTCTTAGTACTTAAACATTCTATTTCTCCAAGGACAGAAAAATTTGATATTCTTGATCCGAGATGGCTAAGATTGTTGATTCCGACCCCAACATAGATCGCCGATGCCGGTTCCGATACCGAGATTTTTAACCTTTGTCCAAACCAAACCCGAAACCGCTTTCGATCAAAACCACAGTTAAAACTAGACTGTAATTGTCAAAAGGCTGAATATTAACTACTATCTATAACATAGCTAGGTCATCCCAGCATGATTTTTTGATATTTTAAATTTACCCTTTTTTCACTTCTGACTATACTCAGTTTAAATCCAAATTTCTTCCCCAATAGCTGCCCTCCTAAGCTTTTCCCTTGCGGTTATCCTCTTAACAGGTACTTCCCAAATCTTGCCACTTCTCTCTACGATTACCCTTTACCCTTACCTGTCTCCTATCCCTAAGAGCTAAAACCCAAAGTAAAGCTTAAATCTCTACCAGAGAGAAAGAAGAGAGAAAAGTCCTTATCATCATCAGCATCTCCACCCCCCCCCCCCCCACCCACACACACACAAATCTCAGAGTAAACTTTATCTCGAACGACGATGGGGTTCTCGGATGTGATGGATAGTAGAGTTGGCATTGACTAGATCAATCATACGCCCCTCAAATGCTTGACTATTTAAATATAATTTCATAAACAATATCCAGCATTAATAATATTAGTTTGGTAGCATGTTGGCTTCCGCAATGGGCATTTCGACTTGATCTCTCCATGACAAAGCGAGAGGTGAAGCCATGAAGGTTCCATCAGCCCCTTTTAGCACCGTCTCGTCATTTGGGCATCAAAAAACCATGTCATTAGTTGGCCCTCAATGCCAAAGACATTAGTCCAGACATTTGAGGTTAGCTTGGACTCATGGTCTATTTTTTCCAAATTCTATGTGATTCTACAATTGTGGCTTTTATGACTAATGTGGCATGATGCTTGAAATGCTAATATCATGGCATTTCCCTATTAGACATTTGCCCAAGAGATGTTTGACAAAATGACTAGATACAAAATAATAACAATTTTCTAAATATGCAGTGATCGTGATTTAGCAGTTTGTTTACAATGCATTTCGATACAAGCTAGTGAATTCTTTGCATTTCTACAATTTTATCAGAGTAAAGTATGCCTTGACTGGCTTGCTTTCTTGGCTTTTCAATGATCCTGGGTGTGACACCCGGGGCTTATGTCTCTAGTTCTTCAATAAGTCCGACGTCAGTTTTTCATTTAACTTGCACAAAAAAGTAACAAAGAAGACGGTGTATTTGAGAAAATTGCCGTCCCTGCTGCTGGTGGGATGGGGTGGAGGAGATGTCTTGTAGAGAGAATATGGTGCTTTGGGTTAAAACTCAAATTTCATTTGCTGTAATAAAGGCTATTGGCGTTGTATATCTTATGTTCAGTAGTATGGATTTTAAGTACCCTAATCAATTAGGTGTACATTAAATATCACACCAATTGTGAATGTTAACCAATATAGAATGCATTAGTAGAATATAAAGAAAGACGCAGCATCAAAGTTAACCATGTAATTTCTGTCGCTCATAACAAACGAAAAATTATATAACATCACGTTGAAGTTATGTTCATTTATCTTCTCACAAAAACATAGATAATATTTATATATTTTTACAACTTAGACTTGCATGTGTTGATGCCAGTATTAACAACAATCATCTATCATCCAAATAGACTTCTGAAGTGTACAGGCTCTCTTTTTAGACTAATTATACAATCTCATGCCATATTCTGATAATTAAGATACCTGCAATCTTTTGAGGAAGTAAGATCAAAATTGAAACTTACATAGTTACATTCAAATAATGAAAACTAGCGGATTCATCCAATAGACCTGAAAGAGGGAGTGAAACAGAATTCTGGAACCTTGCGTCTTCTACATCAGCTTCCCCTTCCAGTGAATATTAGTACACAGGAAATATGTAGGCATTTAAATATAGTTTAATTTCATTACTACATAGTATTTTTTTCCCATTTAAAATCCTTAAAGGCTGTTACCCGATATATTGGTAAAGTTGGTAAGTAGTTTTTTTGGAAGGCATTACCATTTAGTTCTAACAAATTGGTTGCTTTATGACATGCAGATGGAGGTAAACCAGTGAGGAGTAACACTCACCAGAGGTTGGGCTCTGCTGGCCTTGCATTGCACTATGCAAATATCATCAATCAAATTGACACTCTTGTAAGCCTCTTTACTTCACCAGCTATTTAGACTATTTAGTATTTTATGTTGGTCTATTTCTGTGCTTTCAAAACCTGTACTGTTGTTGACTTGGCTCTGTTGATGTGGTTTGAGAATATTAAAAGTTATAACGACAGTCAGTATCTCAAATCCCTTGAAGTTCTTGTCATATACTTTTGCTAATTAATCCCGTACAAAATAGCTACATTTTGTGAGCTGCTGCATAATATGTATGCAGATTAATATTCTTGCTCAGTTTTTGTCTATAAATTTAACCTGTGTTCTGATTAGTGAGACTCTCAATTAAGCATACTTCTTCCAGCCAGAGATTTGCACTTCATTGCATTTGCTATAGAAAATTTTAAGTTCTTCTAGTTACCTCTGTTTACTTGGACCAAGAATTTAGATCATGATATTGGGTGGTCAAGTGCCATCTTCTGTTAATTTACTACAATAAATTTAATAACTTTATAATTAAAAGTTGGTGTTTATGGTAGAATTGGTTATAAGCAGGCATCTGCTTATACAGTTAGTCTCTGAAGGGGACACAGGTGAGAACCATTTTGTAAACATTTAAATTTTGGCAAGGATAGGGAGTGGATTATAGATGGATAGGATAAGGATTGAGTATATTCGTGATGAGTTGGAGGTCGCTCCCATAGAGTATGAGATGAGAGAACTGATCGAGATGGTATTGACATGTGCAATGGAGACCAATAAATGCCCCAGTTGGAAGAACTAACAAAATAGTTAATGGCGCAACTAGGGGTAGGTCTAAACCTAGACGAACATGGATAGAGGCAATTTAGAAGGATATGTTAATTGTTAATTTAACAGAGGAGATGGTCCTTGGCGGAGCAGAATGGAAGAAATGGATTCATATAGCCGGCCCCAAAAATTCGGGATAAAGGTGTGTTGTTGTTGTTGTTGTTATAGGGATTGGACTACAACTGTTTTATAACGTAAAGGTTCCTGTTGTCTCTCCTGTGTCACCTTTGCATTCCCTGATACTTTCACTGACATTATACTCGCCTTTATGTTTAGCATCTGATGTTCTTATCTTTGAAAGCTTCAATCAAGATCTTGAGGTCCAAGTATTTAATATATTATTGTTGTGTGTAATTTACTTGAATTTTTTCATCAACATTCATCTAAGAATGGCAATAATTTGGATTATGAGTAAGATAATATGGAGCTGATAATAATTAGAAGCTGAAAAATTAATGCAATTTAGCAACAGTATTTTACCATGTAGAACTGATGAGTGATTAACAAATAGATAAAAGAGAATAATGGAGGAAAGATGCCCTAGGAGGCTACTCACTTATTAGCTTAATGTTTCTCTGTTTAAAAAATACACCAACATTTAACCGCGTGCATGTTCAAGTTCTTGGTGAAATTGTTTGGTTATGACCATGATCAACTGAAAATGTATTTGAACTGTCCTAGTGGTCTACCAGTTGTTATTTAAAATGGGAGAGGAAGAAGGCAAAAAGAAAAAAAGAAAAAGATGGACTTGCATCTTACTATTTTGTAACTCGTGAGGACACCTCAACACCTAAAAAGTTTATTGTTAGCCTATTTTACAATTTCGCCAATATTGTCACGTGATATATGCTATAATGTTTTTAAAAATCTCTATTGAAAGATGAGAACCCTGGTGGAAGGGGCTCCTTAAGCAAAAATTAGCCCGTGCTTAAGTAAAATTTTATGACCGTTTCATGAAAGTTAATGCGGTAGACTAGCAATACAAGCAACATGGGTCAAAAGAAGAGCATGAATCTTGTAGGCACTAGCCGCACTACTTTCTACATGATTAGGAGGAGGATCTCTCATGAGCGGATTTAATGAATAGTCTGTTCTTCCAAATTTAAAACTCATGACCTCTTCAGCAGAGGATGAATCTGTAAGGAACTACTGGGAGTGATTGAAAGAGGACATCTGAGGAATAGACCTTTAAATTTAAAACTCCTTTCAAGAATCTTTGCTTCCCTGCAAAACATAATCTAGAAGTTATATTCTGTTCATTGCACCTATATGCTTCACTATTTGCAGTCAGTACAATCTAGAAGTATTTTTCTGTTTATTTGCCTTTGACCTGCTAAATTTACTTCAGGACTTTGCCGGTTCGTTGCCAAAGCTAACCTATAGCTTGAAATTTTTGGGCGTTATGGTATTCTGTATCTGATACAATATCTTAAATCTGTTGTAACTTGTAAGTGATATGAAGCATTCCTTAGTTGCCTGGAAAAATTTCGTTGCATGGCCCAGCAATGTTCAATTAAGAACGCCCGATGAAACATTTGAAGGAGCCAACTGAAGCATTGGGAGTTTTTTTACGAGTTATAGAAGGATTCACAAGGCCAACCTCATATTGTTGGGACTGGTGAAAGTCATCATAAATATAGATTTTACGATAACATAGTTAGCTTTAGCTATTCAAATCAGATTGAGTTATTAGTAAGGAATCAGAGATGAGACAGCACTAGCTATCCAAATTGGAGTTATTAACTCATTATTAAGAAATTGGAGATGTGACGATGATAGCTATCTAAATCAGATTCTGTTGTTATTGAGAAATCAGAGGTGAGACGATTGAGTTTAAGGAAACTAAAGAGAAAAGAAAAGAACTGTTTGACTTCGGAAGTATTATGAAGGTGGCAGCATCATATTTAATCGTGATGGAAACAAAGTGTGTTACAAGCTTTATAGGGAGAAGGTGGCACAACACTCATGCGGTGTGGGACTCTGTGCTTCTATGCTAGTTACTTTTAAATTAAGTATCCCTAACTCAAGTTAGAGGTTACCAAGAAATTTTTACTTGGTGATGCTTCCATGGTAATCACAAGTTAATTATCTGTAAGTTAATTAAGTGGAAACTACCAAATATTTCTACCGCCCCTTGGTCTCATTTCTGATTGTTTACACCTTTCATTTAGTTTATGGTACATGACAATTCATTCCTTAATCTGCTGGTTTAGATCTCTGCTGAAAAACACTTTGTTATACAGGTATCTAGATCAAGTTCCGTGCCTCCAAATACAAGGGACTCATTGTACCAGTCATTGCCACCCGGCATAAAAACTGCTTTGCGGACTAAGCTGCAAGCATTTCAGATCAAGGAAGAGGTACTACTTTAAACTTTCCATCTCCACACAAAATATCAAGGCAGCAAAAAAATAACAGAAACATGTATTGCATTATAATTATTCCCTGTCACTTTATGGGCTTGCAGCTTACGGTTCCCCAAATCAAAGCTGAAATGGAGAAAACACTGCGATGGCTTGTTCCAATTGCCACCAACACAGCCAAGTAAGAGCTGTTAGTCTTCTCTCAACTATCAGATGTTTTTTAAAATTTATTTGATGATCTTAATGTTCTATTCCTTATTCTTTCGGCAATGTAATCATCAGAGCACACCATGGATTTGGATGGGTTGGAGAGTGGGCAAACACAGGGTAAGTTGCTGTCTCCTTAATTTTCTTCAATCCTTTAATCTGTTCAATCTCAATCTAAAGCAGCTGTATAATTTTCTTACTCTAGAACCGAGTTCAACAGGAAGCCAACAGGACAAACAGACTTAATCCGCATAGAAACGCTTCACCATGCCGACAAAGAGAAGACCGAAGCTTACATACTCAAATTAATTGTGTGGCTTCACCATCTGATTAGCCACGCCAAAGCTGGCAACGGAGGCATCAGGTCTCCCATAAAGTCCCCCATACGATCTCCAACTCAAAAGGGAATCAAGGTCTCATTAACAAGTAACAAGCCTAATGGACCGTCTTCGATTCTAACCAAGGAGGATCAAGAAATGCTTCGAGATGTTACCTTGAGAAAATTGACCCCTGGAATAAGCAAAAGCCAGGAGTTTGATACTGTAAAGTGTAGATTGAGCAAGCATAATAGGTTGACCAAGAGCAGCAGCGCGAGCCATTCACCTGAAAATGGAAGCAAGAAAGATCTTATTCCAATTAGAAGGCCATCAATGCTTCCTGTCATTGATTTTGATATTGATAGGATAAAAGCTCTTGATGTGATCGATAGAGTCAACACACTTAGAAAACTGTGAACCCAGGTGAAAGGATGAGTTCGAATGGAAGTGTTTTTCCCTGTTCAGTTGATTTGTATCATACTAGGGCACTGTTACATAATCTATTGAAGGGAGAAGAGGAGGCAGTGGCGGAGGCGGAGGCGGCTCGTGCAAGGATCATAGTCATGTGCATCTGTTGTAAACCCTGCATGTTCAAAGTCAATTTTTCTAATATATGAGAGCATCTGTAGTTGTAATATATAAGAATGTTGTTTGAAATGAAAGAAAGCAAAGGCAGTTTCTTGTTGTAATTTTGAAGAAATTTGCAATTGTGTGCGGCACTTAACAAGTAATAAGGAATTCTGGGTTGGATTTCAAACACGATCAACCTAATGTTGGACGGGCTTATTTTCTACCTATAATTTTGTGCAGAAAATGCATTTTGATTTCTGAAGGACTAGTATTCTTTTCTGTGTTTTAGCTCTCTGGTTATCCATATTATGATGCATGCATTGCCTTTCTGTTTTGCCATTGTGGTTGGTTCGCTGCAGACCTTTACTGAATTTTTATGGTCCAGCTATCTAATTTCTTATGCTATGCTTTCAACTTGGTACCTTGTATTGTTAATGGTCACCTAAAGCTACATAAATGTACCTAAAGTCACATAAATGTAATTGTAAATTTACAACAAAATTACCTATATGGCTAACTATATAAAAATTCACCCATTTCACATAGAAGGAAAGACATAAGTTAAACCATCAACTTCAAATAACAATGGGTATGCCAATAGCAATATGTTACAGCCAACATTTCCTCAATAAGATGGTCTTTAACATATGGTATACCAATACACTTGACTTGCACGGCAGAAAGAGTAGTGGGAGTAATTAGTATACATTGTTTAAGTGAAATTGTTTGGCCACCTTAGTATATAAAATCTCCAACAGTCGGTCAATGGATATACAAGAGCTAGCATTAACAAACTCATCTTGGCGGTCTCTCTAGTGCAATCCAGCCAAATCTTCCTTTCCTGAAGTCACTCAAGACGCGGAATGCTGCTTGGCTAACATCTCCACTGAACAGATTCAAGGCAAGCTTCTGAATATATCTGTAATTTAAAACGCACACGGTGAATGCATATTAGAATCCATGACTAGCAAGTTTCATAGATAAATCGTAGTTACGACATCATACATTTTACCGCAGTATCCATCTGCATCGATCCTATAACGCTTGTAGAGAGCATCAGAACCTATTGGAATCCCAATTATGTATCAGTGCACTGATGCATAAATGATTAGCGAAAACAGCTCTCGACTCAAAACTTTTAAATTATATATGTACAGATATTCCAAAGATTAGTCTTATCGTTAAAAGGATTCTAGTTATAGATCAAGTTTTTTCTACATATATAATTCATAAGCACGCTATTGTTTATCATCACAGTTTGGTGATTTAATGTCATGCTTTAGTCCTTTGAATTCTAGAACTTGGTTCCTCTTTTTGACATACCGACTGTAGGAAGCCTGACCAACATTTGGACAAGAATGGCAGCAACATCAGCAACATCATATGATCTCTCTCCAATATCATCACAAATTGCTAGCTTTATAGCTGCTGTTTGATCACTGATTCGCATTGGAAGTATACCAGGTGAGTCCAACAGCTCGAGATCTTTCCCAAAATGGACCCATCTATTAAAAGACGCATGAAACAATGAACACTCTAAATTTCAATAACCAAATAATCAACACACATGCACAGAAAGGTTCGAAGTTAAAAGGAACTAACTTCAATTCTCTTGTGACACCAGGCCTCGGAGCTGCTGGGCACATCCGTCTTTTAAGTAAACGGTTAATTAGAGAAGATTTTCCGACATTTGGATATCCAACTATTCCAGCTCGCACCTGTCAACAAAGCTGAGTACCTGTGAATCTTCTTGAACACAGTATCAATCACATAGTTAACATCAAAACTAGGAACCCCAAAGGGCTGTATCTTCAGGTTAAGCCTTTTCCACCAAATGGGGCTTGTCTGCCTCTTGTCAACCTTTATGACGTGGAGCAGAGATTGAGAACTAGATTTATATATATATATAAGAGTTGGATTGTACCATTTTTGAATCCCGATAAATTACAGATAAAATTGAATATGATGATATTGACCAAGTACCAATTCCTGATTTCCTATCATATCAAATATACTAGGTCAAGCATGTGGCACAAAAAATGCCCCATCTTTGCTTTATTCCTGATTTACCCCTTGCATTGCAATATTTTGTTTCAATGTGAAGCATATACTAAGATGGCAAGTTCGTTATTTGGTTATAGGAGCGAGGCTAATAATGGAAAGCATCATAAATACATACTAATCCTCAATGCTGCTGATTGTACATGGCAGTCACAATTTCCACATATATCCTATATGGTGTATAAATTTGCTATGTTACGTGGGATACATGTCTCGGCATATTAGAAATTTCAGTGATCTCACTAAAATACCAAATGAAAAAACTGCCCGCCTGTAATCCTTTGCCATCAAAACAGAAGTGTGGACCCCCTCAATTGAGGCTGTTGCTAAAGAAACTCCACTGCATCAAATGATCCTTTGAAAGAATGGGAGTGGTGACTGCAGCCTAATAGCGGAACTGCATATATTTACATCCCTTTAAAGATGAAATTTTGCATACAAAATTCTGAAGGAAAGTTTACAAGAAAATAGTTTATAGTTTCTCTATCTCACTTATTTGAACTTTTGTGAGAGTAAATTCTCTATCTCACTTATTTGTTGTTTATAGTTTTTTGTACCAATTAACACACGCATATTTTTTAAATAATTTTTTTTGTACAAAATTAACCCTTATGTGTGAGGTGTGTGTGTGCACACTTAAAATTTTCAATTATTTTCATCAAAAAGAAGTAATTCAATTATATTGCTTTCATAAAAGTAACCTAATATAGCCTTGAATCGATGATATAATTGTTATCCAGTAAGGCTATAACTTATTCATGCATGGATATATGTTTAAATCATGTTAAAACAAACCATAAAAAATCTATTAGTAAAATTGAACCGCTTTAAAAGTTAATAATATTATTAAAAATATTAAATGAACAAATACGTTAATTAAATTTAAAAAATCAATGCTTGAACTTTCTCATTTTCCCATAATTTTGTTTCATTTACTTCATTATTCTTTGCGTTGTCTTTTTTTTGGGGTAATCTTTATATAACTTATAATTAAAAATAATGTATACTTGAAAAGATCTCTTAGATTGTTAAATATTTTAAAATTAGTTTGTATTTGTTAGAGCTTCAACTTCGTGATCTTTCTTTTCAATGTTTAAGCATATGCTTCTTTTTGTCCTTTGGAAACAAAAAATATCTTTCTTTCTTTTTTTGCATATTCTATTTTACTTTTTTTTTGGTCTATTCTTTTCTACATATTTTGATCCTAATGAAAATTAGACTATAATCCAAATAAAATAATACATGGTTGAAGCAGTTGGTGAAAATTTATATTTAATGGAAAGGCGCATTTTCTTTAGATAGCCCCCCACATATACTTTGGGCAACATTGAATATAGCATAAATTTTGTATAGCATATATTTAATGGAAAGGCGCATTTTCTTTCATGATTAATATAGCATAAATTTTGTATGAGAAGCTATATGTTAAACTTTAGCAATAACATTAATAAATAATATTTATTTGAAAAATCATGGTATTTTAGTGAAAAATTAGTTTTATCAAGAGACATAAATCTCAAATGCTTAGAAGAACTGTTTTGAATGTAAAGATGCCAAAACAATTTTATAAACACATTATGTTGATAAGCAATTTAAACGGATATGAAAAAATGTGGTGATATTTTTTGTTGATGAGCAAATTTCAATGTGTGGGTCCAGGATTATTGCTAAGGAATATAGTTAATAAGTTTTTCCCAACACATGAATCTTTTATTGTTGATAGATAACCATTTTAGTTGGCAAACCTACCAGTAAAAGTAATGCAAATTATTGTTTACTGATATAAAAATAACTATATAAAATAAATAAAGCATGAACTAAAGGTTTTTCTAAATGAAAGCGTGTAATAATCTTGACTCAATAATTTCAGATCATGTCGCAGATCCCCGTGCATCACACAGGGGTAACCCTAGTAAATAGAATAGAGCAGCACAACTTATCTCATGAATTTAAAGAGAAGATCTGGAAAACTTGCAGTGACTGCCTTATTTGCAATGATTGGCTACAAAAGAAATCAACTGAACCCCAGATAATTGTAGATTTACAAGAGAAAGTAGGAGATTCTAACCTTCACAAGGATAAGTTTGCAGACTTGCTCAATCCAAGAATAACAGAGGACTCCTCACTCTCTGAATATAGGCAGGAAAATTTACTAAACAAACATCACAAGGTGACATTTATACGGATGACTCTGCTGAAATATACTTACTAACCTTTTTGCGCCCCCCCCCCCCCCCCCAAAAAAAAAGTAATGGAATAGAACCAAAGAATCTAGAGGGTCGATCATATGCCCTCCTTCATAAATTTATATATAGTAGAGAGATATCTAATCTAATATGATGTTATACATGGTAATACCAAAACGACCTTATTAGCCAGAATAAATTTGAAGACACAAACTGAAAGTACTACTTGAATAGTATGGACAATGTGGAGTACGCCTGGTAGTGTCCATGTTTTAGATGGATGGGTATAAGACATCAATGTTTGCTAAGATTACAAATTTGGATCACATTATTGTAATTTTTTACAACCATAACCTTAGAGTCTATGAGTTTAGGAACACTAATATGACCATGTAGAAATAAAGATAAGATTAGAGATGCATAGCATATATAATTCATTGATTTAACTACTTTAGAAAGAAAATAAAGGGAAAATATGTAGAAAGAGTTCTGAGCACATAAAATGGAAAAACAGGTTACCGGTCGCGGAAGGAGACCTTTAGCTCTGCGTTTGATATTGACACCAGCAGCTAAGGACTTTGCAAACCTTCCTAGCTTCATACTGCCCTGCAGTTACACCCAAAAAAAATGTTATTTTATCTTTCACAAAATGCACACACAAAACTACAGTAACTTGTTCGCGTAAGCACCATTCCAAGTTGCCCATTGGCAAAAATAACTTTTATCCCCTGATTCGCAAAGAATGTAGCCCATGCATTCCGGTCAGCAGTAGATATCATATCCTCTCTATTTAAAACTAGAATCCTTTTCCGATTGCCAAGCCACATATCCATCTGGTGATGAAACAAACAATTGATATCATAAGTTCTATCTTTTCTATTCGGAAATAACAAGAAAATATATAGAATATCACCAGTGGGTGGCTTGTGGCCAAGGGAATCCTGGCATCTCGAACCTCTATGACAACATCCATTAACTTGAGTTGGTCCTTCAGTTCCTTCTCTGTTTTCGCAATGTGACCAGGGTACCACTGTCAAGTGCCAACTTTCATTAACAATACGAACTTAATAATCAAATGATATCTCATGATGAACTTCCTATATAAGAGTATGGTTTTCAGAAGTAGTAGCACTTAAAACATCTCCATAAGGACTTTTAAGTGCAATGGAAGTACCTCTAGAAGTAAATTTATCTGTTTTCTTGTGTAAAACTTTTAAGCATGAAAAGTAGGGATTCATTATTAAAAAAAAGGCAGACTTCATGTACTTTCGTTGTTTAATTCCTAATAAAAGAGACGAGGAAGTAAACCCATTTATTTCTTTCAGAAGAATCGATGAAGGGAGTATTAATAAATTAATTTTTGGCTACTTCTAACTGTTCCAAGAGCCATTTCTGGGGGAAAAAATCAGTTGAAGAATTTTTAAGAAGCAAAGGTGACACGCAACCCAACTGATACCGTTGGATGAAGTAGAATCCAAAGATGTTTCTTGATAAACAAATTGATGTAAGATGGAAATCATAGTGCTGATAAGCATGTTTATGTTGATGAAAATAACTAAGAGAAGCGAGCAAACGAAGCATGCAACAATAATGAAATATCCTAGTTGATGCAATGCACACAAATATGAGATGCAAGCACACAAAAGATCCGAAAAATAGCTACGGATACCAATAAATAGTATGAAACACTATCGACTCTTCTAAATCTATGATGCTCTGTATCACAACGTATTACTGCTTGTGGTTTTTTTTTTCTTTATCTTGGTTCTTCGTGTCAAACAAGCATGTCCTGAAAATCGGCAATCAGATTCCACGTCTCATTTTACAAGCGAAAAATATTTTATTAAATAAAGCCACACCTTGTTTGTACCTGTACAGGGCGCATCGGCCTCATCCAGTGATGCAAATCAGCATCCAAACTTCTCCAAAAAATTTCTTCTTGCAATGCCTCCCCCGAAACATTAGAAATGGTAATTTTGTCTCTTGGAGGCCAATCTACCGACGTTCCTCCAGCAACCTGGATTGCTATATTTAGTCAATTTCACTTCTATCACTATAAAACAAGGCAATCATACACTAAACCACCCTCAACTATCACTTTTTCATAAAATTGTCTTCAAGTTTGAGCTTAGTGTAGCATAAAAAAACGATTTTTTTAAAAAGAAAAAAAAAACATTTTTTCCCCTCTCCCCACATAATTAAGCTTCGCCAATCAAGAATTTTTCTTGAAATAGATGATGAAGTTTAGAAATCTACCAGAATTCAAGAAATTGGAGCTTGTAAGGGGATACAAAAGAAGGTAGATTGATACTTGGAAAAGAAACAAAACCCTAGAAACTCACGGCTTTTGAGGCGAAGCAAGTAGGGGTGGCTCGCAGAGAGAGATTGCAATGGCGAAAGGGGCGTGGATTCTGAGGGAAGCTTGGCCGAAGGTGATGAGAAGTTGGGGCTAAAGAAGAAGAAGCCATGGCCGAAATTTTGAAGCAGCAGATATCTCCGACCCAAAGAGTGAAGATATGGTAAGCTATGGGCTTTTAAGACTTCTCGATTTTGGGCCTATTATGTAAGCTGAGGCCACACGACTTTTGTCAACAACCCAAGGCCCAAGAGGCCCTAAAAAGATGTGATTTGTGAAAACCGGAGTCTATTCCCTTTATCTAAACTCCGAACATGTTTTCTTCGCATTTTTGGAGTTTAGAAATCTTAAAACTCGGATTGGATTTTTTTTTTTGTACTCATGTTATCTGAAGTTCAGATTTTAGGCGACCGGGGTTTTCTGAGCTCTTAAATGAAAGCTAAATAGGACATGGTTATGGTTTCATGTTTCAGAATTAGGTTTTGATAATTTTATAGAACTCCAGTTATCGTTTTCTCTCCAGACCCTTAGTTTTTAACTGAACAGGATAAAAAAAAGTTAAATTCAAACTTGCAATTTATAAGATCACATCATGACAAGTTCTAGTTGTAAAATATTACCCCTTTTATTATTAATTTTTAATGAAAAACTGGGCTTTAGCTCACGGTATGTTAATTTATCTTTTTTCAGCACGTACGTAAAGTCTAGTATGTCCAAAGGAACTATAACTAGATTAGAACAAGGATTCACCCTGAATACAACATGTTTACGTTCTAAACTCAACTCCTAATCCATCCGATATGTGTTTGGGGATATTTAGTTGCTTGGGAATGCAGATGCATGCAACATTGAATACAAAATTCTTTATCTCCCTTCTCCCCGGTTAGCAACAAACATGCAAAGCGGATTTTTATCTTGTTTTTAATGGAACAACCCATAATTTTTTATTTTCTTGGCATTGTACCATTAACCATAATCTATGCACACAACACATCAACCCACACATCACACATAAGGACACAACGGACTCATGAATCTGCCCCGAAAGCTTTAATTTATAGTCAATTCGCTTCTTGGTGTTCCCAGGGTTTGAACCCTGTACCCTTTTCAAGAAGGAAATTGCCCATATCAATTGAGCCGGTGCTCACGGGTAGTATTTTTTTGCACATGCAGTGTGCTGTACATATTAGACATGGAAAAAGAGTTGTGAAGTGTTTTAATAAGACTAGCAGATGGTAGAAAATAAGACTGGCAGATAGTTGAAAATAAAAAATTTATTAGGTCTTTTCATGTCACGTGTCATGCTAAAAATAGGATTGAAAAATCGCTTTGAGTCTCCTTTTCCTTGAAGGTTAAAATAGCTGATTTGTATAGCATCACGGGTTAAAACCACATTCACAAAATTCGTGAATTACTCGCCGCATTCGCGATTAATTCGTAAATTTTTGATCAGCCGACTTAATCGCCGAATTAATCGGCGGACCGAATAATTCGCAAATTATTCCCGAATTATGTGAAAAAACATCGAATAATTCAAAAAACAGCAAATAATTCACAAAATCAAAACCTAGCGTCTCATATATTAATTTCTTGCTCGAAATCCTTCCCGAACATTTCGCGAACACTTACCGAATATTTCCCGAATACCTGCCGATTTTTTCCGAATAGTTCGCCGAATCCGAATTTTTGACCTCGCCGAATTATACCCGGATGCCGAATTTGTGAGTATGATATAACATTAAAGATGTTATAGAGATTTGTAAAGTGTTTTAATAATACTAGCAGATAATTGAAAATAAAAAATTTATTAGGTCTTTTCATGTCACATGTCATGCTAAAAATTGGAATGAAAAATTGCTTTGAGTCTCCTTTTCCTTTTAGGTTGAAATAGCATATTTGTATAGCATCACGGGTTATTTACATTTATGTGCAAGTATTTGTTTTTCCATCTGGTTCAAACTAAGATCGATTTCAACTTAAAGTAATAGGAAACTGAATATAAAGTGTCACCTTATGAAATTCCTGAAGTGACCATTTTATAACTCAACCATCTGTCAAATTTTTGGATGATCCACACTGAGGTCCTTAAATATATACATGTACATCGGTTTTCAAGTGTTTTGAATACGTTTGCCTTTTGCATCAACTAATTACAAAACCAGCGTTTTTTTCCAATAACAAAACATTTTTCCAACCTAAAAGAATAAAGTAAATTAACAATATCCAAACGCTATAAAAATTAGCGTGTCCATATCTTAGCATATGAAGATCAATATGTCTGATGCGATCGTCTAGAAAATCGATAGATGGTTGACTTTTAGACCGCCACTGTAGATTACACTCATATCTTCTTAAATTAAATATTCTTAATTAGACACAAAAATTTCAACCAAGCCCGACACAAATTTAAAAAATTCAAACCAACCAAGTAACAACAAGTGAAGGTTCTTGGGATGATATTATGGTGGGAAGTTAGCTGAAATTTGATGCGATAGTGATGGACCAACCGCTGGCTAGATATAGTTACTTGTTATCGAGGACAATTATGTATACTTTGATAGCAAAAGCATATGAATTAATTTTATTTATTTACTTATTTGTTTATTTTTTGGGGGGAGGGGATTAGGCCCGGCTAATGAAGCGAATCAACGGCGAATCGATTCGCTTCGTCTCGTTACGAAGCGAATAAAATTCGCATCGTAATGACGTGGGCGAATTTGACGAATCGATTCGTCTCTCCGGCCGCGAATTGGCGAAGTGAGCGGGTTTCCAACTTTTCCGGTCGTGATTCGTCGTAACTCGTCTTGCCTAACTCGCCACGAATCGGCAAGACTCACCGATTTGCCTCGCCTCGACCCGTTGACCGATTCGCCACGAATTCGTCTCGAGCTCGTTGCCCAACGTTCACAAACGGTCGCCTGCTCGAAGAATCGTCTCGTCTTGCCTCAGGTTCGTTTCGTCTCGTCTTGGAATTCCCATCCCACGGCTCTTAATGGTTAGATCTAGACGAAGCGAGGCGAATTTCGCCTCGCCTCGCCTAGTCTCTCCTCGTAACGGCAAACGAGCAAAAAATTCAAAAACCCTCCAAAAACCTATAAATACCCCCTTCTCCCAAACCCCATTTTTTTCATTCCAAACTCTTTTCTTTTCCAAAAAAATTTCTTATCCCTAAATTACTATCGCGGCAATTTCCATCCCTCTATAAAATAAAAGCTCCGATCCGATCCTCCGATAGTCCGACTCCAAGTTTCCGAAGCTCCAAGTCTCCGATCGATCCATTCTTCTCTCTTTCTTTTTTCTCGTTTTTAATTTATTATTTCTAATTTTCTACTCCAACACTTTTTTTTATATTTAATTAAAATATTGAAATGGAGGGTCCTTCCGATACGCATCAAACCCAAATTCCTCATACCGAATAACAAGCGGAAGGATTTATCCATACATCAAGAGAAGCTAAAAAATGTGCAACTACTAGTGATGTTTGGGATCACTATAAAATTGAATTTATGGACGGTGTTAGATACGCCGTTTGCAAATATTGTGGTAATGCATATAAACACAAGGATAGTGCTTGACACCGGTAGTTTGAATAAACATGAAGAAAACACTTAGAAGCCTCGGCCGGTTCCTCCACTACACAAACACAAATTTGTTTTGCTGGTTAAGACCTTTTTCAATATAATCATGATTTAAATGTTTCAAAAATGACAAGATATGTTATGGCGGATGAACATGTTCTCGTATCCGGAGAAAGTGCGGCTTTTGAGTGGTATGTTCAAACGGCGTTGCAACTGGCATTCAAAAGGGTTCCGAGAAATACGCTTAAAATTCATTGTTTTAGCCTCTACAACGACGGTAAACTTGTATTAATTGCTACTCTTATTTTTTTAGATACCGGTATTTCATTAACTTCTGATATTTTGACGGATAGAAGGGAACTTCTTTGGATCCGTGTTACTGCACATTAAATTAATTCTGACTGGTTTTTGCAAAAAAGAATTATTGTTTTTAGACAATTTCTATGTCCGCACAGTGCTTTTCATATAACTTCTGAAATTAGATCTATTTTAGAAGAATATCATTGTGTAAATAAAAAAATTTCTATTTCTTTTGATAATGCTAGCAACAATAATTCTGCTATTGCTGAACTCATTAGATTATGCAAACCAATTTGCAGTGGTTGTTTTTTTCATATCTATTGTGCATATCATATACTTAATCTTACTGTACAAGATGCATATACCGTATATAATACAAATATTCAAATAATTAAAGATGCATGTATGTTTATTAAATGTTCTGGAAAAAGAAAAGCTGAATGCAAAACTGGATGCCTAACTGCAGGTGTAAGGCCGTCTCTTAAAAAAGAAGTGGGCATTAGGTGAAATAGTACATATGACATATTTCGTACTGCATTAAAAATCGCCAGAATTATTAGTAATATGTGGAATGAACAAATGCCTGTAGAAAACCACTTAACACCCGATCATTGGACGGTTGCAGATCGTTTTAAAGATTTTCTTATGACTTTTAAAATAGCAACCGAACGATTTTCTGCTACTTATACCCTCACTTCTTATATTCTTGTCTCTGAATTGTATAATATAGCTAATTGTTTTGCTAGTCACGTCGAAAATCCAATACTTCACCATCCGATACTTACTATGCTCGCTAAGATTTATAAATATTTCTCTGGAGTTCCAATTATTTACTGTTTATGTTCGGTAACGAACCCTAGAATTAAATTAGAAGGGTTGGAGGCTCTTTTAACTGGGTTGCACACGGCCATGGGACATGGTGTAGATATTGATACCCATGTTAGCATCGTTAGAACTAATTTAGATGAAATGTTTGATTTGTATGCTGCACAATTTTTTTCTGATAGAACTAGTAGACCGCTGTTCTCAACCAGTTCACGTGTTTCGACTCCAGCTTTAGCACTTATTAAACAGAAGAAAAGGGCAAAAGTCCCGGTAGCCTCATCATCGTCATTTTTAAACGAGTTATCAATATTTTTACAAATTGATTCAGATTTATATTTAATTATAGATGATTTTGATATTTTAGCCTGGTGGAAAATCCACGGACATTTGTATCCGGTGATTTCTACTATGGCTCGTGATTTACTAACCGTTCCAGTGTCCACGGTAACGCCGGAAAGTGCTTTTAGTACAGATGGCAGGATATTAAGTAAGAAAAGATACAGCTTTGCGCACGACACAATAGAGTGCATGGTTTGGTCACAAGATTGGGAAGCAGCAGCCGTCAGGAAACAAAATGCAATCACTTTGGACTCGGATTATTTACCTGAGAAGCTTACATGATCGGATGAGATCAACACCGAAGGAGGAAAAACCACAACCGGTGCCGACAAGTAGTGAGTAAGATCTGTAATAGTAGAAAAAGAACTACGTAGAGCTGATTCCCTCTCATTAAGATCAATATTTGGGAGGAATACGTAGACAGCCCGAGTGGGTTCGGTTTTTAATGTAAAAATACAACAAATTATATTATGAAATTGTAATTTGATTAAGATATTTTAATAAAAAAACTTGTTTAAATTTCAAAATTTTAAACCTAATTTTAATTTTAATTTAAAAAAAAAAATAGTAGTCGAGCCAAGCGAAAAATTCGCCTGGCTAGGCGAATTTGCCTCGCCCCGCCTCGTAAACCGGCGAGACGAAACGGTGAAATGAGCGGATTCTGACTTCGTTATTGTTGCCCTTGCCTCGCCTATCCGGCGAAGCGAGAAAAATTCGCTTCGCCGGTTAGACGAAACAAATGAATTCCAAAACGAATTGTTTCGGCTCGTTTCATTAGCCACGCTTAGAGGGGATTGCGTATGTGTGTGGGTAGGGGGAGGCAAATAGCTTAAATACAATATCAAATTTTCCACAGATTGAATAAGATAATTGAAGATAATACCCATTTGAAAGCGCATGAGAATGGATCCATTGCATTGTTGTATTGTACCCTAAAATACTTATACTTTCGTATTATCTTTTTTTAATAAAATATTGTATTTATTTGTTTTTGGTATTTCCGTATATTTTTGTTATCTATATATTTTTTCTATTTATCCCCTCGTCCTTTTCTCTAATTCATTTTTCTAATATTTTCATAAACCCATTAACCCAAATTCATTCTTCTCATTCTTCTTTTCTTCTTTTCATTCTTTACGGCCCATGAGCCCTAAAGACCAAATTCCATTTTCTATACCTATCCTATAATTTTCAAAACCCAAATACCTAAAGCCCACATCTAAAACCCTCGGCTCAACATTCTCCCTTCTCCCTTTCCTTTTTTTTTCTTTTCTCCTTACTTTTTTTTCCTTATCCCTGTTCGCTTTCTTCTTTACGTAACGCACGATCCCACGCTTTCCCTGCATGAAATCGATGCCTTTAACTCCCTTCAATTCTCTCTTCCTCTCTACAAAACCCTAACCCTTACTGCCCACCATGCCAGAGCAAAACCAAGAACCCATCATCTTCCCTTCTTCTCTCTCTACTTCTTCTTTGTTTTCTTTTCAACCACCGAATCCAACACCAAATCCCACCATAGCCGGCCACCTATTTTGGCCGAGCACCCCTCTAACATTTCAGAAAAATAAAATATTATTTTTGGGAATTTATATAATTAAATAATAAATATTATGAATAATTTAATGATGCGGTATATCTAATTACAGATAAATTGGGAAATATTTGGAAAATTATAGGAATTACTGAAATGAGGTTGTTTTTATAGGATTTAAGCAAATTATAAATTCTTTATGATTAATTATATTCCATTTTAATGCTAATCGCGATTAAATATCGTGCATTAAGCTTGTTTTGTGCATGCGACATGCATCAAGTCATTTTTCACATTTGCTACATTTTTCCTACCATGGCTTTTCCTCTTTTTTTTTTCCATGCATGGCTTTTAAATGAAAGGAAAAGAAAAGATAAGAAAAGAAAAAGAAAAGGATAAAAAAATGAGTATGGGCAAGAGAGAGAAGTGAGAGAGAGGTGAGGGGTCTCATTGACCAATCCCCATTTGTTTTCCCCCTCATTTCCTTCATCTTTTCCCCACTTCCTCTCACCATGGCTGTCTCCTAACTCCACCTCCTCTTCATCCTCACAAACACCCTCAATCCCACATCAAAACTCCATCTCCTTTTCACAAAAAAAATATGCACAAGCTCACTACAAGCATTTTGGATTTTGGAGACTTGGGGCAACTCAAGAATATTCTTGAGTTGCCAAATGAGATAATTCTTTCACCTTTAGCATAATATTCCATTCACTTTAGCTTCCATGTTAGTTTAGAAGTGATTTAGTGTAGATTAGTGAACTTAGAAAATTTCTAGAAGAGCTTTGAGGGATTTTGAATTGAGAAAGTGTAATTGAGGTTAGTAGAGGCCATGCAACCTCTGTAGTGATTGTATTTTGGGTTAAACCAGAGACAAACCCCAATTCAAGAACTTTGAAATCTGCCGATATTGGATTTTCTGGAAATTGTGGTGATGTATTGAGATCTGCTATCACTCGGGGACCCTAGGAATTTTTTAGCAAAGACTGAGATGTGTGCAGGCAACCTAGGAGCTAACCCCAAAACCTGAGACCCTACCCCCTCCACTTGGCCGCAAATTTAATGTTTTCTGGCCGCAAATTGCAGCCAGGGTGGGGTGAAATGTATCCGTGTTTGGTCCATGGCTTCATCTCCAGTAAAATAGACCCTCCATGTATGCAAAATTGGCTAATTTCACCTAGGGTAAAATCTGGAGCAAGTTTTTATAGTTTCTGATTTTGTTTTGTGGCTTTTAATGAATTGGAATTTGGTATTTTTGTTTTATCTAGATCACTTGACGTTTGCACGTCAATCTCGAGGGTTGTTTGGTCATTCTTGCATGTGTACACCATAAATTTAAACCTATGTATAATACGCGTGCCGTTTTGGTTTTCGTGTGCGATTTTGGTTTACGATACTATGTGTGATATGTAGCTACCCCCACGTGGATTTCGGATGATGAAGAAGAGGATGACGACATCGACTTCGGCAAGCGATGATCAAGGTGAGTAGATATATATCTACGGGGGAAGTCGGGTGGATGGCGTATAGCACCCCCGCAGTTTCGTAGTGTAGTATGCAAATGTGTTATATCTATATATTTATATGTTATTATAAGATGTGTATATTTAGCTAGAAATGCTTTAGAGTACTTTGGGTTAGTGTAAGCGTATTTGGTAGTTAATGCTATAGTTTAGTGTTAGTCGCGAAACCCTAGAATAAGGTTTACACTCACGCGCGCGCGCACGCATACACTTGTTTACTTGTGCGTATATGGGGATACACACACACACATGTTTGTGAGTATGTATATATATATATATATATATATATGTATACATATACATGGATAGATAATGAGGATAGTACATGGTACTTGGAGATGAGTCAATGAGATTGGGCATGGTGCCACGAGATCGGTGATATGATTTGGTTCGTATTATGAGATACGACATGTTATTATAGCGGGTCTTTAGGCGGTGTGTTTTCATACACACGCAAATATATATGTAGATGGTATCAGTATGTACTAGACTTTAGATCAGTACCCCTAATACAGGATATGATGATAAGGATACCAGATGAATAATGAGATAATGCGATATTTGACCCGTACCCAGATTTGGGATGCTGTACGATGGATTTACCGTACGTGATATGATTATGATGATAGATCCGCACTCTTGACTCGAGAACGTCATATTATATATTGTATCGTACGTGATACTATTGAGGCGGGATCACCGACTATTAGATATATGTATCGACTCAGACTTAGGTGGTTTTCCTTACCCTTTCGATTAGTCTGTTAGTTTAGTCCTGTAGTTTACTTAGTAGATGTTAGACTGGGCTCGAGTCATACCTATTTCAAAAACTAACGAATCGTGAGTATTTTAAAGACAGGCCAAGGGGCATTACGGATATTTTAAAAGACATACCTTTTCTTAAAAACGCCGTAGCCCCTATTTTCTAAACACCACGATTCGTGCTATTTCAATGCCAAACGGTATGACTCGTGTATATTAATATATATTCTTATATGTTGCGCTTGTTATTCATTTTCCGCATATTCTTGCTATTCGCATCGCATCGCATGTTTAAATATGTTTTATTGTTATATTGAACCTATGTTATCAGGACACCAGCACCATTACCGATGATGCGTATGTCTACGGACACTTACTTGCCGGCTCACACACATCATCATCGGTAATTGCCATGTCACGTACACTTTAGAAAATATTGATTCATCGATATCGCTTGCTAGCTGATAGTTCCGATATATCATTATTGTGCTAGATTAGACATTGCATTTATTATTGAGATACTTCATACATTTATATATTCGTTTGTCATGAAATATTATGGAGCTTTATGCTAGTATTTACTGTCTATTGACATCGTGATTTGAGATTTCGGATTTCCATGAGATTTATGGTTTTGGAGAAACCACAAGGATTTTATAAACTGATTATCATTTCTAAAGATAAAATTTGCGGTTTTCTCATGATATGATTTGAGAGATGTCCACCATGAGTTTTCTCGGCTCTTGAGCGATATCATACACCCGATTCGAGGAGGAGGAACCGTCTGTGGGTGCATGGTGGACCCAGTGCGGTACCCCGGGGCAAGATGGTCGCAGATGATGGCGTTGAGCCTGGCAGGGGAGCACTACCAACCGGTGATTTTATTGTGACTCGACGGATATCCGGAGGATACCGATCGGAGTATGGGCCAGTCCGGATAGCCGGAGCCCTAGATACTAAGATTTGATGATACGGGTCAGTCCGGATTGCCGGAGCCTGAGATATTGAGATATTGAGATTTATATATTTTGTGTCGATACTAGACACTGATTCCCTGTTGATTTCATTGATGATATTTCGATTTTATTACAGATATCTCACCGAGATAAGGAAAACAGTTTTCTTATTAGATGTATTCTGTTTTCATGCATACATACATCACATATATGATATGTTGCTACCTGAGGCACTGACACGAGCACTTGGTATTACACTTATGTATAGATGTTTACCTATGCCATTATTAGATGCTTCAGGCTATATCATTTTGAGGATATATATATACTATCGTATGACCTAGGATTGAGTCATACATACGATTTCTGCTCGGTGATGTTTTCTACTCACGAGTTGGCAACTCATCCCCGTTGTGCCACAGTTTCTTGCAGGTTTTGCCATACAGGTTTCCTTGGCGGCTTTGCTGGCACACTACTTCGTTCCGGGTGATCGTTTTGGTAGGTGGGTTCACTCGCATCGTGACCACCATTGTACTTTATTTTATTCAGTTGTATCTAGTAAACTCCATCAACTTGTATATTATTTCAGACTTAGAAAACCAGTTGTTATTCTTTCGACCTCAGAGTCGCGCTTGTATTATTATGGTTTTCTTGATGATTTTGGGTTTCCTTTTGAGTTTTGATCCCCACTCTTCGGCGTTGTATATTATATTGCTTGCGTGGTTGTGACCGCCAATTGGCGAAGAGCTAGCTCCCGCTTGGGGATGCCTTTATTCATATTATTCATCTTTGTACCCGTTTTGGGCCAGTATTTACAAAAGAAACTCTGCCGAAATTTTCAGAAAAGACTTGAGATTTTAAAAATGCATACTTCGGCTTATGTTATTAAAACCACTTGCTTTAAAACTAAAGTTTTCCTCCGCTTTCTTCTTTAAATGGTTTAGATTTATGGGATTTTGGCTTACTTGAATTAGATGGGGTCCTATAGACTTCATATGATTCAAGTGCCAGTCACGTGCCATTTCGGGTCGTGACAAAGTTGGTATCAGAGCGCTAGGTTAACCTTGGTTCGAGTCTATGTTTGACTATGCGGAGTCTAGGGCGTATATAAATATTCAGAACCTAGGCTTGACCTTACAGAACTTAGACTTGGTCGAGGGGGTATTAGACCCGATCTTTCGTCTCGTAGGTTGACCTTGGTTGATGGAGTAGGTGACTTAAGTAGAGTGACGTACCGTGTGTATGTTCCGCGGCATACTTACGATACGCTACTCCGCTTAAGAAGCCTTAGGATATACATTTCCTTGCACAACATTATATTCATTCCTATGATCTATCCTCATCGATATCGGTTTATGGTTTTTGCTGCCACGATTACACGGGCAGAGAGAGCTACGGCTAGAGTTGCGGTCAGCACAAGCTCGTCACGAACGAGGACTGACCAGGGCGTGATTCCAGGGACACACGATTGCATAGATGTATCGTCCTATTGTGTTTTCGCGCCATGCGCGTTTGATGGATCGCTTTTACAAAATTTCTCGAACGTGCAGATCAGCTCCAGAGGATTGGGGCCACTGTTAGAGGCCAGCCAGAATGTGATGACCGTCAAAGCACCGATTATACTTGATGATTGAGGCACTGCTCAGAGTGCGGACGAATGAGCCAGTTGCTGCTGCGACTGACAAGATATCGCTCCAGATGTTTGGAGCTAATACCGCACGAGTTATACTTAGAGATATGATCGAAGATCGCGAGTCACCCAAGGAGGAATGACTAGGACATATGATTCGTTGCCTACCCCGATGCGAGGTCATCAGATCGATTGATTCCAGCTAGAGACGACTTCACGCAGGTACGTTGGGAGTCGAAGGAAAGCGATCGAATGTCAGAAACCCATTTTCCAAGTTTAAAGTATTCGGAAAAATATGCAAGTAATTCCGTGGACCCTCTAGAAGAATGAAACCCTAACTCGATATAATGACCATGAGAACGCTTTGAAACCTTAGGGCTTGCGGCAGTTCCGCGGTGCCATTAATGAGGCTTGGGTTTGCCCTTCTACGGCTGGTCCATAGGTACTGTGGCATGTACTGGATACTATTAAACTGTATTCAAGATGTTGAGCTCTTGGGGGATTATGGAACTTTGACAGATCGATCAAAAAGTTCGACGTCGTTCGGATATCATGTGATGGGATACATTGCTTGGGAGACCCAGATATGAGTATAGCCGTTGGAGCGCAGTCCATGCAGCCACGAAGAGACGAGTCCGAATTAGTCGACCTTAGAGAAAAGTGGAGTAAGAGGTTCGTACGAGATCTTGATGAGATGACGTTCCACTCCGCTGACATCAGAGATGTGATACGCATGCAGAGGCATTGTATATGGATATATCTTCCAGAAGGAGTCGTGACGAGTATGCAGCCATTCCGGAATAAGAACTAGATTTAGTAAAGGGTGATAACTTCTGGGCAGTTCGGCAGAAACGAGATTTGGGAAATACCTCGACAGAACCTTTCTGGAATACTATACAAGAAGACTTGGACCCAGGGGCGGTCATATTGCGCACACCCAGTAGGACAGAGTTCGGCATCGTCGACGAGATATGTTATGAGTGACCATGACAGTTGGCCAGAGATTTTTAGAGGATGTGCCAGAGCGGGACTGTTTTCGCCATCTTTGATTTCAGTATTTTGGACGATTTATTTGCATGATTAAGATTTTGTGCACTGCAGTTGCACTTGACCTCGATTTGATGTCATTCGAGATGTTGATTTTGATTTTATGCCTATGGTATGCATGTGATTTGACTTATGCTTTCGGCATAGTTTTCATGCACTTTTAGTATTTTGATTCGATTTGTGCACACTGATGCACACGGTTGTGAGATTATATATCACGGTATGCCTGATTTGGATTTGGATTGTATACCGTTGATTTCGATAATGATACTCGATATTTGTTGTCGTGCACCTTGTGCACTTATTTGGATTCTTGAGCATACTTGACGCGCTTGATGCGATTTTGGTGCACGCCAGATGCACTAAATCGGGATTCTTCGTGCATATCAGATGCACCTGATATTGTTGTCAGACACACCCGTTGCCTTTGACAAGTGTTTCGTGCACACCCGTTGCACTTAGTTTTTGTTTCTGTGCACATGTATGGCACATTCATGGATTTTGATTTCCGTGCTCACCAGACGCACGTTGCATTCTTATGCACATTTTGGGATTGATTCTTGTAGAGCAGTACGTTTTTATGATATTTACTATTTGTTTTAGTACTGAGCAGGACTAGTCAGAGGACAGTACCTGAATATATTTTTGCATGCATTGATAGTTATCGAAGAGATTTCCAAAAATGAGCTAGTCTCAGTATTTACCTACGTGTCCGAGATGACACCGGACTTTTAACAAAGGAAACCCTTCTAAATTATTTTTCAAACGGCGGGACGTGTATGTTAAACAAAGGGTATACATATATATAGTTATTTTCTTATAATAGACGTCCGCCACTGTGCAGTGATACGCGCATCGCACAGCGACTTGAAAGGGTTTGGCATGCATTTCGTCCAGATGTTTTAACGATATTTACATGTATAGTTGATGTATATCATGTTGGTTTTCGTATTGGGTTTTGACATTGGTGTCTTCACCATAACTCCGATGATTGCGGGATGCTTGACGGAGTTTTGATTTTGGTTTATATACTCGTTTTTCATGCACATGTATTGCGCTACGATGTGTTTTATGTACTTATGGTTTCGGAGCCCCGACGACTTGATCATTTTACTGAAATGTTTAGTATTTGAGGGGTTTAAATTTAAATTCGGAGACCGAATTTCTTTAAAGGGGGAAGATTGTAACATTTCAGAAAAATAAAATATTATTTTTGGGAATTTATATAATTAAGTAATAAATATTATGAATATTTTAATGATGCGGTATATCTAATTACAGATAAATTGGGAAATATTTGGAAAATTATAGGAATTACTGAAATGAGGGTGTATTATAGGATTTAAGCAAATTATAAATTCATTATGATTAATTATATTCCATTTTAATGCTAATCACGATTAAATATCGTTAATCGCGATTAAATATCACTAATCGTGTATTAAGCTTGTTTTGTGCATGTGACATGCACCAAGTCATTTTTCACATTTGCTACATTTTTCCTACCATGGCTTTTCCTTATTTTTTTTTCATGCATGGCTTTTAAATGAAAAGAAAAGAAAAGATAAGAAAAGAAAAGGAAAAGGATAAAAAAATGAGTATGGGCAAGAGAGAGAAGTGAGAGAGAGGTGAGAGGTCTCATTGACTAAGTCTCTGTTCCCGCCAAAATTTTGGCTCAAAACTCGCTCCCTTAAAAATGATAACAATAAAATGAAAAAATAAAGGGAAAAACTCCACAAGCAAAGAATGTAACAAATGTCTCAACGCCAAGAGTTAAAACATTCTGAGGCAGGGCCTCACGTGCAAAGCACGAGAGCGCTAACAGCGCAAGCGCTAAGAGTCAAAGACTCTGATGCAGCGCTCACATGCAAAGCACGAGAGCGCGCCAGCGCTGAGAGTCAAAGACTCTGAGGCAGCGCACCACGTGCAAAGCACGTGAGCGCTAGCGCTAAGAGCGCTGCACTCTAAGCAGCGCACCACGTGCAAAGCACGTGATCGCTAGCGCTAAGAGCGCTGCACTCTAAGCAGCGCACCCCATGCAAAGCACGTGAGCGCTAGCGATAGAACAAAATGTTCTCGGCATTTAGATCAAGGATCCAACGAACATGATTAAAAATCATCAATTGACCAGAATAAAATTCTGTTAAGGAAACATTCCTCAGAATCTTTCCAAACAGGAAAGATTATGCTATGAAAATTAGAGCACCGTTGGATCAATGATCCAATGGTGATTAAAAATCACCAAAATACAGAATAAATTCTGTACGGGGAAAATTTTCCAATCTTGTTAAAAACAAGAAGATTGCCTTCTGTAAATCAGAAGTCCTTGGATCAAAGATCCAACGGGGGAAACATTCCCAAATCAATTAGAGAAAAGATCTCTTCAACTGATTCAACAAATCAGCCATCATTATATAAAGGACCCAAGACTTCGAGTCTGATAGAAAGAGACCTCCCCATAAGCTTTCAAACCGAAAGAGAAAAAGAGAGAGGAAATCCCCCATAAACTTTGAGAAATTTCAGAGAGAAGAGCAAGCTCCCAGCAGAAGAAGAATTTCTTCAAGGTAAAATAAAGAGATCAAAGCATCTCATCAGAAAAAGAACTTAGTTCTTATGCTAGATCATAGATCTATAAGAAAACTTCTTTCACAAAAGAGATCATAACATCTCATTATAAAAGGGGGGGAGAATAATTCAATTCTCTTAGGATCACAGATCCATAAAGGCAAAACCTTTCACCAAAAACATAAGAGATTGAAACATCTCCTATAAAATAAGAACTTTGCTATTAGATCCATGAGACAAAGTCTTTTATAAGAGAAAATTTAATTCTCAGAGCGCAAAGCTGCCTAAAAAGAGGCTTAGCGCTCCAATTAAAAGGAGCGCCTCAGCGCTCCAAATCTAGCGCACAGCGCTGCAGAGCCTTAGCGCTCCAAATTTAAAGAAGCAACTCAGCGCTCCAAGTCTGGCGTACAGCGCCAAGCGCACCACGTGCTTCTCACATGTGCGCTATTTCACAAGAAGCACTCTGCGCTCATTGACTGGCGCTTAGTGCCTAGTGCGCCACGTGCTCCTCACGTGTGCACTACTTATCAGAAGCGCTCTGCGCTCATTGACTGGCGCTCAACGCCAAGCGCGCCACGTGCTCCTCACGTGTGCGCTACTTAAACAGAAGCGCTCTGTGCTCATTGACTGGCGCTCAACGCCAAGCACGCCACGTGCTCCTCACGTGTGTGCTACTCTCACAAGAAGCGCTCTGCGCTCATTGACTGACGCCAAGCGCACTACGTGCTTCTCACGTGTGCGCTATTTCACAAGAAGCGCTCTGCGCTCATCAACTGGCGCACAGCGCCAAGCGCACCACGTGCTCCTCATGTGTGCGCTAAGAGAACATAAACTGTTCTTTAAATAAAAGCCCCAGAGCTATAATGAATGCTCAGCACTCAATAAAAGACAAAAGCGCTGTCAGAATCCAAACTAATGCTCAGCATTGTTAAATGTTCAACATTTTAACTAAATGGGCCGAGCTCAAATTGGCCACAGAACCCTACCTCAGATTAATTGAGCCCATATGCTCATAAATTTTTGATCTTAGTCCTAAATTGGACTACAGTCTCCCAACCACTATTGGTTCAAGGGTACATCTCTTCACTCCTCTGATATTTGTCGTTGTAATCCTTCAACGTCTTCAGAGAGGTGACGGGTCCCGACAACCAGACATTCCACGGACTGTGGGGTCCTTAAACTCATAGACTATGATGTCCTTAAACTTTACAGACTATGACATCTCTAAACTACCATGGACTATGATGTCCTTAAACTTGACGGACTGTGGGGTCCTTAAACTCATGGACTATGATGTCCTTAAACTTTACCGACTATGATGTCTCTAAACTATCATGGACTGTGAGGCCTTTAAACTCATAGACTATGATGTCTTTAAACTTTACAGACTATGACGTCTTTAAACTACCATGGACTATGATGTCCTTAAACTTGACGGACTGTGGGGTCCTTAAACTCATGGACTATGATGTCCTTAAACTTTACAGACTATGATGTCTCTAAACTACCATGGACTGTGAGGTCCTTAAACTCATAGACTATGACGTCTTTAAACTTTACAAACTATCACGTCTTTAAACTGGACCGTAATGTCCCTAAACTAAAACAATAGTGCCCAAATGCTCTTTTGTTGGATCTAAATGATCCTGTTAAGTAGATCTTAGTCTAAAATTAGACTAACATATCCTTAACAAATGTTTAAGTTGATCTTAGTCTCAAATGAGATTAACGATTCTTAAACCCAACCCAAAACCAAATCTAAAAAAAATATGGGTTTGGACTAATCCACGCCCTACGGGCGACCACATAAATTAGTCTCCGTATACAATTCACGGGCAACTAAAAACAAAACAAACACACACGACACGAAGTGACCATCTGAAGAAGGAGAAAGTGGTTACCGCGATACGGTAGCGTAATTAACTGCAGGGGCTTGCGCCTGCAGGGAAGAGCGTCCCCACAATCAAAAACCCCTCACAATGAGGGGGAATCTGACGAAGTCTGCTACAACGGCCGCATCTGTCTAAACCTCCGATATACGGTGCCATAAATCAACTTGGCATCTTCGGAGAGGTGGACGGATAAAACCAATTAGCATCTGCCCCCAAAATTCAGGCTGGATGTCCCAACGTCCCGGTCACGTCTTTCGGCGGAGAACAGATTCTGGCACGCCCGGTGGGACCTTTTCCTCTTTCCACTCCACACTTCACGTGTCGTGTTTCGCGAACGAATCACGGTTTGCTATGGTTGCCCCTGGATTCGATGTACTAAGATTTGGTGTCTTGCTCCGTGCAGAAAAAGAAGATCAATGGCTTTCAACTGCATCAATTGCAACAACTGCAACAATTCCCACTCTGTCCTTACTGGAGGAGTGACTTATGGGCCTCAAGCGGCCTCCATTTTCAAGATGCCAGTGGAACAGGTGACGCAAGCCACCACTGGGCTGTTCTTTGGGACTATGCTCCCACCCATGAGCTTCAACGCCCCACTGCCGTCGCAAGAAGCTCCGAAGAAGTCGGTCTTTGATCGGCTACGACTACCGCGGCCCCTCTCAAAGGGTCGCCCAAATCCAACGCCTCAATCTTTAACAGACTGGGCCAAAACTCCAATGGGCCCGTGAAGAAGCCCGCGATACATGAAGGGGTTATCCCGAAGCGGATAGCCATTCCTGCTCCTGAAGTCGTCAGAGCGGCTTCCCCTGCTAAGGAGTCGGTCTTTACAAGACTGGCCGTTTCAGCTCCCGCTCCAGGCGAAGTCATCAAAACTGCTCCCCCTGCGCGAAAGTCCGCCTTCGACAGGTTGGCTATCCCCTCTCAGCGGACGCCAGTCTTCACGAGGCTGACACCGGCAATAACTCTTCGCCAGAGCAGGGGGCATGATGAAACTACCCCCGTGACTGAACCAATACCGTCTGCAAGGCATGCTCGACGTCGTCACTGGCGCTGAGCGAGGAAAGCTAGGGGCAGTTCCCCTTCTGGATTGACTCCGCCAGCTCCAATGGTGGAAGTCGATGCTGCTGTTCCAACTGGGAACAACTTTGAACTACTCAGGAGGGTGCGCAAGAACTCTCCGACGGCCGTGCTGAAAAGATCTCCTCCTCCTGTGGAGAGCGCTACAAAGGCAAAGCTGGAGCAGCCCCCTCAGCGGTTGTCCTCTAAAATTCACAAGGTCTGGCGACAGGTCCAAGACTCGGCGATCAACCAAGACTACTCCCTCCGATCGAAGAAGATGAAAGTTCGGCAAGAGAAGGATGACCCTGTCGTACAACATAAGATGTCGTCTACTGGGGTGCCCGCAGCTATGGCTCCCTCAACTTCGACCGTCCAAAAAAGAAGGAGGCCGGAAAAAGTCCCTGTGTTCGCGACGAATCTCAAGGGCACTGAATCTAAACGCCCCAAGTCTGGGGTATGGTGGTGCACACTGTTTATATGGCATCCGGGAAGAGGATAGCCGTATCTTTACGGGCCATCGACCACTCATCAGATCCGTAACAAAGGCCCGGGAGCAACAACAGAAGCTTCAGGAAATGTTAACACAGATGGCCGCACTCACTGGGCCAAAAGAAAGCCCGGAGACGTCGTCAGAACAGCGTCATGAACAAGAAACCGATGCTGAGTTCCTCCGCAGAATCCTCGAGAAGGAGGACTAAGAGGCAGCGGAACAAGCTGCCAAAATAAAACGAATGGCACTTTTATTCCAAGACATGGTCGGGATGATGTTACAGCCGGATCCTCCAGCTGAAAACCCTCCAACTATCCTTGAAGACGATAGGAGAGAGACATCAAACCCTCTTCCGGATTGTTCAGCAGTCAAAGAAGAGACCATTTCTAAAGCCGCCCTGGATGACTATATCGCTCAACAGATACGAGCTCATCAGGCGAGCGAAGCGGCCGCCCAAATTATTAAGACTGGACGACCCTATCCGGGTTGGTACGACCAAATAAAGTACCTGCCGGGATATACGATCCCTAAATTCCATGTATATAAGGGGACGGTGAATCCACACCAGCATGTTGCTCAATTTAGGGCTCTGTGCGGCAACACGGGAGGTGACGATAAGCTACTTCTTCGCCAGTTTGTTGGCAGCTTGTCGGAGACAGCGTTTGAATGGTACTCCGAGCTCCCGAACGACTCCGTTAAGACATTTGCAGAAATGGAGTTACTGTTCACACAAAGGTTCGCAAGCGCTAGCGAGCGCACCCCGATCACCGCATTAATTAATGCCCAAGTGAAGCCAGGCGAAACATGGGTGCAATACGTGATACGGTGGCGGAATCTATGGTCGAAGTGCGAGCAGCGCATCGAAGAAGTGGCTGCGGTAGGCATGTTCGTGGGTGCTCCTGATCCACAGGCGACCATATCCCAGTTCATGATGTTCTTCAAGCCAACTACTTTCTTGGCCTTGATTGACAAGCTGGCCCAAATGGATCAGATGGGTCATAGACCATCTTCTTCGAAGTTGGAATCTCGAAACGAAAAAGGGAAAGGGAAAGCGACATTCGTCGCCAATGCTCAGCAGCATCCCAGTGGTCCAAAACCAACTGATCGCCAAGATGATAGACGACGATTCTTCAATGAGAAATTGAAGCGCCCTTATTCGTTTCCCCGGGATAAAACGAGGAGACTGTTCGAGCTGGCGGTGCGCAACAGGCTCATCACCTTGCCGGATCCAAAACACCCATTGCAATCCGGTGAGGCCAATAATCCCAATTATTGCCCCTATCACCAAGTGGTAGGCCATCCAATCGAAGATTGCTTCATCTTCAAAAGCTGGATTGAGGACCAATACCAACAGGGCAAATTTGCACTATCTGAGAATTGGAAAGTAAGCCCGACTTAGCTGCACGCTCTAAAAAGGGGGGACACACCGGGGGCATCGTGCTCTTTTATAGAAGAAGCTCCATGGGAGGTCGCTCTTTCAGTCAAAACGAAAAGAATGCTGAAAGATCTCCAAACATGCCCGGCAATCAGATGGAAAAGTCCGCTAGAACCCGAGATCATCGAGGGAATGCTGAAGCCACGCCCGACGCCAAGAATTGGTAGCGATAACCAAAACGCCCATTCCCAGCCGTCAAAGTCTTCGAAGAAGAAGAAGAAGAAGACCAAAAAGCCCGTGAAGCATGGTGACAAGCGCACAGACCTGCAAAAACATATTGACGCGCTGGAGGAATATAACCAGAAGGCGCAGACCCCAGTCACACTCTAGGAATTTCTCAACCATATCCTTGAGAACAGAGGCAATGACAATGACGAGGGAGACGACGCGTCAAAAGAACCCGAAGATTACGTGGCAGGTTATCACATGATCTCTCACTCGTCAATAGATGATAAAGAAGCTCCTGGTGCAGAGAAACTGGGGGCAGATCCAGAACCAGAATCAAAATCCCTGGAGCAATCGGATGAATTGATTGACAGACTGCTGAGCGAAGCTCTTCAGAAAAGCAAAGCTGACAGAGAGCGGGAAACGGCCATATACGAAAGGGCCAGACGTCGGCGTCAAGTTAAAGAAGCTCCAGTAACGGGAAGCCATAGAATACCCCAACCGGATCGAAGCATCCCTATCGCCAGCAAAAGCAAGCTTAAAGTAAGGAAACGATTCGCTAGGGCCCTGTCAATGGGAATGAAGTTGCTATCTTTCAAAGGAAATTCTCCCGGCGGTATACATCTTGATGAAGCGGACGTACATCCTAACTTCTGCTTATACCATCAGAGAATTGCACACCCTACCGAAGAGTGCATAGCTTTTAAAAACTGGTGGCAGGGATATGTTGCCCACCGATAACACGTTCAATGAGTGAAGCGTAAGGCTCGTCGGGAACAGAGAGGCACGACAGATGAGCGCAAAAGAACTGCCGGCAACTGTCACATGGTTGACACTAAGGGATCGCAAGTTATCACCTTTGGAAGCGACTCTGACGAAGAAATCGCGCTCAGCCTTCTCTTCAAGGAATCCACCGCTAACACAAAAGATGCGAAGATTTGCGAGAACAGCCAGTTGCGTAATCGTACGTTGCCTGAAAAAATCTCGGACCTATGAACAACTAACCGAAACGTCTTTAAACTACTACAAACCCGCGGCATCCCCAGGCAGACGTGGAAAAAAAAAACGGTACGTCCATAAGCAAGATGGGCACAGATGAAAACCCGAAAGGGCTCCGTGAGTAAAAACAGCAGGGCTACCGGTGAGTTTGTGAAAACCCGAAAGGGCGTAATCTCGTTAAAAGACACTTGCAATGTCCTCTCGACCTTGTAAGGAGAAAACTATCTGCGTGGGATCCTTACGACTCACAAGGGACCAACACACTTAGGAATCTCCACGATTCCTAAGGAGAAATTACACTTACGAGATCCTCACGACTCGTAAGGAGAACTCTCTTATGAGATCCTCACGGCTCATAGGGTTCGAAAAGCCTTAAGCTACATGGATCTAAACCTGTTCTTAAGCCATCATATTCCCCAGACTGGCCTACAAGCGGTTCAATATTGACCCTTGTATACAATCCATGGGCACGAATAAATATTTCCCTAACAGAGTCCCACCACTGACGAGAGATATCTTTATATGGCGAACGGCATTTATAAGTCCTCTCGACTTATAAGGAGAAAACACTCTTGTAACATCCTTACGACTTATAAGAGAATATACACTTAAGAATCCTCATGATTTTTAAGGAGAAAACGCACCTACGAGATCCTCACGACTCGTAGGGAGAAATACCTTTATGAGACCCTTACGGCTCGTAAAGTCAAAAAGCCTTTGTCAACAGGATCCTAACCCTGTTTGCTAAACCACCTTTATTCGACATCGACAAAGGAAAATGATGATTCGCTCCTGGCAATATCCCAGTTGTAGCGATGCTGATGCCTAAATCGGTATCAAATCCCAAGTCCTTTCACGACAAATGATGATTCGCTCCTGGTAATATTCTAGTCGCAGCGATGCTGATGCTAAGACTGGCATCAGATTCCAAGTTCCATACTCGCGATAAAAAATCAGCGAGCCAAAAATGCATATGAAATAGCCGAAATGATGGGGCAACTTGCAACAAAATCGGCAAGTAAAGCATATGTACACAAAATAGCCGAAATGGTTGGGCAACTCGCAATAAAAAGTAGCGAGTAAAAAAAAACAGCCGAAATGATTGGGCACCGCGAAAAATAGCCGAAATGATTGGGCAATCGCGACTTTCGCGATACAAAAAGCTGAAATGATATAGCATCGCGGAAAGAAAACAAAAAAAATATATGAAATGAAGCTTGTGCCCTACAGGTGAGTCCATACTAACCTCTGTATACAATTTATGGGCATAAACAAAAAAAGGGGACCACATTTCCCCACCAGACCTTGTCAAAGGGAGAGTCAGATCTTGACGGCTAATCTGCATCCCAGAAGAACAACAACGGCGTTCCTCCTCATTCCAGCAGGATTCGGACGCGACGTCAACAAAGCGGAGCCACGGCAAAAGTCCCTAGTTCCAAGACTCTACGATCCATAGACAACCTAGAGTCAACCAATGACCTCCCCGCCGGATCAACGCTCCGTCTCGAAAATAAGTCAACCAACCCTGAGGAAATCAGTGTCCTTGGCAAAAACCTTGATTCAGGAAAATCAGCGTCCTTGACGAGAACACCTCGATTCGCGTCGACCCGCAGAGAAATCAGTGTCTTTGCAGGAATCTCTCGATTCATCTCAACTCCGAGGAAATCAGTGTCCTTGGCAAAAACCTTGATTCAGGGAAATCAACGTCCTTGACGAGAGCATCTCGATGCACGTCGACCCGCAAGGAAATCGGTGTCTTTGCAGAAATCTCTCGATTCGTCTCAACTCCGAGGAAATCAGCGTCCTTGGCAAAAACCTCGATTCAGGGAAATCAACGTCCTTGACGAGAGCATCTTGATTCACGTCGACCGACAGAGAAATCAGTGTCTCTGCAGGAATATACGACGTCAGGAAAACGGAGCCATGGCAGAGTCCCTAGTTTTAAGTCTCGACGGCCAAGTCTACATCCTAGAGACCCATAACAGCGTTCCTCCTCATTCCAGCAGGATTCGGATGCGACAATCAATCTCGGAGCCACGGCAAAGTCTCCAGTTCCAAATCTCGACTATTCACAGACAACCTAGAGACCACCTCGATATTTGTCTCATTACAGCAGACGCAACGTCAGCAAAGCAGAGCCGCGGCAAAGTTCCCAGTTCCATGACTCGGCGGTGCACAGACAACCGAGAGTCAATCCTGACCCCATATGGCTAAATTCAATCCTGACCCCGTATGGCTAAAATCAATCCTGACCCCGTATGGCTAAAGTCAATCCTGACCCCGAATGGCTAAAGTCAACCACTGACCCCGTGGAACACGGCTAAAGTCAATCCTGACTCCGTGGAAAACGGCCAAAATCAGCCCTCGACCTCCCCGTCAAAGCAATGCTTTGATTCGGGAGTAGGTCAACTTATTAATCACTTACGAGTCCTCTCGACTTGTAAGGAAGAAAATTCTCTTGGGAAATCCTTACGACTCTCAAGAGAAAAACACACTTAGGAATCCTCACGATTCCTAAGGAGAAAATACACCTACGAGATCCTCTCGACTCGTAGGGAGAAAAATCTTTATGAGATCCTCACGGCTCATAAAGTTGGAAAGCCTTAGGAGGCAGATCTGAACCTGACTCCTAAGCCATCGCTGTCCTACAAAGATATCAAAATAGATTATCCACAAAATGCATTCACTAAAAGGGACACATGACCCCATATGGCCAAAGTCAATCCTGACCCCATATGGCTAAAGTCAATCCTGACCCCATGGAATATGGCTAAAGTCAATCCCGACCCCATGGAAAACGACCAAAGTCAACCCTTGATTTCCCCGTAAAAGCAATGCTTTGATTCCGGAGTAGGTCAACTCATCAACCACTTACGAGTTCTCTCGACTTGTAAGGAAGAAAATTCTCTTGTGAGATCCTTACGACTCTCAAGAGAAAACGCACTTAGGAATCCTCACGATTCCTAAGGAGAAAATACACCTACGAGATCCTCACGACTCGTAGCGAGAAAAGTCTTTATGAGACCCTCACGGCTCATAAAGTTGGAAAGTCTTAGGCGGCAGATCCGAACCTGTTTCCTAAGCCATTGCTGCTCTACAAGGAGGTCAAGATGGACTATCTGCGGGCCACATTTGCCAAAGCCACATTCGCCAACGAAATAAAAAAGCTACTTATGGGTCCTCACGATTCGTAATGAAAAAATACCCGAGTGAGATCCTTATGACCCACGGAGGCGATTAACACTTAGAGATCCTCACGATTTCTAGGGAGAATTTACACCTACGAGATCTCCTCGACTTGTAGGGAGAAAAAACCTTCTTGAGACCCTTACGGCTCATGAAGATGAATAAGGCTTAGGCTACAAGGACTCTAAACTTATCCCCTAAGCCGTCAATTCTTTTGCCATGCATAACTCTGTACTACTTCATCCACGTACATGCTTACGTGGGCAAAGTAGTAGGGGGCATTTGTTCCCGCCAAAATTTTGGCTCAAAACTCGCTCCCTTATAAAGTGATAACAATAAAATGAAAAAATAAAGGGAAAAACTCCACATGAAAAGAATGTAACAAATGTCTCAACGCTAAGAGTTAAAACATTCTGAGGCAGCGCCTCACGTGCAAAACACGAGAGCGCCAAAAGCGCCAATGCTAAGAGTCAAAGACTCTGATGCAGCGCTCACGTGCAAAGCACGAGAGCGCCAGCGCTGAGAGTCATAGACTCTGAGGCAGCGCACCATGTGCAAAGCACGTGAGCGCTAGCGCTAAGAGCGCTAGCGCTAAGAACACTGCACTCTAAGCAGCGCAGCAAAGCACGTGATCGCTAGTGCTAAGAGCGATGCACTCCAAGCAGCGCACCACGTGCAAAGCATGTGAGCGCTAGCGATAGAACAAAATGTTCTCGGCCTTTAGATCAAGGATCCAACGAACATGATTAAAAATCATCAATTGACTAGAATAAAATTCTGTTAAGGAAACATTCCTCAGAATCTTTCCAAACAGGAAAGATTATGCTCTGAAAATTAGAGCACCGTTGGATCAATCACCAAAATACAGAATAAATTCTGTATGGGGAAAATTTCCCAATCTTGTTAAAAATAAGAAGATTGCCTTCTGTAAATCAGAAGCTCTTGGATCAAAGATCCAACAGGGGAAACATCCCCAAATCAATTAGAGAAAAGATCTCTTCAACTGATTCAACAAATCAGCCATCATTATATAAAGAACCCAAGACTTCAAGTCTTATAGAGAGAGACCTCCCCATAAGCTTTCAAATAAAAAGAGATAAAGAGAGAGGAAACCCCCCATAAACTTTGAGAAATATCAGAGAGAAGAGCAAGCTCTCAGCAGAAGAAGAATTTCTTCAAGGTAAAATAAAGAGATCAAAGCATCTCATCAGAAAAAGAACTTAGTTCTTATGCTAGATCATAGATCTATAAGAAAACTGTCTTTCACAAAAGAGATCATAACATCTCATTATAAAAGGGGGAGGGTGGAGAATAATTCAATTCTCTTAGGATCACAGATCCATAAAGGCAAAGTCTTTCACCAAAAACATAAGAGAGTGAAACATCTCCGATAAAATAAGAACTTTGTTATTAGATCCATGAGACAAAGTCTCTTATAAGAGAAAATTTAATTCTCAGAGCGCAAAGCTGCCTAAAAAGAGCCTTAGCGCTCCAATTAAAAGGAGCGCCTCAGCGCTCCAAATCTAGCGCACAGCGCTGCAGAGCCTTAGCGCTCCAAATTTCAAGAAGCACCTCAGCGCTCCAAGTCTGGCGTACAGCGCTAAGCGAGCCACGTGCTTTTCACGTGTGCGCTATTTCAATAGAAGCGTTCTGTACTCATTGACTGGCGCTTGGCGCCAAGCGCGCCACGTGCTCCTCACGTGTGCGCTACTTATCAGAAGCGCTCTGCGCTCATTGACTGGCGCTCAATACCAAGCGCGCCACGTGCTCCTCACGTGTGCGCTACTTAAACAGAAGCGCTCTACGCTCATTGACTGGCGCTCAACGCAAAGCGCGTCACGTGCTCCTCACGTGTGCGCTTCTCTCATAAGAAGCGCTTTGCGCTTATTGACTGGCGCCAAGCGCACCACGTGCTCCTCACGTATGCGCTATTTCACAAGAAGCGCTCTGCGCTCATCAACTGGCGCACAGCGCTAAACGCACCACGTGCTCCTCACGTGTGCGCTAAAGGAACATAAATTGTTCTTTAAATAAAAGCCCAGAGCTATAATGAATGCTCAGCACTCAATAAAAGACAAAAGGGCTGTCAGAATCTAAACCAATGCTCAGCATTGTTAAATATTCAACATTTTAACTAAATAGGCCGTGCTAAAATTGGCCACATAACCCTACCTCAGATTAATTGAGCCCATATGCTCATAAATCTTTGATCTTAGTCCCAAATTGGACTACAGATCTCCCAATCAATATTGGTTCAAGGGTACATCTCTTCACTCCTCTGATATTTGTTGTTGTAATCCTTCAACGTCTTCAGAGAGGTGACGGGTCCCGACAACCAGACATTCCACGGACTGTGGGGTCCTTAAACTCATGGACTATGATGTCCTTAAACTTTACAGACCATGACGTCTCTAAACTACCATGGACTATGATGTCCTTAAACTTGACGGACCGTGGGGTCCTTAAACTCATGGACTATGATGTCCTTAAACTTTACAGACTATGATGTTTCTAAACTACCATGGACTGTGAGGTCCTTAAACTCATAGACTATGATGTCTTTAAACTTTACAGACTATGACGTCTTTAAACTACCATGGACTATGATGTCTTAAACTTGACGGACTATGGGGTCTTTAAACTCATGGACTATGATGTCTTTAAACTTTACAGACTATGACGTCTTTAAACTGGACCGCAATGTCCCTAAACTAAAACAATAGAGCCCAAATGCTCTTTTGTTGGATCTAAATGATCGTGTTAAGTAGATCTTAGTCTAAAATTAGACTAACGTATCCTTAACAAATGTTTAAGTTGATCTTAGTCTCAAATGAGATTAACGATCCTTAAACCCAACCCAAAACCAAATCTAAAAAAAATACGGATTTAGACTAATCCACGCCCTACGGGCGACAACATAAATTAGTCTCCGTATACAATCCACGGGCAACTAAAAACAAAATAAACACACACGACACGAAGTGACCATTTGGAGAAGGAGAAAGTGGTTATCGCGATGCGGTAGCGTAATTAACTGCAGGGGCTTGCGCCTGCAGGGAAGAGCGTCCCCACAATAAAAAACCCCACACAATGAGGGGGAATCTGATGAAGTCTTCTACAACGGCCGCATCTGTCTAAACCTCCGATATACGGTGCCATAAATCAACTTGGAATTTTCGGAGAGGTGGACGGATAAAACCAATTAGCATCTGCCCCCAAAATTCAGGCCGGACGTCCCAACGTCCCGGTCGCGTCTTTCGGTGGAGAACAGTCCCCATTTGTTTTCCCCCTCATTTCCTTCATCTTTTCCCCACTTCCTCTCACCATGGCTGCCTTCTCCCTCCACCTCCTTTTCATCCTCACAAACACCCTCAATCCCACCTCAAAACTCCATCTCCCTTTCACAAAAAAACATGCACAAGCTCACTACAAGCACTTTGAACCAAGAAAGTTTGGATTTTGAAGACTTGGGGCAACTCAAGAATATTCTTGAGTTGCCAAATGAGATAATTCTTTCACCTTTAGCATAGTATTCCATTCACTTTAGCTTCCATGTTAGTTTAGAAGTGATTTAGTGTAGATTAGTGAACTTAGAAAATTTCTAGAAGAGGTTTGAGGGATTTTGAATTGAGAAAGTGTAATTGAGGTTAGTAGAGGCCATGCAACCCCTGTAGTGATTGTATTTTGGGTTTAACCAGAGACAAACCTTAATTCACGAACTTTAAAATCTGCCGATATTGGATTTTCTGGAAATTATGGTGATGTATTGAGATCTGCTATCACTCGGGGACCCTAAGAATTTTTTAGCAAAGACTGAGATGTGTGCAGGCAACCTAGGAGCTAACCCCAAGAACTGAGACCCTACTCCCTCCACTTGGCCGCAAATTTAATGTTTCTGGCCGCAAATTGCGGCCAGGGTGGGGTGAAATGTATCCGTGTTTGGTCCATGGCTTCATCTCAAGTAAAATAGACCCTCCATGTATGTAAAATTGGCTAATTTCACCTAGGGTAAAATCTGGAGAAAGTTTTCATAGTTTCCGATTTTGTTTTGCGGCTTTTAATGAATTGGAATTTGGTATTTGTGTTTTATCTCGATCACTTGACGTTTGCACGTCAATCTCGAGGGTTGTTTGGTCATTCTTGCATGTGTAGACCATAGGTTTAAACCTATGTATGATACGCGTGCCGTTTTAGTTTTCGCGTGCGATTTTGGTTTACGATACTATGTGTGATATGTAGATACCCCCACATGGACTTCGGATGATGAAGAAGAGGATGGCGACATCGACTTTGGCAAGCGAGGATCAAGATGAGTAGATATATATCTACGAGGGAAGTCGGATGGATGGCGTATAGCACCCCCACAGTTTCGTTGTGCAGTATGAAAATGTATTATATCTATATATTTATATGTTATTATAAGATGTGTATATTTAGCTAGAAATGCTTTAGAGGACTTTGGGTTAGTGTAAGCGTATTTGGTAGTTAATGCTATAGTTTAGTGTTAGTCGTGAAACCCTAGAATAAGGTTTACACTCACGCACACACACACGCATACACTTGTTTACTTGTGCGTATATGGGGATATAGATACATGTATACATATATGTTTGTGAGTATGTGTATATATATATATATGTATACATATACATGGATAATGAGGATAGTACATGGTACTTGGAGATGAGTCGATGAGATTGGGCATGGAGCCACGAGATCGGTGATATGATTTGGTTCGTATTATAAGATACAACATGTTATTATAGCGGGTCTTTAGGCGGTGTGTTTTCATACACACGCATATATATATGTAGATGGTATCAGTATGTACTAGATTTTAGATCAGTACCCCTAATACAGGATATGATGATAAGGATACCAGATGAATAATGAGATAATACGATACTTGACCCGTACCCAGATTTGGGATGCCGTACGAAGGATTTACCGTACGTGATATGATCATGATGATAGATCCGCACTCTTGACTTAAGGATGTCATATTATATATTATATCGTACGTGATACTATTGAGGCGGGATCACCGACTATTAGATATATGTATCGACTCAGACTTAGGTGGTTTTCCTTACCCTTTCGATTAGTCTGTTAGTTTAGTCCTGTAGTTTACTTAGTAGATGTTAGACTGGGCTCGAGTCATACCTATTTCAAAAACTAACGAATCGTGAGTATTTTAAAGACAGGCCAAGGGGTACTACGGATATTTCAAAGGACGTACCTTTTCTTAAAAATGCCGTAGCCCCTATTTTCTAAACACCACGATTCGTGCTATTTCAATGCCAAACGGTATGACTCGTGTATATTAATGTATATTCTTATATGTTGCGCTTGTTATTCATTTTCCGCATATTCTTGCTATTCGCATCGCATCGCATGTTTAAATATGTTTTATTGTTATAATGAACCCATGTTATCAGGACACCAACACCATTACCGATGATGTGTATGTCTACGAACACTTACTTTCCGGCTCACACACATCATCATCGGTAATTGCCATGTCATGTACACTTTAGAAAATATTGATTCATCGATATCGCTTGCTAGCTGATAGTTCCGATATATCATTACTGTGCTAGATTAGACATTGCATTTATTATTGAGATACTTCATGCATTTATATATTCGTTTGTCATGAAATATTATGGAGCTTTATGCTAGTATTCACTGTCTATTGATATCGTGATTTGAGATTTCGGATTTCCATGAGATTTATGGTTTTGGAGAAACCGCAAGGATTTTATAAACTGATTATCATTTCTAAAGATAAAATTTACGGTTTTCTCATGATATGATATGAGAGATGTCCACCATGAGTTTTCTCGGCTCTTGAGCGATATCATACATCCGATTCAAGGAGGAGGAGGAACCGTCTATAGGTTCATGGTGGACCCGGTTCGGTATCCCGAGGCAAGATGGTCGCAGATGATGGCGTTGAGCCTGGTAGGGGAGCACTACCGACTGGTGATTTTATTGTGACTCGACGGATATCCGGAGGATACCGATCGGAGTATAGGCCAGTCCGAATAGCCGGAGCCCTAGATACTGAGATTTGATGATACGGGCCAGTCCGGATTGCCGGAGCCTGAGATATTGAGATATTGTGATTTATATATTTTGTGTCAATGCTAGACACTGATTCCCTGTTTATTTCATTGATGATACTTCGATTTTATTACAGATATCTCACTGAGATAAGAAAAACAGTTTCCTTATTAGATGTATTCTGTTTTCATGCATACATACATCACATATATGATATGTTGCTACCTGAGGCACTGACACGAGCACTTGGTATTACACTTATGTATAAATGTTTACCCATGCCATTATTAGATGCTTCAGGCTATATCATTTTGAGGATATATATATACTATCGTATGACCTAGGATTGAGTCATACATACGATTTCTGCTCGGTGATGTTTTCTACTCACGAGTTGGCAACTCGCCCCGTTGTGCCACAGTTTCTTGCTTGCAGGTTTTGCCGTACAAGTTTCCTTGGCGGCTTTGCTGGCACACTATTTCATTCCGGGTGATTTCTTTGGTAGGTTGGTTCACTCGCATCGTGACCACCATTGTACTTTATTTTATTCAGTTGTATCTAGTAAACTCCATCAACCAGACTTGTATATTATTTCAGAATTAGAAAACCAGTTGTTATTCTTTCGACCTTAGAGTCGCGCTTTTATTATTATGGTTTTCTTGATGATTTTGGGTTTCCTTTTGAGTTTTGATCCTCACCCTTCGGCGTTGTATATTATATTGCTTGCGTGGTTGTGACCGCCAATTGGCGAAGAGTTAGCTCCCGCTTGGGGATGCCTTTATTCATATTATTCATGTTTGTACCCATTTTGGGCCAGTATTTACAAAGAAAACTCTGCCGAAATTTTCAGAAAAGACTTGAAATTTTAAAAATACATACTTCGGCTATGTTATTAAAACCACTTGCTTTAAAACTAAAGTTTTCCTCCGCTTTCTTCTTTAAATGGTTTAGATTTCTGGGATTTTAGCTTACTTGAATTAGATGAGGTCCTATAGACTTCATATGATTCAAGTGCCAGTCACGTGCCATTTCGGGTCGTGACAACCCCCTCGAACTCACACCCTCATCCTTTTTCTCCATCAACAGCACCACCGACCCCCAGCTCTATCACCTCCCTCATCACTTCTCCTTCTTTCTCTTCTTTACCGACACGAGAACACCGAATCGCCATCACCGCCTGTCCCTTGTGGGCTAACCCCGAGCCCTACACAAACTAAGACTAAGTCGGGCTTGCAGCATCATCGTTGTCAGCAGCAGCAGCAACCGCAATAACACCACCACCACCTTGGCTGATCCTGGCTCATCAGTCCATTCGACATGATCACAAGCCGTGAACTGAAGCTCAAAGACTGGGCTCGAGTTCACGTGACCGGCAAAGACTAAGTCGGGAATGAAATATCTCCTATAAAATAAGAACTTTGTTCTTAGATCTATGAGACAAAGTCTCTTATAAGAGAGAATTCAATTCTCAGAGCGCAAAGCCGCCTAAAAGAGCCCTAGCGCTCTAATTAAAAGAAGCGCCTCAGTGCTTCAAATCTAGCGCACAGCGCTGCAGAGCCTTAGCGCTCCAAATTTAAAGAAGCGCTTTGCGCTCCAAATTTCACAAGAAGCGCTTTGCGCTCATTGACCGGCGCTCAGTACTAAGCGCGCCACGTGCTCCTCACGTGCGCGCTACTTAACAGAAGCGCTTTGCACTCATTGACTGGCACTCAGCGCCAAGCGCGCTACGTGCTCCTCACGTGTGCGCTACTTCATAAGAAGCACCTTAGCGCTCCAAATCTGATGACCAGCGCCAAGCGCACCACGTGCTCCTCACGTGTGCGCTACCCAACAGAAGCACTCTGCGCTCATTGACTGGCGCACAGCGCCAGGCACGCCACGTGCTCCTCACATGTGCGCTAAGAGAACATAAACTATTCTATAAATAAAAGCTCAGAGCTATGATGAGTGCTCAGCATTCAATAAAAGACAAAAAGATTGTCAGAACTCAAACCAATGCTCAACATTGTTAAATATTTAACATTTTAACTGAATGGGCCGAGCCCAAGTTGGCCACAGATCCCTAATTAAGCCTATATGCTCATACATTTTTGATCTTAGTCCCAAATTGGATTACAGATCTCCCAACCAATATTGGTTCAAGGGTATATCTCTTCACTCCTCTGATACATGTCGTTGTAATTCTTCAACGTCTTCAGAGAGGTGACGGGTCCCGACAACCAGACATTCCACGGACTGTTGGTTCCTTAAACTCATGGACTATGATGTCCTTAAACTTTACGGACCGTGGGGTCCTTAAACTCATAGACTATGATGGTCTTTAAACTTTACAGACTATGATGTCTTTAAACTAGACTATGATGTTTTTAAACTCCATGGACTATGATGTCCTTAAACTTCTGGACCGCAAAGTCCCTAAACTAAAACAATAGAGCCCAAATGCTCTTTTGTTGGATCTAAATGATCCTGTTGAGTTGATCTTAGTCTAAAATTAGACTAACGTATCCTTAACTAACGTTTAAGTTGATTTTAGTCTCAAAATGAGATTAACGATCCTTAAACCCAACCCAAAACCCAAATCTAAGAAAATACGGATTTGGACTAATCCACGCCCTACGGGAGACAACATAAATTAGTCTCCGTATATAATCCACGGGCAACCAAAAACAAAACAAACACACACGACACGAAGTGACCATCTGGAGAAGGAGAAAGTGGTTACCGCGATGCGGTAGCGTAATTAACTGCAGGGCTTGCTCCTGCAGGGAAGAGCGTCCCCACAATTAAAAACCCCTCAACGTGGGGGAATCTGACGAAGTCTGCTATATCGGCCGCATCCGTTTAAACCTTCGATATATGGTGTCATAAATTAACTTGGCATCTTCGGAGAGGTGGACGGATAGAACCAAATAGCATCTGCCCCCCAAAATTTAGGCCGGACGTCCTAACGTCCCGGTCGCATCTTTCGGCGGAGAACAGATTCTGGCACGCCCGGTGGGACCTTTTCCTCTTTCCACTCCACATTTCATGTGTCGTGTTTCGCGAACGAATCGCAGTTTGACATGGTTGCCTTTGGATGTGAAGTACTAAGATTTGGTGTCTTGCTCCGTGCAGAAAACAGAGAAAATGGCTTCCAACTGCACCAACTGCAACAACAATTCCCGCTCCGCCCCGTCTGGAGGAGTGACCTATGAGCCTCAGACGGCCTCCCTTTTTACAATGCCAGTGGAACAAGTGACGCAAGCCACCACTGGGCTATTTTTCGGGACCATGATCCCACCAGCAAACTTCAGTGCTCCAATGCCGTCGTACGAAGTTCCAAAGAAGTCGGTTTTTGATCGGCTTACCACTACCGCGGCTCCTCTCAACGGGTCGCCCAAGTCCAATACCTCAGTTTTCAATAGACTGGGCTGAAGCTCAGATGGGCCCGTCAAGAAGCCCACAATTCCTGAAGGGGTTATCCCGAAGCGGATAGCCATTCCTGCCCCTGAAGTCGTCAGAGCGGCTTCCCCTGCTAAGGGGCCGGTCTTCACAAGACTGGCCATTTCGGCTTCCGCTCCAGATGAATTCATCAAAACTGCTCCCCCTGCACGAAAGTCCGCCTTCGACAGGTTGGCCATCCCCTCTCAACGGACTTCGGTATTCGACAGGCTAACGATGACAACAGCCCCTCATCAGAGTGGGGGGTATGAAGAGCCACCCCCATAGCTGAGCCAGTACCGTCTGCTCGACACGCTCGACGTCGCCACTGGCGCCGAGTGAGAAAAGCTAGGGGCAGTTCCCCTTCTGGATTTACTCCGCCAATTCCAACGGTGGAAGTCGATGCTGCTGTTCCAACTGGGAACAGCTTTGAACCACTCAGGAGGGTCCACAAGAACTCTCCGACTGATATGCTGAAAAGAACTCCTCCACCAATGGAGAACGTTACAAAGGTAAAGCTGGAGCAGCCCCCTCAGCGGCTGTCCTCTAAAATTCACAAGGTCTGGCGACAGGTCCAAGACTCGGTGATCAACCAAGACTACTCCCGCCGATCGAAGAAGATGAAGGTTCGGCAAGAGAAGGACCACTCTGTCATACCACAGAAGGCGTCATCTACTTGGGTGCCCGCTGCAACGGCCCCCTCAACTTCGACCGCCCATAAAAGGAGAAGACCGGAGAAAATTCCTACGTCTGCGACGAATCTAAAGGGTGCTGAACCTAAATGCCCCAAGTCTGGGGGCATGGTCGTGGACACTGTTTATATGGTTTCAGGAAAAGAGGATAGCCGTATCTCCACGGGTCATCGACCACTTACTCGGTCTGTGACAAAGGCTCAGGAGCAACAGCAGCAAAAACTCTAGGAGATGTTAACACAGATAGCCGCACTCACTGGGCTAAAAGAAAGCCCGGAGACATCGTCAGAGCAGCGTCATAAACAATAAACCGATGTTGAGTTCCTCCGCAGAATCCTCGATAAGAAGGACAAAGAGGCAGCGGAACAAGCTGCCAACATAAAACGAATGGCGCTTTTATTCTAAGACATGGTGGGGATGATATTACAGCCGGATCCTCCAGCTGAAGACCCTCCAATTATCCTCGAAGACGACCGAGGAGAGACAACAAATCCTCTGCTGGCTCTGTCAGCAGCCAAGGAGGAGACCATCTCCATAGCCACGCTTGATGATTATATAGCTCAACAAATATGAGCTCATCAAGCGAATGAAGCAACCGGCCAAGTCGTCAGAATTGGACGACCCTATCCGGATTGGTACGATCAAATAAAGTACCCGCTAGGATACACAATTCCTAAATTCCATGTGTACAAGGGGACAGGCAATCCCCATCAACATGTCGCTCAGTTCAGGGCTCTCTGCGGCAACACTGGAGGGGATGATAAGCTACTGCTTCGCCAATTCGTCGGTAGCTTGGCAGAGATCAGAGCTTCCCAACAACTCCGTCAAAACTTTTACGGAGATGGAATTGCTGTTCACCCAACGTTTCGCAAGCGCTAGCGAACGCACCCCAATCACGGCATTGATCAACGCCAGAGTGAAGCCAGGCGAAACATGGGTGCAGTACGCGATACGATGGCGGAATCTATGGTCGAAGTGCAAGCAGCGCATCGAAGAAGCGCCTGCAGTAGGCATGTTCGTAGGTACCCTCGATCCGCAGGAGACCATATCCCAGTTCATGATGTTCTTCAAGCCAACTACTTTCCAGGCCTTGATTGACAAGCTGGCCCAAATGGATCAGATGGGTTATAGAACATCTTCTTCGAAGTTGGAATCTCGAAACAAATAGGGGAAAGGGAAAGCGACCTTCGTCGCCAATGCTTAACAGCAGCCTACTGGTCCAAAACCAGCTGATCTCCAAAGTGATAGGCAGCGATTCCTCAACGAAAAGTTAAGACGTCCTTACTCGTTTCCACGGGAGAAAACAAAGAGACCGTTCGAACTGGCGATACGCAACAGGCTCATCAATCTGCCGGATCCGAGACGTCTATTGCAGCCCGGTGATGTCAGCAATCCCAATTATTGCCCTTATCACCGAGTAATAGGCCATCCAATTGAAGATTGCTTCGTATTCAAAGGCTGGATTGAGGACCAATACGAACAGGGCAAATTCGCACTGTCCGAGAATTGGAAAGTAAGCCCGCCCCAGCCGCACGCTCTTAAAAGGTGGACGCGTCGGGGGCATCATGCTCTTTTATAGAAGAAGCTCCATGAGAGGTCGCTCTTTCAGCCAAGACGAAAAGAATGCTTAAGGATCTCCAAACATGCTCGGCGATCAAGTGGAAAAGTCTGCTAGAACCCAAGGTCATCGAGGGAATGCTGAAGCCGCGCCTGACTCCATGAATTGGTAGCGATAATCAAAACGCTCAGGCTCAGCCGTCAAAGTCTTCGAAAAAGAAGAAGAAGACCAAAAAGCCCGTGAAGCATGGTGACAAGCGCACGGACTTGCAAAAACATATTGACGCGTTGGAAGAATATAACCAGAAGGCGCGAACCCCGGTCACGCTTCAAGAGTTTCTCAACCACATCCTTGAAGACGGAGATAGCGACAAAGATGAGGGAGAAGACTCGTCAGATGAACCTGAGGATTATGTGGCAAGCTGCCACATGATCTCTCACTCGCCTGTAGATGGTGAAGAAGCTCCTGATGTAGAGAAACTGGGGGCAGATCCCGAACCGGAACTCCTAGGACCGTCAGACGAGATGATTGACGTATTCCTGAACAAAAATCTTCTGGAAAGCAAAGCTGATCGAGAGCGCGAAATGGCCATATTTGAAAAAGCCAAATGCCGGCGACTGGACGAAAGGGTTAAAACACTCCCACCAGATCAAAGCACATCCGCCGCAAATAAAATCAGGTTCAAGACAAGGAAAAGGTTCGCCAAAGCCATATCGATGGGAATGAAGCTGCCACCCTCCGAAGGAAACACTCCTGATAGGATACACCTTAACAAAGTGGACGTACATCCTAACTTCTGCTTATATCATTAGAGGATTGCACACCCTACTGAAGAATGCAACGCCTTTAAAAATTGGTGGTAAGGGTATGTCGCTCACAGGCAACACTTCAAGAGGATGAAGCGTGAAGCTCATCGACAGCGGAAAAATACGACAGACGAACGAGGAAGAGATGCCTGCAACTGTCACATGGTTGATAGCAGGGGATCGCAAGTTCTCACCTTCGGGAGTGATTCTAAAGAAGAAATGGCTCTCGGCCCTCTCTTCAAAGAATCCACCTCAGGAAAAGAGGAAGAAACGAAGAGCTGCGAGAACATTCAGCTGCGCAATCGCACGCTACCTGAAAAGAATCTCGGACCCGCAAACAAGGGATCGAATAAAAAGGATAAGGGGAAGGAAAAAGTCCCTGAAGATATCGCCCTCAATGACCGAATCGTCGAAGAGCTGGCAGCTAAGGATCCGCCCAAGAAAAACAAGGTGGATTACAACGTTCTGGCACACCTGAGGAAGATACCCTCGCAGCTAAGCATTCTCGACGCCCTTCTGCTATCCAAAGAGGCAAGAGATTCTCTGATCAAGGCACTACAAGAGCCTGACCAGTTTCAAGCTTTCCTCGCCAAAGAAAAGATGAAGGACGAGCTGGAAGAAATTCATACAGCTGACATCACTTTCGGCGATGAAGATCTCCTCCTCGGAACATGCGAGCACAACCGTCCCCTATATGTCTCCGGGTATTGCCATGACCTTAAGATAGGGAAGATCCTAGTTGACAATGGGTCCTCTGTCAATCTTCTAAATGTGAGGGTGTTAAAAGAAATCTGCATGAGCGTTCAACACCTCGCTCGGGATAAAATCACTATCTCCGGATTCGACTCCCAGTCATCACGGACGCTTGGGTCTGTGATACTGACGTTACGCTTTGGGCTGCTCGTCACTGACATCAAGTTTCACATCATTGACGCCAAGAATTGCTACAACGCGTTGCTCGGCAAGCGTTGGTTACACGAGTACAACGTCATCCCTTCTACACAGCATCAGTGTATGAAGTATTTCAAAGATGGTCTTGAGTACACCGTGACAGGGGAACTGAACCCATTTTTCGTAAATGAAGTCCGAAAGTACGAGGATGCAATGTATTTCCTGCCAGACTTTGAAGACATGGAACGATGCCATAAACCAGAGAATAAGCAAAAAGCTATCACCACCATTCCGGTCTTCAGAAGCGATACCGAGGAGGAAGAAGAGATAGTCTATTCGGGACCGCCCAAATGCAACAAGCCTGGACCGTCTACCCCTATGTTGGTCTTCGGCAGCAACTCTGAAGATGAGGTCAATGCAGTATTTTCTATTCGGCCATTAATACAAGCCTTCACTGGCGATGAACGGAGTTTGCAAATTGCCATGGTTCCGTAAAAGCATTACAAAGAGCTCGATGCACTTGATACGTACAGTGTGCAAGAACTGTAGACGTTCTACGTCCCTCCCAGGCTAAAAGATGAAAAGACGATCCTCTTTTATCGATCCGCGGAAACCAAAGTGGAGAAAGAAATCTGGCATGGCGCCGATTCTACGCTTGACAGGCTCCAGCCCATCCGTCTACCCAGATACTACACAGAAGGATTAAAAAGGCTATTGAGGCGCCAAGGCGTACCCTTCAAACAGACTGCTTGAAAAGCTCAGTTCTACAACAGGATCTGGAACGTCCCCGGAATTCAGCGAAAATTTCACAACGGGAGGATGGAAACGATCGGGCTTGGATATGTTCAATTCAAGAAACGGGAGCGATTCCATGGCTGCTACGTCATACATGATTTCGATGAAAAAGGAGATGCTCTATTAGAAGACGCTAACCCTGAACCAAAACGAGGACCCGCCATGAAAATGCCAAGTCCGTCATTCGAAGAACATATGGACAAGCTAATAAAGGAAGCGGGTCAAAAGGTCCGGGATGACCATAGCCGCGAAATGGTCATTTACGAGAAAGCCAGGACGCAGCGCCTCCTTCAGCAGGCTGCGGAGAATGACGATGCTCTTCGTCGCCAGCCCGTCATACAAAAGACCCGACGCAGAGGTAGAAACAAGCTAAAGAACGGAAAAAATGTTCGACAGCGGCAAAGCAGGTCCAAGAAGCCACGCGATTGAGAATTGAGCAGCCAGAATTCGTCTCTTGTAAAGAAGATGGGTCGAGCATATTCTTTTCCCCAAGACAAGACGAGGAAGATATTCGGTCTTGTCGTGAAACATCAGATGATGACACTCCCGGAGTCTAAGCACCCCGAGCAGGCAGGCGAGGTCTCTCACCCAGACTATTGATCCTATCACCGAGTAATAGGACATCCTCTTGAAGACTGCTTCATATTCAAAGACTGGGTAGAGGATCAGTATCAGTAAGGCAGGTTCGCTTTATCCAACAGTTGGAAAATAACCCCACCACAGAAGCACGAACCGAAAGCCACGTATGCAGCGAGAGTAAAGCCGGATCAACATCGGTCATGGAAGCGATCTCGTACCTGTCACGCGATAACGCTGTCAGGAGAAGGAGTATGCGAGGATATGGATGACTTCCCCTGGTGCTTCGAAAACGATGATGATGAGGTGATCGCAGAATTTCCACTAGCACCAAAAGAGCTGGAAGATGGAATACATACTACTGCAGATAACCTCAGAAAGATCGACTTGGGGGCGGCAAACGACCCGTGGCCAACGTTCGTCAGCGAACTGCTGTCTAAAGAACAGGTGGCCACGCTAAAAGACGTGCTCATGCAGTATAAAGACTGGTTCGTATGGAACTACTCCGAAATGCCGGGATTAGATCCAGAAATAGCCGTCCACAAGTTGGCGATATCTCCAAACGTCAAGACAATCAAACAAGCACCAAGGAGGATGCGGCTCGAGCTTGAGATGAGCATCAACGCCGAAGTCAAGAAGATAATCGACTCCAGCTTCATCCAGGAAGTTCAGTACCCTGACTGGATCGCCAACATCGTCCCAGTGACGAAGAAAAATAGGACGGTGCGCATCTGTGTGGACTTTTGAGACCTCAACAAAGCCTGCCCGAAGGATGACTTTCCCATACCGGTTACCGAGCTGATGATAGACAACACGTCCACTCACAAAGTCTTCTCCTTCATGGACAGCTCATCAGGGTATAATCAAATAAAAATGCATCCTGAAGACCAGAAGCATACCGCATTCGGGACTCCTCTGGGCATATTCTGCCATAAAGTAATGCCTTTCTGTCTGAAGAACGCTGGCGCTACCTATCAGAGGGCCATGACGAAGATTTTCGATGACCTCATACATGAAGTCTTCGAATGCTACATCGATGACCTTGTGGTGAAAAGCAAATCGCACAAGGAGCATTGGGAGCATATAAAAATAGTGTTCCAAAGTCTTCGGAAATACAACTTGAAGATGAACCCTCTGAAATGCGCGTTCGGAGTTTCCTAGGGAGAATTCCTAGGATTCATCGTACGACATTGAGGCATCAAAATAGACCCGTCGAAGATCAAGGCGATCATGGAAATGCCTCCGCCAAGGACTCTGAAACAACTGCGGTTTCTCCAAGGAAAGCTGGCATATATCCGACGGTTCATAGCTAACCTCTCCGACAAGTGTCGCCCCTATAGCCACTTGATGAAGAAGGGGACCCCATTCGTCTGGGATCACAGATACCAAAGCGCACTTGATGAAATCAAGCAACACTTGCAGAATCCGTTGGTATTGACCACTCCGGTCAAGGGAAAGCCTCTCATCCTGTACACAACGGCCCTTGAAGGTTCTTTAGGCGCGCTATGGGCACAGGAGAATGACCAAGGGAAAGAGAGAGCCCTCTACTATTTGAGTCGAGTTCTCCTGGGGGCAGAGAACAACTACTTCCCTATCGAAAAACACTGCCTGGCGCTAATCTTCGCGATAACAAAGCTCCGGCACTATGCGTTGGCGCATGAGGTCCATCTCATATCAAAGTGGATCCTCTCAAATATTTGATGTCAAGAGCCATACTAACAGGATGACTCGCTAAATGGGCCCTGCTCTTGATGGAGTTCTCGATAACTTATCGTCCCCTCAAGGCAGTAAAAGGCCAGGCTATCGCCGACTTCCTCGCTGAGCATCCGATACCTGCCGATTCACCCCTAAATTGCGAATTGCCAGACGAGCACGCGTTTGACACAATTGACAGGGAGAAAAGAGAGAGTGATACCCGATGGGAACTCTACTTTGACGGGGCATCTTCCATGAAGAAGCGAAAGCACAACTTGTAGGGTTCCTAGGCATACTCATGAGGTTCTACAAGGCATCAACCATGCCAAAATCAAATTTTTATGTGCCGAATAACCCTATGCAAGATCGTTTACTAGAGGTAAGGCGAAACTAAAAGCAAGTAAACTACTTTACTACTGAGTGAAAGGGTTTACAACCTTTGTAGATCCGGTCCTCTACTTCTAAAGCTCCGTGTTGACATCCCTTCGCTGCGATCATCGGGATCCCGGACCCTAGCATTGGTTTCTTCGGAGAAATGAGCGGGCTAGGTCGTTGACTTCGAGGCCGAATATGATCTACGTCGGGGAGACTCAAACTCAAGCTATTCCTTCACTTGGTCAAGAACTTTGTGAAGAGAACACCCTATACTACATAGCAAGTAGTAGAGGATGAAGAAATAGGAAGTGGGCTCACTTTAGAATTGTTTTTCTCACACTTTTTCTCCTGGCACCATTGGAGCTAGCAATCTTTTGATGAAGCTTGATGAAGAAGAAGAAGAAGAAAGAATAAAGAGAATAAATAAAGAATGAGACTTATCCTTTTAATTATGGCACCATGGTTGAGTTATGCCCTCATGCTTAACTCATGTAGAGAATTAACCAAGGTTTTAGGTTAAGGGTTAGGTTAAAGAATATCAAGAGAAATGACAAAAGAGTGGACTTTGTCAAAGTTTCTCCAAGCTTCTTCAAGCTTGACAACTTTGACTAAGTTCAACTCTTTTGTTAAATCTCTTGATAAAACAATAACCCTAATCTTAATCCTAATCTTGATACAAGTCTCATACACCTATCTTGTGTGTATCATCAAGCATGATACAAACATGTACACTTGCATATATCACATATAAACAATGTGCACAAACTAGTGAGAAAACAATTCTTAAGTGAACCAATACTAGTTAATGTAAAGCAATATATCAAATATATAATTATACATTAAATCATTAAATCAACACTTGATTTAACGATCCGGTCATATTGCATATAACCGACTAATATCATGTGTAACAACTTATCAAATCAACACTTGATCCGATAACCCGGCTATATCGCATACAACCGATCAATGTCATGAATCGCGAGAATAGAATACGGTATCTCATATCGTATTAATCTCGGTCCCGTACATATCTCATATGCGCTCCTATTTCGTTTCGCTTGAGCCAGAAAACCCCTGTGTAAGACTCTAAAAACTTGTCAATACGCCGGCAGTAGGTGATGATCATATCAAACACCCATAAGCCGCAAGCGGTCTGCTAAACGTAACGGCCACCCGGGTATTGAGCGATCAGAAGATCAACGAGCAAGTCCGCTCACACTCCTGCGAATCCAACCAGTAACACTTACCGCACAGTCCGGTCTGTTCGTCTGATATGTCGCATATCTCGCCTAGGGGTGGTAAACGTCAGACCCCAGTAGCTTGATAAGTCATGCTGATGTAAGGTCCACAACAAGCATGAAACTACTGATAACACTTACCAGTAAATCACTGCAACCCTGGCCAGGGATTTCCAGTTATGGCCAGAAGAGCATAGCGCAACATCAACCCCCAATACCGGGAGAGACGAATCCCCTCCTATCGCTCATTGCCTCCATGTGAATCGGGACTGTACCCAAAAACCACCTGTTTGCACGACTCAGTAGAGCCATGGTAGGGTGGAAATCAAAGCACAGTGGGAGACACATAAGACTCTATGACGATCTCGGGTCAACAGACTAAGCTGTACCAGTGTCACCAGAGAACTGCCATCTGACGTGACGTATAATACCATCTGGGAGTTCTCGGCGAGTCCGTTCAGTATACCCAGTCACCACTGAGCATCCGCATACCATCTCTGATGTCAAACACCAATGGATATGGGATCATCCATCGCCCATCACATGGGTCGAGAAGATATACGCTAGTCTACTCTGGAATATCGATGCCCCGTCTCGATATTCCCACGACTAGGAACATTGAAGGATGTACTCATGGACTACCCAGGCCCCACTAGTATGATCTACATCACAATCCTGGAAGTCGAGCACACATCCTAAGGGCTTTATCAACATGTAATAGAGAGACAGCAAGTATACATGTTAAGATAAAGAGCAACCAGATAGCGTACTATCATGTCGAGCAAGAAAGTCCTACCTATATATATTCCAGCATCCACTACAATATACATCCTATGTACAGTAATGGCCTCTAGGGCATACATATCACTAACAATCTCCCACTTGCACTAGGGCCATCTGTAGCAGTGGTTGCAGTATCTCATACTCAACCATCCCATAAAAGTCTCTCTCTGGGAAAAGGCCTTTGTGAGTGGATCCGCCGTGTTGTCCTCTGAGTCTACTCTCCTAACCTTGATCACCCTGGAGATCAACTATCTCCATGATCAGGTGATGCTGCCTCAGAGCATGTCTGGGTCACTGATGGGACCGGGGTTCCTAGGCCAAAGCCAGACTTCCATTGTCACACAATGGTAGGAACCTAGTTCATCTCATGAACTAATATACACCCAAACTGCCTCTTTGGTAGTATCTTTGATAGCGATGTCACCAGCCTTTATCGTCTAGTTTGCCACGGTATCTTAGCTTGGAACTCTTCCAACATACCGTCCCTCTACTGATGGTAAAGACAATGCCTGCGACTGACATTCAGTCGTCCTTATCACCTTGGAACCTTTCCAGTGATTCTCCCCAGGATCCATTGATACCATCTTACTATACCTAGTGAGATTCCTAACATCCATTTAGATCTATCTCATAGATCCAAAACCCAGGATTTAGGAGGTATCATTTTGATCCTATATGGAGAATCCTTGTGATAAGAGGAGATTGACCGTGCGTAGTATAGGAAACTCTTTTCCTATCAAGAGTATGTTGTCCACGTACAATACGAGAATGACCACCTTACTCTCTACTACCTTTTTGTATATACAAGGTTCATCTACCATTTTGATGAAGTCAAACTCTTTGACTATCACATCAAAACAGACGTTCCGACTTCGCGATGCCTGCTTTATTATGTAAAGCAACTTGCACACGTTTCCGCTGCTCCCACTGTTTACGAAGCCCTCTGGCTATGTACTTATAGACGTTCTCTTCTAAATCAATATTTAGAAAAATAGTCATGACACCCAACTACCAGATATCGTAGTCATGGTATGTAGCAAAGGCAAGTAGGATCCGGATGGACTTAAGCATAGCCACTGGAAAAAGGTTTCATCATTATCCACGCTTGGTCGATGACGAAAACCTTTAACAAGTCTAGCTTTGAAAGTCTCAACTTTTCCATCTACACCAAGTAATCTTCTCAAGATATACTTGCTCCTGATGGGGATTTAACCCTTCAGATATGGCAACCAAAATCCATACTTTGTTGGTGTACATGGATTCCATCTTAGATCGCTAAGCATCCAGCCATTCTTACAGAGTCCCCACTCTTGATGGCCTGCTCGAAAATAGTTGGGTCATCATCTCATGATGCAATCCTCGCTCCCACTGTCATCGAGAAACTGAAGTATCTCTCAGGCGGATGAGGAACCCTACTAGATCGACGGAGAGGCTGAAGTTCGTCGGAAACTATTGAATCCTTTGGTTCTATCAAATCATCAGCTGTAGTTTGTATAGCTGGAAATCCTTCCAGTTCTACAGAACTGATCTTGCCTCGAGCTTGTCCGGATTTTGCTTTTGACATAGGCCGGACAACCCCAAATCTTAACTTGCTTAAGAGATGGGCTCTTCCCATACCATATCTCATATGGAGTGGTAGGCAGTGATCTGATTCGAACCTAATTCAATAGGTATGCAGCTTCTTAAGTGCATAACCCCAAAAAGGAAACATGTAACTCAATAATACTCATCATAGAGCACACCATATCCAATATGGTGCGATTGCTCCGCCCCGATACGCCTACGTGCTGTGGTGTATACGGAGGAGTAATGCTGAGAGAGAATCTCATTCTCCTTTAGAATAGTCCAAGAATTCCATGCACAAGTATTCTCCTCCCTGATCTTATCATAGGACATAATACTTATACCTGTATTGGTTCTCTACTTCTAACTTATATTCATTGAATTTCTCAAAAGCTTCAGACATGTGTTTCAACAGAAACATGTGTCCGAATCTTGAGAGATCATCAGTGAATGTAAGGAAGTAGAAAGAAACAGTCCTGGCATATGTAGACTGGGGACCTTCATACATCACTATGTATTAGTCCTAAGAGTCCACTAACTCTTTCTCTGTTTCGAGTAAACAGAGCTATGGTCATTTTATCTTTGTGACATGACTGGCAAGTTTCATAAGATGTAAATTTAAACTGATTTAAATATGCATCTAAATGTAACTTAGCTAGTCGGGTCGCATTGATATGACCTAGTCTACAATACCTCAAGAAGAATTCGTTCATTTCTGAACTCTTCCTCTTGTGTGTGTTCTGTACGTAAGGAACTGTAGTTTGATTTAGAATGTATATGCTTTTAGATAACGTGCCTGAACCGATCAACTATTGATATAGGAAATGTTCAAAACATTATCCAACAATACAAAATTATATCCTTTCTTTACTAATAAAGAGACTGATATGATGTTGTATATCAGGTTCGGTATCTAATAACATTCATTCAGAATCAATGTATTTGGAAATACAGGGTGATAGTGACCGACAGACTTGGCTGCAACACTTGTACCGTTTTCTGTCTCATGAAACTTATCACCCGTTCTCAGTTCTCTACCTTTCTTTAGCCCATGTAACAGATTACATATGCGGGATCCTGATCCGGTATCTAATACCCAGGACGTAGAGGATACAGAGAAACAGTTCTTTATAATGAACACACCCGAAGAAGATGCATCATCATGCACTTTCTTCGTTTGGGCGGCACGGGAAATCTGGTATTCCCCTAATTCCTGCTCTGTCTTATAACAATTATAAGTTGGAGCGGGACCAACGTTCCCCAGCTCAGTATAACAAGCGGGTTCGGTCAATACATCCATATTATTATCTTGATTAAGGCGTGACATGGTCGCTACCTGGAGAGAGAGAGAAGAAAACACTCTGCGTGCGCTCTTGCAAGATTAGATTGGTTATATATTTTATATAATTAGGATGGCTCCCCCTGTTTTTATCAAATCTTCCTTCAAACCTTAAAAGGAAAGACTAGCCGGGATTAATTACACTCTACAAGTTCGTCAATCTTTCAGCCAGACCAGTGCCGGTACTTTGAGGGAGGTTCCCCGTGCTTTCGCACGGACCTAATTAAAGTAAACCTCGCTTTCCCAGGGGCGTAACCCCATTGACACCTTTCTAGACACCTACTTGATCGGCTAATTGTAAAGTGCAAAACTCTCCCAGGAGTAACAATTACTCGCAGTGGGTATCAGGATCCAACTATCATATAGAAGGTATGCAATCTCATTGCAAATTTCAACAGTTGAAACTCCCGATAAAGGTTTTTACCCCTAGCACTTATGACCTTAACTATGGTCAACAAATCATAAGCACTAGTCAAGTTCTACCCGTCATTTCGTGATTAATTAGACCCACCCACATGACCCTTAACTAAGGTCAACAAAGTCACGCGACTGTCCTAACTAATCGCATCATATACGGTGTAGGAAGACATCACTTAGCTACCGTACACTGTGTCTTGACTATGGTCAACAAACACAACACGAATACTAAGTACTCTACTTCCTAAAATGACGGAGGGTTGCGGATGGTTTTTATGAAAACCTTTAACGCTTTGAACTTGATCTCGTTGCGGAATCAAATAGTTTTTAAATGGAGTGTTTTTGAGGCTTTTCTAGTTTTGCTAAAGGGGTCACTCCCGGTGAAGGGATCGTCAACCCTTTCCTCATCGAATAAGGTGCAGGACATATCATATATACTGCTATGCAAAGTAAAAACTATAGAAGCAATCAAAAGACAAACCGAGGGTTGTAGCATCTGCTAATTATTGCTAAAGAGGTCACTCCCGGTGAAGGGATCGTCGGCTCTTTCCTCATCGAATAAGGTGCTAGATGTTCTACAAGGAACACCGCTATGCAAAGCAACAACTAGAGCTACCTAATTTTATTTTTGAAATTTGATTCCACAACATCTTTTAGGTTTATTTTCTTTCATTAATCTCATTAATGAATGTCCCATCATTTAAGTCCACCTAAACATCACAGATAAATACAACGTACACTTATGCCATCCGCATTCGTCTCGATGTCCCGTCTGCACCGTTAGGTTAGGTAACTAACGGCAGAGCGGGGCAGGGCTAGCGCGGGTGTAAAACATAAGCAACGTCTATATAATATATCATATATACTATATACAGTATCAATCCGAACATATCACATGATCACATCACAGATAACGCAGCAGAAAATATCATATGAAATATTGGATATACTAGGACGTCCGTGTTTTATTTTGAGCCTGTATAAAACACAGATTCCACGGTCGTGATGAATATCCAATCCCACACCCCTAGACCCCTACGAGAGCGGCAAGCAACCCTACCAATTCTAGAGTTAGGAGACCCAGACTCGACTCCTCGAGATGGTCTCCCACTGGACCCTAAAACCCGGTTACTTGTGCTCCCCTCCTTGGGTCTATCCTAATGCGGAAAAGTAAATAATATACAATGGTGACATCATCCTCAACCCGGAAGTGCCCCAATAAAAGAATATTACATATAATGAATTTTACATGAATGAAAAAAGAAAAACACTCATCTCACATAAAAAAACCCCGGCTATTCAAACACGACGATCCAATATAACATATCCAGCAACACATAACATCACATGTCATCAACGTAAGTAAATATGCCCATCCCAATTGTCGTTGACATATAGCAACGAAACCGGCGATATCACATATTACACTTACGGTTGTAGAAAAGAATGTGTAAAACTACAACAGTTGGAATCCGCAACCTTCATAGACATCGCATGCCTAACCATTACAAACCCCGCATTTTAGTCTCAAAATCAAAAACTGTTTTCAATATCAAATCGGGCAATTCAACAAGATTCCCGACATTCCGATCGAATGCTCGTCGCAAAATTTAGTAGACAGCCGCACCCCCGGATGCCGTCGATGAAGTGCACTAAGGCGGAACACCGCTGCCGCGAGCACCCAAACGGATGCTTTTGGCTACGGGGTTCTCCTACAGTCACTTGGTCGGGGCTATGGGGCGTGACTGTCTATTAAGTTTACTCGGCGAGTATCCGCGTACGCTACGTGATTGCAACGGACTTTTGATCACATCAAAATCCCGTGGCAACTGATCAAATGAGACTGAACTGCTAGATTTATAACATTCAAATGTTGTTGATTCCAATTATTGTATCACATTCCAGATAAATAGACAATGTTAAACTTTCCGATCGAATAATCAAACACCCAAGTTTTCTCAATAGCTCAACACTTGAGGGGAGTTTAAAAACATCCATTTCATGCCACAGTACCAACGGTCCAGCCGTAGAAGGGTCAAGCCAACGCCTCACATGTGGCACGCCGTACTTCCCCAAACCCTAAGGTTCAAAGGGCAGTTCAAGACGGTCACATAATCGAGTTAAGGTTTGTTGTCTTCTAGAGGGTCCATCGCGTTACTTGCACTACTTAGAACGTTCTTAAACTATGGAAAAAATCCAACACGTGGAAATTTCCCGGGTCGGGAAAAAGTGAGTTATTGATATCCGGTCGAACTTTTTAACACTTTCTAAAATAACCCAGAAAAAACAAAATAAACAAAGTTAAATAATCCGATCGAATCATCGAGTCCCCAATATAACCCAGAAAACTCAACTCTTGAGTATAAATTAAAAATTCCCAGAAAACACAGGAATTAAAGAAAGAAATTACTGTGCAAACCACGTGGCATGATTCACTATTATGGCCGCGGAACCGCCGCGCAAGCCATGGTGGGGCCACGGTTCCACGGCGCATTGGTCGATCTGGGGGCACGTGCTACACAGTAACTCATAGAAAACCCTGCTGAATTTTTTGGATATTTTTAATTCACAAAAATCCACAGTTTCAAAAAATGTACAGAGAAGGGTTTTGATTAGGGTTTCGGGGTTCGATTGGGTTTCTAACTTCGTCTACACTTCGTCTAAAGCTCTAGCTAGGCTCTGATACCACTGTAGGGTTCCTAGGCACACTCATGAGGTTCTATAAGGAATCAACCATGCCAAAATCAAATTTTTATGTCCCGAACAACCCTATGCAAGATCGTTTATTACAGGTAAGGCGAAACTAAAAGCAAGTAAACTACTTTACTACTGAGTGAAAGGGATTACAACCTTTGTAGATCCGGTCCTTCACTTCTAAAGCTCCGTGTTGACGTCCCTTCGCTGCGATCATCGGGATCCCGGACCCTAGCGTTGGTTTCTTCGGAGAAATGAGCGGGCTAGGTCGTTGACTTCGAGGCCGAAGATGATCTACGTCGGGAAGACTCAAACTCAAGCTATTCCTTCACTTGGTCAAGAAATTTGTGAAGAGAACACCCAATACTACATGGCAAGTAGTAGAGGATGAAGAAATAGGAAGTGGGCTCACTTTAGAATTGTTTTTCTCACACTTTTTCTCATGGCACCATTGGAGCTAGCAAGCTTTTGATGAAGCTTGATGAAGAAGAAGAAGAAGAAAGAATAAAGAGAATAAATAAAGAATGAGACTTATCCTTTTAATTATGGCACCATGGTTGAGTTAAGCCCTCATGCTTAACTCATGTAGAGAATTAACCAAGGTTTTAGGTTAAGGGTTAGGTTAAAGAATATCAAGAGAAATGACAAAAGAGTGGACTTTGTCAAAGTTTCTCCAAGCTTCTTCAAGCTTGACAACTTTGACTAAGTTCAACTCTTTTGTTAAATCTCTTGATAAAACAATAACCCTAATCTTAATCCTAATCTTGATACAAGTCTCATACACCTATCTTGTGTGTATCATCAAGCATGATACAAACATGTACACTTGCATATATCACATATAAACAATGTGTACAAACTAGTGAGAAAACAATTCTTAAGTGAACCAATACTAGTTAATGTAAAGCAATATATCAAATATATAATTATACATTAAATCATTAAATCAACACTTGATTTAACGATCCGGTCATATTGCATATAACCGACTAATATCATGTGTAACAACTTATCGAATCAACACTTGATCCGATAACCCGGCTATATCGCATACAACCGATCAATGTCATGAATCGCGAGAATAGAATACGGTATCTCATATCGTATTAATCTCGGTCCCGCACATATCTCATATGCGCTCCTATTTCGTTTCGCTTGAGCCAGGAAACCCCTGTGTAGGACTCTAAAGACTCGTCAATACGCCGGTAGTAGGTGATGATCATATCAAACACCCACAAGCCGCAAGCGGTCTGCTAAACGTAACGCCCACCCGGGTATTGAGCGATCAGAAGATCAACGAGCAAGCCTGCTCACACTCCTGCGAATCCAACCAGTAACACTTACCGCACAGTCCGGTATGTTCGTCTGATATGTCGCATATCTCGTCTAGGGGTGGTAAACGTCATACCCCAGTAGCTTGATAAGTCATGCCGATGTAAGATCCACAACAAGCGTGAAACTACTGATAACACTTACTAGTAAATCACTGCAACCCTGGCCAGGGATTTCCAGTTATGGCCAGAAGAGCATAGCGCAACATCAACCCCCAATACCGGAAGAGACGAATCCCCTCCTATCGCTCATTGCCTCCATGTGAATCGGGACTGTACCCAAAAACCACCTGTTTGCACGACTCAGTAGAGCCGTGGTAGGGTGGAAATTAAAGCACAGTGGGAGACACACAAGACTCTATGACGATCTCGGGTCAACAGACTAAGCTGTACCAGTGTCACCAGAGAACTGCCATCTGACGTGACGTATAATACCATCTGGGAGTTCTCGGCGAGTCCGTTCAGTGTACCCAGTCACCACTGAGCACTCGCATACCATCTCTGATATCAAACACCAATGGATATGGGATCATCCATCGCCCATCACATGGGTCGAGAAGATATACGCTAGTCTACTCTGGAATATCGATGCCCTGTCTCGATATTCCCACGACTAAGAACATTGAAGGATGTACTCATGGACTACCCAGGCCCCACTAGTATGATCTACATCACAGTCCTGGAAGTCGAGCACACATCCTAAGGGCTTTATCAACATGTAATAGAGAGACAGCAAGTATACATGTTAAGATAAAGAGCAACCAGATAGCGTACTATCATGTCGAGCAAGAAAGTCCTACCTATATATGTTCCAGCATCCACTACAATATACATCCTATGTACAGTAATGGCCTCTAGGGAATACATATCACTAACACAACTCCCCTATAATCAAATCTGGGGTAGGCCTCATCTTCGTGACTCCACAAGGAGGGATAATGCGCTTTGCCTTCTCTTTAACCGAGCCGAGGATGAATAATGAAGCCGAATATGAACCTTTGATAGCAGGTCTTGAGATCGCTGTCGACATGGGAATCAAAAACCTCCTCATATACGGAGACTCCCAACTGGTCGTTAGCCAAGTAAACGGCGACTATCAGACGTGCAAACCGGAGTTGGTAAATTACGGCGAGAAGGTGCAGCAACTGCTGACTCAAATTTCCTCCTACATTCTGGAAAGCATACCACGAGCGGAGAATAGCAAGGCGGACGCATTAGCCAAGCTCGCTAAAGATTTGGCCAACGAGAACCTCGATGACGTAAGGATCGTTGTGCAAAACCGCCGGGTTCTTGCACCAGCAGAAATATCTCCAGAATCGTCCGAAGAAAAGGGAGCGACCGATCAAGCGACCCTACAAATAAACGACCAGGAAAAGGCTAAGGATTGGAGAGAAGTCTTTATAAACTACTTCAAATCCCGTCGAACACCTGAAGATGCATTGTCAAGATATCAACTCATGAAACGAGCTCTATCCTTCGCCTTTATCAATGATACTCTGTATAAGAGATCGTTCGACTCCCTTTGGCTAAGATTCCTGGGACCTGAAGAAGCAAAGAGATTCGTCCAAGAAACTCACGACGGACTCTGCGGTTCTCATCAAGCCGGGCCGAAGATGAAGCTGAAGATCAAAAGGATAGGTTACTATTGACCCACAATGATCCAAGACTGCCTTGAATACGCGAAGCAGTGCCACTCGTGCAAGATTCACGGGGACTTTATCCATCAACATCCAAATCCACTACACCCGACGGTGACTAGCTGGCCGTTCGAAATGTGGGGAACTGACATAATCGGGCCCATTGAACAAACATCGTCCAGAGGACATCGGTTCATACTGGCAACAACCGATTACTTCTCCAAATGGGCAGAAGCAATACCGCTGAGAGAAGTGAAGACGGAGAATATTCTCCATTTCTTCAAGACACACGTCATCTATCGGTTCGGCACTCCGCGACGGATTATCTCAGATAATGGGCCGGCCTACAGAAGTCACAAAATCAGCCGCTTCGCGCAGCAATATAATATAGACTGGAGATACTCTTCGGTCTATAATCCCCGAGCTAATGGTCTGGCTGAGGCTTTCAACAAGACCTTGATGAAGATCGTGAAAAAGACGGTGTCCAAAAATAAAAAGGACTGGCACGAGAGACTGTATGAAGCTCTCTGGGCGTATCGAACTACGTTCAAAACAGCTACAAACACAATGCCGTATGCATTGGTATTCGGCACTGAAGCAGTACTCCCCTTGGAGATAGAGCTACCTTCTCTACGAGTGGCGGTCCATTACGAGCGGCGGTCCATTACGAGCTAACAGAAGAAGAGAATGCTCATCTTCGGCTTGAAGAGCTCGACGCCCTTGACGAAACCCGGCTCATAGCGCAGCAAAACTTGGAAGCTTACAAAGCAAAAATGACGCGTTCATACGAGAGGCCGACTAGGCCGAGAACATTTCGTCAAGGCAAACTCGTGCTAGTGGTCAAGAGACCTATGATCCCCAATTGTGCCAAACGGGAGAAATTCGAGCCGAACTATGAAGACCCGTATATCATAGACAAAGTCTACCAAGGTGGGGCTCGCTTGCTCATGAATATGCATGGCGAAAGACCCTCCAGGCCAATAAATGGCCATTTCTTGAAGAAATAGTACGCTTGACCGAGACGTCTATAAACTACTACGGACCACGGCATCCTAAAGCTGACGAAAAAAAAACGGTATGTCCATTAGCGAGATGGGCACGGATGAAAACCCGAAATGGCTCCGTGAGTAAAAACAGCAGGACTACCGGCGAGTTTGTGAAAACCTGAAAGGGCGCAATCTCATTAAAAGAAACTTGCAAGGTCCTCTCTGTTAGTTATGTATATACCCTAGAGGCCATTGTTGTACATATGATGTATATTATAATGAATGCTTGGATATATATAGAGAGGACTTTCTTGCTCGTCATGATAGTATGCTATTTGGTTTCACTTTATCTTAACATGTTGACTTATATTTGTTTACTGTCTTACTCTCACATGTTGATAAAGCCCTTAGGATATGTACTCGACTACTGGGACTATGATGAGATCATACTAGTGGGGCCACGGTAGTCGATGAGTACATCCTATAAATGTTCCTAGTCGAGGGTGTATCGAGACAGGGCATCGATACACCAGAGTAGACTAGCGTATACGCATCTTGACCCATATGATGGGAGATGGATGATCCCATATCCATTGGTGTTTTGACATCAGAGATGGTGTACGGGTGCTCAGTGGAGACTGGGTACATTGGACGGACTCGCCGAGAACTCCCAGATGGTATTATACCTCACGTCAGATGGCAGTTCTCCGGTGACACTGGTACAGAGTAGTCTGTAGACCCGAGATCGTCATAGAGTCTTGTGTGATTCCCACTGTGCTTTGATTTCCACCTTACCACGTCCAAGAGGGCGTGCAAAACGGTGGCTTTTGGGTGCAGTCCTGAATCACATAGAGGCAATGAGCGATAGGAGGGGATTCGTCTCCCCTGGTATAGGGAATTGATGTTGTGCTGTGTTCGATTGGCTATAACTGGAAGTCTCTGGCCAGGGCTGATATAGAGATTTACTGGTAAGTGTTATCAGTAGTTTCTCGACCTGTTATGAGCCTCACATCGACATGACTTATCGGTTACTGGGGTCTGACGTATACCATCCCTAGACTAGATATGCAACATATCAGACGAAGAGACCGGACTGTACGGGAGTGTTACTGATTGGATTCACAGGAGAATGTACAAGCTTGCTTGTTGATCTTCTGATTGCTCAATACCTGGGTGGCTGTTACGTTTAGCTGACCGCTTACAGCTTGTGGGTGTTTGATATGATCATCACCTACTACCGGCGTATTGACGATTCTTTAGAGTCCTACACAGAGGTTTCTTGATTCAGGAAAAATGGAGTAGGAGCACATATGTGATATGTGCAGGACCGAGAATAATGCGATATGAGATACCGTATTATATTCTCGCGATATTTTGATATGAGCTGGATCATCGGATCAAGTGTTGATTCGATAAATCGGTACATAATATATTAGTCGGTTATATTCGATATAGCCGGATTGTCGGATCAAGTGTTGATTCGATAATTTAATGTATAATTATATATGTGATATATTACATTACATTATCTAATATTGGCTCGCTTTATTGATTCATTTTCTCACCGGATAATACATTGATATATATGCGATATATGTTAATTGTATTATTTTCTTTTGTTACAAATATATATTATATATATGATATATAATATTGTAACATGATATGATTACTAATGCAACATGTTTAGTGGAGATTAAACAAGATTAGGGTTTGATTTGGGTTAGTTTTTTCTTGATGCTTCTAGAAGGTTTTACTTTGTTTCTAGCAAAAGATATTATGCTTGATATTTTGCTAGATATTTCTAACCCAACCCAAACCCTTCACCCTATGTTAAATCTCTACATGGGTTAGCCTTGTCATCCTTGACCATGGTTACATTTGTAATCATATTAACATTTTATTATTCATCACAAAAGGATTTATTTTCATTTCATATTCTTCTTCTTCTTCCTTGAGCCTTGAAAAAGCTTTCTAGGCTTTCTTTATGTGATGATTTAGTATGTGAATTTGAAGATAAAAGAGAGCATAAATCCTACTTCATCATCCTCATCTAATCTAGCCAATTAGATTAGGGTGTTCACCTCATTAGTGAGAAAGAGCTTGAGTTAAAAGAATTTCGAGGTAGATCATCGGAGAAAAGGAAGACTACAAGCTAGCATGGATCATTCGGGTTGTGGAGCCTCTCTTGAGTCCGGGAGATCATGGATCGCTGCGAAGGGACTTCTACTCGGAGCTTATGAAGCGAAGGAGCGGACTACAAAGGTTGTAATCCCTCACACTTAGTTGTAAAGATGTTTACTTGCATGTTAAACCCTAATAATCTAGCAAAGTTCCTGGATTTGGGTTGTTCGGCACGTCTAAATTTTGAATCGGGCATGGTTGATGCCTTATAGACCCTTGTATAAGTGCCTAGGAACCCTACAGTGGTATCAGAGCCTAGCTAGAGCATTAGGCGACGTGTATACGAAGTTCAAACTCCGATCGAACCCCGAAACATCGAACATGACCACCTCTTTGGAAATTTTGTAAAAATGTGATTTTTTCTGCATTAAAAATACTCAAAAAAATCAGCAGGGAATTCTAAGAGTTACTGTGAAAAACGACACCCAAATTCCACTAAAGCGTCGTGGAACCGCGGCAAAACCATGCCTTGCGCGGCGGTTCCGCGGCGGCACTGTAGAATTAGGGTTAGTTTTTTGGCACAGTACATCCGTAGGTACTTGTATATGATTCTGGGTATTTTTAATCTTACTCAAGTGTTGAGTGTTCTGGGGATTATTTTGTATTCGTTAATTTGATCGGAAAATTTAATTCGTTTTGTTTTCCGGATATTTTAGAAACTGTTAAAATGTTCGAACGGATATCATTAACTCACTTTTTCCCGGCACGAAAAACTTTCAAGTGTTGAATTTTTCTTGAGTTTAAATCTTTCGGAAAAACGTGCAAATAACGCGGGAGACCCTCTAGAAGAACACAAACCTTAACTCGATTATGTGACCGTCTGAACCGCCTCTGAACCTTAGGGTTTGGGGCAGTACGGCGTTGCCACATGTGAGGCGTTGGCTTAACCCTTCTACGGCTGGACCATTGGTACTGTGGCATATGATGGATGCTTTTAAACCCCGCTCAAGTGTTGAGCCATTTGGGAAATTTTGGGTGTTTGATTATTCGATCGGAAAGTTTAATATTGTCTATTTATCTGGAATGTGATACAATATATGGAATTCATATAGTTAGGCATGAAATGCGAAGTATGTGATATTTTGGATTTACGATGTATAAAGAGATTGTGGATTCCAAATGTTGTAGTTTTACACTTTCTTTTCTGTGACCGTAAGTGTAATATGTAGTTGTATTGCCGGTTTTCGTTGCTATACATCAACGACGATCGGTGTATGCATACTTACTTACGTTGATGATATGAGATATTATGTGTTGCTGTGATATGTTATATTGAATCGTCGTGTTCTGAATAGCCGGGGGTTTTATGTGAGATGAGGGTTTTTATTTTCATTCATGTAAAATTCTTTTGTATGTAATATTCTTTTATTGGGGCACTTCCGGGATGAGGTTGATGTCACCAGTGTATATTATTTACTTTTCCGCATTAGGTAGACCCAAGGAGGGGAGCACAAGTAACCGGGTTCTAGGGTACAGTGGGAGGCTATCTCGAGGAGTCGGGACCGGGTCTCCTAACCCTAGAATTGGCAGTGTTACTTGCCGCTCTCGTAGGGGTCTAGAGATGTGGGTTTGGCTATTCATCGCGACCGTGGAATCCGTGTTTTATACAGGCTCGTATTAAAACACGGACATCCTAGTATATCCAATATTTCATATATGTTCTTCTGCTGCAATGTTCTGTGAGGAGATCATATTACTGCCTGAGACGAATGCTTATACTATATATATATATGCTGATATATAAATATTACTGCTTTCGTTTCTTCTGTGATGCTTAGGAAGCATAAGCTGATGGGATATATTAATGAGATTAATAAAAGAAAAGAAACCTAAAAAATGTTATAGAATCAAAACTTTATAAAAAGGGTAGCTACAGTTTTGCTTTGCATAGCGGTATATATGATATACCCTGCACCTTATTCGATGAGGAAAGAGCCGAGATTCCTTCACCGGGAGTAAACTCTTTAGCTAAACTGGCAGATGCTACAAACTCACGGTTTAGTTTTTGACAGCTTATATAGTTCTTGCTTTGCACAGCGGTATATATATGATATACCCTGCACCTTATTCGATGGGGAAAGAGCCGAGATCCTTTCATCGGGAGTGACCTCTTTAGCGAAACTAGAAAAGCTTCAAAAACACTCCTTTTTCAAAATCACTTGTTTCTACAATGATATCAAGTTCATTACGCTCATGGTTTTCTGAAAAACCTGCGTAGCCCTCCGTCATTTCAGATAGAGACTAGTTAGTATTCGTGCTACGTTTGTTGACTATGTTAAGGCGTAGTGTGCGGTAGCTAATTAGTACTTATCTGCTAAAACATGAGATGTGATTGGATTAGGGAAGTTGTACGACTTTGTTGACTATGTTAAGGGTCGTACAGGTGGGTTTAATTCAATCGGGAAATGACGGGTTGAACTTGGCTAGCAATTATGATTTGTTGACTATGTTAAGGTCATAAACTTGCTAAGGGCAAAAGCATTATCGGGAATTTCAAGTATTGAAATTTGCAATGAGATTGCATACCTCCTATGAGATAGTTGGATCCCGATACCCACTGCGAGTAAGAGTTACTCCTGGGAGAATTTTACACAAGACAATTAGCCGATCAAGTAGGTGTCTAGAAAGGTGTTAACGTGGTTATGCCTCTGGGAAAATGAGGTTTATTTTAATTAGGTCCGTGCGAAAGCACGGGGAACCTCCCTCAAGTACCGACACTGATCTGGCTGAAAGATTGACGAAATTGTAGGGTGTAATTAATCCCGGCTAATCTTACCTTTTAGGGTTTGAAGGAAGATTTGATAAAAACAGTGGGAGACATCCTGATTAGATAAGATAATAACCAATCTAATCTTGCAAGAGCATACGCTAAAGTGTTTTCTTCTCTCTCTCTCCAGGTAGCGACCATATCAGGCCATAATCAAGATAATAATATAGATGTATTGACTGAACCCGCTTATTATACTGAGCAGGGAAACGTTGGACCCGTTCTATCTTATAAGTGTTATAAGACTGAGCAGGAAACAGGAGAATATCTGGATTCTCACGCCGCCCAAACGAAGAACAAGCATGCTGATGCATCTTCTTCGGGTGTGTTAGTTATTGAGAACTGTTTCTCAGTTCACCCTACGTCCTGGGTATTAGATACCGGATCGGGATCCCACATATGTAAATTGTTATATGGGCTACATAAAGGTAGAGAACTGGGAAAAGGTGATCATTCCGTTCAAGTAGGGAATGGTGCAAGTATTGCAGCCAAAGCAGTTGGCGAATATCACCTTGTATTACCAAGTAGTAATACACTGATTCTGAATGAGTGCTATTATATACCGAACATGATGTGCAACATTATATCAGTTTCTTTATTAAGTAAAGAAGGATATAATTTTGTAGTACAGGATAATGTTATGAACATATTCCTAGATCAAAAGTTGATTGGATCAGGCTCGTTACATAATGGCATATTCATTCTCAATCAAAATACAGTCCTTAATATACAAAACACACACAAGAGGAAAAGTTCAGAAATGAATGAATCCTTCTTATGGCATTGTAGACTTGGTCATATCAATGTGACACGACTAGCTAAGTTACATAAGAATGGATATTTGAATCCGTTCGAATTATCATCTTATGAAACTTGCCATTCATGTCTCAAAGGCAAAATGACCAAAACTCCGTTTAGGGGACACGGAGAAAGAGTTACCGAACTCTTAGGGCTGGTACATAGTGATGTATGCGGTCCTATATCTACACATGCCAGGAACGACTCTTCCTACTTCATTACATTCACTGACGATCTCTCAAGATTCGGACATGTGTTCCTGATGAAACACAAGTCTGAAACTTTTGAGAAATTCAGAGAATATAAGCACGAAGTAGAGAACCAAACGGGCAAAAGTATTAAGATCCTTCGATCTGATCGAGGAGGAGAATACTTAAGCAATGAGTTCCTGGATTATCTAAAAGAGAATGGGATTCTCTCTCAGCTTACTCCTCTTTATACACCACAGCACAACGGTGTATCGGAGCGGAAGAATCGCACCCTATTAGATATGGTGCGCTCTATGATGAGCACTGCTGAGTTACCTATTTCCTTCTGGGGTTATGCGCTTGAGACAGCAGCATACCTATTGAATCAAGTTCCGTCTAAATCTGTACCTACCACACCATATAAGATATGGAGTGGGAAGAGACCGTATCTTAAACGAGTTAAGATATGGGGTTGTCCGGCCTATGTCAAATGGCAAAATCCGGAAAAACTCGAGGCACGATCAGTTCTTTGCAAGTTTGTAGGATATCCTAAGAATTCCCAAGGATATTTTTTCTACCGCGCTGAAGAACAAAAAGTGTTTGTTTCTCAATATGCCACCTTTTTAGAAAAGGAATTTCTTGCAAAAGAAATTATTGGCAAAGAGGTAGAGCTGGAAGAGGTTCCAGCACCACAAACTACAAGTGATGATTTATTGGAACCAGAGGATTCAGTAGTACCCGACGAACCCCAGCCTCTCCGCCGATCTAGCAGGGTTTCTCATCCACCTGAGAGATACTACGGTTTTCTTATTGATGGTGGGAGCGAGGATTGCATCATGGAAGATGATGACCCGACTAGTTTCGAGCAGGCCATCACGAGTGGTGACTCTGTGAAATGGCTGGATGCAATGCGATCTGAGATGGAATTCATGTACACCAACAAACTATGGACTTTGGAAAATGCTCCTGAAGGGATAAAACCCATTAGGAGCAAGTGGATCTCTAAAAAGAAAATTGATATAGATGGAAAAGTTGAGACTTTCAAAGATAGACTTGTTGCAAAGGGTTTTCGTCAACGACCAGGTGTGGATTATGATGAAAGCTTTTCTCCAGTGGCTATGCTTAAGTCCATCCGGATCTTACTTGCCATTGCTGCATACCATGACTACGAAATATGGCAAATGGATGTTAAGACCGCCTTTCTAAACGGTGATTTAGAAGAGTGCGTGTACATGACTCAGCCAGAGGGCTTCATAGATAGTGGGAGCAGCGGAAAGGTGTGCAAACTGCTTAAATCCATCTATGGGTTAAAGCAAGCATCGCAGAGTTGGAACATCTGCTTTGATGTTGTAGTCAAAGAGTTTGACTTCATCAAAAACGTAGATGAACCTTGTATTTATAAGAAAGTTGCAGAGAGTAAGGTTGTCTTCCTCGTATTGTACGTCGATGACATACTCTTGATAGGAAATGATGTTCCTATGCTGCAATTAGTCAAGCTCTTCTTATCACAAAGATTCTCAATGAAAGATCTAGGTGATGCCTCCTGCATATTGGGAATTATGATCTATAGAGATAGATCTAAACGGATACTGGGATTGTCCCAATCTAGGTACATTGACACCATACTAAAGAGGTTTAGTATGGAAGAATCCAAGCGTGGTAACCAACCCACGATCTCTGGACTCACTCTCTCCAAAGAGATGTCTCCCAAGACTGATTTGGAGAGAGCTCGCATGCAAGGGATACCCTATACTTCGGCAGTAGGCTCTATCATGTATGCGATGCTATGTACCAGACCCGATGTAGCATACTCACTAACTGTAGTGAGTCGGTATCAAGCAGATCCTGGAGAGAGTCACTGGACAACTGTGAAGAACATTCTCAAGTACTTACGAAGGACTAAGGAAATGTTCTTGGTGTATGGTAACGGAGAACTCCAGGTGGAGTCCTTTACCGATTCGAGCTTCCAAAGTGATAAGGACGAATTTAAGTCGCACTCGGGATTTGTCTTTACCCTCAATGGATGGGCGGTATGTTGGAAGAGTTCCAAACAGGATACCGTTGCAGACTCGACGATGGAGGCTGAATACATCGCTGCCAACGATGCTGCCAAAGAGGCTGTCTGGATAAAGAAGTTCATTAGTGAACTTGGTGTGGTTCCATCCATTGAACATCCAGTACCTCTGTATTGCGATAACAATGGAGCTGTGGCTTTGGCCAAGGAACCCAGGTCCCATCAAAAGTCCAGACATATTCTGAGGCGGTATCACCTGATTAGGGAGATAGTTGATCACCGGGAGATCGAGGTCAGGAGAGTAGATACGAAGGACAACACTGCGGATCCACTCACGAAAGCCATTCCCCAGATACAGTTTGAGAGATTATTCGGGATGCTAGGTATGAGATACTACAACAGCTGGCCTTAGTGTAAGTGGGAGATTGTTAGTTATGTATATACCCTAGAGGCCATTATTATACATATGATGTATATTATAATGGATGCTTGGATATATATAGAGAGGACTTTCTTGCTCGTCATGATAGTATGCTATTTGGTTTCACTTTTTCTTAACATGTTGACTTATATTTGTTTACTGTCTTACTCTCACATGTTGATAAAGCCCTTAGGATATGTACTCGACTACTGGGACTATGATGAGATCATACTAGTGGGGCCACGGTAGTCGATGAGTACATCCTATAACTGTTCCTAGTCGAGGGTGTATCGAGACAGGGCATCGATACACCAGAGTAGACTAGCGTATACGCATCTTGACCCATATGATGGGCGATGGATGATCCCATATCCATTGGTGTTTTGACATCAGAGATGGTGTACGGGTGCTCAGTGGAGACTGGGTACACTGGACGGACTCGCCGAGAACTCCTAGATGGTATTATACCTCACGTCAGATGGCAGTTCTCCGGTGACACTGGTACAGAGTAGTCTGTAGACCCGAGATCGTTATAGAGTCTTGTGTGATTCCCACCGTGCTTTGATTTCCACCTTACCACGTCCAAGAGGGCATGCAAATTGGTGGCTTTTGGGTGCAGTCCCGAATCACATGGAGGAAATGAGCGATAGGAGGGGATTCGTCTCTCCTGCTATAGGGAGTTGATGTTGTGCTGTGTTCGATTGGCTATAACTGGAAGTCTCTGACCAGGACTGATATAGAGATTTACTGGTAAGTGTTATCAGTAGTTTCTCGACCTGTTATGAGCCTCACATCGACACGACTTATCGGTTACTGGGGTCTGACGTATACCACCCCTAGACTAGATATGCAACATATCAGACGAAGAGACCGGACTGTACGGGAGTGTTACTGATTGGATTCATAGGAGAATGTACAGGCTTGCTAGTTGATCTTCTGATCGCTCAATACCTGGGTGGCTGTTACGTTTAGCTGACTGCTTACAGCTTGTGGGTGTTTGATATGATCATCACCTACTGCCAGCGTATTGACGATTCTTTAGAGTCCTACACAGAGGTTTCTTGACTCAGGCAAAATGGAGTAGGAGCACATATGTGATATGTGCAGGACCGAGAATAATGCGATATGAGATACCGTATTATATTCTCGCGATATGATATGAGCCGGGTCATCGGATCAAGTGTTGATTCGATGAATCGGTACATAATATATTAGTCGGCTATATTCGATATAGCCGGATTGTCGGATCAAGTGTTGATTCGATAATTTAATGTATAATTATATATGTGATATATTACATTACATTATCTAATATTGGCTCGCTTTATTGATTCATTTTCTCACCGGATAATACATTGATATATATGCGATATATGTTAATTGTATTATTTTCTTTTGTTACAAATATATATTATATATGTGATATATAATATTGTAACATGATATGATTACTAATGCAACATGTTTAGTGGAGATTAAACAAGGTTAGGGTTTGATTTGGGTTAGTTCTTTCTTGATACTTCTAGAAGGTTTTACTTTGTTTCTAGCAAAAGATATTATGCTTGATATTTTGCTAGATATTTCTAACCCAACCCAAACCCTTCACCCTAGGTTAAATCTCTACATGGGTTAGCCTTGTCATCCTTGACCATGGTTACATTTGTAATCATATTAATATTTCATTATTCATCACAAAAGGATTTATTTTCATTTCATATTCTTCTTCTTCATCCTTGAGCCTTGAAAAAGCTTTCTAGGTTTTCTTTATGTGATGATTTAGTGTGAGAATTTGATAATAAAAGAGAGCATAAATCCTACTTCATCATCCTCATCTAATCTAGCCAATTAGATTAGGGTGTTCACCTCATTAGTGAGAAAGAGCTTGAGTTAAAGGAACTTCGAGGTAGATCATCGGAGAAAAGGAAGACTACAAGCTAGCATGGATCATTCGGGTTGTGGAGCCTCTCTTGAGTCCGGAAGATCATGGATCGCGGCGAAGGGACTTCTACTCGGAGCTTATGAAGCGAAGGAGCGGACTACAAAGGTTGTAATCCCTCACACTTAGTTGTAAAGATGTTTACTTGCATGTTAAACCCTAATAATCTAGCAAAGTTCCCGGATTTGGGTTGTTCGGCACGTCTAAATTTTGAATCGGGCATGGTTGATGCCTTATAGACCCTTATATGAGTGCCTAGGAACCCTACACTCTCGACCCTGCATGGAGAAAACACCTGCGTGAGATCCTTACGACTCACAAAGGAGCAACGCACTTTGGGATCCCCACGATTCCTACGGAGAAATTACACTTACGAGATCCTCACGACTCGTAAGGAGAACCCTCTTATGAGGCCCTCACGGCTTATAAGATTTAAAAGCCTAAAGTTACAGGGATCTGAACCTGTTCTTAAGCCATCATAATCCCCAGATTGCCCTACAAGCGGTTCAATGCTGACCCTTGTATACAATCCACGGGCACGAATAAACCTTTCCCTAACAAAGTCCCATCAGCGACTAGGGATATGCTCACACGGTGAATGACCCTTGTAAGTCCTCTCGACTTATAAGGATAAAACACTCTTGTAAGATCCTTACGACTTATAAGAGAACATACACTTAAGAATCCTCACGATTTTTAAGGAGAAAACGCACTTTCGAGATCCTCACGACTCGTCGGGAGAAATACCTTTATGAGACCCTTACGGCTCGTAAAGTCAAAAAGCCTTAGTCAACAGGATCCTAACCTTGTTTGCTAAGCCACCTTTGTTCGACAACGACAGAGGCAAATGATGATTCGCTCCTGGCAATGTCCCAGTGGTAGCGATGCTAATGCCTAAATCGGTATCAAATCCCAAGTCCTTTCACGGCAAATGATGATTCGCTCCTAGCAATATTCCAGTCGTAGCGATGCTGATGCTGATATTGGCATCAGGTTCCAAGTTCCATACTTGCAACCAAATCAGCAAGTAAAAGATATGCATACAAAAATACCCGAAATGATTGGGTAACTCGCAATAAAAAGCAGCGAGTAAAAACAAAAAAATAGCCGAAATGATTGGGCAATCGCGACTTTCGCGATATAAACAGCTGAAATGATAGAGCATCGCGGAAAGAAAACAAAAAATATATAATACATATAAAATGAAACTTTTGCCCTACATGTGAGATCACATCGATCCCTGTATACAATCCAGGGGCACAAACAAAGAGGGAACCATATCATCCTACCAGGCTCCATCAGAAAGAGAGCCAAGTCTCGATGGCCGCATCTACAGCCTGGAGACCCACAACAGCGTTCCTCCTCATTCCAGCAGGATTCGGACGCGATAATCAACCGGAGCCATGGCAAAGCCCCTAGTTCCAAATCTCGAAGGTTCACAGAAAGCCTAGAGACTATCTTAGAGCCATGGCAGAGTCCCTAGTTTCAAGTCTCGACGGTCACATCTACAGCCTGGAGACTACCTCGACATTCGTCTCATTACAGCAGACGCAACATCATCCAAAGACCCCATCACGGAAACACGTCAGCCAATGACCCCGTTTCGGAAATACGTCATCCAATGGCCCCGTTGCGGAATTACGTCAGCAAATGACCCCGTCACGGAAACACGTCAGCAAATGACCCCGTCGCGGAAACATGTCAGCACAGACCCCATCATGGAATTACGTTATCCAATGACCCCGTCGCGGAAATACGTCATCCAATGACCCCGCCTCAGAAATACATCAACCAACGATGTCCCCGTCGAAGCAACGCTTCGACTCGGGAACAAGTCAACTCATCAACCACTTACGAGTCCTTTCGACTTGTAAGGGAGAAAATTCTCTTGTGAGATCCTTACGACTTTCAAGAGAAAATGCACTTAGGAATCCTCACGATTCCTGAGAAGAAAATACACCTACGAGATCCTCTCGACTCGTAGGGAGAAAAATCTTTATGAGACCCTCACGGCTCATAAAGTTGAAAAGTCTTAGGCAACAGACCCGAACCTGTTTCCTAAACCAGCGCTACCCTACAAAGAGTTCAAGATGGATTGTTATCTATCATCTACATGCTACACTTACTAGAGTAACATTCCAATAACACAGCAAAGAAAAGAAGGCGGTAGTGCAAGATAAAAAAAATGTGTCTTTTATTCATGAATTCAATTGAGTACAAGATACATCATATAAAAGGATAAAAAAATGAAATGAATGAATAAGGGCATGTTATTCATAAATTACAAGTTTTCGATCGATACAAAGGCAGCTACTGAGAAGGAAGCGTTTTCAATAAATCAGCCAGTTGCTCGCGCACTCCTCTTAGCTCCTTTTCGCGATCAGCCACCGCGGCCAACTCCGCTTCGACTTGGGCCCGTTGCTGTAAGTAGGATGAAAGCTTCTCATCGATTTCCCGCTGGGCAGCTTCCTGACTCTGCGTAACCTGCTCAGTGAAGTCAAGCTTTTTCCTCAGCACCAGCCCGTCAGAAATACATCGTTGAATGTTTTCAAAGATGGAGTTCAGCTGTGCAGCATTCGCTTCGACCTGGACACGCAATTGGACAGTCTCAGTGGAAGTCGCCTCACGTTCCTTTCTCTTGAGGATCGCCTCTTGTTCGAAATGGCGAAGGAAAAGGGTACTTTGCTCAACCCATGCAGCCCGCTGGGAGTTCAGAGCCAGAATCTCAGGAGCAGGACGCCTAAGCTCAAGCTCATGCAGGCAGGCCTCAATCTTCCTGCAGTGATTAATCCAAGACTCAACGACGCCTTCGTTATGGAAGTTCACAAGCATCGCCAACATTGGATTAACCTCGGCAGCAAAATCTGCAGCGAATGTAGGGGCCTCCGCGTCAAGCTCCTCGACATATTTGCTCAACATAGGCAGGCGGGTCACAACGCCTTTGGAAGATGGACGTCTAGAAAAGGGCCCTGCCGGCATTATGATGCAAGACTCGAACGGAGCAGGAACCGGTGCAATTGCTGCAAAATGAATTATGATCAAATGTCGGCTCAAGAGATAAAGAAAATGCACGAACAATAGAGTCTACCATACCGGCTACGACAGGTGGCAGAGCTGGGAGTACTGGTGGCGCGACAATTCTCTCGTCCCCTCCTTCAATCTGTAGTGCTGTAATCAATTTAAAGTTAGCAATGGCAGGGTCATCCGTTAAAGAAAAGAAAAGACGTCGGTTAGAAAAGATACTCACCGGCACCAGCAGGCAGACTAACTTCCGACTGGAAGGAGAAGTGCGGGTTCAACACTTGATACAGATGATCAAAAAGAACTCCTGTAAGGTTGCGACGATGCATGGTCAGTACAAGGGAGATGGCATCTACAATTTAAATTAGACAAATCGCAAACCCATACCTTCCAGCATTTGAGAGGACGCGAGAGAAAGCGAAGGGTCGGCGACCGCCAGAGCAGCAACCTGGGACGCTTCTTCGGGTGGCACGACCTCAATGCTCACCACACCTGCATTAGAAACAAAAGAAATGCCGTCAGAAGGGATTGAAAGGGATTGCAGAATAAAAAGGAAAAAAATGACTTAAAATCTACCTGATGAGTCACCAATCAAAACTGCGACAAAAGCATCATTAGGCGCAGTGACTCCTTCGCTCTCCTCCATTGGAAAGGTTTCGGCACCAGTGGCTTCATCCCCCGATTCTACGAGAGCCGTCGTGACACTAACAATGTCGGCTGATGGCAGGGAACTGCGAGGGGAAAGAGTAGCAATTGGGACAGTCCCGGACTCCTGAGAAAGAGTAGCCGCTTCGGGCTCGTTGGTTGCCATCATTTCACCCACCACCTCCTCATCAAGACTTAGCTCTGCAAGGTATGATATATTAGAATCTGAAGATCAAACTCTAATAAAAGGACCCAGTGTTACGTTACCTTGGGACGGCCTTTCAATTGCCTCCCGAGCCGCGCGTACCGCCTGTCTATGAGCAGTAGACAGGGAGGCCGGAGCACCCTCTGAAGAAGAAGGGACAGGGGAAGCAGTGCTCGAGCCTGCACCTACAACCAAGGCGGCATTGCGTTCCATCGCTGCACGCCTCTTGCTCTTCCTTTCAGCCTGAGCCGCGAGAGCTAACCTCCTCAGGACTTCCGATAAGGGTAAGCCATCATCTGAACCAAGTTCTGCCTCCGGCGCCGTTATGACGTCCATCATCGGCTGTTTTTGCGATACCCTAAGTGGCGACTTAGGGATAGCCATGGTTTCAGTGGCCGGCGCTAACGATGGAGCTGCGTCACTACTCGCGATCGGCACTGCACTTGGGATAACCTGAGTCGAGATAGTCCCTGCAATAAGATAGAAAAAAGAAGAGTTAGTTTACCCATAAAAAAGGGGAATGAAAACACAGTAAGCCGAAATATACCAAGGCCCAACGAAACGCGAAGCCTCTCTTCCTCTTCGAAAGTCTTGAGGGAAGCTGCAAGAGCTTCTTCGGCGGAGATACCTGTTGAAGAAGAAAGCGTTAGTCAAAGCATAGAAATTAAAATAACCGCAGAAAGATATGACCGAAGGATACCTGATTGAGCAATAGTGATTCGTGCTGCCTCATCGTGAGCTAGTTGCTTTGAAACCGCGATGGCAGCCTCGAGATCGGTATCATCCGGTGCCATGAATAAGCCTTCATTGGTTCCGTATTCACTCAGGCCCTCGTTGTAAGGAGCGTGGGGCTCCTGGACGAGTACGACGTCAACAGAAAACATCGACTTCTTCTTTTTCTGTGAGCGAGTACCAGCAGCCGACAACACGAGCTTGCGCTTGGAGGGCAACTTTGGACGACGAGTTCCAATCTCCGCACCCACACCGGATTTGGGAGACGCTGCGAGTACCACTTTTTCGGGCATATGGGGGAGGGGCAGCTCATGTATAGCACGTGGTACCACACCCACAGCGGCTTCTCTCAAGGGAGGATGGACGATGGTCCGTCGCTTCAGAGGAACGTTTGGATTACCTGCCGGGACGGTGCCCTTGCGGTCGAGAAATAATCATTTTTCTTCTTTAATAACAGCGCCCATCGAGTGCTGGTACCACGCCACATATACGTTCAGGGCTTTTGGAACGCAACTTGGCTCACTAATAAAGAAATAGGAGCCGGTGTTCAACCGCATGAAGTGGTGCAAAGCGCTTCAGATACCCTCTTCAATAGCGACCAGTTCTGCCAAGAAGGCCTCAAGCGGGACGCCCTAATTATAGCTTAATTGCTGGGCGAAACGTTGCGGGTTATACCTCATGAACAACGTCGAATCATTCTGCCTAAACACGAGAAAGCCCGGCCTGATGGAGTATAAATGAAGAATCTCCTGAGCTTTCAAGATAGAGGCCCCGTCTTTAAAAATGTCCCGCAATGGCTGCACCGTTTTTGCAGATTCCTGGCAGATGCTCAGAATCGTATCGGTAAAGTTCATGCCATCTCCAATCGTGCGCGGACGAAGAAGCAAACCCCTAGCTTCCCGCTGTGTCGGATTTACGAAAGATGCGTCAACTAGCAGCATGATTCGAGAGAAGTTACACTTGTCGTAGAAGCAAGGCCTTTTATGGATACCGAAAACGCCTAGTACATGTAGCTCGATCCATGACATAAAATAATGCATCGAGAAGTTCACGTGTTGCACCCCTGGTTCAGTAGTGTCTGCTGCCAAGCTGAGGCAGTGATACAAATGGGCTAACCCAGTGATCCCGATGGCTACTTGCATCCCAGCAACCATTCGGTGAGCTGGATAAAAAACAAACGGCCTCATATGGCGAGGGTGCATCGGAAGCGCAAACCATCTTAGCCATAGCCCGAGGAACCCCAAAAAGAACGTTTCTTCTTCAATTCCAGGAGCTGCAAGTTCTGTGAAAGAGACGACCGGGGTGTTGGGGAGAAAGAAATTTCTCTGATCCGCCTCCGCTGCCGGCTGGTTGTTTAAACCGAAACCAAAAGGATCGTTCGAGTTTGGAAAATTTCGCGGCTTCCTTCGACAGGACTTCTGAGCGGAGAAAACGGACGATGAAATCTGTGAAATTAACCCCGCGGCCTCCGGATTTGAGAAAGAGACTCTCATAGATATTCAACACCTTTATCAAACTCGGGAATTGGTGTTGAATGGCGTTCTCCGGGGTAAGACCCATTACCACTGATTTGGTGGCAAAAAAGTACTCATCCGGAGGAAGCAGCTCCTCGTAATGTTCTCCCCTAACCGGTAAGCCAGAAACCTCCGCAAACTCCTCTAAAGAGATTGAGACTTCTCGATCCAACAGAAGGAAAGTGTGGGTCAGAATATTCCATTGCTCCAGAAAAGCCTTGACCCACCAGGCAGGAGGCGTAGTGTAACATTTCAGAAAAATAAAATATTATTTTTGGGAATTTTTATAATTAAATATTAAATATAATGAATATTTTAATATTGTGGTATAATTAAATACCGATAAATGGGGAAAATTTTGAATTTTTTTGGAAATTACTGAAATGATGGTGCTTTATGAGATTCATGCAAATTATGAAAGTTTATGATTTATTTGACACTATTTTAGTGTTAATCGCGATTAAAAATCGCTAATCGGGTTTTAAGCGTGTTTTGTGCAAAACATGCACCATATCATTTTTTTACACTTGTGTTACATTTTCCTACATGCTTTCTCTTTTATCATGCATGGTTTGGATTTATCTTGAGAGAAGAAAAGAAAAGAAAAGGAAAAAGAAAGGAATAGAAAATGTTGCATAGTGAAAGGTATGGGCATGAGAAAGAAGAGAGAGTGAGGTGAGGGGTTCTTTGACTTGGTCTTCATTCTTCATCTCCGTCATTTTTCTCTCCCTCTTCACTCACCATGGCAGCACCTCCTCCCTCCCCCTCTTCAACCCTCATTTCATCACTAAAAATCCATCAAAAGTCCATCCCCACTTCACAAAACATGTGCACAAGCTCACAAGCTACACTTTGGACCAAGAAAGTTTGTGTTTTGGTGCTGTAGGGGATTCATGAGTGCCAAATGAGGTAACCCTTTCACAATTAGTGTAGTATTTCAATTGCTTTAGTCTCTATTCAATATTAAAATCGATTTCGGGTAGTTTTGTGCAATTTGGAAAATTCTAGAGAGGGTTAGGGTTTTATTTGAGTTGTGTTGGTGAACTTGAGCCTTATTGGTGACCTTAGACCTCCCTATAATGATAGAAACCCAGACCAAACCTAACTGAAACCCAAAATACGGAATTTTAGAACTTTTCATGTCGGTTTGTGAGGTATCTGTGTGTGCAGGGAAATCTGGGATGAACAGGGACAGATACGAGATAAGAAAACAACCCCTGTAGACTTGAATTGACCCTAGGAACCCCCTGTAGCAAGACGAACCCCAGTGGAGGACCCAGGGCCGGCGAGCTCGGATTCTAGGGGAGGGTGCTCGGTCACTTAGTGGGGGTAGGTGCCCAGGTTGCCTCCATAGCTCATATACACCCTATATATCACCTCAGTGTTGTTTTGGAACATTGTTTTCACCCTAGACAAAATCTGGGACTATTTCCTTGTGTTGCTGCTTTGATTCGAGTTATGGTTTTGCGTATTTTAAATTCTGGATTTTAGTATTTGTGCTTTATCTCGATCACGTGACATTTGTACGTCTATATCGAGTGATATGGGGTTGATTTGCGGGAGTAGACCATAGGTTTTGATCTATATGAGTTCCGCGTGTCGTTTTGGTTTCGATTTGGTTTTAATGCGATATGATATGTTGTGACATGTAGGTACCACCATGTAGACTTCGAGACGACAAGCAAGCGCGTGGCGACGTCGGCAAACGAAAATCAAGGTGAGTAGATATATATCTACGGGGGAAGTCGGGTGGATGGCGTATAGCACCCCCGCAGTTCGTAGTGATGTATAGGAATACGTATACACACTTATATATATTATATGTTGATATGAGTTTATTGATGATAAAGATAGATTCTAGGTGTTCATGAATTGGTTTAGTGTTTGTTGAGAAACCCTAGAGTAGTTGTTACACACACGCGCGCGCACACACATGCATATATTTACTTTACTTGTGCGTATATGGGGATATGTATATATATATACACACACATGGGTATGGGACTATATATATATATATATATATATATATACGTATACATATACATGGATGATGAGGATAGTACTTGGGATTGGAGATGAGTCGATGAGATTGGGCTCGAGGCCGTGAGATCGATGATGTGACATGGTTCGTATTTGAGATACGACATGATATTTTAGCGGGTCCTTTTGACGTGGTGTTTTCATACAAATGCATGCATATTCATAGATGGTGTCAGTATTGTACTAGACGTAGATCAGTACCCCGGATCATGATATTTGATAAAGAGGATACCAGATGAATAATGTGATAGATGTGACATTTGACCCGTACCCAGATTTGGGAGGCCGTACGATGGATTTACCGTACGAGCTATATATTGATGATAGATCCGCACTCTTGACTCGAGGATGTCATATTATATTAGGGTATCGTGTGGGATACTATTTAGGCGGGATCACCAACTGTTATATATATATATATATATATATATATGTATCGACTCAGATGTTAGGCGGTTTGCTTACCATTCGATCAGCCTGTTAGCTTAGTCCTGTAGTTTATTTGTAGATGTTAGACTAGACTCGAGTCATACCTATTTCAAAACTAACGAATCGTAAGTATTTTAAAGACAGGCTAAGGGATTCTGCGGATATTTCAAAGGACGTATATTTTCTATAAAAAAAACACTGTAGTCCCTATTTTCTAAACCCACGATTCGTGTTATTTCAAATGGCAAACTGTATGACTCATATTTATATAAATGCAGATTCGTTATCATTGTTGCGTTATATTCAGCTCCCGCACATTTTTGCTGTTCGCATCCCATCGCATGCTTATATCGTGTTTTCATATGTTAATATTGGAATTACGCTGTCAGGACACCGGCACCATTACCGATGATGCGTATATTCCACATACACTTACTAGCCGGCTCACACACATCATTATCGGTAATTGCCATGTCACGTACACTTTAGAGAATATTATTTCATTGACATAGCTTGTTAGCTGATAGTTTCGACATGGTAGCGTACTTGTTCTTATATGCTAGTCTAGACATTGCATTCATTACTTGCTATTTCATGCGTTCATATATTCATTGATTATTGCAGTATTATGGAGTTTTATGCCGATATTCACTGTTTACTTACTATTGATTCTTGGATTTCGGATTTTCATGAGATTCCTGGATTTGGGAGAAAACCGCAAGAATATATATAAACCTCTCTCTCTCTTTTTAAAATGCAAGTTACGGTTTTCTCGTGATGTATGGGTCGTCTACCATGATGTTTTCTCGGTTATGAGATGGATTTTGAGACCCGATTCGAGAAGTCGTATGAACCGTTTGCGGGTACATGGTGGACCCGGTGAGGTACCCCGAGGCGAGAGTGATTTCATGGAGGATGATGAGCCTGGCAGGGGGCACTACCTACCGGTGATATTTTTGGACTCGTCGGTTATCCGGAGGATATCGACCGGAGTCATGAGATGGATATAGGCTGATCCGTTCTGCCGGAGCCCGCGGGGCGATTCTGCAGATGATACGGATGCCTGAAATATTGAGATTTGAGTTTTGAGATTTGAGATGTTGAGATTTGAGATTTGAGACACTGAGATATTGAGATTTGTTGATACAGGCCAGTCCGGATAGCCGGAGCCTGAGATATTGAGATATTGGGATTTATGTTTTGTGTCGATGCTTGACACGGATTTCTCTGTTGATTTCATTGATGTTACTCGATTTATGTACGTACAGAATCCCATTAAATAAGGAGAACAGTTGTCTCATTCATTTCATTACATTGCATTCATACCTCATATATATGATATATTGCTACCTGAGGCACTGACACGAGCACATGGGATTACACTTATGTATATATGTTTACCCTTGCCACCTTTTCATGCTTCAGACTTATCATTTGAGGATATATATATATATATATATATATATATATATAATTGATCGTATTGACCTAAGATTGTGTCATACATACGATTTCTGCTCGGTGATATTTTCTACTCACGAGTTGGCAACTCACCCCCGTTTTGCCACAGTTTCTTGCAGGTTTTGCCGTACAGGTTTCGTTACGGCTTTGCTGGCACACTGCTTCCTTTCCGGGTGATTGCTTTGGTAGGTGGGTTCACTTGCATCGTGACCGCCATTGTACTTTATTACATTCAGTTGTATCTAGTAAACTCCATCAACCAGACTTGTATATTTATTCCAGATTAGAGACCAGTTGTATTATTCTTTCGACCTTAGAGTCGCACGTTGTATTTTGATGGTTTTCATGTTGATTTGAGTTTCCTTTTCAGTTTTGATCCTCGCCTTTCGGCATTGTATACTATATTGCTTGCGTGGTTGTGACCGTCGATTGACGAAGAGCTAGCTCCCGCTTGGGGATGCCTTTTATCATTTCGTATACTATTCATGTTGTACCCCGTTCGGGGCCTGTATTTACAAAGGAAACTCTGCCAAAATTTTGAGAAAAGACTTGTGATTTTAAAATGCACATTCGGCTTATTTAATAAAACATTTCTTCAAAATGGTTTTAGATTTCTGGGCTTTTGGCTTACTTGAATTAGATGGGGTCTTATAGACTTCATATGATTCAAGTCCCAGTCACATGCTATTTCGGGTCGTGACAAAGTTGTTATCAAAGCGCTAGGTTAACCTTGGTTCGAGTCTAGATTTGACTATGCGGAGCCTAGGGCGTTTGTTTATATACGGAATCTAGGCTTGACCTTACGGAACTTAGACTTAGTCGAGGGGGTATTAGACCCGAACTTTCGTCGCATAGGTTGACCTTGGTTGATGGAGTAGGTGACTTAAGAAGAGTAACGTACAGTGTGTATGTTCCACGGCATACTTACGATACGCTACTCCGCTTAAGAAGTCTTAGGATGTACATTTATTTGCACAACATTATATTCATTCATGATCTATCCTCATCGAGATTGGTATATGGTTTTGCTGCCACAATTACACGGGCAGAGAGAGCTACGGCTAGAGTTGCGGTCAGCATGAGCTCGTCACGGACGAGGACTGACCAGGGCGTGATTCCAGAGATATGATTGCATAGAGAGGCGTCGTTTTATTGTGTTTTCGCGCCATGAGCGTTTGATGGATCGCTTTTACGAGATTACTCGGACGTGCAGATCAGCATCAGGGGATTGAGCCACTGATAGAGGCCAGCCAGATTTTGATGACCATTGTTGTATCGCTTATTCATGATGATTGAGGCACTGTTTAGCGTGCATACGAATGAGCCAGTTGTTTTTGCGAACGACGAGATATCACCCCAGATGTTGGAGCTACAGTAGTACGAGTTATACTCAGAGATATAATAGATGGTCGCTAGTCACACGAAGATGAACGACTAAGGACATGTGGTTCGTTCGCTTACCCTAATGCGAGGTCATCAGACTGATTGATTCCAGCTTGAGGAGACTTCACGCAGATACGTTGGGAGTCGATAGAGACGATCGAATATCAGAAACACATTTTCCAAGTTTAAAGTATTTGAAGAAAACATGCAAGTAACTCTACGGACCCTCTAGAAGAATGAAACCCTAACTCGACATAATGACCATGTGAAAGCCCTTGAACCTTTGGGTTTGCGGCAGTTCCGCGGTGCTATTAATGAGGCTTGGGTTTGCCCTTCTACGGTTGGTCCATAGGTGCTGTGGCATGTACTCGATATTATTAAACTATACCCAAGATGTTGATCTCTTGGGGGATTATGAGGTTTTGATGAGTCGATCGGATGGTTCGACATCTTTCGGATATCATGTGATGAGATGCATTGCTTGGGAGATTCCAGATACGAGTATAGCCGTTGGAGCACGGTCCATACAGCCACGATGAGACGAGCCCGAAGCAGTCGACATTAGAGAAAAGAGGAGTAAGAGGTTCGTACGAGATCTTGATGAGATGACGTTCTACTCCGCCGACATTAGAGATGTGACACGCATACAGAGGCGTTACATATGGATATATCTTCCAGAAGGAGTCGTGATAGGTATACAGCCGTTCCGGAACCAGAGACAGATATAGTAAAGGATGATAACTTCCGGGCAGTTCGGCAGAAACGAGATTTGTGAGAGACCTCGACATGACCTTTCTGGAACAATTTACGAGAAGACTTGGACCCAGGAGTGGTCATATTATGCACACCCAGCAGGCCAGAGTTCAGCATCGTCGAAGAGACATGTCATGAGTGACCACGACAGTTGGCCAGAGATTCTTAGAGGATGTGCTTGAGCGGGACTATTCCGCCATACTTTATTTCGGTATCTTGGGCGATCTATTCGCATGATTGAGTTTTGATGACCGAGTTTCATGATATTTGTTTTCGTGCACCATGGTTGCACTTACTGGGTATTTATATTTTATGCATAGTATTGCACTTAAGATATGCTTTATACACCGTTGTGTTAATTTATGATTTGTGCACAGTTATCGCACGGGATATCGTTTTTGTGCCTTGGCTGCACATGTTTATGATTTCATGGATTTCATACAGTTGAGTTGATTTTGTGCTTATGGTATGCACACGATTTGGTTTTTGCACTCAGTATAGTTCACATATGCTTGCAATGCATTGATACGTATTTTGTACACTACAGTTGCACAAGACTTCAATTTGATGTTATTTGAGATATTGATTTTGATTTTATGCCTATGGCATACATATGATTTGACTTATGCTTTCGGCATAGATTTCATGCACTTTTAGTGTTTTGGTTAGATTTTATGCACGCGGTTGCACATGGTTATGAGATTATATACCACGGTATACTGGATTTGGATTTGAGATGTGTTGTATACCGTCGATTTCGATTGTGATACTCGATATTTGTTTTGTGCACCTTATGCACCTGATTGGATTCTTGCGCATATTTTACGCGCTTGGATTGAATTTTGTGCATGTTTGGCGCTTGATACTGGATTTCGTGATTTCGTGCATGTTGGATGCACACGATTTAGATTTTATTCGTGCATGATGGATACACCTGATTTGGATTTTCGCACATGTTGGGCGTATGTTATGAGATGCGATTTTGGTGCACACCAGATGCACTAAATCGGGATTCTTGGTGCATATCAGATGCACCTGATTTTGCTGTCAGGCGCACTGCTGCCTTCGACAGGTGTTTCGTGCACACCCGTTGCACTTAGATTTTGTTCCGTGCACATGTATGGAACATTCATGGATTTTGATTTCCGCACGCGACATTCTTATGCACATTTTGGGATTGATTTCTTATGGTGCAGTACGTTTTTATGATATTTACTACTTGGTATAGTAGCTGGGCAGGACTAGTCAGAGAACAGTACCTGGATATATTTTGCATGCATTGATAGTTATCAAAGGGATTTCCAAAAAGTGGGCTATAGTCTCAGTATTTACCTACGTGTCTGAGATGACACGAAACTTTTTATAAAGGAAACCCTTCTAAATTATTTTCAAAACGGCGGGACGTACATAATAAACAAATGATATACATATATACATAGTTATTTTCTTACAATTGACGTCCGCCACTGTGCAGTGTTATGTTCATCGCACAGCAATATGAAAGATTTGGCATGCATTTCTTTCCGATGTTTTCATGATATTTAAATGAATAGTGTTGATGTATATCATATTGATTTCGTTTTGGGTTTAGACATTGATGTTTTCCCCATGACTCCGGTGATTGCGGGATGCTTGACGGAGTTTTATTTTTGATTGATATATACTCTTTTTTCATGTGCATGCATTGCGCTACGTTGTGCTTTATGTATTTATGATTTCGGGACCCCGACGGCTTAGTCTTTTACTGAAATGTTTTAGTATTTGAGAGGTTTAAATTTAAATTCGGGGACCGAATTTCTTTAAGGGGGGAAGACTGTAACATTATTTTTGGGAATTTTTATAATTAAATATTAAATATAAAGAATATTTTAATATTGTGGTATAATTAAATACCAATAAATGGGGAAAATTTGAAAAAAAATTCCCATTTACTGAAATGAGGGTGCTTTATGAGATTCATCCAAATTATGAAAGTTTATGATTTATTTGACACTATTTTAGTGTTAATCGCGATTAAAAATCGCTAATCGGGCTTTAAGCGTGTTTTGTGCAAAACATGCACCATATCATTTTTTTATACTTGTGTTACATTTTCCTACATGCTTTCTCTTTTATCATGCATGGTTTGGGTTTATCTTGAGAGAAGAAAAGAAAAGGAAAGGAAAAAGAAAAGAATAGAAAATGTTGCATAGTGAAAGTTATGGGCATGAGAGAGAAGAGAGAGTGAGGTGAGAGGTTCTTTGACTTGGTCTTCATTCTTCATCTCCTTCATTTTTCTCTCCTTCTTCACTCACCATGGCAGCACCTCCTCCCTCCCCCTCTTCAACCCTCATTTCATCACTAAAAATCCATCAAAAGTCCATCCCCACTTCACAAAACATGTGCACAAGCTCATAAGCTACATTTTGGACCAAGAAAGTTTGTGTTTTGGTGCTGTAGGGGATTCATGAGTGCCAAATGAGGTAACCCTTTTACAATTAGTGTAGTATTTCAATTGCTTTATCCTCTATTCAAGATTAAAATCAATTTCGGGTAGTTTTGTGCACTTTGGAAAATTCTAGAGAGGGTTAGGGTTTTATTTGAGTTGTGTTGGTGAACTTGAGCCTTATTGGCGACCTTAGACCTCCCTATAATGATAGAAACCCAGACCAAACCTAACTGAAACCCAAAATACAGAATTTTAGAACTATTCATGTCGGTTTGTGAGGTATTGGTGTGTGCAGGGAAATCTGGGATGACCAGGGACAGATACGAGATAAGAAAACAACCCCTGTAGACTTGAATTGACCCTAGGAACCCCCTGTAGCAAGACGAACCCCAGTGGAGGATCCAGGTCCGGCGAGCTTGGATTCTAGGGGAGGGTGCTCGATCACTTGGTGGGGGTAGATGCCCAGGTTGCCTCCATAGCTCATATACACCCTATATATCACCCTAGTGTTGTTTTGGAACATTGTTTTCACCCTAGACAAAATCTGGGACTATTTCCTTGTGTTGCTGCTTTGATTCGAGTTATGGTTTTGCGTATTTTAAATTCTGGATTTTAGCATTTGTGCTTTATCTCGATCATGTGATGTTTGTACGTCTATATCGAGTGATATCGGGTTGATTTGCGGGAGTAAACCATAGGTTTTGACCTATGTGAGTTCCGCATGTCGTTTTGATTTTTTGGTTTTAATGTGATACGATACGTTGTGACATGTAGGTACCACCATGTAGACTTTGAGACGACAAGCAAGCGCGTAGAGACGTCGGCATCGACAAACGAAGATCAAGGTGAGTAGATATATATCTACGGGGGAAGTCGGGTGGATGGCGTATAGCACCCCCGCAGTTCGTAGTGATGTATACGAATACGTATACACACACACACATATATATATTATATGTTGATATGAGTTTATTGATGATAAAGATAGATTCTAGGTGTTCATGGATTAGTTTAGTGTTAGTTGTGAAACCCTAGAGTAGTTGTTACAACCACACACATACATGCATACATTTACTTTACTTGTGCGTATATGGGGATATGTATATATATATATATATACACACACATGGGTATGGGACTATGTATACACACACACACACACACACGCGTATACATATACATGGATGATGAGGATAGTACTTGGGATTGGAGATGGGTCGATGAGATTGGGCTTGAGGCCGTGAGATCGATGATGTGATATGGTTCGTATTTGAGATACGACATGATATTTTAGCGGGTCCTTTTGACGTGGTGTTTTCATACACACGCATGCATATTCATAGATGGTGTCAGTATTGTACTAGACGTAGAATAGTACCCCAGATCATGATATTTGATAAAGAGGATACCAGATGAATAATGTGATAAATGTGACATTGACCCGTACCCAGATTTGGGAGGCCGTACGATGGATTTACCGTACGAGCTATATATTGATGATAGATCCGCACTCTTGACTCGAGGATGTCATATTATATTAGGGTATCGTGTGGGATACTATTGAGGCGGGATCACCGACTGTTTTATATATATACATATATATATATATATGTATGTATGTATCGACTCAGATCTTAAGCGGTTTCCTTACCTTTCGATCAGCCTGTTAGCTCAGTCCTGTAGTTTCTTTGTAGATGTTAGACTAGACTCGAGTCATACCTATTTCAAAACTAACGAATCGTGAGTATTTTAAAGACAGGCCAAGGGATTCTACGGATATTTCAAAGGACGTACTTTTTCTATAAAAAAACACCGTAGTCCCTATTTTTTAAACCCACGATTCGTGTTATTTCAAATGGCAAACTGTATGACTCATATTTATATAACTGCAGATTCGTTATCATTGTTGCGTTATATTCAACTCCCATACATTTTTGCTGTTCGCATCGCATACTTATATCGTGTTTTCATATGTTAATATTGAAATTACGCTGTCAGGACACTAGCACCATTACCGATGATACGTATGTTCCACATACACTTACTAGCCGGCTCACACACATCATCATCGGTAATTTCCATGTCACGTACACTTTAGAGAATATTATTTCATTGACATAGCTTGTTAGCTGATAGTTTTGACATGGTAGCGTACTTGTTCTTATATGCTAGTCTAGACATTGCATTCATTACTTGCTATTTCATGCGTTCATATATGATAGTCTAGACATTGATTATTGCAGTATTATGGAGTTTTATGCCGATATTCACTGTTTACTTACTATTGATTCTTGGATTTCGTATTTTCATGAGATTCCTGGATTTGGGAGAAAACCGCAAGAATATATATAAACCTCTCTCTCTCTCTTTTTAAAATGCAAGTTGCGGTTTTCTCGTGATGTATGAGTCGTCCACAATGATGTTTTCTCGGTTATGAGATGGATTTCGAGACCCGATTCGAGAAGTCGTATGAACCGTTTGCGGGTACATGGTGGACCCGGTGAGGTACCCCGAGGCGAGAGTGATTCCATGGAGGATGATGAGCCTGGCAGGGGGCACTACCTACCGGTGATATTTTTGGACTCGTCGGTTATCCGGAGGATACCGACCGGAGTCATGAGATGGATATAGGCTGATCCGTTCTGCCGGAGCCCGCGAGCCGATCCCGCAGATGATACGGATGCCTGAGATATTGAGATTTGAGTTTTGAGATTTGAGATATTGAGATTTGAGACACTGAGATATTGAGATTTGTTGATACAGGCCAGTCCGGATAGCCGGAGCCTGAGATATTGAGATATTGGGATTTATGTTTTGTGTCGATGCTTGACACGGATTTCTCTGTTGATTTCATTGATGATACTCGATTTATGTACGTACAGAATCCCATTAAATAAAGAGAACAGTTGTTTCACTCATTTCATTACATTACATTCATACCTCATACATATGATATATTGCTACCTGAGGCACTGACACGAGCACATGGGATTACACTTATGTATAGATGTTTACCCTTGCCACCTTTTCATGCTTCAGACTTATCATTTGAGGATATATATATATATATATATATATTATTGATCGTATTGACCTAGGATTGTGTCATACATACGATTTCTGCTCAGTGATGTTTTCTACTCACGAGTTGGCAACTCACCCCGTTGTGCCACAGTTTTTTGCAGGTTTTGCCGTACAGGTTTCGCTACGGCTTTGCTGGCACACTGCTTCCTTTCCGGGTGATTGCTTTGGTAGGTGGGTTCACTTGCATCGTGACCGCCATTGTACTTTATTACATTCAGTTGTATCTAGTAAATTCCATCAACCAGACTTGTATATTTATTCCAGATTAGAGACCGGTTGTATTATTCTTTCGACCTTAGAGTCGCGTGTTGTATTTTGATGGTTTTCATGTTGATTTGAGTTTCCTTTTCAGTTTTGATCATCGCCCTTCGGCGTTGTATACTATATTGCTTGCGTGGTTGTGACCGTCGATTGACAAAGAACTAGCTCCCGCTTGGGGATGCCTTTTATCATTTTGTATACTATTCATGTTGTACCCCGTTCGGGGCCTGTGTTTAAAAAGGAAACTCTGCCGAAATTTTGAGAAAAGACTTGTGATTTTAAAGTGCACATTCGACTTATTTAATAAAACATTTCTTCAAAATGGTTTTAGATTTCTGGGCTTTTGGCTTACTTGAATTAGATGGGGTCTTATAGACTTCATATGATTCAAGTGCCAGTCACGTGCTATTTCGGGTCGTGACACGTAGAATATTGAAAGAAAGAAGCGTAAATCGCGGGATACAACCTAAGTTTCAGCAGTTGCAACTTCTTAGCCGACAAAATATAGCGGGCCTATTGCAGATATCCGGCTGGGTGACGGGGAGTTAAGCCTATGTTATATGGCTGTCCCCAAGGGCGCGACTCACCCTGGCATATACGCCGTCCTAGAGTATCCAAAACCGTCGGCGGCTGTACGGGTATTGCAGCCATAGAAGGCTGAAGGAGACCCTCTGAAGTCCAATTGACTTCTTCCACGACATAGTTTAACGGGGGTGCATCTGCATAAGGGATCGCCGAGATAGGCTCCGATGGCGTCGCACAAGAAAAGCTCCGTCGGCCTCTGATAATTTGACTGTACCATCTACCCTATAAATGAAGATTCTTTCGCTCTGGGTCATGATCTTTGATCAACGTGAAGACTTCCCTGACCACAGGCGCTTCGGGGAATTCTCCTTCTGAACGGACGAACGGGAAAGAAGTGTCGAAAGACATAGTACCTGCGCGGAAAAGAACAAAATTTTCACCCGTCAATGCTACAGTTTATGTTCTATCACTAGGTACTTTAAATTCGTACCACACTGCAATGCAGTGAAAAGAGACCAAAGGGGACCTACTCAATCTAGATGACAGTTCATCATTAATAAAACAGTCTCATCATTTGATGAGACTGTCATTAAATGAGGAAATCCTCAAAGGATTCTCATTTAATGAGGGCCTCTCGGGCCAAGGAGTAAATCTCCCTTTGAGAGCAGCGCTCTACAACAGAGTGACATCTGTCAGCTCTGATGATGAAAGGAATAAAAATTCCTCAAGAAAAATTCTAAGAGCCATGCTCTGTAAAAATGATGGAATAACCTATCAGAAAACTTAAAATAAAGCATTTAATGAATCAAAAATTCCAAGATCTTCAAGATCTGTGAACTCTAAGAGTTCTTCATGAACAATGTTCCAGTTCATAGGTTAAAATCACCTTAAAATAAAAAGATTATATCTTGAAGATCTCTGATCTAAAGATGAGCATGGATCTGTTAATAGGTAAAACCCTAAAAATATATTTTTAGATCTATGATCTAAGGAGAGCAAAGCTCTGTTAAAAAGTTCAATTCTTACCTAAGTTGGCCAGAGTTTTGACTCTTAAGAAATTTCTTAAGGGAAAGAGCTATGCTCTGAAAGAGAATTAATTCTCAGAAAACAAGAAAGAAGATGAACAGAGATCATCTTAAGGGCCAAATGCCCTATTTATAGGCACTGAGATGCCGTTTCAACTTCTGAGTTGATCCAATAGTATAGATGATGCCTCCGCTGCACTCACGTGTGGGCCACATGAGCGCAACGGTGGGGGGCATTTGTTTCCCCAATCAGAGCAAAGCTCTGTTCAAATTTCAAAATTTGAAATGAAGCAGTACTTCATAGCAGCGCCAAGTGCGCTGCACTCTGAGCAGCACACCACGTGCAAAGCACGTGAGCGCTAGCGCTAAGAACGCTGCACTCTAAGCTGCGCACCACGTGCAAAGCACGTGAGCGCTAGCAATAGAACAAAATGTTCTCGGTCCTTAAATCAAAGATCCAACGAACATGATTAAAAATCATCAATTGACCAGAATAAAATTCTGTTGAGGAAACATTCCTCAGAATCTTTCCAAACAGGAAAGATTGTGCTCTGAAAATCAGAGCACCGTTGGAAAGATTTTCTTAACATTTTCTATTTATCCGGAATGTGATACAATATTTGGAATCCACAAGTAGTTATGAGATAACTGATTTGAATGTTATAAACATAGCACTTTAGTCTCACTTGATCGGTTGCCACGGAATTTTGATATGATCAAAAGTCCGTCGCAATCACGTAGCGTACGCGGATACTCGCCGGTAAACTTAATAGACAACTACACCCCATAGCCCCGACCAAGTGACTGTAGGAGAAACCCGTCGCCAAAAGCATCCGTTCGGGTGCTCGCGACAGCGGTGTTCCGCCTTGGTGCATTTCGTCGATGGCGTCGGGGGTGCAGCCGTCTACTAAAGTTTGCGACGAGCATTCGATCAGGATGTCAGGAATCTTGTTGAATTGCCCGACTTGATATTGAAAAGAGTTTTCGATAATGAGACTAAAATGTGGGGTTTATAATTGTTAGGCATGCGATGTCTAAGGAATTCATTTGATTAGGCATGTGATGTCTAAGGAGGTTGCGGATTCCAACTGTTGTAGTTTTACACTTTCTTTTCTGCGACCGTAAGTGTAATATGTGATATCGCCGGTTTCGTTGCTATATGTCAACGACAATTGGGATACGCATGTTTACTTACGTTGATGATATGTGATGTTATGTGTTGCTGGATATGTTATATTGGATCGTCGTGTTTGAATAGCCGGGGGTTTTATGTGAGATGAGTGTTTTTCATTTTCATTCATGTAAAAACTTGTATGTAATATTCTTTTATTGGGGCACTTCCAGGTTGCGGAAGATGTCACCGTTGATGTATATTATTTACTTTTCCGCGCTAGGATAGACCCAAGGAGGGGAGCACAAGTAACCGGGTTCTAGGGTCCAGTGGGAGACCAACTCGAGGAGTTGAGTTCGGGTCTCCTAACTCTAGAATTGGTAGGGTTGCTTGCCGCTCTCGTAGGGGCCTAGGGGTGTGGGTTTGGCTATTCATCGCAACCGTGGAATCCGTGTTTTATACTGGCTCGTATTGAAAACACGGACGTCCTAGTATATCCAATATTTCATATGTTTCTTCTGCTGCGTTATCTGTGATGTGATCATGTGATATGTTCAGTTAGATACTGTATATAGTATATATGATATATTATATAGACGTTACTTATATTTTACACCCGCGCTAGCCCTGCCCCGCTCTGCCGTTAGTTACCTAACCTAACGGTGCACGAGGGGATATCGAGGCGAATGCGGGTGGCATAAGTGTACGTCGTATTTATCTGTGATGTTTAGGTGATTTAAATGATGGGACTTCATTAATGTGATTAATGAAAGTAAAAGAAATCTAAAGATGTTGTGGAATCGAATTTCAAAAATAAAAAAGGTAGCTACAATTCTTGCTTTGCACAGCGGTATATATGATATATCCTGCACCTTATTCGATGAGGAAAGGACCGAGATCCCTTCACCGGGAGTGACTCCTTTAGCAATAACTGGCAGATGCTACAATTCTCGGTTTGTCTTTTGATTGCTTCTATAGTTTCTGCTTTGCACGGTGATATATATGATATATCACGCACCTCATTCGACGAGGAAAGGGCCGAAGATCCCTTCACCGGGAGTGACCCCTTTAGCAAAACTAGAAAAGCCTAAAAAACACTCCATTTCAAAATCATTTGATTCTACAACGATATCAAGTTCATTACGCAATAGGTTTTCAGAAAAACCTGTCGTAGCCCTCCGTCATTTCAGATAAGTCCTGCTTAGTATTCGTGCTGCGTTTGTTGAGTTTGTCAAGGCGCAGTGTGCGGTAGCTAACCAGTATTTATCTGCTTATGCATATGATGCAGATTGGGTTAGGGTAGTCGTACGGCCTTGTTGGCCTTGTCAAGGGTTGTGCGAGTGGGTTTGATTCAATCAAGAAATGACGGGTTGAACTTGACTTACGGTCTATGGTTTGTTGACCTTGTCAAGGTCATAGATCGTTTGGGGCAAAATATTATCGGGAATTTCAAGTGTTGAAATTTGCAATGAGATTGCATACCTTCTATGAGATAGTTGGATCCCGATACCCACTGCGAGTAATTGTTACTCCTGGGAGAGTTTTACACATTACAATTAGCTGATCAAGTAGGTGTTTAGAAAGGTGTCAACGGGGTTACGCCTCTGGGAAAACGAGATTTATATTATTTAGGTTCGTGCGAAAGCACGGGGGACCTCCCTCAAAGTACCGACACTGGCCTGGCTGAAAGATTGGCGAACTTGTAGCGTGTAATTAATCCCGGCTAGTCTTTCCTTTTAGGGTTTGAAGGAAGATTTGATAAAAACGGTGGGAGCCATCCTGATTAGATAAAATAATAACCAATCTGATCTTGCAAGAGCGCACGCTGAGTGTTTTCTTCTCTCTCTCTCCAGGTAGCTACCATGTCACGCCTTAATCAAGATAATAATACGGATTATTGACCGAACCCGCTTGTTATACTGAGCTGGGGAACGTTGGTCCCGCTCCAACTTATAATTGTTATAAGACCGAGCAGGAATTAGGGGATTACCAGAATTCCCGTGCCGCCCAAACGAAGAAAGTGCATATGATGCATCTCCTTCGGGTGTGTTCATTACAAAGAACTGTTTCTCTGTATCCTCTACGTCCTAGGTATTTGATACCGGATCAGGATCCCAGATATGTAATCTGTTACATAGGGCTACAGAAAGGTAGAGAACTGAGAACGGGTGATAAGTTTCATGAGACAGAAAACGGGGCAAGTGTTGCAGCCAAGTCTGTTGGTCACTGTCACCCAGTATTCTAAATACATTGATTCTAAACGAATGTTATTAGATACCGAACCTGATATACAAAATCATATCAGTCTCTTTATTAGTAAAGAAATCATAAAATTTTGTATTGTTGGATAATGTTTTGAACATTTCCTATATCAAAAGTTGATCGGTTCAGGCACGTTATCTAAAAACATTGATGTTCTAAATCAAACTACAGTTCTTAGTATACAAAACACACACAAGAGGAAGAGTTCAGAAATGAACGAATCTTTCTTGAGGCATTGTAGACTAGGTCATATCAATGCGACCCGACTGGATAAAGTTACATTTAGATGCATATTTAAATCAGTTTGAATTTACATCTTGTGAAACATTGCCAGTCATGTCACAAAGATTAGATGACCATAGCTCTGTTTATTGGAAACAGAGAAAGAGTTAGTAAATTCTTGGGACTGATACATGATGATGTATGTAAGGTCCCCTGTCTACACATGCCAGGACCGGTTCTTTGTACTTCATTACATTCTCTGATAATCTCTCAAGATTCAGACATATGTTCCTGTTGAAACACAAGTCTGAAAATTTTGAGATATTCACAGAATATAAGTTAGAAGTAGAGAACCAAAATAAGGGTATAAGTATTATGTCCTTTGATGTGATCAGGGAGGAGAATACTTAAGCACGAAAATCCTGGACTATTCTAAAGGAGAATGAGATTCTCTCTCAGCATTACTCCTCCGAATACACCATAGCACGATGGTATATCGAGGCGGAGCAATAGCACCCTATATGATATGGTGTGCTCTATGATGAGTACTACTGAGTTTCCTATTTCCTTTTGGGAGTTATGCACTTGAGAAGCTGCATACCTATTGAATAGGGTTCAAATCAAATCAGTTGCCTACCACTCCATATGAGATATGGTATGGGAAGAGCCCATGTCTTAAGCTAGTTAAGATTTGGGGTTGACCGGCCTATATCTAAAAGCAAAATCCGGACAAGCTCGAGGTAAGGTCTGTAATGTAGAACTGTAAAGGTTCCAGCTATACAAACTACAGCAGATGATTTGACAAAACCAAAGGATTCAATAGTTACCAACGAACCTCAGCCTCTCCGCCGATCTAGTAGGGTTCCTCACCCACCTGAGAAATACTTTGGTTTCTCTATTACAGTGGGAGCGAGGATTGCATCATGAGATGATGACCCAACTAGTTTCGAGCTGGCCATCAGGAGTGGGACTCTGTAAGAATGGCTGGATGCTTAGCGATCTGAGATGGAATCCTTATACACCAACAAAGTATGGACTTTGGTTGTTATATCTGAAGGGTTAAATCCCCATCAGGAGCAATTATATCTTGAGAAGATTACTTGGTGTACATGGAAAAGTTGAGACTTTCAAAACTAGACTTGTTAAAGGTTTGCATCATTGACCAGGTATGGATTATGTTGAAACATTTTCTAAGGATCTATGCTTAAGTCCATCCAGATCCTACTTACCACGGCTACATACCATGACTACGATATCTGGTGGTTGGGTGTCATGACTGCTTTTCTAAATGATGTTTTAGAAGAGAGAGTCTATAAGTACACAGTCGGAGGGCTTCGTAGACAGTGGGAGCAGCGGAAACGTGTGCAAGATATTTTATGTGATAAAGCAGGCATCGCGGAGTTGGAACATCTGTTTTGATGTATTAGTCAAAGAGTTTGACATCATCAAAATGGTAGATGAACCTTGTATAAACAAAAAGGCAGTAGGGAGTGTGGTGGTGATCCTCGTAGAGTACGTGGATGACATACTCTTGATAGGGAAGGAGTTTCCTATGCTACGCTCGGTTAATCTCCGCTTATCACAAGGATTCTCCATATAGGATCAAAGTGATACCTACTAAATCCTGGATTTTGGATATATGAGATAGATCTAATTGGATGTTAGGATACTCACTAGTTGTAGTGAGAAGGTATCAATCGATCCTGGGGAGAATCGCTGGAAGGGTTCCAGAGTGATAAGGACGACTGAAAGTCAGTCACAGGCATTGTCTTTACTCTCAGTAAAGGGACGGTATGTTGGAAGAGTTCCAAGCTAGATACCGTGGCAAACTAGACGATAAAGGCTGGATACATCGCTACTAAAGATGCTACCAAAGAGGCTGTTTGGGTGTATATTGGTTTATGAGATGAACTAAGTTCCTACCATTGTGTGACAATGGAAGTGTGGCTTTGGCCCGGGAACCCCGGTCCCATCAGTGACCCAGACATAATCTAAGGCAGTATCACCTGATCATGGAGATGGTTGATCTCCAGGGTGATCGAGGTTAGGAGAACAGACTCAGAGGACAACACGGCGGATCCACTCACAAAGGCCTTTTCCCAGAGAGAGACCTTTATGGGATGGTTGAGTATGAGATACTGCAACCACTGCTACAGATGGCCCTAGTGCAAGTGGGAGATTGTTAGTTATATGTATGCCCTAGAGGCCATTACTATACATAGGATGTATATTGTAGTGGATGCTTGGACATATATAGGGAGGACTTTCTTGCTCGACATGATAGTATGCTATCTGGTTGCTCTTTACCTTAACGTGCACACCGACTGTCTCTCTGTTGCATGTTGGTAAAGCCCTTAGGATGTGTACTTGACTACCTGGACTATGATGCGGATCATACTAGTGGGGATATGGTAGTCCATAAGTACATCCTTCAAGGTCCCTAGTCGTGGGTATATCGAGACAGGGCATCGATATACCAGTGTAGACTAGTGTATATCTTCTCGACCCATATAGATGGGCGATGGATGATCCCATATCCAATGGTGTTTGACATCAGAGATGATATACGGGTGCTCAGTGGAGACTGGGTACACTGGACGGACTCGCCGAGAACTCCCAGATGGTATTATACCTTACGTCAGATGGCAGTTCTCTGGTGACACTTGTACAGGTTAGTCTGTAGACCCGAGATCGTCATAGAGTCTTGTGTGATTCCCACTGTGCTTTGATTTCCACCTTACCACGTCCAAGAGGGCGTGCAAAATGGTGGCTTTTGGGTACAGTCCCGAATCACATGGAGGCAATGAGCGATAGGAGGGGATTCGTCTCTCCCGGTATAGGGAGTTGATGTTGCGCTGTGTTCGATTGGCTATAACCAGAAATCCCTGGTCAGGGTTGCTGAGATTTACTGGTAAGTGTTACCAGTAGTTTCTCGAACTGTTATAGACCTCATATCGACACGACTTATCGAGCTATTGGGGTCTGACGTTTACCACCCCTAGGCAAGATATGCGACATATCAGACGACGAGACCGGACTGTACGGTAAGTGTTACTGGTTGGATTCAAAGGAGTATGAGCGGGCTTGCTCGTCGATCTTCTGATCGCTCAATACCCGGGTGGCCGTTATGTTTAGCAGACCGCTTGCGGCTTGTGGGTGTTTGATATGATCATCACCTGCTGCCGGCGTATTGACGAGTCTTTAGAGTCCTACACAGAGGTTTCCTGGCTCAAGCGAAACGAAATAGGAGCGCATATGAGATATGTGCGGGACCGAGAATAATGCGTGTATGTGATACCGTATTCTATTCTCGCGATGAATGTATCGATTGGTTGTATGCGATATAACCTAGTTATCGATTCGAGGATTGATTCGATAAGTCGATACATCGGATATTAGTCGGTCATATGCGATATGACCGGATCGTTAAATCAAGCGTTGATTTAATGATTTAATGTATAATTATATATTTGATATATTACTTTGCATTAACTAGTATTTGTTCACTTTAGATGGATTTTCTCACTTGATGTGCACAAGTTGTATATGTGATATATTTTTGTGCACTTGTTTGTATCATGTTTGATGATACATGCAAATATGGGTGTGTATAAGACTTAAACCATGTTTAGTGAATGGTTAGGGTTTCATTTCACTTATTCATTTATTCATTTATTTTTGGCAAAGAGAAATGGTGGCTTTCTTTTGTTGTTATGCTTGAAACTTCATGAAGCTTTTCTAGCATCTTTGAAAAAGTCCACCATTTTTGTTTTGTCCTTAACCCTAACCATTCAACTGAACCCTAGTTCATTCTCTACACTTAATCATGGTTGCTAAAATGATAAGAATGACTTTATTTCCATTTATTCACAATTCTTATCATATTCTTTTTCTTCTTCTTCTTCTTCTTCAAGAAGAAAGAAGCTTGCTAGCTTCAATGGTGACTTGAGAAAAAGAGTGAGAAATCCAATTCTAAAGTGAACCCACTTCCTATTTCTTCATCCTCTACCACTTGCCAAGTAGTATAGGGTGTTTTCTTCACAAGTTTCATGGCTTGGTGAAGCTGGAGCTTGATCTTGTGTTGCCTCGACGTAGATCATCTTCGGCATCAAAGTCGACGACCTAGCCCGATCATTTCTTCGACGAAACCATCGCTAGAGTCCGGGATCCGATGATCGCAGCGGAGAGACATCATCACGGAGCTAAGGAAGTGGAGGACCGGATCTACAAAGGTTGTAGTCTCTTTCACTTAGCAGTAAAGTTGTTTACTACTTGCATGTTTCGCCTAATATCTAGGTAACGATCTATATTAGGGTTTCTCGGCACCGGAAAAATTTGAAATTGGCATGGTTGATGCCTTGTGAGACCTCATTAGTGTGCCTAAGAACTCTACAGTGGTATCAGAGCCTGGCTAGAGCCTTAGGCGATGCGTAGACGATGTTAGAAATCCGATCGAACCCGAAACCCTAGTTTAAAACCCTTCTCTGTACAATTTTTCAAAACTGGTTTTTTTCCGAATTAAAAATATGCAGAAAAATCAGCAGGGAATTTGAAGAATTACTGTGGAGTACGTGCTCATGATTCGTCTAAAGTGCGGCGGAACCGCGGCACGAGCATGGCTCGTGCGGCGATTCTGCGGCCAAGTAGTCACATCAGCTTTTGAATTTTGCACAGTAATTCCTATCTTTTAGTGCTGTATTTTCTGGGAATTTTTAACTTTTACTCAAGAGTTGAGTTTTTTGGGTTGTATTGGGGACTCGGTGTTTCGATCGGGAAGTTTAACTTCGTCTGTGTTTTTCCAGATAATTTTAGAAAATGTTGAAAAGTTTGACCGGATATAAATACCCACTTTTTCCCCTGTCGAGAAATTTCCAAGTGTTAGATCTTTCCGTGGTTTAATAACGTTCTAAGTAGTGCAAGTAACGCGATGGACCCTCTAGAAGACAACAAACATTAACTCGATTATGTGACCGTCTTGAACTGCCCTTTGAACCTTAGGGTTTGGGGCAGTATGGCGTGCCACATGTGAGGCGTTGGCTTGACCCTTCTACAGCTGGACCGTTGGTACTGAGGCACGAAGTGAATGTTTTTAAACATATTTCATGTGTTGAGCTGTTTCGGGAAAACTTGGGTGTTCGATTGTTCGATCGGAAAGTTTAACATTTTCTATTTATCCGGAATGTGATACAATATTTGGAATCCACAAGTAGTTATGAGATAACTGATTTGAATGTTATAAACATAGCACTTTAGTCTCACTTGATCGGTTGCCACGGAATTTTGATGTGATCAAAAGTCCGTCGCAATCACGTAGCGTACGCGGATACTCGCCGGTAAACTTAATAGACAACTACACCCCATAGCCCCGACCAAGTGACTGTAGGAGAAACCCGTCGCCAAAAGCATCCGTTCGGGTGCTCGCGATAGCGGTGTTCCGCCTTGGTGCATTTCGTCGACGGCGTCGGGGGTGCGGCCGTCTACTAAAGTTTACGACGAGCATTCGATCAGGATGTCGGGAATCTTGTTGAATTGCCCGACTTGATATTGAAAAGAGTTTTCGATAATGAGACTAAAATGCGGGGTTTATAATTGTTAGGCATGCGATGTCTAAGGAATTCATTTGATTAGGCATGCGATGTCTAAGGAGGTTGCGGATTCCAACTGTTGTAGTTTTACACTTTCTTTTCTGCGACCGTAAGTGTAATATGTGATATCGCCGGTTTCGTTGCTATATGTCAACGACAATTGGGATACGCATGTTTACTTACGTTGATGATATGTAATGTTATGTGTTGCTGGATATGTTATATTGGATCGTCGTGTTTGAATAGCCGGGGGTTTTATGTGAGATGAGTGTTTTTCATTTTCATTCATGTAAAAACTTGTATGTAATATTCTTTTATTGGGGCACTTCCAGGTTGCGGAAGATGTCACCGTTGATGTATATTATTTACTTTTCCGCGCTAGGATAGACCCAAGGAGGGGAGCACAAGTAACCGGGTTCTAGGGTCCAGTGGGAGACCAACTCGAGGAGTCGAGTTCGGGTCTCCTAACTCTTGAATTGGTAGGGTTGCTTGCCGCTCTCGTAGGGGTCTAGGGGTGTGGGTTTGGTTATTCATCGCGACCGTAGAATCCGTGTTTTATACTGGCTCGTATTGAAAACACGGACGTCCTAGTATATCCAATATTTCATATGTTTCTTCTGCTGCGTTATCTGTGATGTGATCATGTGATATCTTCAGTTAGATACTGTATATAGTATATATGATATATTATATAGACGTTACTTATGTTTTACACCCGCGCTAGCCCTGTCCCGCTCTGCCGTAAGTTACCTAACCTAACGGTGCACGAGGGGACATCGAGGCGAATGCGGGAGGCATAAGTGTACGTCTTATTTATCTGTGATGTTTAGGTGATTTAAATGATGGGACTTCATTAATATGATTAATGAAAGTAAAAGAAACCTAAAGATATTGTGGATCGAATTTCAAAAATAAAACAGGTAGCTATAGTTCTTGCTTTGCACAGCGGTATATATGATATATCCTGCACCTTATTCGATGAGGAAAGGACCGAGATCTCTTCACCGGGAGTGACTCCTTTAGCAATAACTGGCAGATGCTACAATTCTCGGTTTGTCTTTTGATTGCTTCTATAGTTTCTGCTTTACACGATGATATATATGATATATCTCGTACCTCATTCGACGAGGAAAGGGCCGAAGATCCCTTCACCGGAAGTGACCCCTTTAGCAAAACTAGAAAAGCCTAAAAAACACTCCATTTCAAAATCATTTGATTCTACAACGATATCAAGTTCATTACGCAATAGGTTTTCAGAAAAACCTGTCGTAGCCCTCCGTCATTTCAGATAAGTCCTGCTTAGTATTCGTGCTGCGTTTGTTGACTTTGTCAAGGCGCAGTGTGCGGTAGCTAACCAGTATTTATCTGCTTATGCATATGATGCAGATTGGGTTAGGGTAGTCGTACGGCCTTGTTGACCTTATCAAGGGTTGTGCGGGTGGGTTTGATTCAATCAAGAAATGATGGGTTGATCTTGACTTACGGTCCATGGTTTGTTGACCTTGTCAAGGTCATAGATCGTTTGGGGCAAAATATTATCGGGAATTTCAAGTGTTGAAATTTGCAATGAGATTGCATACCTTCTATGAGATAGTTGGATCCCGATACCCACTGCGAGTAATTGTTACTCCTAGGAGAGTTTTACACATTACAATTAGCCGATCAAGTAGGTGTCTAGAAAGGTGTCAACGGGGTTATGCCTCTGGGAAAACGAGGTTTATATTAATTAGGTTCGTGCGAAAGCACGGGGGACCTCCCTCAAAGTACCGACACTGGCCTGGCTGAAAAATTGGCGAACTTGTAGCGTGTAATTAATCCCGGCTAGTCTTTCCTTTTAGGGTTTGAAGGAAGATTCATCCTGATTAGATAAAATAATAACCAATCTGATCTTGCAAGAGCGCACGCTGAGTGTTTTCTTCTCTCTCTCTCCACGTAGCGACCATATCACGCCTTAATCAAGATAATAATACGGATTATTGACCGAACCCGCTTATTATACTGAGCTGGGAAACGTTGGTCCCGCTCCAACTTATAATTGTTATAAGACCGAGCAGGAATTAGGGGATTACCAGAATTCCCGTGCCGCCCAAACGAAGAAAGTGCATATGATGCATCTCCTTCGGGTGTGTTCATTACAAAGAACTGTTTCTCTGTATCCTCTACGTCCTAGGTATTTGATACCGGATCAGGATCCCAGATATGTAATCTGTTACATAGGGCTACAGAAAGGTAGAGAACTGAGAACGGGTGATAAGTTTCATGAGACAGAAAACGGGGCAAGTGTTGCAGCCAAATCTGTTGGTCACTGTCACCCAGTATTCTAAATACATTGATTCTAAACGAATGTTATTAGATACCGAACCTGATATACAAAATCATATCAGTCTCTTTATTAGTAAAGAAATCATAAAATTTTGTATTGTTGGATAATGTTTTGAACATTTCCTATATCAAAAGTTGATCGGTTCAGGCACGTTATCTAAAAGCATTGATGTTCTAAATCAAACTACAGTTCTTAGTATACAGAACACACACAAGAGGAAGAGTTCAGAAATGAACGAATCCTTCTTGAGGCATTGTAGAGTAGGTCATATCAATGCGACCCGACTGGCTAAAGTTACATTTAGATGCATATTTAAATCAGTTTGAATTTACATCTTGTGAAACATTGCCAGTCATGTCACAAAGATTAGATGACCATAGCTCTGTTTATTGGAAACAGAGAAAGAGTTAGTAAATTCTTGGGACTGATACATGATGATGTATGTAAGGTCCCCTGTCTACACATGCCAGGACCGGTTCTTTGTACTTCATTACATTCTCTGATAATCTCTCAAGATTCAGACATATGTTCCCGTTGAAACACAAGTCCGAAACTTTTGAGATATTCACAGAATATAAGTTAGAAGTAGAGAACCAAAATAAGGGTATAAGTATTATGTCCTTTGATGTGATCAGGGAGGAGAATACTTAAGCACGAAAATCCTGGACTATTCTAAAGGAGAATGAGATTCTCTCTCAGCATTACTCCTCCGAATACACCATAGCACGATGGTATATCGGGGCGGAGCAATAGCACCCTATATGATATAGTGTGCTCTATAATGAGTACTACTGAGTTTCCTATTTCCTTTTGGGAGTTATGCACTTGAGAAGCTGCATACCTATTGAATAGGGTTCAAATCAAATCAGTTGCCTACCACTCCATATGAGATATGGTATGGGAAGAGCCCATGTCTTAAGCTAGTTAAGATTTGGGGTTGACCGGCCTATGTCTAAAAGAAAAATCCGGACAAGCTCAAGGTAAGGTCTGTAATGTAGAACTGTAAAGGTTCCAGCTATACAAACTACAGCAGATGATTTGACAAAACCAAAGGATTCAATAGTTACCAACGAACCTCAGCCTCTCCGCCGATCTAGTAGGGTTTCTCACCCACCTGAGAGATACTTTGGTTTTTCTATGACAATGGGAGCGAGGATTGCATCATGAGATGATGACCCAACTAGTTTCGAGCTGGCCATCAGTAGTGGGACTCTGTAAGAATGGCTGGATGCTTAGCGATCTGAGATGGAATTCTTATACACCAACAAAGTATGGAATTTGGTTGCTATATCTGAAGGGTTAAATCCCCATCAGGAGCAAGTATATCTTGAGAAGATTACTTGGTGTACATGGAAAAGTTGAGACTTTCAAAGCTAGACTTGTTAAAGGTTTGCATCAATGACCAGGTATGGATTATGTTGAAACCTTTTCTAAGGATCTATGCTTAAGTCCATCCAGATCCTACTTACCACGGCTACATACCATGACTACGATATCTGGTGGTTGGGTGTCATGACTGCTTTTCTAAATGATGTTTTAGAAGAGAGAGTCTATAAGTACACAGTCGGAGGGCTTCGTAGACAGTGGGAGCGGCGGAAACGTGTACAAGATGTTTTATGTGATAAAGCAGGCATCGCGGAGTTGGAACATCTGTTTTGATGTATTAGTCAAAGAGTTTAACATCATCAAAATGGTAGATGAGCCTTGTATAAACAAAAAGGCAGTAAGGAGTATGGTGGTGATCCTCATAGAGTACGTGGATGACATACTCTTGATAGGGAAAGAGTTTCCTATGCTATGCTCGGTTAATCTCCGCTTATCACAAGGATTCTCCATATAGGATCAAAGTGATACCTACTAAATCCTGGGTTTTGGATCTATGAGATAGATCTAATTGGATGTTAGGATACTCACTAGTTGTTGTGAGAAGGTATCAATCGATCCTGGGGAGAATCGCTGGAAGGGTTCCAGAGTGATAAGGACGACTGAAAGTCAGTCACAGGCATTGTCTTTATCCTCAGTAAAGGGACGGTATGTTGGAAGAGTTCCAAGCTAGATACCGTGGCAAACTAGACGATAAAGGCTGGATACATCGCTACTTAAGATGCTACCAAAGAGGCTGTTTGGGTGTATATTGGTTCATGAGATGAACTTGGTTCCTACCATTGTGTGAAAATGGAAGTGTGGCTTTGGCCCGGGAACCCCGGTCCCATCAGTGACCCAGACATAATCTAAGGCAGTATCACCTGATCATGGAGATGGTTGATCTCCAGGGTGATCGAGGTTAGGAGAACAGACTCAGAGGACAACACGGCGGATCCACTCACAAAGGCCTTTTCCCAGAGAGAGACCTTTATGAGATGGTTGAGTATGAGATACTGCAACCACTGCTACAGATGGCCCTAGTGCAAGTGGGAGATTGTTAGTTATATGTATGCCCTAGAGGCCATTACTATACATAGGATGTATATTGTAGTGGATGCTTGGACATATATAGGGAGGACTTTCTTGCTCGACATGATAGTATGCTATCTGGTTGCTCTTTACCTTAACGTGCACACCGACTGTCTCTCTGTTGCATGTTGGTAAAGCCCTTAGGATGTGTACTTGGCTACCTGGACTATGATGCGGATCATACTAGTGGGGATATGGTAGTCCATAAGTACATTCTTCAAGGTCCCTAGTCGTGGGTGTATCAAGACAGGGCATCGATATACCAGTGTAGACTAGCGTATATCTTTTCGACCCATACAGATGGGCGATGGATGATCCCATATCCAATGGTGTTTGACATCAGAGATAATATACGGGTGCTCAATGGAGACTGGGTACACTGGACGGACTCGCCGAAAACTCCCAGATGGTATTATACCTTACGTCAGATGGCAGTTCTCTGGTGACACTTGTACAGGTTAGTCTGTAGACCCGAGATCTGTTAGTGTTTATGCCCTAGAAGGCCATTACTGTATCATACTAGTTTGTATATTACTTAATGGAAGCTTGGGATATTCACATGTATATAACAGTCTTGCTAAACATGGTAGTATGCTACTTGGTTTTTCTATCTTAATATGTGAGTATACGTATTGATAGAGCTCTTAGGATCTTGCTTGACTACCAGCGTTGTGATGGCAGTCACACTAGTGGGGGATGGGTAGTCTACAAGCACATCCTTATTCAGGTCCCTGGTCGTTGGATTATCGAGACAGAGCATCGATACTCCGGATTAGACTAGTGTGTACGCTTCTCATCCCAGTTGGGGAGATGGTCTGTCCCACAGCCGTCAGTACGTCGTACTGGAGATAGTATGCAGGTGCTCGTTAGGTTACGGGTACACCGGACAGGACTCACAGGGAACTGTTGGTTGGTTTTATACCAGTCGTCAGTGAACAGTTCCCAGGTGACATGAGTACAGCATAGTCTGTAGACTTGACACTGCTACTTCGCCTCGAGTGTGTCCCACTGTTCTTAGATTGCTACCCTACCACGGCTCAAAGGAGTCGTGCAAACAGGTAGCAGTTGGGTGCAGTCCCGAGCACTTGGAGGCAGTGGCGGTTAGACAGGATTCGTCTCTCCCGGTATTGGGGGTTGATATCGCGCTGTGTCAGAGAGCCATTACGCAAGGTTCCTGGCCAGGGCAAGCGAGATTTGCTGGTAGGTTCCAGTAGTTTCTCAGGGTGTAATGGGCTTCGCTCCGACACGACTTATACCGCTATTAGGGGACTGACGCTTGCCGCCCCCTAGGCCCGATATGCGATAGTCTAAGACGAACGGACCGGACTGTATGGAGATTGTCACATCAGGCTCAGTAGGAGTTCGGATGGGTTTCCTCATCGGCCTTCTTATCGACATCTACCTGGGGACCGTTACGTACAGCTAGTGCCGCTTGCGGTCTGTGGTTAAACCCACTGCCAGCGTAGTAGTCGAGTCTCTAGAGTCCCACACAGAGAGTTTCCCTACTCCAGGCGAAACGATATAGAGGTCGTATGGTTTTACGACAAGGGTTCGGACGCATACGTGTGTTTACGCACGTACGACTTTCGGACAGTTTTTACCAGTCGGCTTTGGTTTAAGCCAGTTACTGGTATCCGGTTATTGGATTTATACAGTCTAAAGTTTTTCCGTATTTTTGCGGAAAGGAGGGGCGTTCTCGTAATTGCGCGAGAAGCTTCTAGAAGATGGTGACTAAGGAGGTTTAGGTGGCATATGCAATGAATGTGATTAGTGAGTCATATGGATGATTCATCCATGTCATTAATGCATGATAAATGCTTAATGACTCATGGAGTGAATCATCACTAGATATTATCAAGCATGGTTGCTAAATTCATTTCTTATTCTTTTCTTGATAAAAAGAAATGCTTGATATATATCATGTTATCTCACTATTCTCATATCATTATCTTTATCATCTTCTCTCTCCTCAAGCTCTCCCTCTTAAAACACTAATCCTCCCCTCTCATGAGTTGAGTACAAGGATTAGTAAGACTACTTAATCCATAACCCTCTCTATATTTCACCTAGCTTCTTTGATTAGCACTTAAAGAAGTTTAGTTGCCTCAAGTTTAGAGGCTAAGCTTGGAGTAAAGCTCTCGGGTGGATCGTCTACTACTTCGAGAAGGCCGAGGAGGAGGAGGAGTTCACAAAGATGAAGGACACGATTCGTTAGGTATAATCTCTAAACATAGTAGCATAGAAACTCTATGTTTTAAGTTAGTTATCGTTTAGCTTCGATTCAAGCGGTTAGTCGATATTTGTTCACTAAACAAGTTCGTTTTTGAAAATTCCGCCTCCCCACAAGTATTGGGGTGTTGTACATCGACTTACAGTGGTATCAGAGCCTCGCTAAACAATAAATAACTTACTTGCAAATTTGTATGAATTTCGAACGGAAAAAACGAAACCGGAAAAGCCCGAAAACTTCAGTTTCTGTCGATTTTTAAATGAAGTCCTAAAATTTTTCAGGGAGGTTCAGAAAGCTTAAAAAGACAGTAGAAGAACACCCAAGAAAATTGGGCACATGATTCGGCTAAAGCGCCGCAGAAACGCGGCGGATCCCACCGATCCGCCGCGGTTCCGCCGCCGAGTTGCCGAGTCATGAACCCAATTTTCCTGTGTTGGTTCTGTGTGATATTTGGGATTTTCTGGAATATTTAATTTTTGCTCAGGTTTCAGATTTGCAGAGCAGTATTGGAGCAAAATTAAAAGTGTTTAATCGATCGAAATTATACAGTATTTGCTTGTTGGATTATATCTGTGATTGTATAATGTGTTCGTAAACCTCCCCTAACTGCTAGTATGTCAGTTGGCAGGGGTTGCACATTTCTGAAATGGATTTTATCTGTTTGTGCATATGAACTGTGTTGGACTGCTGTGATGTATAGCCGGGGTTATGTGATGGGTTATTATTTAATTCATTTGATGTAAATGTAATTTGTTGTAATATTATTTTGCGGGGCACATCCAGGTTGCGGTTGTAGCCACCGTTGTATTATTTCATTTTACTGTTTTTGCTCCTAGGACAGACCCAAGGTGGGGTGCACAAACTGCCGGGCGGGTAGTTTGCCATACCCGTTGGGGTCTTGGGTGGGGTAATGGCTATTCATCACAACTGTGTAATCCGTCTTTTGTTGCAGGCTCGAAACAAACACGGATTACTTGCAAATCCAATAAAGTTCATCTGTGATCTGGAATGCCTATTATTGTGTCTGACGAATGTACAATATCTATATATGATAGCTATTTAGACGTCACTTATGTTTTACACCCGCGCTAGCCCAGCCCCCGCTCTGTCGTTAGTTAAGTAACCTAACGGGTGATGACGGGACCCCGTGGCGAATGCGGATGGCATAAGAGGACGTTGTATTTTCGTTGTTTTCTGCAATGATAGGTTAATGATGGGACGCATTATCTATAATGCAAAGAAAAATAAACCAAAGTTTAAATCGTTGGAACAATTTAAAAGAAACCACTCGGTTAATTTTAAAACAGATATTTTTAAATGCGGAGACTTAACCACTCCTTTTAAAAGCTATCAGGTTCCTTCGGTTATATCAAGTTCACTACGTTCACGGTTTCGCCAAAACCAGTCGTAGCCCTCCGTCATTTCTTATGGATGGTCAGTAGTATTCAAGCTATGCTTGTTGGCTTACGTCAAGGCATAGTGTTTGGTAGCTGCTGGGGTATTCATTTGTTGCATAGATAGATGTGTTGGTTTGGGACAGTCGCATTACCTTGTTGGCTTACGTCAAGGGTATATACGGGTGGGTTCAAATTAACAAGATAATGATGGGCAGAACTTGACATGTGACTTATGATTTGTTGGCATACGTCAAGGTCATAAGAGCATAGGGCAAAAACTTATATCGGGAATTTCTAAAGAAACTGAAATTTGCAAAGAGATGCATACCATTTGGAGTTTGATGAATGTTGGTAGGATTCCTTCAACATTATCATACGATGATATTTGGATCCCGATCCTACTGTGAGTATATGCTATTTATCAGGATATTCGTCACTTAACGATCAATGCTATAAACCTAGTAGGTGTCCAAAAAAGTGTCAGCGGGGTTACGCCCCCAGAGAAAAGAGGTTATTTAATTAAGGAACTTCGCGAAAGCGTTCGAAAACCTCCCTCGAAGTACCGACACCAGCCTGGCTGAACGGTTAAGCAAGTATTGTACAGTGAGAATAGTCCTGGCTAATTCTTCTTTTATGGTTTGAGGAAGGATTCGAGAAACAGTGGGAGCCATCCAGTTTAGATAAACTAAAAACCACTCTAAACTTGCAAGAGCATCATGCTAAAGAGTTTTCTTCTCTCTCTCCTAATTGCAGCGACCCTGAAAATGACTGGACTTAAGTTACTTTTAGAGAAAAATATACTGACAGGGCCAAACTATAAAGATTGGCTGCGGAATGTCAAAATGGCTTTGACCTATGACAAATTGGGGTACGTCCTCACCGCTACGGCACCTGCTGTCCCTGGTCCCAAATCCAGCAATGCGGATAAGGAAATCCGCAAAACCTGGGATTTAGATTGCGCGAAAGCCAAGTGCATCGTGCTTGCCTCAATGAACAATGAACATCAGAGGAGGCACGAGGATATGACCCTAGATGGCATATTTCTCCATACAAAGGAACTTTATGGAGAGCAATCTCGTATAGCAAGATACGAGACCTCTAAGAACTTGTTTCGAGCGAGGTTGGCTGTCGGGTCATCAGTGGGAGAACATGTCCTAAAGATGATCGGATATATTAAATAGCTCGCAGACCTTGGGATGACTTTGGATAATGAGCTCTATACAGACCTTATTCTCCAGTCCCTTCCACACACCTACGCCCAGTTTATCCTGAACTTCAACCTTCAAAGAAAAGAAGTTGAACTTCCGGAACTCCTGAACATGTTAAGGAGTGCAGAGGGCACCTTGCAGAAAGCAAGGAAAACACCCGCTATGTTTGTTAGCGGTACATCTTCTTCCGGGTCCAAGGCTAGGGCCAAAGGAAAGACGAAGAAGGCCGCCAACAAACCTAGAGGAGGTGTGAGTAAGGTGGGAGGGAAGGGAAAGAAAAAGTTTGCGGTACCGGTAGTTGGCCAGGATGAGTGCTTCCATTGTCACAGGAGAGGGCACTGGAAGAAGGATTGCAAGGCGTGGAACGCCAAGAACCAGGAACCGAAGCAAGCTGTGGCTTCGACTTCAGGTGTGTTTGTAATTGAGAATTGTCTGTCAATCAACTCTACTTCCTGGGTATTGGATACCGGATCAGGATCTCATATTTGCAATTCTTTGCAGGCACTGAGAAACCGTAGAGTGCTGAAGGAAGGTGATATGACCCTAAAGGTTGCTAACGGAGCTAGCGTGGGAGCTGCGTCCGTCGGGGATTATCACCTAGGATTGACGAGTGGACACATTTTGGTTTTACATAACTGTTATTTTGTACCAAGCTTAACGTGTAATATCATATCAGTTTCCTTGTTATTAAATAAAGGTTATGATTTCACGTTTATAAGAGATGTTGTTAACATCCACCTTAATCATGGTTTGATTGGGTCCGGTACCCTAAATAACGGTATATATGTTTTAAACCAACTCCAAATTTTCAATGTCCAGAACACACTAAAAAGAAAGTCTCCAGATTTAAATAAAGCTTTCTTATGGCATTGTAGACTGGGTCACATCAATGAGAGAAGGTTGACTAAGTTGCATAGAGAAGGATATTTGGACTCGTTCGAATATCAAACTTATGACACTTGTCAATCTTGTCTCAAAGGAAAGATGACAAAGACTCCATTTACTGGACAAGGAGTAAGAGCGAGCGAGCTCTTAGGACTCATACACAGCGATGTATGTGGTCCAATGTCTACACATGCGAGAGGTGGTTATTCCTACTTCATTACTTTTACAGATGATTTCTCTAGGTTTGGACATGTCTTCTTAATGAAGCATAAATCCGAGGCCTTTGAGAAATTCAAGGAATACAAGAGTGAAGCGGAAAACCAAACAGGCAAAAGTATTAAGACACTGAGATCTGATCGAGGTGGAGAATACTTAAGTGCCGAGTTCCTAGGTTACCTAAAAGAGAAAGGAATTCTCTCTCAGCTTACTCCTCCATACACTCCACAGCACAACGGTGTATCGGAGAGACGGAATCGAACCCTATTGGATATGGTACGATCCATGATGAGTAATGCTGAGTTACCGCGATCTTTCTGGGGTTATGCGCTAGAATCAGCGACATATCTTTTGAACAGAGTTCCAACCAAAACTGTGCCTACCACACCATATCAAATATGGAGTGGGAAGAAACCCTATCTTCAGTACCTGAAGACATGGGGATGTCCAGCTTTTGTAAAAAAGAAGCATCCGGACAAGCTCGAGGCACGCTCAGTAGAGTGTAAGTTTGTGGGATATCCAAAGAACTCTATAGGATATTTTTTCTATTACGCAGAGGAACAAAAGGTTTTTGTTTCTCGTCATGCCCGCTTCTTAGAAACTGAATTTTTAGAAAATCAGAAGAGTGGGAGCGTAGTAGAACTGGAAGAAATTCCAGAACCACAAACTGCTACTGAAAGTTTGGTAGAACCAGGAGTTCAAGAAGAACAGGACATTCCCGCACCCCTCCGCAGGAGTAGTAGGCCGTCTCATCCGCCTGAGAGATACTACGGTTTTCTCATAGATGGGGATAAAGAGGATTGCATCATAGATGATGATGAACCTACTGACTTCCAGCAGGCCATCCAGAGCAGCGACTCGGTACGATGGCTAGATGCAATGCGGACCGAAATGGAGTCCATGTACACCAACAAAGTATGGACTTTGGACTTTGCTCCAGATGGGGTAAAACCCATAGGATGGAAATGGATCTTCAAGAAAAAGATTGGTGTAGATGGACAGGTGGAAACCTATAAGGCTAGACTTGTTGCAAAGGGTTTTCGTCAAAGACCTGGTTTGGACTATGATGAAACTTTTTCTCCAGTGGCTATGCTCAAATCCATTCGGGTCCTTCTTGCTATTGCTGCCTTCCATGATTATGAAATCTGGCAGATGGACGTAAAGACGGCTTTTCTGAATGGAAATTTAGAAGAGAGCGTCTATATGGATCAGCCAGAGGGTTTCAATCAGAGTGGGAGCAGCGGGAAAGTATGCAAGCTGCTTAAGTCCATTTATGGACTAAAGAAGGCATCGCGGAGTTGGAACATCTGTTTTGATGAGACAGTCAAAGAATATGACTTTATCAAAAATCCAGATGAACCGTGCATATATAGTAAAGTTGTAGCCAGAAGTGTTGTATTCCTCGTCTTGTACGTGGATGACATTCTATTGATAGGAAATGACATTCCTATGCTACAATCTGTCAAAGGATTCTTGTCACACAGGTTCTCCATGAAAGACCTGGGTGATGCCTCTTACATTCTGGGGATCCGGATCTATCGTGATAGATCCAAGAGGATGTTGGGACTTTTGCAGTCCAGGTATATCGACACTGTACTGAAAAGATTCAGTATGGAAGATTCTAAGCGCGGTAATCGACCGGCTTGTCACGGAATCACCCTCTCCAAAGAGATGTCTCCCAAGATTGATTTGGAAAGGGAACGCATGTCTATTATACCCTACGCTTCTGCGGTAGGCTCTATAATGTATGCGATGTTGTGCACCAGACCAGATGTAGCTTACGCACTAAGCGTGGTAAGCCGGTATCAGTCAGACCCAGGGGAGAAGCACTGGATAGCAGTAAAGAACATTCTCAAGTACCTGAGAAGGACTAAGGAGATGTTCTTGGTTTATGGCGGAAAAGACCTCAGGTTGGAGGCCTTTGCTGATTCTGGCTTCCAGAGTGATAAGGACGATTCCAAGTCTATGTCGGGTTATGTCTTTACCCTCAATGGAGGGGCGGTGTGCTGGAAGAGCTCCAAGCAGGATACCGTTGCTGACTCGACGATGGAAGCGGAGTATATAGCTGCTTGCGATGCCGCAAAAGAAGCAGTCTGGATGAAGAAGTTCCTAACAGAACTTCAGGTGGTTCCTACCATAGTTGATCCAATACCTCTGTATTGCGACAACAACGGAGCTATAGCTTTAGCGAAGGAACCAAGGTCCCATCAGAAGTCCAGACACATCTTAAGGCGGTATCACCTGATCAGGGAGATCATTGATCGTCAGGAGATCGAGGTTCGGAGAGTTGCTTCTGAAGAGAACATTGCTGATCCATTCACAAAGGCCCTACCTTAGATTCAGTTCGAGAGGCTACTCGAGATCATCGGTCTTCGATACGCCAGTACATGGCCCTAGTGCAAGTGGGAGATTGTTAGTGTTTATGCCCTAGAAGGCCATTACTGTATCATACTAGTTTGTATATTACTTAATGGAAGCTTGGGATATTCACATGTATATAACAGTCTTGCTAAACATGGTAGTATGCTACTTGGTTTTTCTATCTTAATATGTGAGTATACGTATTGATAGAGCTCTTAGGATCTTGCTTGACTACCAGCGTTGTGATGGCAGTCACACTAGTGGGGGCTGGGTAGTCTACAAGCACATCCTTATTCAGGTCCCTGGTCGTTGGATTATCGAGACAGAGCATCGATACTCCGGAGTAGACTAGTGTGTACGCTTCTCATCCCAGTTGGGGAGATGGTCTGTCCCACAGCCGTCAGTACGTCGTACTGGAGATAGTATGCAGGTGCTCGTTAGGTTACGGGTACACCGGACAGGACTCACAGGGAACTGTTGGTTGGTTTTATACCAGTCGTCAGTGAACAGTTCCCAGGTGACATGAGTACAGCATAGTCCGCAGACTTGACACTGCTACTTCGCCTCGAGTGTGTCCCACTGTTCTTAGATTGCTACCCTACCACGGCTCAAAGGAGTCGTGCAAACAGGTAGCAGTTGGGTGCAGTCCCGAGCACTTGGAGGCAGTGGCGGTTAGACAGGATTCGTCTCTCCCGGTATTGGGGGTTGATATCGCGCTGTGTCAGAGAGCCATTACGCAAAGTCCCTGGCCAGGGCAAGCGAGATTTGCTGGTAGGTTCCAGTAGTTTCTCAGGGTGTAATGGGCTTCGCTCCGACACGACTTATACCGCTATTAGGGGACTGACGCTTGCCGCCCTCCTAGGCCCGATATGCGATAGTCTAAGACGAACGGACCGGACTGTATGGAGATTGTCACATCAGGCTCAGTAGGAGTTCGGATGGGTTTCCTCATCGGCCTTCTTATCGACATCTACCTGGGGACCGTTACGTACAGCTAGTGCCGCTTGCGGTCTGTGGTTAAACCCACTGCCAGCGTAGTAGTCGAGTCTCTAGAGTCCCACACAAAGAGTTTCCTTACTCCAGGCGAAACGATATAGAGGTCGTATGGTTTTACGACAAGGGTTCGGACGCATACGTGTGTTTACGCACGTACGACTTTCGGACAGTTTTTACCAGTCAGCTTTGGTTTAAGACAGTTACTGGTATCCGGTTATTGGATTTATACAGTCTAAAGTTTTTCCGTATTTTTGCGGAAAGGAGGGGCGTTCTCGTAATTGCGCGAGAAGCTTCTAGAAGATGGTGACTAAGGAGGTTTAGGTGGCATATGCAATGAATGTGATTAGTGAGTCATATGGATGATTCATCCATGTCATTAATGCATGATAAATGCTTAATGACTCATGGAGTGAATCATCACTAGATATTATCAAGCATGGTTGCTAAATTCATTTCTTATTCTTTTCTTGATAAAAAGAAATGCTTGATATATATCATGTTATCTCACTATTCTCATATCATTATCTTTATCATCTTCTCTCTCCTCAAGCTCTCCCTCTTAAAACACTAATCCTCCCCTCTCATGAGTTGAGTACAAGGATTAGTAAGACTACTTAATCCATAACCCTCTCTATATTTCACCTAGCTTCTTTGATTAGCACTTAAAGAAGTTTAGTTGCCTCAAGTTTAGAGGCTAAGCTTGGAGTAAAGCTCTCGGGTGGATCGTCTACTACTTCGAGATGGCCGAGGAGGAGGAGGAGTTCACAAAGACGAAGGACACGATTCGTTAGGTATAATCCCTAAACATAGTAGCATAGAAACTCTATGTTTTAAGTTAGTTATCGTTTAGCTTCGATTCAAGCGGTTAGTCGATGTTTGTTCACTAAACAAGTTCGTTTTTGAAAATTCCGCCTCCCCACAAGTATTGGGATGTTGTACATCGACTTACAAGATCGTCATAGAGTCTTGTGTGATTCCCACTGTGTTTTGATTTCCACCTTACCACGTCCAAGAGAGCGTGCAAAACGGTAGCTTTTGGGTACAGTCCCGAATCATATGAAGGCAATGAGCGATAGGAGGGGATTCGTCTCTCCTGGTATAGGGAGTTGATGTTGCGCTGTGTTCGATTGGCTATAACCGGAAATCCCTGGCCAGGGTTGCTGAGATTTACTGGTAAGTGTTACGAGTAGTTTCTCGAACTGTTATAGACCTCATATCGACACGACTTATCGAGCTATTGGGATCTGACGTTTACCACCCCTAGGCAAGATATGCGACATATCAGACGACGAGACCGGACTGTACGGTAAGTGTTACTGGTTGGATTCACAGGAGTATGAGCGGGCTTGCTCGTCGATCTTCTGATCGCTCAATACCCGGGTGGCCGTTACGTTTAGCAGACCGCTTGCGGCTTGTGGGTGTTTGATATGATCATCACCTGCTGCCGGCGTATTGACGAGTCTTTAGAGTTCTACACAGAGGTTTCCTGGCTCAAGCGAAACGAAATAGGAGCGCATATGAGATATGTGCGGGACCGAGAATAATGCGTGTATGTGATACCGTATTCTATTCTCGCGATGAATGTATCGATTGGTTGTATGCGATATAACCTAGTTATCGAATCGAGGATTGATTCGATAAGTCGATACATCGGATATTAGTCAGTCATATGCGATATGACCGGATCGTTAAATCAAGCGTTGATTTAATGATTTAATGTATAATTATATATTTGATATATTACTTTGCATTAACTAGTATTTGTTCACTTTAGATGGATTTTCTCACTTGATGTGCACAAGTTGTATATGTGATATATTTTTGTGCACTTGTTTGTATCATGTTTGATGATACATGCATACATGGGTGTGTATAAGACTTAAACCATGTTTAGTGAATGGTTAGGGTTTCATTTCACTTATTCATTTATTCATTTATTTTTGGCAAAGAGAAATGGTGGCTTTCTTTTGTTGTTATGCTTGAAGCTTCATGAAGCTTTTCTAGCATCTTTGAAAAAGTCCACCATTTTTGTTTTGTCCTTAACCCTAACCATTCAACTGAACCCTAGTCATTCTCTACACTTAACCATGGTTGCTAAAATGATAAGAATGACTTTATTTCCATTTATTCACAATTCTTATCATATTCTTTTTCTTCTTCTTCTTCTTCTTCAAGAAGAAAGAAGCTTGCTAGCTTCAATGGTGACTTGAGAAAAAGAGTGAGAAATCCAATTCTAAAGTGAACCCACTTCCTATTTCTTCATCCTCTACCACTTGCCAAGTAGTATAGGGTGTTTTCTTCACAAGTTTCATGGCTTGGTGAAGCTGGAGCTTGATCTTGTGTTGCCTCGACGTAGATCATCTTCGGCATCAAAGTCGACGACCTAGCTCGATCATTTCTTCGACGAAACCATCGCTAGAGTCCGGGATCCGATGATCGCAGCGGAGAGACATCATCACGGAGCTAAGGAAGTGGAGGACCGGATCTACAAAGGTTGTAGTCTCTTTCACTTAGCAGTAAAGTTGTTTACTACTTGCATGTTTCGCATAATATCTAGTTAACGATCTATATTAGGGTTTCTCGACATCGGAAAAATTTGAAATTGGTATGGTTGATGACTTGTGAGACCTCATTAGTGTGCCTAGGAACCCTACACCGGATATAATCAAGATATTTGCTTCTACCAAGGATACTACTAAAGAGGTAGTCTGGATGTATAAAAGTTCATGAGATGAACTTCGTTCCTACCATCATGTGACAATGGAGTTGTGGCTTAGGCCTAGGAACCCCCGTCCCATCAGAGATCCAGACATATTCTTAGACAGTATCACCTGATCATGGAGATGGTTAATCTCCAGAGAGATCGAGGTTAGGAGAGTAGACACATAGGAGAACATGACGTATCCACTCACAAAGACCTATTCCCAGGAGATACTTTTATGGGATGGTTGAGTATGAGATACTTCAACCACTGCTGATTGTTAGGTATTGGATACCACAACATATGGCCCCAGTGCAAGTGGGAGATTGTTAGTTATATGTATGCCCTAGAGGCCATTACTGTGCATACGATGTATATTGTAGTGAATGCTTAGACATATATATGGAGGACTTTCTTGCTCGACATGATAGTATGCTATCTGGTTGCTCTTTATCTTAACATGTACACTGATTGTCTCTATGTTACATGTTGATAAAGCCCTTAGGATGAGTACTTGACTACCAGGATTATGATGCAGATCATACTAGTGGGGATAGTGTAGTCGTTAAGTACATCCTTCAAATGTTCCTAGTCATGGGTGTATCGAGACATGGCATCGATATACCAGAGTAGACTAGAGTATAGCTTCTCGACCCATATAGATGGGCGATGGATGATCCCATATCCATTGGTGTTTGACATCAGAGACAGTATACAGGTGCTCAGTGGAGACTGGGTACACTGGACGGACTTACCGAGAACTCCCAGATGGTATTATACCTCACATCAGATGACAGTTCTCTGCTGACACTGGTACAGGTTAGTCTGTAGACCCGAGATCGTCATAGAGTCGTGTGTGATTCCCACTGTGCTTTGATTTCCACCTTACCACGTTCAAGAGAACGTGCAAAACGGTGGCTTTTGGGTACAGTACCGAATCACATGGAGGCAATGTGCGATAAGAGGGGTTTCGTCTCTCCCGGTATTGGGGGTTGATGTTGCGCTGTACTCGATTGGCTATAACAGGAAGTCCTTGGCCAAGGCTGCTTCAGAGATATACTGGTAAGTGTTATCAGTAGTTTCTCGACCCGTTATGAGCCTCACATCGGCACGACTTATCGAGTTACTGGGGTCTGACGTTTACCACCCCTAGACGAGATATGCGACATATCAGACGAAGAGACCGGACTGTACGGTAGTGTTAACGATTGGATTCACAGGAGTGTGGGCAGGCTTGCTTGTTGATCTTCTGATCGCTCAATACGTGGATGGCCGTTACGTTTAGCATACCGCTTACGGCTTGTGGGTGTTTGATATGATCATCACCTACTGCCGGCGTATTGACGAGTCTTTAGAGTCCTACACAGGGGTTTCCTGGCTCAAGCGAAACGGAGTAGCAGCACATATGTGATATGTGCGGGACCGAGATTGATACGATATGAGATACCGTATTCTATTCTCGCGATTTGTGACATCGGTCGGTTATATGAGATATAGCCGGGATATCGGATCAAGAGTTGATTCGATAAGTTGTTACATTTGATATTAGTCGGTTATATATATGATATAGCTGGATTATTAAATCAAGAGTTGATTTAATAATTTAATGTATAATTATATATTTGATATATTACATTAAATTAACTAATATTAAGCTCACTTATGATTTCTTTTTCTCACTTTGTGCATAAGTATATATGTGATATATATAAGTGTACATTATTTTGTGTCATGCTTGATGATACATGCAACAAAGGTGTGAGTATGACTTACACCATGCTTGGTTTAATTGCTAGGGTTTTATTTATTTTGGTAATTACAAAAGGTGGCATTTTGTCATGGATGAAAGCTTGTAGAAGCTTGTAGTGATCTTTGACCAAGTCCACTCTTTTGTTTTGGCTAAGATATTTGTTAACCCAACCAATTAAACCTAACCATGGTTAACTCTCTACAAAGGTTAACATATGATGTTAACTCACCTAGGGTTGCAATAATCTCATGGATAATTATCAAGAGAGCTTTCTTCTTCTTCCTCCTCACAAAGCTTTCTAGCTTCAATGGAGTTGATGAAAAAAGTGTGAGAAAATCAATTCTAAAGTGAGCCCACTTCCTACTTCATCATCCTCTACTACTTGCCATTTAGTATAGGGTGTTTGCTTCACTAATTCCGTAATTAGTGATGAGATAGCTTAGGTTAGTGTCTCCTCGACGTAGATCATCTTCGGCCTCGAAGACTTCGAAGCAAGCATGTTCGTTTCTTCATTGGAGCCTCTCTAGAGTCCGAATTTCATGATTCCAGCGAAGGGACTACTACACGGAGCTATTGAAGTGAAGGACCGGTCTACAAAGGTTGTATTCCTTGTTCACTATACTTGCAAAGTGTTTGCATTTACATTTCCATCGATTTCTAGTTAACGATTCTTAGTTAGGATTAGCTAGAATGGAAAATTTTTGAATTTGGCATGGACGATGCCTCCCAAAACCTTGCTGCCGTCCTAGGTAACCCTGCAATTGGGACTTTATGAGATATTTATAGCTATACTTATTTTAAAAACTAACGACCCGTTTCCTACTTTAAAGTGATAATGTTAAGGATGCACTATGAATTTTCAAATGATATCTATTTCAAAAATATCGTAGCCTCATTATTTCCAAAATAACGTTTCGTTCTATTTTAAAGTATAACCATATATCTCGTAAGTAATTATCTATATTAACGCATGTTCACGTTATGATTATTCTACACTTTATACGCTCGCGTATCGATTGCTTTATTGTATATGCTACGCTTATACCATTAGTTCGAATTAACTTTACAGGCTAGTTTACAATTGCCTTGCTATACGGACACACTTGTAGAACACCGCACCATTACCTATGATTCCATATTACACTACACATCATTGGTACTCCCATGACACTGTAGGATTGTCATGCTATACTAACACACTTATAGAACACTGCACAACTACCAATGATTGCCATATTGCACGATCACAGATGCGCATATTACATTACACATCATTGGTATTTTCATGACACTGTATGATTGCCATGCTAAGTTATACTCGTGCTGATATTAGTACTGTCTATTATGACTTCGTTAGAGATATGCACGACGTATTATGATACTTGTTGATTTGAGATGCGAATACCATTGCCATGGATATTCGTATATGATCGACATAGATTTTATGACGTTATTTATGATAATATATCTCAGTAGTATGGGACACACACACATGATATATCATCAAAATGAATTATGCAAATGTTGTTCTTCGAAACTTGATATTTTTCATGGATTTGAGAAACCGCGATGTGATTTATAAAACTTGAGTGTGTTTCAAAAATACGGTTTTCTCTTGATATGATGATTTGATATCCATCATGAGCTTGATATTTTCTGATTTGATTTTATTCTAAATCGAGTGGGGGAGATATACGGTTGCGGGCGTGCTATGTTATCTGGACTGAGTGGGGGAGCATACAGTCGGATACATGGTGGACTCGGTCGAGACCGAGGGGCGAGAGAGCCGCATGTGAGGTGGGAGCCTAACGAGGACACTCGATACCGGAGATAGATTAGAGCATGGCGAATATCCGGGAGATACCGACCGAGACTATTGATATCGAGAGAGGGCCGGTCTGACGAAATGGTGCCTACGATATCTGGGGTTACATGTCGATGCTGGACACATGTTTTATAATGATTTCGAGTGTTGATATTGGACACTCAGTTGATAATGATTTCGAGTGTCGATGATGAACACTCACTTGATGATATATATGTTATGGATGTCATAATTCCATATATTGATGATCTCGTAGGTCATGTGTGTTGTGCGCGACCCGATATGACGCGTTTATAGATACTGACGTGATATATATATATATATATATATATATATATATATATATTCGTTATCACATAGTATGTTGATATATTACCGTATGATCTAGGAAGATCGTTATGCATTTCAATTTCTACCCTGTGATATCTTTTACTCACGAGTTGGCAACTCTCCCCTGTTGTGTCTTAGTTTCTTGCAGGACTAACCACTCGGATCAATAGCGGGTTGCCGACACGATTCTTCTTTAGGTGATTGCTTTGATAGGTGGGTTACATAATCTCATCGTAACCACCTCTCGTACATGTATATTCTTTTGTGATCTAGTTAAAAACTCTATCGACCAAAACTTGTATATTTTTGGATTTAGAGACGAAACTTGTATATTGTTCTTTTAGATGTCGAGCTTGGATATAGTCGACTTGATGATGCTTATAATATTTTTTCTTACTTGTTCTTGTGATGATATTCGCCTTGGACGTCATATATTACCGCGTGGTTGTGATTCCCCCGATTGAACGATGAGATAGCTCCTGAATGAGGATGCTGATATATATTTGTGTATGTACTGGTTTTTATCAAAATTTACAAAAGAGGTGTTGTCTGATTTTTAAACGACGTTTGTGTTTTCAAAAAAACTTTACTTATACTTTAAAAGGAACTCGATTTCATTTAATAACCTTTTTTAAAACCCCACCTCCAAGATTTCTTTAAAAAGGTTTAGATTCCAGATTTTTTGCTTACTTGGGTTACGATGGGGTCTGATAGACTTTACGTGATTCAAATGCCGGTTAGGTGCCTTTTCCAGGTCGTGACATATATGCAACTGGGGCCAAATTTTGACCGTGAAACCGCCGTCCCTAACATGTTAGGGACGGCAGTTCCGCGACCAAAGTTGCCCCAAATTGCCCCAGTTTTTTCTAAGAGCTGTAAAATATAGAAATGTGATTTTTGGCATATTTCGTTTTGATCCAGATTTGTTTGTGTACTGGTTTGTACTTGGGGCCTATTCAGAAAGTTTAATCGATCGAAATTTTAAATTCATAGTTTTTTGTGCAGTTGTTTCTACGACCGTGAATATCATAACGCGGTTATAATCATATTGGTTGCTATATATACAATCAGACGGGTTTACGAACATGATATTCGCGTTGATATTCTATGTTGCTCTGTGATTATGGTCTTGTTGGATTGTCATGATGGACAACCCGATGTATATAGTATTAGAAGCTCTGTGGTTATATAATGTATATTCATATTGCGTGGCGAGCGTCCGATATGTGGACTGTCATCATAGCGGCTTGTATATTATTCTTTAGGGTGCGTCTTGGTTGCGGACGTAGTCGTTGTTGTATATTCGGGTTTTCATTACAGGTGCTAGGATTACCCCGCGGCGGAATGCTCGAGTAGCCGGGTTCTAGAGGGAAACGTGCTACCATCTCATGGCGTTGAGACCGGGTTGTCTTACTCTAGAATTAGCGGGCTATTCGCCGCACTCGTAGGGGTATAGGAATGACCCGCAAAGGGGTGCCCAAGTCACCGGATTTTGGAAGTACTGGGTGGCCCAATCACTTCGTTGATTGGGGATGCCCCGCTTCTAGGATTGGCGAATGGCTGCGCTCGTAGGGGTTTAGAGTCCGATACTACGGGCTGTCGACACGACATAGAAAAATTACATTTCATATAAGGCTCCATTGAATGCATTTTTTCCCAGTTTATCTGCATTTCCATAGTGTGATTGTTTCTATTGTAATACTTGTGTTATATCATGCCTCCGAGACGAATGATGATATTATATATATATATCTAGTAGACGTTGTATATGTTTTGCATTCGCGCTAGTCCCGACCCCGCCCTGTCGTAAATTAAGTAACCTTACGATGAAGACCCGGGTCCCTGTGGCGAATGCGTATAGCTTATATATACATGGTTATTTTCGTTTCTTCTGGTGTGATATTATTAATTGATGGGACCGCATTAATAATTATTAATGCAAGAAAACAAACCTGATAAAATGATGTTGTCGAAACCTCATTTTTAAAAACAATAGTCGTAATCTTTTGCTTTGCATAGCGGTATTCATTTAGGAATATCCCACACCTCATTCGATGAGGAAAAAACCTAGATCCCTTCACAGGGAATGACCTCTTTAGCAAAAGTTTGCGGTACTATTACCCATTCGGTTTTCTTCAAAACCAGCGTTTTAAATGCGGAGCCTAAACCAATCCTTTTCAAAACTACACGGTTTCTTCAACAAGATCAAGTTCATTACGTTAAGGGTTTTTCGCCAAAAATCAGTCATAGCCCTCCGTCATTTCGGACTAGTATTACTTAGTTCTCATACTACGTTTATTGAGCTTAGCACGAGGCGTAGTGTTCGGTAGCTCTATAGTGCTTTTCTATTGCATATAGATGTGATTGGTTAGGACAGTCGTACGGCTTTGTTGGCTTAGTCAAGGGTTTATATGGGTGGGCTTAATACAATAAAGATAATGACGGGTTGAACTTGACTAGGACTCTTTGATTTGTTGGTTCAGTCAAGAGCACTAGGGTCCAAGGGGCAAAAACAATATTGGGAGTTTCAAACATAAGGGAAACTTACCAAGTATGTGCATACCTTCTGGAGTGTAGTGACTTAAGTAGTTTCCATCAAGTTTTCACGCAATGAGAGTTGGGTCCCGATTTCCACTGATGAGTATGCATTACTTCTTGGATTATCCCGACTAGTTCTCCTTTTAGGGTTTGAAGTAGAATTCGAGAAAATAGTGGGAGCCATTCTGATTAGATAAAGTGATTAACCAATCTAATCTAGGTTAGAGTGCACGCTGAGTGTTTCTTTTCTCTCTCTGGCTACGATCTTGACCCGCCTTAAACTAAAACTCATAACATAGTTAACCGAACCTTTTACCATTCGGTTTTGGATTATCATGATTCACGACAAAGTCGCAAATATCCATGTCCCTACTACTTTACCATTCATTTTCTCCAGAACATTCTGAATCAATCAGAAGATCCATATAGAATGGATAAACCATCTCGTATAGTTACATATGAACTTGTAGAAATTTATTTCAGTTCAAGGATGGATTCCGGTTCCGTAGAAATTGATTATGATTATTCGGTTGTCTCTGCCCTTTACCTTCTCTTGGGTTGCGAGAGCTCCACGTATGAGGAGAGTACACCTATTATGCTTATTGGATAGTCTTCTTACAAACCTTAGGTAGGTACCGAAAGGTAGGAAAGGAAGAAAACCAATTAGCCTAAGTACGATATACAGAAGGTAAGAAGTAAAAACAAATGAAGGGATTGAAGTGAGGGCGAAGGAAATTGTAACTGGTGTAATGGATCTGGATAATGGAAGACGCATTAATAGGAATACCCAGCCACCCCCTCGAAACATTCCCATGTTTTAGTTTTCTTATGCAGTGGTTATTGAAAACTGCTTTCCCAATTACATTCTGACTCCAGGGTATGTATATATCGGTTTAGATTCTCACATCTGTATGACGTTACAAATGATGAGTGAGAGCTAAATATTGTGAATTAGGTGATTAGATTCTCAATATCAGAGTTCGTTGTAATTGTTGATATTTAAGAAAATCACCTGGGTTTGCCTATTGGAAATTTGTTGGTTTTGAATATCCGTTGTTATGCACCAATTTCAAACTGATATATCTGTACGTTTATTTCATAAAGTGAAATATAACTTTTTAAAATTATATTTACAATATTTAGCTTTATCAGTTGATGATTAGATAAAGTGCATTCAATAACGATGTAATTTTTCTTAACCAAAATACAGTTTTCAATGTACGACACATAAAGTTTTGCCACGCCCCGCTTCCCAGTAGACGGAAACAATGACGTGGCGGGCCGCAACGTATTTACTAAGAAATAAATACATCAAGCGTAATTAAGCAATATATAAAATGAACAAAAATGAAAAGAGTATTAAAATAAAACAGCAACTTTATTTACATTCATCTTTATATACAACTGTTTGAAAATAAAAAGATACAATGATATAAAGCAGTGCCTAAACAATGGCATACAAAAATGAAAGTACAGGTGAACTAGTAGTCAGGCTGAGTGGTTAGCTGGTCCAAGTCCTCCTGGTTAGGCTCGATCTCCTAAGAGTCCGGTTGTAATACCCAGTCCTTTTGTATACCAATATTTGTATTTTTGGTTAGTCTTAAAATTTATTTGTTCTATAATTATTAATTGTAGTATTTTTAAAATTTCCCCTTTTTAAACCAAATCCAAAACCGTTAAACCCCAGCCCACTCCTTTCCTTTTACCAATTAATTCCTTTTCTCCAACCCAACCCAAAACAAGAATTTAAACTAAATTAAATCAACCCAGCCCATTCATAAATCAATTTAATAAAACCTCAGCCCAACACTCCTTAGCCCAACTCCTTTTATTTAATTTTCCTGGCCCAACCCAAGAAAACCAAACATATAATATAATCCCTATTTTTCCCCCTTCGGCCCAGCTCTCCAAGCCCTACAGCCTCGCCCCCGCTCACCCTCATCCGACCCGTTTAACCCATCTCCTTTCCTTGTTATAAACTCTCCCGCCCATTCTTTTCCCTCGCACCTACGTCGCCGCTCGTCTCGCGCTGTGCCCCGCTCCTCGCGCCCACGACGCACACGCCCTCTACGACCTGCTCCCCCAACGGCTCACTCTTCTCTCTCCTTCACACCCTCGATCTCAAACTCCTCCTTCCCTCTCTCTCCACAGAAAAACCCTACATCGTCGAGCCCACTGCACCCACTCTCATTTCTCCTCCCTCTCCCCACATCATCGCCGACCACCTACCTGGACCGACGATGAGTCCTACCCACCGCACCGACCCTCACACCACCACGAGCCCACTCCATCCAAACACAACGAACCTAACCTCCATCACCTCCTCGAACCAAGCCCCGAGCCCCCACTGCCAACTCCCTCACTCCGCCGATGCCGACGACGACGAGGAAGAACTCGACTCTTCCCTTCCTTCCTTCCTCCTCCTCCATCGACAGAGCTCCTTCACTACCCCATTCCCTTCACCCATCGAGCTCCTTGTCTCCACCCTCCTTCAGCCGCCACCAACCTCGCCTGCACCCGACCACGGCCACCGCAGCACCCAACACGCCGGTGAGCCCCACGGATACATCACCACCAAAATCCCCGCACCCGAGCTCCCCCAACCGGCCATCCCCTCGACACCTTTGCCGCCTCCTCCCATCGGCCGCCAGGACAACCCGACGGCGCCTCCGTCGACCCCACGCCGGCACTCAGTGAATCTCTCTCCCCCTCTCTCTATCTCTCTCTGTTTCTCTCTCACTCTCCCTCTGTTTCTCTCTCTCCCTCTCTCTATCTCTATCTCTCTAATTCTCTCTCACTCAATCTCTCTGTCTCTCTCTCAGCCTCTCTCTCTGTTCTCTAATCTCTCTCTCTAAATTTCTCTCTCTCTCTTTATCAGCATCTCAACCTCCCTCACATCAAAACAAGGAACAGCTTGGAGCAGTGAAGAAAAGGAGGGCACGGAAAGTAACTGGATCGAGTACAATGGCCGGATTCCAAAGGGCCGAACCGGTGCTGCGTTCGTGACGCGATCGTGCTGTTGCCACTGCAGTATTATTGTCGACTCGTCACCAGACAAGTTTAATACATGCTTCATGCTATTTCTTATATTACATTTATAGTTACCAAAATTCACATACTTACTTTCATGTAAATTGTTATGAGTGAGTGTTCGATATGAATCGTGACTTGCAAACCCTATTAAATTGACGGCACTAGGGAACTTTAGATGGCCCGATTTATAGTGAATACCCCTTAAGAGTTTGGTTGCAAAATAAGATTGCTTGCTCGCATATAATGGCGTCCCAATGTTTGTCGTGAAACCTGAAAACCCTCGTACACCCCAAACTATAAAATTTATATTAAATTGTGTATGAACCGTATTTTAACGTTTGATGGCTCGTAACGAAGATAACTGGTTAAAACACTGTAAAATATTATTAATCACTGAATTTTAGTACATTATGATAGAGATAACTGCGGTGGATTATGATTCTAGACTGCAGTCCAGAATGGAAATCTAGGTCAACCCCTGTTGTTAAACCCCTGTTTATCACTTCCCATGTAAGAGAATGCGCGGAATCCTATATAGTTACGTAGGAAATTGGGTTATCTTCCTTACCCGACTGGTTTCACTAGTTTCCTCCACCGTTTGATATTTTTAATTCATTTTATCCTATAGACATGTCTTGCTGAATTCTGCAGAAGCAGATTTTACAGCCCTAACCTAATCTGGCCATAACTCTCTATTGGAGTAATAAAATACTGATCCGCAAATTGCTGTGGAAACCTTACTAGAAATCCTAGATATAGTTCAACTGTACTGCCGCCTAATTCTGATCCCAACTGGGATTAAATTGTGTCACGAAACGGACTTCCAATTCTGAAACCGGATTTCCAGCAGTGAACGCTTAAAATGAAATGGCCTTATCTAGTGATCCTGAAATCTGATAGACGTGAAATCAAATTTGCTGGTTAGATAATCAAACATACTACTTATCCTCTGTTCATTATTTCGCTAAACTGTGCATGTATGATTTATGATAAATTATGCAAGTGGTAGGATACCGACATATGACATCTTAATCATGCCTTACGTACTGTTTTCTCATCGCATCATATATACATGTCATTGCATTGGTAACCTAGTGAACATGTGCATTACCCAGTGTTAGGTATTAGTGGTGATTGTGGCAAGCACGTTAGTGTTCGTGTATGAGTGGATAAGTGAAAGTGACACATACTTGTACACAATTAGTGGACCCTATCGATTTGTTGCATTGTCGACGTCTGTGGGGCGCGTATAAGTGTGACTATAAGTGGTATGGGACACTTATGGAAGCGCTTGTATGGGTGTCACAGGTAAGGCACCAGACACCGTCCATTTATCTTGGGTATCAGTCGGGACGTGCTTGATGGAGATCCTGTCTCCAGTTCTCTCGCAGACTTATTATGGACCGACCGGTATTTAAGGTTATGGTTGGCGTTTAATGTAGACCACGGGGTGTGGGGTAGTTTGAGTGTGAGTTCAACAGAATCTCGGGAGTCCCATGCCGGCATATATATATATATGGAGATATATGGAGATTTACAGGGTACATGATTATTACCGTGAGTTATATTTTGGGCCCGTGGTCCCTTGCCCTTGGGTCCTACCCTTGGGTGGAGGACACTCGCGAGTGGTTGACTCTCACAGTTGGACTGACAATAGGCTTAGTGACCTGTACAGTGAGACTTAGAGACTGATATGGATAGTGACATTGACATGCATTACTTACTGTATTGACGCACCTGACATACTATTTTACTGCTTTACTGTTCACCTGCTCTTTTAGACACCCGCTTGGCTACTTCATGTTCATATCATTACTATCTTGATTTACTGATATATATCCATTATTACTGTACGAGTTACCATTTGCACCTATGTTTATATTGCTATCGTGTCGCTCTGACGACCTGAGTATGCATGCTCAGAGTGAGAAATAGACTTAGCTTGGACCAGGACCAGACGTACCTTGAGGACATCGCGGACATTTTGACCAGCTACCCAGAACCATACTCTCTTGATTCCCATCTGGTTAGTTCTTTGTATTTGTTTTGATTTATATACTGCATTTCTCATTACCTGTGCATTGTATTACTGGTTACCACGTAAAGCTAGAAGCCGAAGTGTGACTACGGCAGGATATTTCCTTGACCGTAGGAGCATGGCTGGCCTTGTCAATCCCTTGTATTCCGCATTTTGGGAAGCGGGACGTGACACCAGTCCTCCTGACGAACATTCCAAAGAAAGAAATAGAAAGGAATGTCGTCAGTGAACTAACACTCGGTAAGTCCTAAAAGAAGAAGGAGAATATAACAAGTGATGTGAAATGGACAGGTAAGTTGCATATGATTGATTACTGGTAAATGATAGTTATTCTAACGTGGTTGTTTGTAGCTTGATAAAGAAGGTATTCATGTATACGAGAGGAGTCCATCTTACCCCGTGGACTATAATAACATGTAGTACAAGACCCCGTCATAACCCACAGGACAACGGCATGTGAATTCATGTAGGTGTCTTTTAAGTAACCTCTCGTGCCACTATATACGTTCCGTACCAATCTACATCTTTATCCCCGCGTAATGTATTGTATCGATTATATTTACAAGTCTTGCCGAAACCATGGATACAAATTGTTCAAGTATTCATGTTCAGGATGTAATCAAGTATTCAAATAGTCAAGTCAAATTATAACCATGGTTCGGTCAGGTCAAGTCAAGCATACATGTTTGATATTGATGTTTGATTTCATTTATTCATGTTCATGATCAAATATTCATGTTTGATTTTGTATTCATGTTTGAATTAGACTCAGACTGAGTCAGACACTTCTAAATAGATTTAGCTCTTGAATTAGGTTCAGGAGTCATCGGTAACTGTTGCACATAGACGGAAAGATTTATGTCTTTTTCCAAGACAATTACCATTGATAACCCTGTTAAGTTTTCTATCTTAAATAGGTAAGCACTCAATTTCTCCGGCTCCCTAGGGCTCAAGAGATTTGATCCCGCTTAAACCTATATTTACTAAAGTCCTTAAATAGTGTTTTATATATCTCGATGGGGTTTTATGAAAAATATTTTAATATAGTTAAAAAATAAAACCTTGAGGGTGATTAGTATTACTTAGCGTTTTCATGAGTATGGATTTTAAGTATTGGGTATTGTAGTGATGATTACTTAGCTTGGAAAGTTCATGGTATTTTATTAAAAAAACTTGTCCTTTTTTGGTATCTTGATGGTATTTTAATGTCATTTGTTAATCTTTCGTTTTTATAAAAAAATAGATTTTTTATATTTTGAAAAGTATGGATTTATAATTTTATATAATTTTAATTTTAAAAATTATTTTATTTTATTTTGAAAATTCGTATTTCTTAAAAATGTATTTAAATTCTTTCGAGATCGAATGCTCCGTGAGGAGGTCTGCATCTCACTCTCCTAGCCCAAGAATGTATGATAATCCGCACCATCCATTAGCGGGTCCCCTAAAGAGGGTTGTAGATGCATAATCGCAAAGGATATGAAATACCGCTTTAAAAGAAATCCGGTTTTAAAGTAGGTGGTATTTTATTGTAAATTTTTCTTCGTAACAAATATTCACACAAAAAAGATATCGTTCTATGAATCCAAGTGTGCGTGTGGGGTAGGTCGATATCCCATGAAGTTTTCCTAAAGGTATATTAAGCAATTTTGTCGAAAAGATGTGATAACAAAGTTCAAGATATTTTAATGTAAAAGTTTAAATATGGTTGTTTTACATGAGATTCTAGGTTAAAATTGATTCTAAACATTTATATTTAAGGTTATAAGTATTGTGTAAAAACTTGGTTGATCAAAAAATAAAGGAGAAGGAGTTTCTAGGGTTTAGAAAAAGAATGTCGGTATTAACTCCACTTACCGATATAAGTTTTCAAAATGGAATTTCGATGAAGAGAAAGAGAGATTGGGAGGGACTTACTGTTTAGAAAGCTCAAGGAAAGGGTTAGGAAAGAAAGGGTGTTGTCGTGGTATCGCGGGAGCTCCGGAATTGGCTTCGATCTTCGCCGGAACTAACTTGCTCGCTAACTCCACTTTTACTTCACTTGCACTAGAAATTTTTTAGAGAGTTTGGGCTAGAATTTTCAGAATGATGCTGAGCCAAGATAGAGGGTGGTATTTATAGTGGAGAATTAGGGGTTGAGAATTAAAATGGTGGATTAAAAGAATTAAAATGATCGTGAAATGAAAGGTCTCTATTTGATTGCAGGGAAATCAAACAGTGCAGAGGAGTTAGGGGTACATGAAGAGACAAGTGTGCAGAGCCCGGGGAAATTTGGTCCCATCTTGACCGTTGGCGCCGGCTTTATTGTGCTTTTGGCCGGTCGATCTCGAGGCAATTGCCTCGAGATTCGTGCCACTTGATCAATCCTCTGTTTAAACCATTTTCCACATGTTTGATTTTTCTGAACTTTTCATTTCCCCGTATATTACACATGAAATCTTTTGGGGTTCAAAAAAGTTTTAAAAAATTCAGAAAAAATAATGTGTCCGATGGGAATTGAACACAGGGGCTACGTCACAGCAGTGCAAAGCTTTACCAGTGAGCTACAAGTTGTTTCTTGTTGTTATTTAACAAAATTGACTTATAACTCAAACTCAGGCTGTAAAACTCATTTCTTGTATATTAACAGTAAAATTTCCGTACAAAGATTTTAAAGTCGTTACATTCTACCTTCCTTATAAAAATTTCGTCCTCGAAATTTACATTTACATAGGGACTAATTTTCAAATAGGTAAGGGTATCTTGCACGCATGTCTTCTTCTCGTTCCGAATTCTTTCTCCACATCACTCGGACCAAGTTTACTTCCTTTTTCCGCAGTGTCTTCACCTTTCGGTCCAGGATCTCAATGGGTTGCTGCTCGCAGGTTAGATCAGTCTGTACTGTGAGCTCTGAGTGATTAAGTATGTGGCTGGGATTGCTCACATATCGTCGTAGCTGGGATATGTGAAACACGTTGTGCACTCCTTCCAATGAAAGTGGTAGTGCTAAACGGTATGCCACTTCTCCAACTCGTTCGAGTATGTCGAACGGTCCTATGTATCTTGGACTTAACTTAACCCTCTTGCCAAAGCGGATCACTCCTCTGTTTGGAGAGATCTTTAGAAAAACATGGTCTCCAGGTTGGAACTCTAGATGTCGCTGCTTTGCATCTGCCCAATGCTTCTGTCGGTCTTGGGCTATGCGCATTCTTTCCCTGATCGTGCAAACTACGTCCACAGTTGCCACGATCATCTCTGGTCCAAGAAATTCACGATCTCCGATGCCGTCCCAACTTAGTGTTGAACGACACTTCCATCCATAGAGTGCTACGAATGGTGCCATTCCAATGCTTGTTTGATAGCTGTTGTTGTATGAAAACTTCATAAGGTGTAGGTGATCTTCCATGAACCTCCAAAGTCTAACATACAAGCTCTTAGCATGTTCTCCAGGATCTGAATTGTTCGCTTGGAATGTCCGTCCGTTTGTGGATGATAAGACGTGCTGAAATTCAGACTCGTTCCCAGGTTAGTTTGCAGACTCTGCCAAAACTGTGATCGGAATCTGGTATCACGATCGGAGACGATGCAAACAGGTACTCCATGTAATCTCACGATCTCCTGCATGAGTTCATGTGTATCAAATATAGTACATCTTGAAGGTTTAAATCGTACTTTAGATTTATGCTTACCTCCATGTACTTCTTTGCTAACGTCTCGGTTGATTGGCCAACTCGAAATGGAAGAAAGTGAGCTGACTTGGTGAGTCGATCCATAATAACCCATACTGTGTCATTACCCTTCGTGCTGCGAGGGAGGGAAGTCATGAAGTCCATGGTAATATGCTGCCATTTCCATTCTGGGATTGGTAATGGGTGAAGTAGACCAGCAGTTCTATGGTGTTCAGCCTTCACTTGCTGACACACCAAACACTTGGCTACGCTTCTAGCTATTTCGCGCTTCATTCCATGCCACCAGTAGTGTTGTCGTAGATCCTTGTACATCTTTGTACCACCGGAGTGTACAGAATAAGGAGAGCTATGAGCTTCTTTCATCAACTCTTCTCGAACTGGGCCGATAGGTATACATAATCGACTTTCATATCTTAAGGATCCATCTTCATGGATGATGAAGTCAGTTCGAAGTCCACTTTCTACTTGTTCTCGGATCTTTTGTAGCTTGGTATCATTTGCTTGAGCTGTCTTGATCTGATTGACAAGAGTGGACTGGACTTGTAAGTTCATCAAATACGAAGCGTTACCTGGCATAACTACTTCGATTGCCAATCCGTGCAATTCTTGCTGTAGCTTCCACTGAGCGGTGAGGTTCATTGCTAATGGCTGGCGGCTAAGTGCATCAGGAACTACGTTCACCTTCCCAGGATGATACTGTAGGTTGATGTCGAAGTCCGCCATGAATTCTAGCCATCTTCTCTGCCGCATGTTTAATTCCTTCTGAGTAAATACATACTTCAGACTCTTGTGGTCAGTGTATATATCCACTCATTCTCCCAGGAGAAAATGGCGCCAAATCTTAAGTGCGAAGATGATGGCTGCCAACTCCAGATCATGTGTTGGATAGTTGCGCTCATGTACCTTTAGTTGTCTTGATGCAAAAGCCACAACTTTTCCATGCTAGTGTAGAACACATCCTAATCCCTTACCGGACGCATCGCAATGCACACAAATCCTCCAGATTGATCCAGTATTACGAGAATAGGAGTAGAAGTTAATCTTGACTTGAGTTCTACAAAAGTGTTTTCACATGCTTCTGACCAAACGAATGCTTTATTTTTACGTGTGAGCTTGGTCAGGGGTGTTGCAATCTTTGAGAAGCCTTCAATGAATAGTCGGTAGTATCCTTCTAATCCTAAGAAACTTCGTATATCCTTCATCGTCTTTGGTGTCGGCCATTCGCTGACAGGTGACACCTTAGCTGGATCTATTAAGATTCCTTCACCGGAAACGATATGTCCGAGAAATCAGACTTGATCTAGCCAAAATTCACACTTGTTGTACTTGGCGTAAAGCTGATGTTGTCACAATGTCTCCAGGACAATCCGTAAGTGCTCGGCGTGTTCTTTCCGATTCTTTGAATACACCAGAATGTCGTCGATGAAGATGACAACAAACCTGTCTAAGTACTCTCGGAAAACTTGGCTCATAAATATGGCAATTGCATTTTTCATCAGATTCATAAATATGGCAGGTGCATTTGTCACTCCAAATGGCATTACGGGATATTCATAATGACCATAGCGAGTCCTAAACGCCGTTTTCGGAATGTCGGACTCTTTGACCTTCACCTGATGATAACCCGAACAAAGATCTAGCTTCGAAAATACACAAGACCTACTTAGCTGATCGAAAAGATCATCGATACGCGGTAGTGGATACTTGTTCTTAATCGTCACTTCGTTTAGAGCTCGATAATCCACACACATCCTGTATGAACCTTCTTTCTTCTTCACGAGTAATACTGGAGATCCCCAGGTTGACGTACTGGAGCGAATCCAACCTTACTTCAGGAGTTCGTCCAACTGAATGCGGATCTCCTTCAATCCTTCTGGACTTAACCGGTACGGAGCTTTGATTACCGGTTGCGTACCAGGTTGTAAATCGATGCTGAATTCAAGAGCCCGATCGGGAGGCAAACCTAATATATCTTCCGGGAATACATCCTCGAACTCTCGAACTATCTCTGGCTTCGATTCTTCCGCTTGCAATGCTGCAACCACTGTCTTCTTTGGTTTTGCTTTGTAGACGCTAGGTTCCAAGGTACGGTATCCACTCTTAAAATAGAACACTGAATGATCTGGTATTTCGAACACTACCCTCCTTTGGCAACAGTCGATAGTAGCGAAGAAATTTCCCAGCCAGTCCATTCCGAAGACTACGTCGAAGTTCGGTATGTCCAGCACCTTGAAGTCCGCATAAAATTCTCTACTGCAGACGACTACTGGACACAGATCGTATCCCAGAGTTGCTTTTAGGACGCCATTCCCTGAACTGACATTCCAGCTGGATAGAGCAGTTTAACTGGAATCGCATGAGTTCGGACAAACCGTTGCGATATAAAGTAATGTGATACTCCAGTGTCGAAGAGTGCTAGAGCAGGTAGGGAGGCTACTAAGATTGTACCTAAGTTATGTAAGTTTGGGTTTAGATATACCAAAAGTATAGTGATATACAAGGATTGAAAAGGTTTGAAAAGATTGGGAATTACCAGTGATGACTTGGCCTGTGGCTTCGGCCTCCTCGACTGTCATTGTAAAAGCCTGACGTCGTGGTATATTCTTCCTTACTGGAGGCACATTCCTCTGCCTTTGGAGCATGTTTCTCTGCCCTTGAGGCACGTTTCTCTGTGCCTGATGGAACTGATGTTGAGGCTGTGCAGGAGGTCCACGTGGAGCTGGGGCAGGGAGAGCTAAGTGAGGTGCAGGAGCCTGAATGGCTGGCCGCTGCGGGGCTGTGATTGCAGGTCTGGGTGCGGGAGCTGTGTTGAAACAGTATGGACATACTCCTATGGCGTAAGTGGATGCGCCACAAACAGAACACAGACCATTTGCACGCCTGCAATCCTTTGCCAGGTGTCCCGTTCTCTTGCAATAGAAACAAAAGTCTGGACTGGACCGGTTAAATGATCCTCCCGGTCTCCTGGGTGCAAAAGTTGGCCTGTAAGAGGCTCCTCCTGACATTTGTGTGGTAGGACGTTTCACATCGGCAGTCTGCGGTCTGCCCTTCTTCTTCACAACTGCCTCATAGCATCGGGCAGCCTTCAAAGCAAGTTCATGGGTTGGGAAATCCCCTGTAGCGAGTGCAGCTTGGATTTCCAAGTCCAACCCTTACTGAAATCGTCATGCCCGGATCTCAGCAGTAGGAATCAGGTGTGCAGCGAACTTGTTACGACCTTATGTTAGCAGTGTAGTGAGTGAGATTCAGGAATTTGAATATTGAGACAATATCTTACCTGTTAAGCATGGTAAACTCTGAAAGTGTTTGTTAGCACCACCACTGGGTTTTACTCGCATTAAGCATGCCATTCTAAAAAATTCAGGGTTCTAATTAACACTAAACAAGAATCGAAACTAGATGATTATGGTTTAACTATGATATAACAAAAACTTTACACTAAGAGAAAGAGGCTATAACCTTTGTAGACCGTGTCCTTCTCTTCTCAACCTCCATATAGTAGTCCACGCGACTCCACTAGGCTTCACTTGAAGTTGGATCGAGCTTCCTTTGCAATCTTCGTGCCGAAGATGATCCACCCGAAACTCCGCTAATCCAAGCTACCTCTTCACTAAACTCTTTAGTGAAGTAAACACACTACACCAAAGTGCTAATCTAGTGTAGGATGGTGAAGTAGGGGTGTTGTTTGCTCACTAGGGTTCTCATAAGCTCAAGGGTTCACAACTCATGAGAGGGATTGAGCTTGGTGATGGAGGTGAAGAAGATGGACAAAGCTAGAGAGAAGAACTCATCTTATGAGCTCAAGTCTCATGTGAAGAAATGAACAAGTGAACTAAAGAAATGGCTTGACCCCTCTCACTTATTGAAGCATGGAATTATTAACAAATTAATAATTCCTACCATGCTTCAATAGTGTAGCAAGAGTAATAAAATAATGACCAAGGCCATGCTTCACCCATGCTCTCATTTTCCATCTCATTTCTATTTTCACAAAATAGAAAATCAACCACGCTTCATAATATATATATATATATATATATATATATATATATATATATATATATATATATATATATATAGATAGATAGATAGATAGAGAGAGAGAGAGAGAGAATAATGGAGGAAAGATGCCATAGGAGAAATTCCCTCCTATGGCATCGAAAAAATACCCCCTCTCTCATTTTTTCCGCCGATCGGCACCCACCATCTTCATCGTTATCATCTAAGATGTGAGTACACCAAATTTCATATTATTCTACAACCTTTTCACCGTTGATTTAGCAATGTAAAAAGTTCTATTGTCGGTACACCGTAAATTTTGAACCCACTAAATCAAAGGTGAAAAAGTTATAGAATTACATGAAATTTGATGTACCCATATCTTAGATGATAACGATGAAGAAGGTGGGTGCCGATCATCGGAAAAAATGAGGGAGGATGTATTTTTTCGATGCCATACGAGGAAATTCCCTCCTATGGCCTCTTTCCTCCATTAACCTCATATATATATGTATATATATATCACATATATATTAATATATATATATATACACGCAAATAATTAGTAAGTTATAATATTAGTCAATATATAATTATATCAAATAGAAATATATATCATATTATTAAATCAACACTTGATTTAATAACCCGGTTATATCATATATAACCGACTAATATCATTTATCTGTATATCACATTATCAAATCAACACTTGATTCAATAATCCGGTTATATCACATATAACTTAACTGATATCAAATAACCGCCAAATTAAAATACGGTATCACATACTCGTATTTAATCAGGCTCCCGCATATATCAGCATATGTACCCTACTTCGTTTCACCTGAACTAAGAAACTTCTGTGTGGGACTCTAAAGACTCGTCAATATGCCAGCAGTAGGTAATGATCACATCAGTTACCCATAAGCCGTCAGCGGTACTAGCTGGACGTAACGGCTACCCAGGTATTGAGTGATTAGAAGATCAACAAGCAAACATATCCAAACTCCCATGAAGTTTATAAGTAACACTTACCGTACAGTCCAGTCTCTTCGTTTGATATGTCGCATATCGAGTCTGGGGATGGAATCGTCAGACCCCAATAAGTTGATAAGTCATGCCGATGTATGGCTTATAACGGTACGAGAAACTACTGATAACACTTACCAGTAAATATCATCAACAGCCCTAGCCAGGGACTTCCTGTTATAGCCAATCGAGTATAGCTCAACATCAACTCTCTATACCGAGAGAGACGAAACCCCTTCTATCGCTCATTGCTTTCATGTGACTCGGGACTGTACCCAAAATCCACCTGTTTGCACGACTCCTTTGAGACGTGGTAGGGAGGAAATCAAAGCACGGTGGGAACCACACAAGACTCTATGACGATCTCGGGTCTACAGACTAACATATACCAGTGTCACCAGAGAACTGCTATCTGACGATAGGTATAGTACCATCTAGGAGTTCTCGGCGAGCCCTGTTCGGTGTACCCATTCTCTAATGAGCACATGTGTACCAATTTTGATATCAAACACCAATGGATATGGGATCAACCATCGCCACCTACAGGGTAAAGAAACGTACAAACTGTCTACTCTGGAATATCAATGCCCTGTCTCGATACTCCCTCGACTAGGAACTGTTAAAAGATATGCTTGTAGACTACACAAGTCCCAGTAGTATGATCTGCATCATAGTCCTGGTAGTCAAGCAAACATCCTAAGGGTTTTATCAACATGTATCAGAGAGACAGTATAATAATACAAGTGTACATGTTAAGATAAAGGCAACCAGATAACATATTATCATGTTAAGCAAGAAAGTCCTCAATATATATGTCCAAGCATCCACTATATCATACAATAACGGCCTCTAGAGCATACATATTCCTAACAAACTCAGTATCGTATTCATCCACAGACTTGACCCACATCGAGCCTTGTTGTAGATGGATGAACTGCTGCTCCATGTCAAAACGGGAAGTCTCAGGGAAGTACTTCGCATCGAACAGATCGCGAAACGTCTTCCATTCAATAGGTTGGGTGAAACAGCTCTCCTCAGCCTTCCACCAGACTCTTGCATTGTCTGTCAGTTGCAGCTTAGCAACTCTCACCCAGCCAATATCTGGCACTTGAGCGTCTGCCAGATCATCTTCAATCGATTGAGACATTCTTCCGCCTCCGGTGGGCTCTCTTTCCCCGAGAAGTATTTTGGATGCAGTGCCCGAAATCATTTGACTCCGGGTGCCTCGGCTTCAGGGCGGTGCATGAGGATAGCAGTCTGCTGCTGCTGACCCTCCAGAAGGCTTTTGATAGCCTCAAATAGTACCGTTTGCTCGTTGATGGGAGCTGCAACGGTAGGTGGTGGTGGTAGAGTAGACGATGGGGTGTTGCTATTGACATTGGTATTGGTGTTGTTGAGAGAATCCATGAGCTTGATAGAAAAAGGAATGGTTAGGATAGATTCAAGAAATAAAAAATGTAAGGAATGTATAGTTGTTGATTATTATAATTCTTGTGATATATTACTTAAGACTTCATGCAGAACTGGCCTGCATCGGCCGCCAACAAAACCTGTCACGCCCCACTTCCCAGTAGACGGAAACAGTGACGTGGCAGACCGCAACGTATTTACTAATAAATAAATACGTTAAGCATAATTAAGCAATAAATAAAATGAACAAGAATGGCAAGAGTATTAAAATAAAACAGGAACTTTATTTACATTCATCTTTATATACAACTGTTTGAAAATGAAAAGATACAATGATATAAAGCAGTGCCTAAACAATGGCATACAAAAATGAAAGTGCACGTGAACTAGTAGTCAGGCAGAGTGGTGAGCTTGTCCAAGTCCTCCTGGCTAGGCTCGATCTCTTGAGAATCAGGTCCTCCTGACGAACATTCCAAAGAAAGAAATAGAAATGTATGTCGTTAGCGAACTAACGCTCGGTAAGTCCCAAAAGAAGAAAGAGAATATAACAAGTAATGTGAAATAGACAGGTAAGTTGTATATGGTTGATTACTGGTAAATGATAGTTATTCTAACGTGGTTTGTAGCTTGATAAAGAAGGTATTCATGTATACGAGAAGAGTTCATCTTACCCGTGGACTATGGTAACATGTAGTACAAGGCCCCGTCATAACCCACGGGACAACGGCACGTGAATTCATATAGGTGTCTTTTAAGTGACCTCTCGTGCCACAATATACGTTCCGTACCAATCTACCCATTTATTCCCGCGTAATGTATTGTATCAATTATATTTACAAGTCTTGCCGAAACCATGGATACAAATTGTTCAAGTATTCATATTAAGGATGTAATAAAGTATTCAAGTAGTCAAATCAAGTTATAACCATGGTTCGGTCAAGTCAAGTCAAGCATACATGTTTGATATTGATGTTTGATTTCAAGTATTCATGTTTATGATCATGTATTCATGTTTGATTTTGGATTCAGGTTTGAATTAGACTCAGACTGGGTCAGACACTTGTAAACAGATTTAGCTCTTGAATTAGATTCGGGAGTCATCGGTAACTGTTGCACATGGACGGCAGGATTTATGTTTTTTTCCAAAACAATTACCATTGATAACACCGTTAAGTTGTCTATCTTAAATAGGCAAGCACTCACTTTCTCCAACTTCCTAGGGCTCAAGAGAATTGATCTCGCTTAAACCTATATTTACTAAAGTCCTTAAATAGTGTTTTATATATCTCGAGGGGTTTTATGAAAATATTTTAATATAGTTAAAAAGTAAAACCTCGAGGGTGATTAGTATTACTTAGGGTTTTCATGAGTATGGATTTTAAGTATTGGGTATTTTTGTGATGATTACTTAGTTTGGAAAGTTCATGATATTTTATTGAAAAACTTGTCCCTTTTTGGTATCTTGATGGTATTTTAATATCATTTGTTAATCTTTCATTTTTAGAAAAATATAGATTTATTATATTTTGAAAAGTATGGATTTATAATTTTATATAATTTTAATTTTAAAAATAGTTTTATTTTATTTAGAAAATTCGTATTTCTTAAAAACGTATTTAAATCCTTTCGAGATCGAATGCTCTATGAGAAGGTCTGCATCTCATTCTACTAGCCCAAAGATGTGCGATAATCCGCACCATCCATTAGCGGGTCCCGTAAAGAGGGTTGTAGATGCATAATCGTAAAGGATATGAAATACCGCTTTAAAAGAAATCCGATTTTAAAGTAGGTGGTATTTTTTGTAAATTTTTCTTCGTAACAAATATTCATACAAAAGAGACATCGTGTTATGGATCCAAGTGTGCGTGTGGGGTAGGTCATTACCCCGTAAAATTTTCCTAAAGGTATTGTTAAGCAATTTTTTCGAAAAGATATGATAACAAAGTTCAAAGTATTTTAATGTAAAAGTTTAAATATGGTTGTTTTATATGAGATTTTAGGTTAAAATTGATTCTAAATATTTATATTTAAGGTTACAAGTATTATGTAAAAACTTGGTTGATTAAAGAATAAAGGAGAAAGAGTTTCTAGGGTTTAGAAAAAGGATATCGGTATTAACTCCACTTACTGATATAAATTTTAAAAATGGAATTTCAATGAAAAGAAAGAGAGATTGGGAGGGACTTGCTGCTTAGAAACCTCAAAGAAAGGGTATCGTCGTGGCGTCGCGGGAGTTTCGGAATTGGTTTCGATTTTTGCCGGAACCAACTTGCTCGCTAACTCCACTTTTACTTCACTTGCATCAGGAACTTTTTAGAGAGTTTTGGCTAGAATTTTCAGAATGGTGCCGAGCCAAGGCAGGGGCTGGTATTTATAGTGGAGAATTAGCGTTTGGGAATTAAAATGGTGGATTAAAAGTATTAAAATTGTGTTTGATTGTGAAATGAAAGGTCTCTATTTGATTGCAGGGAAATCAAACAGTGCAGAGGAGTTGGGGGTACGTGAAGAGACAAGTGTGCAGAGCCCGGGGCAATTTGGCCCCATCTTGACCGTCAGCGCCGGCTTTATTGTGCTTTTGGCCGGTCGATCTTGAGACAATTGCCTCGAGATTCATGCCACTTGATCAATCCTCTGTTTAAACCATTTTCCACATGTTTGATTTTTCTGAACTTTTTATTTCTCGTATTGCATGTGAAATCTATTGGGCTTCCAAAAAGTTTAAAAAAATTCAGAAAAAAATAATGTGTCTGATGAGAATCGAATACAGAGGCTACGTCACAGCAGTGCAAAGCTTTACCAGTGAGCTACAAGTTGTTTCTTACTGTTATTTAACAAAATTGAGTTATAACTCAAACTCAGGCTGTAAACTCATTTCTTGTATATTAACAGTAAAATTTTCGTACAAAGATTTTAGAGTCGTTACAAGTTTGAGTTAGTAAACTCAGAAAATTTATACAAAATATTGTATGTTGTCCAGTATCCATTAGGACAAAGGGTTGGTACTCTTATTATATTCCGAATACCAATAACTTCTCTTATTTTTGACATGCATTTTTTGTTAAAATGCAAGGTCCAAAATTATAAGAAGTTTATAGGTATAATAATAAAGTAGATAACCATACGTTGGAAGTATCAGGATTCTTCAAGGTGATCGAAAATATAGATACTTATACTAGGTATTCCGTGATGGTATTCTTTGTTAGGTTACTCATCCGTAGGTGCGCTCCTTGATGAGTAATGATGCATGGCCTTCTTCCATTCAGGTGATGTGTACTGGAAACAGCTGCATACTATTTTAATCTGGTTTTATCTAAATCAGTGTTTTTGTTTCTATATTGTACATATAATGGATTTATATCTTAATGATGTTAAGGTATATGGAGTTGTCCGGCTTATGCTTAAAACCAGAATCCAGATAAACTCAAGGCATGTTTCAGTAATGGCAGTTTGTGGGTTATCCCGAGCATAAACGAGAGTTAACATTCTATTATATGCAAGATCAAACGTTGTTTTGTTATTGACTCGCCATATTTTTTAGTAAAATGAATTCTTTTCAGAAAATATTAGTGGGAGTATGGCAGAACTGGAAGTGATTCCAAAACCATAAACAGTTATTGAAAATTTAGTTGAACCTAAGAATTCAATTGATTCGACGATCCATTTAGCCACTCCGTGGATTTAGTGGGTAATTTCAGCCACCCGAGAGGTACTTCAGTTTCCTCAAAGACGGTGACGGGAAAGTTTTGATGACCCAAGCTTATCACTACTACTGTCTTTGACTATGAGACATGGCAAGTTGATGACTATAACGTCGTTCTAAATGAGCTTTAGAAGTGCATGTGTATATGACTCTGCCAGAAGGTTGTTGTAGTTAGTGGGAGCAGCGGAAGAGTGATGGGCATGTGGCTTATGTCTATTTATAGACTAAAGCATGTACAGCGGAGATGGATCGTCTATTTTGATGTGACAGTCACAGTGTTTGACTTCATCAAAACAGCAGATAAACCTGGTAAGAAGGTAGTAGAAAGTATTGTCTAGGGATTTGGATGACATACTCCGGATAAAAAGTGTGGTTCCTATATTGTAATCGATTAAAATTTGGATGTCACAAGCGTTCCTCCACATAGGATCTGGATAATGTTGCTTTTGTATTGGATGTAGTTAGAAAGTATAATCCAATCCTGAAGAAACAATGGGAAGCATGTATGAACATAAGAGGATGTTCCTAATATATGATAACGACAGCATCCTGTGAGAGGAGGTTATCGTTTCAGACTTCCAAGGTGACTTGGTGATAGAGTGGCTGTCAGAATTATAAATTTATCCTATTCTGAGGGGTAGTGTGTTGGACAGGCATCCAACCAAATACTGAGATAGGCATGGTACATGATACCGATTAAATTCAGTGGAAGATACAGTCTAAGAAGTTTGTTGGATTTGATATTCATATTATGAACTTGGTCCCATCAGATATCCAGACAAGTTCTAAGACAGGTATCATTCATTTCGGGAGATAGATATTCTCAACGAAGTTGAGATGTAGAGAGATAAAGATAGAAATATTGGAACGGATCCACTCACTAGGGCCATTTCTTGAACACGAATGTTTTACAACACGGTTTGTGAAACTGATTAGTAGAGAAGTTGGGTATTCGGTAACAGACAAGCTGTAGGTATGCGACACCGCAATAATTAGCCTTAAGTGCAACTGAGAGATTGTTGGATATAGTGCCCTCAAGACAATTATTGTAATCGCAAGTAGGCTATTATGATAATTGAGGGAGGATCTATACGGTTAGAACAGTCTTACTCGAGTTGATAGTATACTATCCGGTCTTAATTTATCATTATGTAAATGTCTTGTGTGGTATAGCATATCACTATTACATATTGATAGAGCCTATAGGATTCATGCTTGACTGCTAGGGTTATGATGGCAATCACACTTATGAGAACTGGGTAGCCTATAAACACATCCTTAAATGTCCCTAGTCGTGGGAATATCGAGACTGGGCATCGATATTCCAGAGTAGACTAGTGTATACGTTTCTTGACCCTGACGATGGACGATGGCCGGTCTCACAGCCATTGGTGCTAGTCAATCACCAAACATTGTATACAGGTGCTCATTGAGTTATGAGTTACACTAGACGGACTTGCCGAGAACATACTAGATGATATTATACTTATTTTCATATAGCAGTTCTCAAGTGACATTAATACAACGTAGTCTGTCAATCCAAAATCGTCATTTGTCTCGAGTGTGTTCCCACTGTACTTTGATTGCTACCCTACCACGGATTTAAAGAGTCATGCAAACATGTACCTTTTGGATGCAGTCCCGAAGTACTTGGAGACAATGAGCGATTAAGGGGGTCCGTCTCTCCTGGTATTGGGAGTTGATGTCGCACAGTGCACGGTTGGCCGTCACCATAAGACCTAAGCCTAGGCGGATGGGATTTACTGATTGCGAGCAGTTTTTTTCTCGATTGTCGATAGAGCTTGACACCGGCATGACTTATCAGGTTATTAGGGGTCTGAAGTTATTCACCCTCTAGAACGGATATGCGATACTCTCAGATGAACAGACCGGACTTTATGGTACATGTCGTTGATAGGCTCAGTAGGGTTTCGGATGAGCTTGCTTGTCGATCTCCTTTTCAACAATACCTGAGTAGCCGTTACGTACAGCTAGTGCCGCTGACGTGCTTGTGGTTAAACTCACTGCCAACGTATTCTCGAGTCTTTAGAGTCCTATACAGAGGGTTTCCGATTTTAGCGAAATGTTATAGTTGCAGTACATTGGTGCGCGCTTGGGTTTGATTAAAACTAGTGTATTTTATACACTGATGGTAATCGGTCGGTTGTAATACTAGCCGGTCTTTAGAAAGACGGATATTAAATCGGGTGCCTATTTAATATTTTATACATATATATTGTATATGTATTTACTAGTATTATATCACTATTAATTAATCTCTATTTCATGTATTTTAAATACCTTGAATAATAATTAGTATATGTATTTAGTATGTTTTATTTTATATATATATATATGTATATATATATTGTTTTTGTTTATTCTTTTTTCTTTTGTTTTCTTAAACTTATGTTATTTCAAGAGAATAACATATCCTTTGCCTATCTCTATGTGGTGACATATAGAGGAGGGAGAAGAGTTTGGACACTTGTTTTCTTGATTAAATCTTATGGATAGGATTATGTAGAGAATGGTATTTGTAATCCTTTTCTTTTTTAAGTAAAGGGTTGATAAGTTCTATTCTCTTCTTCCTCTCTTTGAGCCATGAAACTCTCCTTCCTCCCCCTCTTTTATGAGAAAACAAATTAGAAAAAAGGAAATAAAAAGAGAGAAAATTAGTAGTGAGCTTGAACTACAACTCCTAACTAGTTACATTAGCAACCTAACTATATAGGTTAATTCTAGTTTAAGTCTGAAGCCACTGCACTTGAGTTTTCAAGATGGATCATCTTTGATGGATGAGATGGATTAACAAGCTTGTTTTATGGAGTTACTAAGAGTCTACAATGGAGTCCAACACAAAATGGAGTTCTGGAAGATACTACAAAGGTTGTGGTTTCAATCTTATAGCTTATTTGCTCTTTTTTCTTTGTTACAAGTTATCTTTAGTTAAAATCTTATGGTTTGGACTAATTGCTCTCTACAATTTTTACAACCTTATATTATCATCATTTAAAATTGCATGCTAGAGTGCATTAGTTACTTCTACTTCATCTAAGAGAGTAGCATACTATTTACATATAGGATTTGTTTAGTGATGCTGCATAGGTTGCAATTGATATCCGTTTTATTTGGATAGGAACAAGTTCAATCATAAAGAAGTGCTGATTTCGGAGTCCAACGAGGGGATTTGCAACTAACCCTAATGATTGTTCGGTTAAATCAATTTGGGATTGCGTGAAGAGTGTACAAAGGCTCCGAAGTTTATTTGCGTAGATTTTGAAGTTTTATTACTTTTGTTAGATCTCTGATTTTTAGTAATAATTTTCAAGTCAGGGTCTTTTTGTATTTTTGCATTATTAGGGATTTACTACGATTTGACTATTTAAAGGTGTTTGCATTCTTTTGTATTCTGCTTTCTTATTTTAATAAAATCAAGATTGATGTTGTTGAGCGGAGATACACATGCTTTATTGGATGTATGATAACTTCAGAAAAGATAAGGGACGAAATGTGAATATTCGTGCAAAGTTTGGTGTAACACTTGTGGAGGAAAAGATGCGGGAAAACCTTCTAAGAGGATTTGACATGCGTGACGCAGACCTACGGAAGTATCGGTTCGACGAATGGATATTATCGATTTAGGCCAAGTCAAAAGAGCGAAAAGAAAACCGAAAAAAACATGGATGGAGGCGATACGAAAAGATAAGGATTCCAAAGGCCTTAATGAAAGCATATTGTTCGATAGGAGTGAGAGGAGTTGGAAGATTCATGTGTTTGACCCGGCGTGATTCTCATGTTGGTTCATGTAGCGTACCCCATATGTGTGGGATAAAAGTCTCAGTTGTTGTTGTATTGTTTTGGATCCTTTGTTTGCCTTTTTAGGCAAGAATTCTGCTCTTGGACTCTCAGCCGTTGGATCTTTTCCTAATCCCACACAAACCATTAGCCCCCTGTTATCCATCTATTCCCGACCGTTGGATTCGCAAGAGCCCTGCTATCCAAACAGAGGATCTGGATCCGTTCTTTGCCTCTTAAAGATGTCAACGTCATCCCCACTCCCCTCTAAAGAAGGCATGCTTGCAGATTGGAATTTGAATTTGTTTTCAACTCCTATCGATAGGATCCAAGGCTATCTCTAGAAAATTATATATATAACTCTCTTAGTATTTATTAATTTATTCATATTCTCCCTCCTATTTTCCATATTTCAACATGCTTCAAAAAATTAGTCTTTAAATAAAAAGACCCCCCTCCGGGAACTTAACCCGTGTTTCCCTTTTCTGGTTGATTAACTCGTGTTTTGCATTAATTTACCTTTCAGAAATATGGTTCGACATATGCATGTGATTCTAGTGATGGAGACGCCCCTCTCCAAATAGAAAACTATATTAAAAGGTTACCAACTACTGTTAAAAGTTATCTACACAGTGTTTTAGGAACAAGTTGCCAACTACTGTTAAAACCTACATTACCATAGATATTAAATTAAAAAATGGATCAAGTCAGTAAAAAATAAATGTTGCACCATGAAATTCTAAGTTAGGTTCATACCAGTAATAACCCTGTCTAAACCTTCTACGTACGGATATTTACGTGTTTAGAGGAATAATTTTTCAAAGAGAACCCAGTTCGCTTCTATCTCCCACTATTAATTAGTTGTCTATTTAAAAGAGAAACGGTCTAGAAATTAGAACTTAAAGTCCAAAGGAAGAGAATATTATGGCCACAACTTTTTCCAAAAGTGAGTGAGGACCATTCCTTCTTCTGCGATCATAAAAATTCCACAACACAATCGAACGAATGGCCCAGCCTCTGCTGCACCCATTAATGCTCTGCTTGATTTTAATAATTAATTACAAGATTTGCAATTTTTTATATATAAAAAATACTAATTAATTACCATCCAAATCATAACATAGTACTTTATACAATATTAAACATGCATAAAGCTCCACCTGTGCACGCATGATGTGTTATTTAAGCAGGAAGTGGGGTGTGATGATTTGCTTGCATAATGGTTTGTGTCGGTTACTATTTAGAAGCATGCAGCCCTCCAGATGATTCTTTCATGAAAAAAATTCCACGCCCAATTTGATTAAACAAAGCAACATGGCCAAATGCCACTACAAACATTGCTATATCGAACATTTTGGTTAGCTTAAGGGGGGAGGGGGATGTCATCTTCCTTCTTTTGTTGTCACAATAGACGGTAGTATGACGCAAGCTGTATTTTAATCTCAGATATTTTGTACAACTGAGAAGATGTCCAGCCATGCTCATCTCACCTAGTCATTGGGGTGGGGCCTGTCATCACTTAACATAAAGGGCACCCTCCTATAGGTTGATGGCACAGCTAATGGGGTTGTGAAAATACATTGACAAATTTGATGAAAAGCGTAGAAAAAATCTCTCTTCCTTCGTAGAATCACTGACAAAATTTAAACCTTAACCAAAAAATAACCACTAAAAGTAGGAAACAGACTTTAACATTATTCAAACCCTAATTAATCACCGCTCTGTCATAGGGTCTAAATCAAATCTAGACTTTTCAAGCAACAAACATTAAAATAGAAAAGGAGAAAAAGGAAGGGGGAAAAAAAGAGTCACACTCAAATGAACTCATACATCTTCTTGAAGACTTGCACCTCACATTTTCTCCAACTTCACCTCCACTCCTTTTATATTCCACACAAACAGCTACCAATCACACATTATTTCCCCTTCACTCACATTCACTAAAATCAAGAAATCCATGGCCAATGCCAATGCACTTCTCTTTCTAGTATCCATCCTCTTGATCACTAACACCTCATCAAATTTCATCCAAAGCCAAGAACTCATCACAAAAGACCACCCTTTGCACCTGAAGAAGGAGAAGCTGAGCCACCTGCAGTTCTACTGGCACGACATCGTGAGCGGCCGGAACCCGACTGTGGCCCCCGTCGCCCGGGGGCCGACCACCAACACCTCCGCCACGGTCTTTGGGCTCATGAATATCATCGACGACCCCCTTACCATGGGCCCCGCCATGAGCTCCAAGCTCGTGGGCCGGGCGCAGGGTGTGTATGCTTCGGCCGACATGAACACCCTGGGGCTGATGATGGTCATGAACTTCGTGTTCGTCGAGGGGAAGTACAACGGGAGCACGATCACGGTCATGGGACGGGATGAGGTGTTTACGGATGTGAGGGAGATGGCGGTGGTGGGAGGAAGTGGGCTGTTCAGGTTCGCCAGAGGGTATGTGCAGGCGAAGACGCATTCGGCCGACATGAACACCCGGAATGCTATAGTGCACTATGATTGCTTTGTTATGCATTACTAGTTTAAGATATTTGTATTAGAGTACCTAATTTGATGTGGGGTTTTATTTAATGAAGTTATAGTGCACTATGATTGCTTTGTTATGCATTACTGGTTTAAGATATTTGTATTAGAGTACCTAATTTGGTGTGGGGTTTTAATTAATGAAGTGAGAGATTAGTGCAATAAGGATATGTTCTTGTGATTTTTGTTTTGATTTGATAAGCAGTCGACCACTATATTATTTTTACTGGTGTTAAAGTTTAAAAGTTTATTTAAAATTGAACAAGTGATGGATTTTTATAGGTACACGTTGGCCTCTGATATAAGTGGGTTCCAAAAATAAGACTCAAGTCTTGTTGAGATTTGGCTCATCTTATATTTTATACACGTGTTTCTTTTGTTGTTTCCAATATGAAACTATCTTTAAAGTCCAATCATTTGGGTTTTTTTTTTAATTTCAACACTCCCTTCACGTGCAACCATCATTTTTTTTTGGTGTGGTTGTCACGTGGAAAATATGAATAGAGTTGCATGCAACCATTAATTTTTCTTTGTGTGGTTGTCATGTGCAAAGTACGAAAAGAGTTCTGTGCAACTATCATTTTTTCTTGATGTAGTTGTCATGTGGAGGATCGAGCCATTGGCTCTGATTATTTTTAAACTAGATAAGAGTTTAAAGTACGACAAGAGTTACGCGCAACCATTATTTTTTCTTGGTGTGGTTATCAAGTAGAAGATCGAGCCATTGTTGAGGTATGACCCATTTTATATTGTATACCCGTGTGTTTCTTTTGTAAAATTTTAAAGCAGAGTAAAATTTTGTTGGGCGGAGCGATGTGATTTACACATGTTAAAGTTATTTTTTAAAGCAGAGTAAAATTTTAAAGTTAGAGACGGGTGGGAGGAGCGATGTGATTTTACACATGGGCTTCTAATGATAAGCATGTTCCAACAATAAAACCCAAACATTGTTGAGGTATGACCCATTTTATATTGTATATCCGTGTGTTTCTTTTGTTGTTTCCACCGTGGGACTTTCATTAAAGTCCCATCATTTTTTTTTAACTTTCAACACCTAGCTGCTATGATTTCTTTGGAAAAAACACTCTCCTCTTCCCTCCCCTTCTTCACACCACCGCTTCCCTCCACCATCACCACTGCCGGCTCTCAAAATCTCGACCATCTCCCTCTCCCAATCCCACCTCCTCCTCCCCTCCATCTCTCCCTCTTCGATTCATAGTTGGGCGGTTGAACTTGGGATGCAAATGGGTTGGATATGAAATTGATGGGTGTCTCCATATCAGGTTGTCATTATAAGAATATGGCTATGAAACTTATTGGAAATGAAAATTGAAATCCGTATCCCGTAAAAGTCGGGTATATCTTGTAGACACGAATATGAACCAAACACTGGAAGATCTATATCCCCCACCTATAATAGTTGCATTTAAGGAAAATGGAGTTGAGTTTTGATAACCGGAGTTCCATAAAGTTATTTAAACTCAACTCCAAAATTCCCAACGATGTCATGTTGGGGATGGCTTTTGGAGTTTAGAAAACTATACTTATCTATGCTCCAAAAATGAAATAACCATAGTTCACAAATCTCTAAATCCAATCAAAATTTTCTAAACTCTAAAATTTGTTAAAAAGATGCTGATTTTGGAGTCACAAATTTTAGAGTTCAGATGACTTCAAATCAAGATTTTTGAACTTCGGTAACTACAAAGCCAAACACCATATCAAAATTAAAAGTTATAAAAAAGTCTAGACTTGCAAACAATAGTTTGTATACTCTTCCTCCAATACAGGATAAACTCCGGTTACCCTAACTCCATATCGAAACGGGGCCTAAAAGTCCAGATACTTAAATGGAATGAATATAGGTGGTATCTTATTTGTATCAAGCGGCTATTGGAGGATGTGAATACAGAATATGGATATAAATAATCATCAATAACAGAAAATTTCTATTCGAATTCGATAAAAGTAGGATTTGGATATAGAGTCATACTTGGATTATTCGTGTCCGCCGACATCCCTGGATGAAACAAAAGGAGATAATCAGTACCATAAAGGAACAAAAAGTCAACAATCAAACAATTGTCAGTAATGGTTCCGACCATTAAAAACAAATGGAAAGCAAGAGAGTCAAATGTAAAAACACAAACAAATGGAAAGCAAGAGAGTCAAATGTAAAAACACCTCGGCTCACCAATGGACAAGACCTCAAAGTAACACCGATAAGCTATAAAATGCTCGCAAGCCATTCAATACAGTTCAGGCAAAGATATCAACGTAAAACTCAAGCAGTCTAAAAGGAAATTTGACATGTCAAGTAAGATATGAAAAAAGTCCATAAGAATCACATTTCCACAGATAGGAACACTTGCTATCATTTCTGCGAAATCAAGTCTGATCTAAAAAAGCTCTCAATGCTCTATCGGCATTTCAAGAGTTAGTCTCCGGCCTCTCTGCAAACAAAAAAAGATAAATAGGATCGATGAGAAAAGAGAAAAAGCATAGACGATCATTAAAATACTATACAGTTAAACTACACAAAACAGTTGGGATTAGGAAACAAGAAATAGAGTATGATACCAGTTTAGGGTTTAGACCACTAAAATGTTCGACTTGTACGCAAAAGATATGATGATATTCAACGGCATAACATAATATGATCTTATATGATTGCAAACATGATAATAGAGAATATGCAATTTTTATATATCATTCAACAATTTCAACTCAATACTGTGCATTGGTTAAATCATAGTTTAAATAGACACATTGAAAACTGTAATTTAGTCTCAATATCCTGATAGTAGTTTAAATAAATTAGGATCAGGCTAATATCAATTTGAAAGTTTGGTTATTATAATTTAGTGACAAAAAATGGTAATTATATATGATTGACGAGAATTTGAAATATCTTGTTCTCTTATAACTATCCCAAGTTTCAATCATAGAGCATGTATGATGCATGGCTTCTCAATCAAGATAATAACATGTCTAAACTTTCATTTGTAAAAATAAACAAATGAGTAAATTAGTAAAAACTGTTTGAACTTAAGCAACTTAATTAGACATTTCTATTAGATGTCAGAGAAATAGAAATAAACTTCCATCACCAAGAACTGTTTTATTACTACAGCTTTGGCAAGGGCTTGACAGTTAAAGATAAACTACCAGTTCAATTAAATTCAATTCTCGACCGTATAAAACTGCTAATAACTCAAAGAACTATTTCCTAAACATCAAGAAGCCAGTCTCGAGGATAGATTTGGGAAGAACCATAAATCTTCATTGAGGCTCCACCGCTTTCAGATAATCCCAAATACACTCAAGAAGCAAACCTCAAGCTATTCATGCAGTGCCTGAGAGCTGGATATAAATGATAAGTGATGTGGAGAAGGCCTCTAGCTATGTGTCATCGCACTATTTATAACAAACAGTACCATGGCTAGAAAAGCGACATGTCGCCGTGTCGCCGACTCGCCCATACACTAAATTTAGCTGGCAACACATACAATTTACATGTAATACTGAAGCAGCTCTAATGCTCCGTAGATCATCTTGATTTGACGTTAAGCATGGCATTGGGAATTAATGCACTCTTCTCCCTTGGGTTGTATTGTATGGCTACCTTGACTTTGAGAAGTCCAGATCGTTCCCTCATACGGGGTCATGGAAGCTGCTAATCATGGGACCTTCCATTCTTCAGCCTTTGCAGGAGCGGTATCAATCATGAACTTCCTTAACCGGTGTACTTATACTCTTCTAAGATACAATAGATTAGTATTCACACCGTTGTACCTTTAGCTATAACTCCCAAAGGTTGCTTATAAATTATTTATGTTCCATAAAAATACTACAATCTCTCCCCATCTTTGGAAATGTCCCTAGTCTGCTCAACGCAGGAATTTATTACATTCACTTATTGTAATACACTATATTTGTAACTTGGAGTCAAACATAATTCCATACAGCAAATATATCATCTTTTCCGCTTCTTTTTAATTTTCCTATACTCTACGAGAATTCGGAGGTTGCCACCTAGTCATCAAGGAATATGACAAGCCCTTCACTTGTCATAGTTTCCTGAACCAAGAATGACACTTGCTTCATAGCCGGCCCCATTTAGACGGGAGAAGGGTTAGATGACGACGACGACGACGTCGACTTGTTGATTACCTCAGGAGAATATCACTTTATTCCACAATTCTACGGCAAGAAACTTGATAAGGTGTTTAATCTAGGTGGGGAATGGCTACATCAAAGAGTAGAGAGCAAGGACAAATGCTCCTATCCCTGATATTGCACACCCTCAACTATTTTGCACCACGGGTTTCGTGCGTATGATAAATCTCAGTATAGCAAATTATGTTACCCAACAGGAGAAAATGAATGGCTAAGGCCCAAGAACAATGCTCTTTTGCGCAAGTGTAGTAAATATTTGCTTTGATTCTTCGAAGCAGACCATGCATAGTAGATCATTTAGGAAACACTACTAAACCTTAATGCATAAGCTTTCTTGTGGTGTCCGTTTAAAGAATAGTTTGGTTGACGTAGAGCATCATAGTCCAAGCTTTTAATATTTTTAACGACAAGCGATGCTTTCTACATAAGCAACACATAATATTACTTTGAAACAACGTGAAGTCTAATTTGAAACTTGTTGTCTAAACTTTCCCATGGCGTCCGCCTTAAAAATACTTCAACTGATGTACAGCATCGTAGACCAAGCATGCAATGCCCAATCAAGAAGCACAAGCTAACCACTAACGAAACAAAAAAATGCTTGGGACTAAACGCACTATGCAAAAATTCTAATGACCCGTCGATACCTTCTACAAAGGCAACAATAATATGGCTTTGAAACTACGTGAAGTCAGCGTCATGTTTAAAGGGCAGAGTTACCACATGGCAACAAGCAAGGAAAAGAGTGGTGTTTTGGAACAAGTTTAGCATGAAAATGGAGAAAAAAATGTATTGGCAACCACATAACAATACATTGTTATCCACCTTGGTAGCAACTTGGACAGAAAACACGGAGCGCCTAATTGTTACAGAGCTGTAGGTTTTGGAGTTTTAGGATTACTTTATAGGGATATATGCGGGTTGCATATGCTTAAATTATATAACTGATGAGGTAGAATTCTTTACCTATCAAGTAGCTACTCACATTCAATCTCAAGCCCCTTTAAAAAGTTCTCTCTTTGGCCATGAATTTGGTAACTTCCATGATTAAAAAAAAATATAAAGCTTACAACCAGTAAATTTTTCTATCAAGTTTATGTAGAGCCCCTTTAAAAAGTTCTCTCTTTGGCCATGAATTTGGTAACTTCCATGATTAAAAAAAATATATAAAGCTTACAACCAGTAAATTTTTCTATCAAGTTTATGTAGAGCTCAACCTAATTTTGATGGTGAAAGCTTAGATGATGATAATTATGCTCTTCTTTGTAAAAGAGTCAAAATACAAGCATTTAATAATGATCCATTTTTTCATTCATTATTCAAAATATTATTTTATGGTCGCTCTATTCATTGACGAATTGGAGATCGGTTGCATTAACAACCGAGTGTAATATAATAAATAAGCTTACGTTGATGCACACCGAATATTCACTAACTAAACAATATCGTCTTCTATAGTAGTGATGTATCTAGAAAACAAGAGGGCTGCTATTCATAGTTTCAAAAAGATGCTACATAAGAATAAATCAAATAACAGCTATACTTATATATCGGAGACAAGAAAAAACCAGACAAGTAACTAGAGGCAGTAATCATTCACTTTACCTCAAGAGCTATTCTAAAACCTCATGACAAGAAACTTGGTTTGAACCACATACACATCGTCCAATCCAGATGGGGGATAGATCCATCAGAGGACAAGGACACAGTGATGCCATCATCGAAATTGTACATCCACAACTTTGCATCCACACTCATATAGTAAATGGTGTTTAATCGACACCCAGGAATCAAGCTTGCAGCAAGCGAAAAGAGATTGTAAGGGTCCAAGAACAACACTCTGCCACCCAAACTCTTGAGCTCTACAAACTCCACCTGCTCACCCCAAACAAACTTAAAAACAATAAATTCATAGTCTTTTTCAATCATGTCATACAAGAACAAGCAAGAGATCACCATCCGAGTACTCGACAAGAGAGCCCTGTCAAGGTCATAATCCATGGGATGTTTACGGGTGATCGAAGCGACAGATTCAACTCTAGGGTTCTGGCTCAAATCACAAGCATACACATCATCATACATCGCCACGTAAAACCTCCCCCCTGTAGAACCCAACACGGGAAACCAAAAAGTCAGGAGGAGAATGTACCCGAGTCCAAGCCTTATCTCCGCCTTGGCAAAACACCAGGCGCCGGTAATCTGCCACTGCGGCCAACGCTACGCAATCGGACCAGGCGGCGGGATCCAATGAAAAGACCACCAGGTTGGCCCGAAACTCCTCCCTTACATCTTCGAAGCCAGAAAAGGGGATGAAATTTTGGAAACTGCGAGTCGGTAGCTGGATGGAGCTGGACTTATTGAGTGGGTTGCAGAGGACGTTCGGTCGATTCTCGACGAGGCCGAATAGATGAATCCATCCATGGGACGATGGCTTGCAATCGGTCGCGTCGAAAAGGGTGGATTCAGGGAGCGCAGGGATGAGTTGGATTTCGTCGCCTTGGAATGAGAGCTTGAAGAAACTGAAGATTGAGGTGTTAGTGTTGTTGCTGTTACCTTCTACTTCTTCTTCGTCTTCGTCGTCGTCGTTTCCGCGATAGGCGATGAGCCATGGGAGGTGAGGGCGTTTGGGGCCGGAGGAGTGCCATGAGATGCACAACGAGCCGAGCGAAATCGGCTGTAATCGGAATCGAAAGTTATGAGCTTCAAGATGACCCCGAGTATGTCTTCAGGAAACGCCGACCAATCGGCCTCCGCCATTAGGGTTAGGGTTAGGGTTTTAGAGGGGGATTTGGGGATTTTTTTGAGGGAGGTGATGGCAACGGTCACATACTCACAGCCACAGCTCACAGCATCTTCGATTTATGGGTTAGTTTTGTATAGGACCTCCAAAAACTTCCTTATTTACAATTACAACCTCTAAAACTTCAATTTTAATTACGGCAAAATATTTAAACCAGCGGTGACTAAAATAACCTCTGTTTTTTTGGTCTAAAATCCTAGCAATTCTCTTTTTCTCGCGGTTAGTATATAGGATGGAAGATTGCCGGGAATATTCCTGGAAGGGGATGACCGGATATCTAATTCCAAGGAATTTTACGTTAACGTACTTGGCATACTTTAATTATTCCCGGTAATATATTTATGTGCAACCGTCGACCGGCAGCGAGGCCGGAAAAGAGACGGTCATAACGGCGAGGCCGGCGACAAATGGCCAATCGGCGGTAGGCCAACGAGTGACCGATAACAGACGGCGGGACCCGTAGGTGAACGACCGGCTACGAATTACGGCCGGTCGGCGGCGAATTTCCTATCGATGGCCGGACGGCCGGTGAATGATGGGCGATGACCGGCGAATGACCGGCGGCCAACGTGTCACGCCCCGCTTCCCAAAATACGGAAAACGAGAGATGACTAGGCCAGCCATGCTCCTACGGTCAAGAAATAATCCCGCCGTAGTCACACTTCGGCTTCCAGCATTACATGGCAATCAGTAAACAAAGCGCAGAAGTAAAGAAAATACATCACTAAATTATTACATTAACTTTCATTGTTCACAATTTATAATAAAACAAGAAAAGAACTACTGACCAAGTTTGAATACAAGATCTCTTTAGGGAAAGCAGTAAAGATGAAAGAGGTACTCCTGACTAAATCTCCGCTGGCTCGAAGGGTAAGTCCGACTTCTGCGCTGGTTCTTCCTCGAGATCTGAGCATGCATAATCAGGTCGTCAGAGCGACGTAATAACAATATTATAATAGTGACGTGAAACAGACAAATAAGGTAATAACAGTGGAAGTAAAATGCAGGTAATCACTATGGCACTAACTGATGCAAAGTATGATCTGTGTCCCTATCAGTCTCTAAGTCATGTTTGAAATCGAGTTGTGGAAAGGAGGATCATGTTTAACGAGGGTCTCGTACATACCCGAGACTACGGCCCGCATCGCCCGGGATATAACCCTGTCAGCCGGACCGCTAGGCCCAACCTAATATATATAAGAGTCGCTGTTCGAATGATCATCCTCTAAATCACTGTCCTCGCTAAATACGATACTCTTTCCACTTCGATTTCCCCTTTTTCCCCAGGTTTACAATATTGACGAGTATGGTCTAGTCGTGTACAAGTATACACCAATAACACGGTTTTGTCACTGTTCACTGTATTATTCACTGTCACGAATCATTCACTTTTCCATTGGCGTACTTGACACTCCTAAACCAATACCGTTCACGCACGATAATGCATTGTACACTGAATACTAACGCGCACTATCACTATGCGTATGGCAATTGGGTAATATATGTGCATTTATGCAGTTAACAAGTCATGTGTAATATGAACTATTATGCACCTTATGAGCTTATAAAAATTTCAGTAAATCATACGTTTAAAATTCAGTGAAACGATACAATGACGGTAACAAGTAGACTCAGTCGGAAGTTCAGCAAAATTTATTTCAGTGCAATCGGATTTCGGGTTTGTAAGTTACAGCCGTTTCATTTTAAGTGCTCGCGCAGAAAATTCAGTTTCTGAACTGAACGTCCGTTTCGCGACACAATTTTCATCCTGTTGGGATCAGAATTTAGCGACACTATAGTTAAATGAATTTAGGTTTTTCAATAGGGTTTCCAACGCATCAGACAGATTCTCAATCGCATCTCTACATCAGAAGTTATGTACTGTACAATCATAGGGTGTCAGTTCTGTTTCTGGTTGGGACTGCTATACGTCCTGTTCATTTAAATTACAGTTTAAATAGTAAACGACGGTAAAAAGGGGTGAGACCACTTTCATTATTTAGATAACTATTTCATCTTCACTAAAGTACAGTGCTCTGCAACATACAAGTTCAAGCAGCAAAGTGATAAGCATTACGAGATAGAAATCACAGCCAGAGCTGCTCTGGACTGCAGTCCAGAGCCGCTCTCCGAATCAGTTTCCGTCGTATTTTCAGTATAGAAACAATTTAAAACTTTTATGTGGTTCCAGGTCGTCGAGTCGGCTTCGATTTTACCCCTCGAACGCATCATTTCAGTTTGTAAACAATTAATTATGATTTTTACAAGTTTCAGACGCGGGAAATTTTCAGTTTTATCGGGTGTAATTGGGGATGATCGTTCAAGTCGGTAACGGTTATATTTTTCAGTCACATTTCAATACAATGTTCATCACCAAATGGGCCAGCTTATATGATCAATTTCCGTCTGTTTAATGGAAGATTTTCGTTCGGGTTTTGCATCAAACACTTGTGTCATATAAGTTTTCACGAATTGTAAACACGGAATTAATACGATTTTGATTTGTAATAGGATAATCTAGCATGTAGTAAGTAGGGTACTTGCCTGGAGACGCGTTGACGATGCACGGCAGCGGCAACGGCACGAACGCACAAAGAACGGCACGGTTTGTGTTCACGGCCTCGGCTCGAGTTCGGGTTCATCGTCGGAGTTGCCCGGGGGATGGCTCGTGATCACTGGAGGCGGAGCGGGGTGTTGTGAAACTCCTGGGAGTGTACTGAGGTCGGCGGTGGTCGGCGGAGGTAGCTCCGGCTATCGGTGCAGCGGGGGTCCAAGGTTCGAGTGAGGGGGTGTGCTCTGTTGAGGTGAGTGAGAGTTGTGAAGGGGCTCGGGTTTTGGAGGAGGTGATGCTGAGGCTGCAGAGGAGTCGACGAGGTGGCCGGCGGTGCGAAGGGAGCGGGTGATCGTCGGCGACGAGAAGGCGTGCAGTGGAGGCTCGGTGGCGAGGAGGGTGTGCAGGCGAGGGAGTGAAGCAGTGGCTTGAGTTTTGGAGAGAGGAGCGACGGAGGATGACGAGGTGATAGTCGTCGTCGGGGATGAGCGGGGTGCAGGGGCTCGAAGCTCGGTGGTGGGTTCGGTCGTGCAGGCGAGGGGAGTAGGTAAGTGGGGCTCGGGTTCTGAAGAGAGGAGCGAGGGAGGATGATGAGGTGATCATAGTCGGCGGCGGCGGCGGCGGCGGGGTGTAGGGAAGAAGCATGGAGTTTGGAGAGAGAAGAGGATGGAGTTAGAGAGGGATCGAGAGTGTGAGGGGGAAGAGGGTTAGAGGGACGGGGAGAGGTTTGAAACGTGCGCGCGATCGTGGTCAGGGTCGTGGGTTCGTGGTCGCGAGCGGGGCGTTGGCGAGGTGACGTGGGGACGCGCAGAGAAAAAGAGAAAGAAACGGGAATACTAAAATGAAGTGGGAAAGAAGACTTGAGCGGGTCGGGTCGGGTTTGGAGAGGGAGTTGGGCTAGGCCGGTGAGGGTTTTAAGATTAATTCATTTATTTGGTTTTCATTATATGTTTTCTTTGGCTGGGCTTGGGGAGTGTTTAAGAATTTAATTATTTGTTTAGGGCTGGGCTGGTTTATTATTTATATATATTTAGTTTTTTTTATTATTTTCTTTGGGCTTTGATTTTAATCGTCTACGAAAATCAATTATTAAAACTTAAGCAACCAATTACCTACAAAATTACGAGGAAAAATAGGAAAACAATCGGGGGGGACTAGGAAAAATATAGAAAGATTTTATCGATAGAAACGGGGATTTACATCATACCCCCCTTACAAAAATTTCGTCCTCGAAATTTAAAAAGAGAAAACGAAACAACAGTAATAAACAAAGAGTTGTGGAAAACGTGCACGGATATCTTCCTCACGCTCTCAGGTAGATTCTTCTGGGGAACGGCCGCCCCAAGACACTCGGACTAACGGTATGACCTTATTCTTCAGCACTTTCTCTCTGCGGTCGAGGATGGTGGTGGGCTGCTCTTCGTAGGATAGGTCGGTACCCAAAGCTAACTCCGAAAAGTTCATAACATGGCTCTCATCCCAAACATAACGCTGCAACTGAGATACGTGGAAGGTATTGTGCACACCAACTAGCAATGGAGGCAAGGCAAGTCGATAGGCCACCTCTCCTACTCGCCCTAGCACCTCGAAAGGTCCGATGAAACGGGGACTGAGTTTCCCGCGACCTCCGAACCTGATAACTCCGCGGGTAGGGGAAATCTTCAAGAAAACGTGATCTCCGACTTCAAATTCTAGTGCTCTCCTGCTGGTATCCGCCCAACTCTTCTGTCGATCCTGAGCCGTCTTAATGCGCTGCTTGATCATTTGGACCTTATCGACTGTCTGAACAATGAGCTCGGGACCCAGTAATTTTTGTTCTCCTACATCATCCCAACAAATTGGGCATCGACACTTTCGCCCGTAAAGTGCTTCGAAAGGAGCCATCTGAATGTTAGCCTGGTAACTGTTGTTATAAGAAAACTCAACTAGATGCAGATGATCTTCCCAGGAACCCTGAAAATCCAACATGCAGGCTCTCATCATATCCTCGAGCGTCTGAATCGTACGCTCGGATTGTCCGCCCGTCTGCGGATGATAAGCTGTGCTGAACTTGAGGCGGGTACCCAAACTCTCCTGTAAGCTCCTCCAGAAGTGCGAAACGAATCTGGTGTCTCGATCTGACACAAAGCTGACCGGGACTCCGTGAAGTCGCACTATCTCCTGCATGTATCTCTCTGCCAGTGACTCTGTTGACTGTCCCACTCAGAATGGTAAGAAGTGTGCAGGTTTCGTGAGGCGGTCGACGATAACCCAAATGGCGTTGTTTCCCCTAGGGCTCCGTGGTAAGGCCGTCACGAAATCCATAGTAATGTGCTCCCACTTCCATTCTGGTATCGGAAGTGGTTGTAACAATCCTGCTGTCCTCTGATGTTCCGCCTTCACCTGCTGGAATACCAAGCACCTGGATACGAATCGCGCAATTTCTCGTTTCATCCCGTTCCACCAAAAATGCTGCTTTAGATCTCGATACATCTTCGTACCTCCCGGATGCACAGAATAAGCTGAACTATGAGCCTCAGCCAGTACCTCTTCTCGAACGTCCCCTTTGGGTACTGTTCATACCATAATATTGCATTATTATATTCCCCACTCTTATGTATTTTATAAATAAACAGGTGCTTTTGACCCATATCTGCTACATAGTACAGGTTACAGGTTCTTGGATCTAAAACAGTGAAAAAGATAAAAGACGATGCAAAAGTAGGACTACAACCAACAAATAGAAAGATCTTGATCAAGCCTACACAAAGATCAGTTCACAAAGTCCAAGGCAACGCAAGGTCCAAGATTTCGAAGCAACGGTAAAAGTTCACTGCAATTGTTCGCTGGGAGATCTGTAAGAAAGCTAGAAGCCAATTTGAGAAAAATACTGACGAAATAGGAAGTACAAGTCAACAGAAGCCAGAAAGAGAAAATTGAGAACACAAGCCATCAAGTTGGCCGCGGAACCGCGGCCAAACCCTGGCTACGGCCGCTGTTCCGCGGTCGTGCTGCACAATTAAGAGTTGAAAATTTTACCATAATTAAGGCGGCGCTGACTAGTCTTCCTAAGGGCAATTTTGTAAATGCAGACGTGCGGCAATTGTTAACCTAGGGTTTTCTATTTCTTATAAATAGAAGCCCAATTCCTTGTATTAGTTCATGCCTCCCTTCATTAATAAAATTCAGAATTCTTTTTGGAGAGCATCAATTTAGAAGTAAAGTTTTCAATTCTTGCCCTAGGTAATTTCTATTCTTGCCCTAATTAAATTTAATTCCTTGCCCTAATTAGATAGTTAGATCTTTTATCCTCTGTCCTAGATAAATGTTTTTCAATTCCCTAAAGAGCGAGTAGTCTCCTCGCTTGTTAGGGTTAGATTTGGGGAAGGTTTGAGAGATGAAGATCTCTCGCCCCTTTCTTGTCCATCACATATAATTAATAGGACTCCATGCATACATGCACAAACCGCTCCCTACGGCGCCCTATCCCGCGAGGTAGCGGTGATACCGTAGTATAAAGGCCCGGTTGCGCGTATTTTCCATGAAGGTTAGGGTAAGGATTGATAAAGGAAGGACAAGAATCTAGAGGGAGAAACATCTTCTCGATGGTTCTAATCCCCTTTATGAATAATTACCATAACTCCTAATAGATCCTAATATGGGTATAGAAAGCTGTGAGATTTATTGACTTTCCAAACTTAATCTAAACCTAACCCTAGCAAGACTTAGATCTAGATTAATTTAGTTTTTAGATTTAATTGATCCATTCACACCGTTCGGAATTAACTCGTAAGAGCGATTAGGAAATTCACAACATCCCTGTGGACCGACCCGTATTCACCGGCTAGCTACCAAGCGACGCCGTTCTTGATTGCGGTTACTAGAAATATTTTTGAGATCAATCAAATGGCGCCGTTGCCGGGGACGGCGTGTTATTTTCTTTTTGCAATTTCGGATTAATTTAAATCATAAAAATCATAAAAACTGAAAAATCAAAAAAAATATAAAAATTTATCATTTTGTTATTTTTTGAAGGGTATTTTTGTTTGAATTTTGCAGGATCTACAATCGAACGATGGATCTGGAAACATCCAGAGTGCGAAACAGAAAAAGACAGATCTGAACGGCAGGGGATTAATCCAACAGAACAACAGAAGGAAGTTGAAGGGCCAAGTCGACGAATACACCACGGATCCGCCGCAATAGCTTGCTCCCGCCGCGGACACGCGGCAACATAGTGACGTCAGCGAAATCTGAACACGTGTCCCGCACGTGTGACCGCGGAACCGCCGCGGGAGGCCCCCTTATGACGTCATCTGTCCCAATTTTCATTGTAAGCTCCTCTGTTCTTCCTCTACAAATCTTGATATATCTTTTGTAAAAATCTCCTGCAGGATTCTTTTCGCTTAAAAATCTTCTCACTTCCAAATAACAAATCTTGTGCAGGATTCTTTGCGCTGCGCTTAAAATAAAAATTGATTGTAAGAAATCTTTTCTGTTTTGCATACTTTTAATCCTTTTTGCAAAAAATTTCCAAATAAAGAGAAAAAGAAAAAAAAGGAAAATTAAAAAAAAAAAAGACTTGCAATTTGTCGCTAAGATATCCGTGCACCCCAACCTTATTTCTTTTCTCATTTCTTCTATCATGGGTACTCCACATCACAAATCTCTTGCCGAACTTTGGTATCCCGAACCTAATTTTGCCTCGTACGTCAATTGTTTCGGTCGATTTAAGGAAGATCCTTCCGTGCCCAAATTTTTTTTGAAAGATCAAATAGAAGCGTCTAGGAGAAACAGTTCGACGTTGCAACCCACTTTGTGTCAACCTTCACCACCTTCGTACGTTGATACCACTTTTTCGAGTCCTGTTGTAACTCCTAAACCGATGTCTATTGCTGAGCATATTGCACAATCTCGTAGCCGATCTTTCACTCCTCTCCACACATCCAGTTATAAGAATCAACAAGTCTATTCACCTTTTTATACAAATGTTGATCCTACTCCTGTCCAACCATCCACTTCCTACCAGTCCTACCCGACTTTCCCACCTTCACTAGACATTGCTTCTACACAGCTAGTTGGGAGTTTCACGTATCCAAACAATTTCGAATCTTTTACCGAAACCCTTTCACAACCCATGTCTAGTTTGGAACAGTCGTTGGAAGCTTATATTTCAGTAACAAACAAAATGATTAGGAATGTGGATGCGTCCATTGCCGCCCTTCTGCAACCTAGTGAACCGGCAGCTAGTTTCCAACCAGCTCTAAATTTTCCATTGTATGAGGAGGCGGTTGGACAGAGTGAGAATTTGAGAAGAGAGAGTGAGTCCTACACCTTTCCAAATCAAACCTACCCATACCCAATTGAACCCCACAACTTCAGTTTTCCATCGATTGTCCCAAATGATTCACAAGTTGAAAATAAAACATCTAACGAGTTGTGTGACTTTGTAGTGCTTGATTTGCCTGATTGTGAAGATTCCATTTCGAGTGAAACCACACCTAATCCTTTTGACCCTTACACCTCCACTCTAGAACCTAAATTGTTAAATATCCATGCTTTTGATGAGGTGTCAGAAAAAATTGATTTTCACTTGATTGAGGATATAGACGCCGGGAATATTTTGGATGATAAACCTGTAGATTTGATTGAAATTTATGTCCAATTCATCATCCCGTGTCATTAAATGTTTCTCCCGAACTTTATATGCGTCTTGATTTTGATGATAATGGCATGGATAAGCTAAATTTTGAGGAGAATATCGAGGAAATTATTGAGGATGAACCAGTTTTGTTTGATGAGTCGGATTTCCCATTTCATCATGTCCCTTCCACTGATTGTGTACACCCTCCTAAATGTTTAACTGATACCCTTCCTCACTCACTTCCCTCCGTCCTCGTTCTGACCGTACAAGAGACCGTTACGCTTTCCTCTCCAATACCAAGTTCGACGTACCCATGTTTGCTCACGAATCTTGAGGGATTTAATCTCATTTTTCCGCGGGTTGATAGATTAGCACAATCGCTTTTTACATATCGGTCATTACAAATTGTGCTAATTTATACACTCCATCCCCACCCTCAAGTTCGTATTCCCACTTTCTTTGGTTCTTCTAATCTTCCCTTAATGATAGCGAGTGTTGATAAATCACAATCTGATATTTTGAGTTCGATAATTTTCAATTGGACCTTCGATGAAAGTTTCGAAGATATTTTCGCCGACGAACTCGCATTCTTAAACGATACGAATTTTGTGATTAATCAACCTCCACTCGAAGAAGTAGAACCACTACCATTTCTTTTTCCCTTCCGTCATTCTTCTTCTCCACCGAAACCGTATACCGTTTCTACCTCCACACGGTCTCGTGTGCTTCTCATTTCTTTTCTTTACACTCCATTCTTTCACCAACTCTACCTTTATCACGATAAGATTTTTGAATGGTTGGTGCTAACTTTTGGTCTGTGTAAGGCCTTGTATAGTTTGATTTTCCCCCTCCCTAACTCTGCATTTTAACGCTTAAACAGTGGAAACACTGTTTCACTTAAGTTTGGGGGGAACCTTGTTGTATATATTTTTGTTTTTCTTTTAACAATATAAATTTTTTTTTATAAATAAATAAACAGGGGAGTGCCGAAAATTTTGACCCTCTTGGTGTGGCATGACAGTGAGGACACTGTCAAGTTTAAGTTTAGGGGTATACTCGGTAAGCCTTCTTCCTTCACATTCATGTGTATATTTTTGCATTTGCATACTTATTTTAAAACCCATAAAAATTGAAAAATTTGAAAAAATTATAAAAATTAATGTATTCAATTTTGGCCCTCATTGACTTGAGTTTGACAAATAGGTTAACTAGCTAGGAACAACTAAATCTTAGACTTAATAAATTAAGAGCCGTAAAAATAACCTTTTTTAAAGTTTAACGGTAGAAACTATATGTCTTTGTAGTTTATTTAGAAATAGGCAAATTTTGAGTTCACTTCTTAGGCTAAGTCAAAACAAAGGAAAAGTATTGATATTTTTATTAGAATATAAGTTTGAAAAATAATTCCTAAGCTTAAGTTTAGATTCTGAAAATATATACCCTAAAAATTGCACAAACACGCACCTTGAAACTTGGAATAGTAGAAGAGACCTTGTAATGCTCTTGTCTAAAGTCCTTAGTACGATGAAAAATAAAAAATAAAAAAATATACAAGTGTAAATAAAGAAAAAAAAATGAACACTGGTTTTATAATTACTTAAGGCTGCAAAAATAGAAAAATATTTAGCGAGGGTGCTTCATCACCTAGTGCCTTAGACCAACTGGTTTGGGAGTCACGGCTAAAAGCCTTAGGTGTTGCAAGACTAGGAATTACGCTTTAAAGTGCAAAAGCATTTTGTAATCGGTCGTTGGTACCTCAAGAAGTATTAACGGTCGCATGAAGGATGTGTAAGCAAATTTCATTTAAAAATTCACCAATTAATAAGTACTTTGGACAACGGACAAGAGTATGATTGCTTGATTTGAATTTCCAAGTGTAGGGGTGATATATACACACAAGTAGGGATATTTGATTGGAGTTTAGATGAGAGATAGGAGTGAAGAATAGAACATGTATCTTTAGTAGAGTTGATAAAAATTCCTAAGTGGAGATGGAACCCTAGAAGGAAAACTTAAGAGATGCCAAAAGCTAAGTAGCTCTGCAGAACATATATAATCTTAAGTTAAATGATGAGGAAATGTGAAGAATATGGATGGATAATTTACGAGTCGACGATAATAGAATTCCTTGTTAGAAAACCTAATTGGAGAACAAAAGTCGAAAAGCCAAATTGATAGGATTTTGTGGGTAGTATCCGCTGAAAACCCTCAGAAGACAACACTCCTCCTACTAGAGACACCTAGAGGTTTAACGGCTTGTTGCACGAGCTCAGTGCAATCGCGTTTCCCTGCGAAAGTGAGGTTAGGTTTTTGTCGAGAATAAAGCTAAGTTTGCTCGAGGACGAGCAAAAGATAAGTTTGGGGGTATTTGTTCATACCATAATATTGCATTATTATATTCCCCATTCTTATGTATTTTACAAATAAACAGGTGTTTTTGACCCATATCTGCTACATAGTACAGGTTACAGGTTCTTGGATCTAAAACAGTGAAAAAGATAAAAGACGATGCAAAAGTAGGACTACAACCAACAAATAGAAAGATCTTGATCAAGCCTACACAAAGATCAGTTCACAAAGTACAAGGCAACGCAAGGTCCAAGATTTCGAAGCAACGATAAAAGTTCACTGCAATTGTTCACTGGGAGATCTGGAAGAAACCTAGAAGCCAATTTGAGAAAAGTACTGACGAAATAGGAAGTACAAGTCAACAGAAGCCAGCAGGAGAAAATTGAGAACACAAGCCATCAAGTTGGCCGCGGAACCGCGGCCAAACCCTGGGTGCGGCCGCGGTTCCGCGGCCGTGTTGCGCAATTAAGAGTTGAAAATTTTACCATAATTAAGGCGGCGCTGACTAGTCTTCCTAGGGGCAATTTTGTAAATGCAGACGTGCGGCAATTGTTAACCTAGGGTTTTCTATGTCCTATAAATAGAAGCCCAATTCCTTGTATTAGTTTATGCCTCCCTTCATTAATAAAATTCAGAATTCTATTTGGAGAGCATCAATTTAGAAGTAAAGTTTTCAATTCTTGTCCTAGGTAATTTCTATTCTTGCCCTAGTTAAATTTAATTCCTTGCCCTAGTTAGAGCTTTTATCCTCTGCCCTAAATAAATATTTTTCAATTCCCTAATGAGCGAGTAGTCTCCTCGCTTGTTAGGGTTAGCTTTGGGGAAGGTTTGAGAGATGAAGATCTCTCACCCTTTTCTTGCCCATCACATATAATTAATAGGACTCCATGCATACATGCACATACCGCTCCCTACGGCACCTTATCCCGCGAGGTAGCGGTGATACCGTAGTATAAAGGCCCGGTTGCGCGTGTTTTTCATGGAGGTTAGGGTAAGGATTGATAAAGGAAGGACAAGAAGCTAGAGGGAGAAACATCTTCCCGATGGTTCTAATCCCCTATATGAATAATTACCATAACTCCTAATAGATCCTAATATGGATATAGAAAGCGGTGAGATTTATTGACTTTCCAAACTTAACCTAAACCTAACCCTAGCAAGACTTAGATCTAGATTAATTTAGTTTTTAGATTTAATTGATCCATTCACACCATTCGGAATTAACTCGTAAGAGCGATTAGGAAATTCACAACATCCCTGTGGACCGACCCGTATTCACCGGCTAGCTACCAAGCGACGCCGTTCTTGATTGCGGTTATTAGAAATATTTTTGAGATCAATCAGGTACGCAGAGTCTGCTACCGAATCTCAGAGAACCGTCTTCATGTATGATTAAGTCCGTTCTCAGCCCGGCTTCTACTTGTGCTCTGAACTTTTGCAATCGAGGATCATCCGCTTGTGCAGCCTTGATGCGATCCACAAGGGAAGACTGCACCTGAAGTTGCCAAAACTGCCTAATTGCGCTCGGTATGATGACTTCAAGCTCGAGTCTCTGAAAATCCTCAATGATGCTCCTCTGACTGGTCAATATCATGACCGCTGGCTTGCGACTGAGAGCATCTGGTACAACATTAATTTTTCCTGGATTGTTTCCCCCAATCAGAGCAAGGCTCTGTTTGAATTTCAAAATTCAAAAACTGAAGCAACGCTTCAGATCTCTTGCGCTGCGCGCTTAGCGCCACGTGTCAAAAGCAAACACGCCAGCGCAAAGAGCGCTGTGCCCAAGGCAGCGCACCCCCTATCAGAGCAAAGCTCTATTTTAAAAAATTCAAATTTTAAAATAAATGAAGCAACGCTTCAGATCACTTGCGCTCTGCGCTGCGCGCCACGTGTCAAAAACAGGCACGCTAGCACAGTTGCGCTGCGCGCCACGTGTCAAACGCAGGCGCGCTAGCGCCAATTGCGTCAGCACTGGAATTTAAATAATAAATTATTAATTAATCAGAATTAAAATTCTATAAAGATCTTTCCAATCTTATTGAAAACAAGAAGATTGCCTTCTGTAAATCAGATGCCCTTGGATCAAAGATCCAACGGTGGGGAAATGTCCCCAAATCAATCAGAGAAAGATCTCTGTAACTAACTTAACAAATCAATTGGCCCTATATAAAGGCCCCTAGACTCCAAGTCTCACACATATACAGATACAGACATACAGAAGAGAGAGAATCCTCTAAAAACTTTGAGAAAAACTCAAAGAAAGAAAAGGCAAGATTTTGAAGAAAGAAGATCATCTTCTTCATCTTTAAAGGTAAAGAATTAAATTCTTGGAAGAACAGAGATGAAAACACCTCACAAAAAGAAGAATTTCTTCTAAAAAGATCAAAGATCTAAGAACAAGATCAAGATCTTCAGTAAAAAGAAAAAAGATCATAAAGATCTAATCATAAAAGAAAAGAAGTAATTTACTTCATTCTTAGATCTTTTGATCTATATAAAGACACAGCCTTTTGATGAACCAATGGTTCTTGAATCTTGAGGTAGAACCTCTTTAGAACAAGAAAAACTTGTTTCTTTGATCTGAATTGGATCAAGATGCGCTCTGCGCTGTTGGATAGTGCCTTGCACTTTTGAAATACGCCTTTGCGCTTATTAGATTGGCGCACTGCGCCAGAACGCGCCACGTGTAAACCACAGAATGATCTGCGCTTTGCGCTTCTAAATATAGCGCACTGCGCTCTTGGATTGGTGCATAGCACCAGGGCGCGCCACGTATCAGCAGCGCACTGGCGCAGCACACTGCGCTAACAGACTTGCGCTCAGCAGAGCGTGACACGTGTCACCTCTACATGCGCTGGCGCCTTGCGCTCTTTAATTGGCGCAAAGCGCCTGACAAGCCACGTGGCGCACTATCAGACCAATTTAAATGCTATGCATTATTAAAAAAGGGCAGAGCGCAAGTAAAGGTCTAACAGACCAAACATAAATGCTATGCATTATTTAAAAGGGCAGAGCCCAAATATAAATGTTATGCATTTAATTACAGAGCCCAATGCTATGCATTAATAAAAGGGCCAAGCCTAAATAAAGGCTCAACAGCCAGAACAATAAAATGTTCAACTCATATCAACTGAGCCCATATGCTCAAACGGACTTTAGTCCCAAATTGGACTATAGATCTCCCAACCAACATTGGTTCAAGGGTACATCTCTGAACTCCTCTGATATTTGTCGTTGTAATCCTTCAACGTCTTCAGAGAGGTGACGGGTCCCGACAGCCATACATTTAATGGACCACAATGGACCACCATGTCCTTAAACTGGAAATCGACCGAAATGTCTGTAAACTAAACAATAGAGTCCAAATACTCTCTTGTTGGATCTAAACGATCCCGTTAAGTCGATCTTAGTCTTAAATTGGACTAACGTATCCTTAACAAATGTTTAAGTCGATCTTAGTCCTAAAATGAGACTAACGTATCCTTAAACCAAAACCCCAAACCCAAATCTAAGAAAATACGGATTTGGACTAATCCACGTCCTACGGGCGACAACGTAAATTAGTCTCCGTATACAATCCATGGGCAACCACAAACAAAACAAACACCCACAACACGAAGTGACCATCTGGAGAAGGAGAAAGTTGTTACCGCGATGCGGTAGCGTAATTAACTGCAGGGGCTTGCGCCTGTAGGGAAGAGCGTCCCCACAATCAAAAACCCCTCAGACGAGGGGGAATCTGACGAAGTCTGCTACATCGGCAGCATCCGTTTAAACCTTCGATACACGTTGCCATAAATCAACTTGGCATCTTCGGAGAGGTGGACGGATAGCACCAATTAGCATTTGCCCCGAATTTCAGGCAAAGACGTCCGCCGCGTCTTCGTCGCGTCTTTCGGAGGGGAACAGATTCTGGCACGCCCGGTAGGACCTCTTCCTCTTTCCACTCCACACTTCGTGTGTTGTGTTCGCGAATGAATCACGGTTTGCTGTGGTTGCATGTGGATTTGAGATACTTAGATTTGGTGCCTTGCTCCGCGCAGAAGACAGAAGATCAATGGCTTCAAACTGCACTAACTGCAACGGCAACTCTCGCTCCGTCCTTGCTGGTAGAGTGACTTACGGGCCCCAAGCGGCCTCTCTTTTCAAGATGCCGGTGGAGCAGGTAACTCAAGCCACCACTGGACTATTCTTCGGGACCATACTCCCACCCATGAGCTTCAACGCCCCTGTACTGTCACAAGAAGCTTCCAAGAAGTCGGTATTCGATCGGCTTGCTACTACTGCGGCCTCTCTCAACGGGTCGCCCAACTCCACTGCCTCGGTTTTTAACAGACTAGGCCAGAGTTCCAACGGGCCCATGAAGAACCCTGCAATACCAGAAGGCGTTATCCCGAAGCGGACAGCCATCCCTGCTCCCAAAATCGTCAAGGCGATTTCTCCTGCCAAAGGGTCGGTCTTCACAAGACTGACTATTTCTGCTCCCGTTCCAGGCGAAATCACCAAGGTTGCTTCCCCTACTCGGAAGCCTGCTTTTGATAGGTTGGCCGTCCCCATTCAACGGACGTCGGTCTTTAAAAGGCTGATACCAGCGAATTCTTACCAACACAGGAGGCATAAGGAGGTCACCCCTATGGCTAAACCAACTCCATCAGCTCGACATGCTCGACGTCGCCACTGGCGCAGGGTGAGGAAGGCCGGGGGCACTCCGCCTCTGGGCTAACTCCGCCAGCTCCGATGGTGGAAATCAATGCTGCTGTTCTGATCGGGAATAGCTTTAAACCGCTAAGAAGGGTGCGCAAAAACTCGCCAACTGCCGTATTGAAAAGATCTCCTACACCTGTGGATAATGCCCCAAAGGTGAAGCTGGAGCAGCCCCCTCAATGGTTGTCCTCTAAAATTTACAAGGTCTGGCGTCAGGTCCAAGACTCCGTAATGGATCAAAACTATCTCCGCCGACAGAAAAAGATGAAGGTTCGGCAGAAGAAGGACTACTTTGTCAAGCCAGAAAAAGCAACAGCTACTTGGGTGCCCACTACAATGGCCCCCTCAACTTCGACCGCTCACAAAAGAAGGAGGTCGGAGAAGATCCCTGTGTCTTTGGCAAATCGCAAAGACACTGAATCTAAACGCCCCCAAGTCTGGGGGCATAATGGTGCATACTATCTATATGGCTTCCGGAAAAGAGGAAAGCCACGCTTCGACGGGTCACCGACCGCTCACCCGATCCATGACAAAAGCCCAGGAGCAACAGCAGAAGCTTCAAGAGATGATGACTGCGATGGCCGCACTCACCGGGCCAAAAGAAAGCCCGGAAACATCATCAGAACAGCGTCACGAACAGGAAACTGACGCTGACTTCCTACGCAGAGTCCTCGAAAAGAAGGACAGAGAGGCAGCAGAACAAGCTGCCAACATAAAACAAATGGCGCTTCTCTTCCAAGACATGGTAAGAATGATGTTACAGCCGGATCCTCCGGCTGAAGATCCTCCGATTATCCTCGAAAACGACAGAGGAGAAACATCAAATCCACCTCCGGCTCTTTCAGCAGCCAAGGAGGAAACCATTTCCAAGGCCGCACTAGATGACTATATAGCTTAGCAAATACGAGTTCATCAGGCGAATGAAGCGGCCGGGCAAATTGTTAGAACCGGACGACCCTATCCGGGCTGGTATGACCAAATAAGTTACCCGCCGGGATATATGATCCCTAAATTCCACGTGTACAAGGGGACAGGGAATCCACATCAGCATGTCGCTCAATTCAGGGCCTTATGCGGCAACACTGGAGGCGACGACAAACTGTTGCTTCGCCAATTCGTCGGCAGCTTAGCAGAAACGGCTTTTGAATGGTATTCGGAGCTACCTAACGACTCTGTCAAAACATTTGCGGAGATGGAGCTACTGTTTACACAAAGATTCGCGAGTGCTAGTGAACGCACCCCGATAATAGCACTGATTAATGCCAGGGTGAAGCCAGGCGAGACGTGGGTCCAGTACGCTATCCGATGGCGGAATCTATGGTCGAAATATGAACAGCGGATTGAAGAAGCGCCGGCGGTGGGCATGTTCGTGGGCACCCTAGACCCTCATGCAACCATTTCACAGTTCATGATGTTCTTCAAACCGACCACGTTCCAGGCTTTAATCGACAAGCTGGCCCAAATGGACCAGATGGGACATAAGCCATCTCCTCCAAAGACGGACTCTCGAAATGAAAAAGGGAAAGGAAAAGCAACTTTCGTCGCCAATACTCAACAACAGCCGAGCAACTCAGAGCCGGTTGTTCGCCAAAACAACGTGCGTCCACGTCCATCCCTTGAGGAGAGGTTGGGACGTCCTTACTCGTTTACTCAGGATAAAACAAGGAGACTGTTCGAGCTGGCAGTGCGCAACAGACTCATCAATCTGCGGAATCCAAAACGTCCGTTGCAGCCAGGCGATGTCAACGATCTTAATTACTGCCCTTACCACCAAGCGGTAAGCCATCCAATCGAAGATTGCTTCGTCTTTAAGGGATGGATCGAGGATCCGTACCAACAAGGCAAGTTCGCGTTACCCGAAAACTGAAAGGTGAACCCACCACAGCCTCACACTCCTAAGAAGACAAACACACCGGGGGCAACGTGCTCTTTTGTTGAGGAAGCTCCATAGGAGGTGGCTCTTTCGGCCAAGATCAAAAGGATGCTAAATGATCTTCAGACATGCCCGGCAATCAGATGGAAGAACCCGTTAGAACCTGAGATCATCAAGGGGATGCTGAAACCGCGCCCAACTCCAAATATTGGTGGTGATAGCCAAAGCGTTCACACCCAGCCGTCGAAATCTTCGAAAAAGAAGAAGAAATCCAAGAAGCTCGTGAAGCTTGGCGACAATCACACGGACCTACAAAAGCAGATTGACGCGCTGGAAGAGTATAACCAGAAGGCGCGGACTCCAATCATGCTCCAAGAGTTCCTCAGCCACGTTCTTGAGGACGGAGATGATGGAGAAGAATCGTTGGACGAATCTAAGGACTACGTAGCAAGTTGCCATGTGATCTCTCATTCATCGCTAGACAATGAAGGGGCCCCTTGCACAAAGAAACTGGGGGCAGAGTCTGAATCGGAACTTCTGGGGCTGTCAGATGAAATGATCGACGCATTCCTAAACGAAGCTCTCCTGAGAAGTAAAGCTGATCGGGAGCGTGAGATGGCCATATTTGAAAAGGCCAAACACCGACGACTGAACAAAAGGGTCGAAACACTCCCGCCAGATCAAAGTACATCCGCCGTAAATGAAAGCAGGATCAAGACGAGGAAACGATTCGCCAAAGCCATATCAATGGGGATGAGGCTGCCCTCTTTCAAGGAAAATTCTCCTGATGGGATACATCTTGATGAAGCGGACGTACACCCTAACTTCTGCTTATATCATCAGAGGATCGCACATCCTACTGAAGATTGCAACTCCTTTAAGTGTTGGTGGCAAGGGTATGTCGCACACAGGCAACACTTCAACAGGATAAAACGTGAAGCTCGTAGACAGCAGAAAAGTGCGACAGATGAGCTTATAAAAATTGCCGACAATTGTCATAGGGTTGATCCCGAGGGACCGCAAGTTCTCACCTTCGGAGCGACTCCGACGAAAAAGTAGCTCTCGGCCCTCTCTTCAAGGAATCCATCTCTAAAACGAAAGAATTGAGAAGTTGCGAGAACATTCAGCCGTGCAATCGCACGCTACCCGGAAAGAATCCCGGACCCGCAAACAAGGGATCGAACAAAAACGATAAAGGGAAGGAAAAAACGGCCTTCGTCGCCAACTCTCAACAACAATCGAGTGACCCTAGATAGGTTGTTCGCCGAAGCAACAAGCGGCAGCCCCTCTATGAAAAGTTGAAACGTCCTTACTCATTTCCCCGGGATGAAACAAGAAGACTGTTCGAACTAGCAGTGCACAACAGGCTTATCACTCTACCGGAGCTGAAACACCAGCTACAACTGAATGATGTCAACAATCCTAATTACTGCCCTTACCATCAAGTATTGGGCCATCCGATTGAAAACTGCTACGTCTTCAAAAACTGGGTTGAAGACCAATACCAACAGGGCAAGTTCACGCTGTCTGAAAACTGGAAGGTGAGACCGCCACAACCACATGCTCCGAGAAAGATGGATATGCCGGGGGCGTCATGCTCATTCATGGGGAAAGCCCCATGGACCGAAAAGTCCATAAACTAAAAAACCCGCCTCAAATACGGCAACGATGGACCGAAACGTCCTTAAACTAACAACGGACTACTATGTCCTAAAACTAGCTGTTGAACGAGATGTCGAGAAACTATAGGGGATTGCAGCATCCCAAAGCTGATATAAAAAAAAGAAAAGAAGATTAAAAAAAAGGAGAATAAAAAAAAAACAGTATTCCATAAGCGAAATGGGCACGGATGAAAACCCGAAAGGGCTCCGTGAGTAAAAACAGCAGGGCTACCGGCGAGTGTTTGTGAAAACCCGAAAGGGCGCAATCTCGTTATATAAAAAAAAGAATAAAAAAAAAGGAAACGGTATGTCCATAAGCAAAATGGGCACGGATGAAAACCCGAAAGGGCTCCGTGAGTAAAAACAGCAGGGCTACCGACGGGTGTTTGTGAAAACCCGAAAGGGCGCAACCTCGTTAAAAGACACTTACAGGGTCCTCTCGATCTTGTGAGGAGAAACTACCTGCGTGAGATCCTTACGACTCACAAGGGAGCAATACACTTAGGAATCCTCACGATTCCTAAGGAGAAATTACACTTGCGAGATCCTCACGACTCGTAAGGAGAATGCTCTTATGGGACCCTCACGGCTCATAAGATTTGAAAGTCTTAAGTTACAGAGACCTGAACCTGTTCTTAAGCAACCCCCACAACCTCCGGTACTGCCCTACAAGCGGTTCAATGCTGACCCTTGTATACAATCCACAGGCGCGAATAAATATTTCCCTAACTAAGTCCCACCCGTGACTAGGGATATGTCCATATGGTGAACAACCCTTGTAAGTCCTCTCGACTTATAAGGAGAAAACCCTTCTGTAAGATCCTTACGACTTACAAGGGAATATGCACTTAGGAATCCTCACGATTCCTAAGGAGAAAACGCACCTACGAGATCCTCACGACTTGTAGGGAGAAATACCTTTGTGAGACCCTTACGGCTCATAAAGTCAAAAGCCTTAGTTGACAGAATCCTAACCCTGTTTACTAAGCCACCTTTGTTCGACATCGACAGAGGCAAATGATGATTCGCTCCTGGCCATATCCCAGTTGTAGCAATGCTGATGCCAAAATCGGTATCTAATTCCAAGCTTGCGGCAGAAAGCCAACAAGCCGTACATGCATACGAAATAGCCGAAATGATGGGGTAACTTGCAACAAAATCAGCAAGTAAAAATATATGCATGCGAAATAGCCGAAATGATTGGGCAACTCGCAATAAAAAGCAGCGAGTAAAAATAAAACAAATAGCCGAAATGATTGGGCAACTCGCAATAAAAAGCAGCGAGTAAAAATAAAACAAATAGCCGAAATGATTGGGCACCGCGAAAAATAGCCGAAATGATGGGGCAATCGCGACCTTCGCGATATAAAAGCTGAAATGATAGAGTATCGCGGGAAGAAATAAAAAAAAACTTATGAAAGGATGAAACTTTCGCCCTACAGGTAATATCACAGCAGTTCTTGTATACAATCCAGGGGCGCAAACAAAGAAGGAATCACACTCCTCCTTCCCAGGCTCCATAAAAAAATGGAGCCAAGTCTCGACGGCCACGTCTATAGCCAGGAGACCCACAACAGCGTTCCTCCTCATTCCAGCAGGACTCAGACGCAACATCACCAAACGGAGCCACGGCTTAGTCCCTAGTCCCAAACCTCGATGGTTCGCAGACAACCTAGAGATTATCTCGACACGCGTCTCGTTACAACAGACGCAACATCAACAACGGCGTTCCTTCGCAAGTCCACCAGGATACAGATGCAACGTCAACGAAAGACCTCACGGTCAAAGCAAAATGAAGCAAAGGCAAAATTCCTAGCTTCAAGGTCTTGACGGTAGCTCATATAAAACCTAAGAGACTATCGGAGATCATCCCACATGGAGTGGTCACCACCTCGACGTTCGTCTCGATACAGCAGACAAAATGTCACTACAGCATCCTTCCTCATACAGGATTCGGACACGCCAAAGCAAACGAAGCGAAGGCCAAATTCCTAGCTTCAGGGTCTTGACGGCAACTCATATAAAACCTGAAAGACTATCAAAGATCATCCCACGCCAGCGTGGAGTGGTCACCACCTCGACGTTCGTCTCGATACAGCAGACGCAATGCCAGCAAATGAAGCGAAGGCCAAATTCCTAGCTTCAGGGTCTTGATGGTAACTCATATAAAACCTGAAAGACTATCGGGGATTATCCCACACCAGCGCGGAGTGGTCACCACCTTGACGTTCGTCTCGATACAGTAGACGGGATGTCACTACACCGTCCTTCCTCTAATAGGATTCAGACGCGACAATCAAACAACGGAGCCACGGCAAAATCCTTAGTTTCAAACCTCGACGGTTCACCAGCAACCTAGAGACAACTGCGACATTCGTCTCGATACAGCAGACGCAATGCCAGCAAACGAAGCGAAGGCCAAATTCCTAGCTTCAGGGTCTTGACGGCAACTCATATAAAACCTGAAAGACTATCGGAAATCATCCCACACCAGCGCGGAGTGATTATGACTCATCAGAGCTCTCCAAAATGAGCCTAACCTCAAGTAAAAAGCGGCATGGCAAAATTCCTAACGCTTGCTCTTCCAACGGCCAAACTGCCTAGGAGGATTGCTTGAAGACGTCTTGTCCAGCCCCCGAAGGGATCAGAGACACGACAGTCGCAAGGCTACTCGAATAGCAAGGTTGCCTATCGAGGAATACATCAGCCGACGCGACGGTACGACGGACAAAACCCTAGTACCGCAGACCCTAACGGACCTCTGTCGTAAAGAGCAGAGGTTAACTGTGACGTTAGGATATTCTTGCGAGAAATGCTCGATTCGTCATGACTCGTGAGGTAAAGCCTTAGGCAGCGAGGATTAAAAAAAAACTGTTTCCTAAGCACTGGGGCCCTGCAAGTCGGTCCGAAATGGACTCTTGCATATTATTCACGGGTCACACTCTCCAAAGTCGAATCTCGACAAGAAGGGAAACAACCGCTCACGGGTCCTCTCGACTCGTAAGAAGGAAAATTCTCTTATAAGATCCTTACAACTTATAAGGGAAAACGCACTTAGGAATCCTCACGATTCCTAAGGAGAAAATACACCTACGAGATCCTCTCGACTCGTAGGGAGAGAAGTCTTTATGAGACCCTCACGGCTCATAAAGTTGAAAAGCCTTAGGTAGCAGATCTGAACCTGCTTCCTAAGCCATCACTACTCCCCAAAGTATTCAAGACAGAATGTTCTATATCGCCTACAGGCTATGCTTACTTAAGGAATACGCCAATAACAAAGAAGAAAATAAAAGGAAGCAGGCAAAAGATTTGTCATTCATACTTGGAAAATTCTTACATCAATGAAGACAATAAACAAAAACAGCATTATTGAAATGTTTATAAGGGTATAACCTCGGACCCAGGGCATGGATTGAGGAATTCAAAAGTGACATTGTCCAGAATCTTCCAGGCCTTTCGAACCATCCTGGTGTACTTTCTTTCGCGATCACAAGCGTCGGGATCCTCACGGATGTCCTCCTCCCTCCGATAAGCAGCAAGTATTGCAGACTGTTGAAAAGCTTGATGCAGAAGATCGATAAGGTTATCTCGCCTTCTCTTTGAGATTAGGCTCATCAGATACACCGAGTGCACCTTATCCTCGGCGGCATCCAATGCCCTAAGTGGCACACCAGCACAGAATAAGGGAAGCGCTTCCCAGATGGCTCCCACGATAAGCTTCAAGAGAGAGGAACGCCGGGGAAGCAGTTGGCCATTATATGCGTCAAAGCGATTCATAATTTCGGCACACTCAGCGTTTGTGAATTCTCGGTCCTGAGAACGGCCGAGTCGGCGGATGTCTCCGTAAGAGATGATCTCATCAAGGTCATACATGTGGGCGTCCATTACTTCTGTAAAAGAAAATCAACAAAATCAGCAGACAGACTGATTAAGCAAGATGATATAATTCCTCAAAAAAAATGTCATCTTTAACCTTCAAGATCCATGAAAAACTCTTAAGGGTTCTTCTATATGATTTGGAAGGAGCAAAGCTCCATTAATGAATTAAGAAAACACAAGAAAAATCCTTTTAGAGAGCAAAGCTCTGATAGTGAAACCCTAAATGGGTTTTCTTTAGATCAGGAATCTATTAAGAGCAAGGCTCTTAAAATTAATTTAATTTTTACCTAAAAATTTTATAGAGTTCTAACTCTTAAAAGTTCTTGATCGAAAGAGCAAGGCTCTGAATAAAAATTCTTATGAAGAAGATGGTAATCATCTGAGGACCAAAGGTCCCATTTATAGGCATTGAGAGCCGTTTCAACTCCCCAAAGGTGGATCCAACGGCTGGGATGCTGCCACCGCTGCACTCACGTGTGCGCCACGTGAGCGCAACGGTGGGGGGGGGGCATTTGTTTCCCCCAATCAGAGCAAGGCTCTGTTTGTATTTCAAAATTCAAAAACTGAAGCAACGCTTCAGATCCCTTGCACTACGCGCTGAGCACCACGTGTCAAAAGCAGACACGCCAGCGCAAGGAGCGCTGCGCCCAAGACAGCGCACCCCCTATCAGAGCAAGGCTCTATTTTAAAAAATTCAAATTTTAAAATAAATGAAGCAACGCTTCAGATCACTTGCGCTCTGCGCTGTGCGCCACGTGTCAAACAGTGGTGCGCTAGCGCAGTTGCGCTGCGCGCCACGTGTCAAGCGCAGGCGCGCTAGCGCAGTTGCGCTACGCTCTGCGCTGCGCGCCACGTGTCAAGCGCAGGCGCGCTAGCGCCAATTGTGCCAGCACTGGAATTTAAATAATACATTATTAATTAATCAGAATTAAAATTCTAGAAAGATCTTTCCAATCTTGTTGAAAACAAGAAGATTGCTTCTATAAATCAGAAGCCCTTGGATCAAAGATCCAAGGGTGGGGAAATATCCCCAAATCAATCAGAGAAAGATCTCTGTAACTAACTTAACAAATCAATTAGCCCTATATAAAGGCCCCTAGACTCCAAGTCTCACACACATACAGATACAGACATACAGAAGAGAGAATCCTCTAAAAACTTTGAGAAAAACTCAAAGAAAGAAAAGGCAAGCCTTTGAAGAAAGAAGATCATTTTCTTCATCTTTAAAGGTAAAGAATTAAATTCTTAGAAGAACAGAGATGAAAACACCTCACAAAAAGAAGAATTTCTTCTAAAAAGATCAAAGATCTAAGAACAAGATCAAGATCTTCAGTAAAAAGAAAAAAGATCATAAAGATCTAATCATAAAAGAAAAGAAGTAATTTACTTCATTCTTAGATCTTTTGATCTATATAAAGACACAGCCTTTTGATGAACCATTGGTTCTTGAATCTTGAGGAAGAACCTCTTTAGAACAAGAAAAACTTGTTTCTTTGATCTGAATTGAATCAAGATGCGCTCTGCGCTGTTGGATAGTGCCTTGCACTTTTGAAATACGCCTTTGCGCTTATTAGATTGGCGCACTGCGCCAGAACGCGCCACGTGTCAACCACAGAATGATCTGCGCTTTGCGCTTCTAAATATAGCACACTGCGCTCTTAGATTGGCGCATAGCACCAGGGCGCGCCACGTGTCAGCAGCGCACTGGCGCAACGCACTGCGCTAACAGACTTGCGCTCAGCAGAGCGTGATACGTGTCACCTCCACATGCGCTGGCGCCTTGCGCTCTTTAATTGGCGCAACACGACTGACAAGCCACGTGGTGTATTATCAGACCAATTTAAATGCTATGAATTATTAAAAAAGGGCAGTGCCCAAGTAAAGGTCTAACAGACCAAACATAAATGCTATGCATTATTTAAAAGGGCAAAGCCCAAATATAAATCTATGCATTTAATTACAGAGCCCAATGCTATGCATTAATAAAAGGGCCGAGCCCTAATAAAGGCTCAACAGCCAGAACAATAAAATGTTCAACTTATATCAACTGAGCCTATATGCTCAAACGGACTTTAGTTCCAAATTGGACTATAGATCTCCCAACCAACATTGGTTCAAGGGTACATCTCTGAACTCCTCTGATATTTGTCGTTGTAATCCTTCAACGTCTTCAGAGAGATGACGGGTCCCGACAGCTATACATTTAACGGACCACAATGGACCACCATATCCTTAAACTGGAAATCGACCGAAATGTCTGTAAACTAAACAATAGAGTCTAAATGCTCTCTTGTTGGATCTAAACGATCCCGTTAAGTCGATCTTAGTCTTAAATTGGACTAACGTATCCTTAACAAACGTTTAAGTCGATCTTAGTCCAAAAATGAGACTAACGTATCCCTAAACCAAAACCCCAAATCTAAGAAAATACGGATTTGGACTAATCCATGTCCTACGGGCGACAACGTAAATTAGTTTCCGTATACAATCCACGGGCAACCACAAACAAAACAAACACCCACAACACGAAGTGACCATCTGGAGAAGGAGAAAGTTGTTATCGCGATGCGGTAGCGTAATTAACTGCAGGGGCTTGCGCCTGTAGGGAAGAGCGTCCCCACAATAAAAAACCCTTCAGACGAGGGGGAATCTGACAAAGTCTGCTACATCGGCCGCATCCGTTTAAACCTTCGATACACGTTGCCATAAATCAACTTGGCATCTTCGGAGAGGTGGACGGATAACACCAATTAGCATCTGCCCCGAATTTCAGGCAAAGACGTCCGCCGCGTCTTCATCGCGTCTTTCGGAGGGGAACATGGATGATACTGAAGGTCCAAGTCGTAATCCGCCATCAATTCTAGCCATCGGCGCTGTCTCATATTTAGTTCTTTCTGAGTGAAGACATACTTCAGACTTTTATGATCTGTGTACACCTCCACATTCTCGCCCAACAGGTAGTGCCTCCAAATCTTCAACGCAAAAACCACTGCAGCTAACTCCAAGTCATGCGTAGGATAGTTCCTTTTGTGATTTTTCAGCCGTCGAGAGGCGTAAGCAACCACCTGACCGTGCTGCATCAGAACACAGCCTAAGCCCTTCCCTGAGGCATCACTATGTATCACCAAACCACCGGAATTATCTGGTACTGTAAAAATGGGCGCCGTGGTTTACTTCAGTTTCAGTGTCTCAAATGCCCGGGTACTGTCACAACCCGAAAAATACGGAACATGACCGGCACTTAAATTACGAAACGTCTCGAGGCGTACGTAATCTAAGTAAGCCGAAAACTCAGAAATCCAAACCAAGTAAAGTAGTAGAGTGAAGGAAAAACCAATTTAAATCAAGTAGTTTTGCAACATACGCCAAAATATGAATTTTTAAAATCACAAGTCTTTTCTAAAAATTTCGGCAGAGTTTCCTTTGTAAATACTGACCCCAAACGGGTACAAAACCTGATAAAGCATATATAATGAATAAAGGCATCCCCAAGCGGGAGCTAGCTCTTCATCAATCGACGGTCATAACCATGCAAGCAATATAATATACAACGCCGAAGGGCGAGGATCAAAACTCAAAAGGGAACTCAAACAGTATAAAATCCATAGAAATACAACGCGCAACTCTAAGGTCGAAAGAATAAACATCACTGGTCTCTATCTCTGAAATAAATACATGTTTGGTTGATGGAGTTTACTAGATACAACTGAATAAATAATATACAAGGTATAATAGTGGTCACAATGTAAGTGAACCCACCTACCAAGCAAATCACCCGGAAAGGAAGCAGTGTGCCAGCAAAGCCGTAATGAAACCTGTACGGCAAAACCTGTAAGAAACTGTGGCACAACGGGGGTGAGTTGCCAACTCATGAATAGAAAACATCTACGAGCAGAAACCGCATGTATGACGCAATCCTAGGTCATACGATCAATAAATATATAATCCTCAAAATGATAAGTCTGAAACATGAAAGGGTGGCAAGGGTAAACATCTAACCCAAGTGTAATCCCATGTGCTCGTGTCAGTGCCTGATTAGTGTAGGATTTTAAGATCAAAAATTTAATTACCGCAATCAAGAACGGCGTCGCTTGGTAGCTAGCCGGTGAGTACGGGTCGATCCACAGGGATTTTGTGTTTTCCTAATCGCGCTAACGAGTTAATTTCGATGGGTGTCGGATTGATTATTTCTAAAAAGCTAAATTAATTTATACTAAGATTATCTAGATTTATGTCTTGCTAGGGTTAGGTTTAGGGGAAGTTGAGAGATTAAAGGTTTCCTCACCGCTTTCAATGCCCTATTATAGATCTATTAGGTGTTATGGTAATTATCAATAAAGTGGATTAGAATCATTTGGGAAGATGTTTCTTCCTCTAGGTTCTTGTCCTTCCTTTATCGATCCTTACCCTAACCTCCATGGAAAACACGCGCATCCGGTCCTTTATACTACGGTATCACCATTATCTCGAAGGGTAAGGTGCCGCAGGGAGCGGTGTGTGCGTGTATGCATGGAGTTCTAATTATTATGTGTGAAGGGGCAACAAAGGGGCGAGCGATCTCATCTCTCAAACCTTTCCCTAAAACTAACCCTAACAAGCGAGGAGACTACTCGCTCATTAGGGAATTTAAAGACATTCTAAATTAAAGTAAACTAAAGCAAAGAAAATAAGGGAACTTACTAATTTTTATTGATGGCTCTCTCCAAACATCAACACAGTACAGATCTGAATTTATGAAATGAAAAGAGGCATGACCTAGAAAAGGTTTTTAGGGTTCTATTTATAGATTCATAGAAACCCTAGGTTACAATTGACTCGCACATCTGCTTTTACAAAAATACCCCCTAAGAAAAGACCTAGTCAACTCCCGCGCACCGCCACGAATTTTGGTAAAAAATTTACCAACTCCGGGCTCTGGATGGCCGCGGAACCGCGGCCGCATCAAGGGTTGGGCCGCGGTTCCACGGCCCAATAAGAAGATCATTTGCTGAAATTTGTTTTGCTGACTTTGGGCTTTTGGCTTTCTATTTCTTTGGTTCTTTACTCAATTTGGCTTCTAGGTTTCTTCCAGATCTCCTAATGAATTGTAGTGAACTTTTACTGTTGCTTCGAGACGAAATCTTGGACCTTGCGTTGCCTTGCACTTTGTGACCTGATCTTCATGTAGGCTTGATCAAGATCCTTCTATTTGCTGGTCGTAGTCCCACTTTTGCATTGTCCTTTATCTTTTTCACTGTTTTTGCTTCGAGAACCTGTAACTTGTACTATGTAGCAGACATGGGTCAAAAGCACCTATTTATTTGTAAAATGCATTAGAATGGGGAATGTAATAATGTAATATTATGATATGAACAAATACCCCCAAACTTATCTTTTGCTCGTCCTCGAGCAAACCTACTTTTTATTCTCGACAAAAACCTAACCTCATTTTCGCAGGGAATCGCGATTGCACTGAGCTCGTGCAACAAGCCGTTAAACCTCTAGGTGTCTCTAGTAGGAGGAGTGTTGTCTCCTGAGGGTTTTCAGCGGATACTACCCACAAAATTCTATCAATTTGGCTTTTCAACTTTAATTCTCCAATTAGGGTTTCTAACAAGGAATTCTACTATTTTCGACTCGTAAATTATCCACCCATATTCTTCACACTTCCTCATCATTTAACTTAAGATTATATATGTTCTGCAGACCTACTTAGCTTTCGGCATCTCTAAAGTTTTCCTTCTAGGGTCCATCTCCACTTAGGAATTTTTATCAACTCTACTAAAGATACAAGTTCTTTTCTTCACTCCTTCCTCTCATCTAAACTCCAACCACATACCCCTACGTGTATGTATATATCACCCCTACACTTAGAAATTCAAATCAAGCAATTATATTCTCGTTCGTTGTCCAAAGCACTTCTTAATTGGTGAATTTTTAAATGAATTTTGCTTACACATCCTTCATGCGACCGTTAATACTTCTTGAGGTACTAACGACCGATTACAAAATGCGTTTGCACTTTAAAGCGTAATTCCTAGTCTTGCAACACCCAAGGCTTTTTAGCAGTGACTCCCAAACCAGTTGGTCTAAGGAACTAGGTGATGAAGCACCCTCGCTAAATATTTTTTCTATTTTTGCAGCCTTAAGTAATTACAAAAACCAGTGTTCATTTTTTTTATTCACCCTTGTATTTTTTTTATATTTTATTTTCTTTGTACTAAGGACTTTAGACAAGAGCATTTCAATGTCTCCTCTACTATTCCAAGTTTCAAGGTGCGTGTTTATGCAATTTGTAGGGTATATATTTTCAGAATCTAGACTTAAGTTAGGAATTATTTTTCAAACTTATACTTTAATAAAAACATCAATACTCTTCCCTTGTTTTAACTTAGCCCAAGAAGTGAACTCAAAATTTGCCTATTTCTAAATAAACCACAAAGACATATACTTTCTACCGTTAAACTTTAAGGAAGGTTATTTTTAGGGTTTTTAATTTACTAAGTCTAAGATCTAGTTGTTCTTAGCTAGTTAACCTATTTGTCAAACTCAAGTCAAATATGGCCAAAATTGAATACATTAATTTTTATAATTTTTCAAAATTTTTCAATTTTTTATGGGTTTTAAAATAAGTATGTAAATGCAAAAATATGTACATATGAATGCGAAGAAAGAAGGCTTACCGAGCATACCCACAAACTTAAACTTGACAGTGTCCTCACTGTCATGCTACACCAAGAGGGTTGAGAATGTCGGCACTCCCCTGTTTATTTATTTATAATTTTTTTTATTTTTTATTGTTAAAAGAAAAACAAAAATGTATATACAGAAAGGCCCCCCCAAACTTCATTGAAACAATATTAAACGTCATTGCCAAACTTTGCAAAGACCAAACGTCAACACCAACCAGTCGAAAAATTTATCTGTATAGAGCATCGGTTGGTGGAAGAACATGTTGTACAGATCCAAAAAGAATTGGGGAAGATAGAAGTGGTGGTATGGAAAATGTGGAAGTGAATAGATAGAAGGTGGTGATGAATCAACACGAGAATGTGAATGATCAGCAATCAGTGGAATGTTGGCATTCTCGTAGCGTAGTAAAAGAAAAGGGGGTGGTTCAACTTCTAAAGGAGGAGGTTGACTATCCACACTATCCCCAAGATATTTCTGTGGATCCTTTATCGACTTGGCATCATCCATCATATGCATATGATATTCAATTATGAGGGAACTAATCTCCTCGATGTCCGCCCTAGTCCAGCCGAAAGCTTGCCGGCTATCTTGTAAGACCATTAAAAGGGCGTTCTCTTGCTCGAAGGCTAGAGAGGCCGATATGATAACGGGGAAGGTCTCATTTTCACCTATGTAAGCATATTTAAGGTGAGACGGCAAGGGCGCGAGTTCGAGTTTCGGAGGAGAAACAATCATAGGCAAAATTGGGAAATCTACCTCGAACTCAAAGGACTCCAACACAGGTTCGAAATCACTGCAAACAACCGATTCGGATGGTTCAACTAACTCATCCAAAAATTCAAAAGACTCATATTCGGGCTGTGAGTTATCAAAATCATCCGAAAAAATGAAACATTCATAATCAATATCGGTTGTGTTGACTGTGGTAGATTCAAGGAGGGACGCACTAGTGGCGTTAAAACTGTTTTCATCAAACAAAAATCTTTTAAGCTCGCAGTCCTCCTGCGTGATTTCGTGAATAGAGCAAACTTCTCGTGTACTAGTTTTAGACACGGGGGACAGACTTCCTAACTTGTAAATATTGAACTCACTAGACGTCTTCCCGAAGGATAGAGTCATGGAGCCATTGCGACAATTTATTACGGCATTGGAAGTAGCCAAAAATGGTCGACCGAGGATCACCGGAATTTGGTTCCTTGGGTTAGTAACAGATTGTGTGTCCATAACAATAAAATCAACGGGGAATATGAAATCCCCAACTTTGATCAATACATCCTCTAGCTCACCCTTAGGATGGGTAATTGATCAATCAGCCATTTGGAGAATACAACGAGTGAGTTTCAACTCTCCAACCCCTAATTGCTCGTACACGGAGTAGGGAAGCAGGTTAACACTAGACCCAAGATCTAAAAGTGCTCGATTGATTTTCTTATCCCCAATTGTTATTGAAATCGTAGGACAGCCGGGGTCCTTTCGTTTTTGGGGTAAGGGTTGAGGTTGGTTAATAGCATTGCTTACTGCACTAGCCACTAGCACTTTCTTGGGTATTTGAGACGACTTTCTCTTTGAGGTGCATAAGCCCTTTAAGATTTTCGCGTATGAAGGGACTTGTTGGATTGCATCCAAGAGAGGTATATTTATGCTAACCTGTTTAAATAACTTCACAATCTTCTCCATTTGTGCAGTTGGTTTATTGGGACTTAACCTGTTTGGAAATGGAGCATTCTGAAAATTTGTTGAGTCCAATGTCTGTGGAGTAGAATGTGGAGTTGGAACGGATCCCAGTGTGGGTGTGTTCGTGAAGTGAGAAGTGGGTCCGTTCGATTTAGAAGAAGAAGTGCCTTTTGAAGAATGAAGAATAGCCTCTAGCGGAGAAGATGAAGGTGAAGAAGAGAATGGAGAAGAAGAAGGAGAAGAAGAAGGAGAAGAAGGAGAACCACCGGCGGGGATGTCATCGCTAATACTCACATTATTTTGCAACACTTTTCCAGATCTCAACGTGGTCACCGCATTTATATTGTGATATTCATGTGCGTTGTGTGTGTGACCGAGATTTGGCAATGGTTGAGATGGAAGCTTTCCCTTTTCTCTCTCGCTCAACGCAGCAGTTAATTGTGCAATTTGTGCCTCAATAGATTTGATGCTTTGATCGTGTGAAGCATTGTTGTGCACCAAAGACTGGACGGAATTTTCCAACCTTGCTGCGGATTCTGTAGATTGCTTGAGAAATGCATCTAGACTTTTTTCTAGCGAGATAATCTTATCATCATTGGGTTGAATCAAATTGTTCGTTTGATAAGGTTGTGGTTGAAAAGGTTGCTGGTATTGAGTTTGTTGGAGTGCTTATTGTTGTGGAGGAGGAGGCCTTTGAAAGTTGTTGTTTCCTTGGAATTGTTGATTTTGATTCCAAGCAAAATTTGGGTGACTCCTCCAACCCGGATTATAGGTCGAAGAGTAAGGATCATTTCGTTGTCGTTGCTGAAAGGCAGCATTGACTTGATCTTGTCCTTTAACAGGTGGATTGTAAGGACACTCTTCGGTAAGGTGTGATGGATCCGAACAACAAGCACAAACAATTCGTGGGGGTAAAGCAGGGGCAGGAGAAGACGATGAGATTTTGGTCTCAATGGCTTCTAGCTTTTTCATAAGTGCGGCCATCTCGGCCTTCATAGCAATCGATATATCTAATTGATGTATGCCTGCCCTAGATTGACCAATAGAAGAAGATGAGGTGGTCTTTGTGCTCTCCCACTGAATTGTTTGTTCACTAAGATCCTCGAGAAACTGCCATGCTTCCTCACTTGATTTGGTTAGAAAGTGACCTTGACAAATGGTTTCTAGCAACTGCTTCGCTACCGGGTTCAATCCCTCGTATAATGTTTGGCAAAGTTGCCAATTTTCGATCCCATGGTGAGGGCATTGAACAAGAAGGTCTTTGAATCTCTCAAAGCACTTCCAAAATGGTTCGGAAGGAAGCTGGGTAAATTGTATAATCTCATTGCGAATTCTCGCGGTCTTGTGATGAGGATAAAACTTTTTAAGAAAAGGTTTAACAAACTCATCCCAATTTTAAATTGAATGTGATGCTGTGCTGTATAGCCACTTCTCAGCTAAGTCACATAAGGTGAAAGGAATGACCCTTAGCCTTATAGCGTCATCACTTAATTGGGTTGTTTTCATTATGGCGCAAACGTTTTAGAATTTATTGATAAAGATATAGGCATCTTCGGATTCCAATCCATGAAATTTTGGCAGCATATTGATGAAGTGGAGTTTTATTTCAAAATTGTCCCCATTTGCCGGTGGGGGTGAAAGACAGGTAGGTAAAGAGGTGCGGACAGGGTAGAAGAGATCCTGGAGTGCGATTCGTTGGGGCGCTACAACAGGCGGGAGATTCGGGTTATTCGCACCTAACGGAGGTGGAATCAGTCCCGTGGGTAAGGTGTTGTTTGGATTATATCCCGACATACCTTCGGAAGAAGAATTTGAAGGTGGAGGTAAGGAGGTGGACGGAATTTCGACTTCGGAGTCGGAAGGTTAGTTGGTCGGTACCAACGAAACACGGACTAATCGGGCGCTAGTGTCCCTAGTCCAAAATGACATACACTAAAGATGTAGTGTAGTCAAAAAAGGTGAAAAACAGAATGTGGGGGTAAGAAAATGTCAATGAGAAGAAAGTGGGTGGGGGTGGGGTGCAATGATTTTGAGTGACAACTTGCAAGTTTTTATAAAAAAATTTCCTTTTTCCCTTTTTTTTTATTTGGAACTTTTTGCAAAAATTTTCGATAAAGGGTTAAGACACACTTTCGATCAACCAAAAATGCATAATCAGGCCTAGATCTAGGGTCACCTAGGTCAGCTAGACAGCTCCTAACTGTTCCAAAGGGCTAGAAATAGGATAAAGTAAGTGCCAGGTAAGTGGGAGGCTCCCCACTACAAAAGTAGTGGTCCTAATTAAGTAACCACTTGCCTTAGACACACTTGCCTAGACACCGCAAAGTCAGGTTAGGATAAACGGTCGATGCCTATAACTAGTCCTCTGTCCTATTGAGCACGACGTCCTTAGGGTTGAGTCTGGTATTTTTTAATTAAGAATGGTCAATGCAAATGCTTTATGTGATTTCTGGGGTCCTGGGAAGGGTGATGAAATCCCCCACCCAATCTGAATTGGTCAATAGCCCCTTAAAATCCGATTAAAGATATGCAAAACAGTAAATCACTTGCAATCAAATCTTTTTATTTTATGCGCGGTACAAAGAATCCTGCACAAGATTTGTTATTGAGAAGGGAGAAAATTTTGTTTTTTTAAGCGCAAAGAATCCCGCAGGAGATTTGGCAAAAGATATATTTTAGTTTGCAGAGGGAAGAAAAAGGAAACAAACAGTGAAAATTTAGCGCGATTTTGTCACAGAGGGACCGCGGATTAGCGGCAAATACCCACTTATGCCGCGGTTTATCGGTGGAAATAGCGGCGCAAATCTCCAGAAAAATTGTGGTGTTCTGTTTTTCCAACCCCTTTCTGTTCTGATGTATCTTTTTCTGTTTCGCACTCTGGATTTTTCCAGATCCGTCGATCCTGCAGAGATTCACAAAAAAATACCCTTCAAACAATAAATGATAAAATTTTTATAATTTTTCTTTTTCTGTTTTTATGATTTTTTAATTTAGATTAACCCGAAATTGCAAAAAGGAAATACTACGCCATCCCCGGCAACGGCGCCATTTGATTAGTGTAGGATTTTACAATCAAAAATATAATTACCGCAATCAAGAACGGCGTCGCTTGGTAGCTAGCCGGTGAGTACGGGTCGGTCCACAGGGATTTTGTGTTTTCCTAATCGCGCTAACGAGTTAATTCCGATGGGTGTCGGATTGATTATTTCTAAAAAGCTAAATTAATTTATACTAAGATTATCTAGATCTAAATCTTGCTAGGGTTAGCTTTAGGGGAAGTTGAGAGATTAAAGGTTTCCTCACCGCTTTCAATGCCCTATTATAGATCTATTAGGTGTTATGGTAATTATCAATAAAGTGGATTAGAATCATTTGGGAAGATATTTCTTCCTCTAGATTCTTGTCCTTCCTTTATCGATCCTTACCCTAACCTCCATGGAAAACACGCGCATCCGGTCCTTTATACTACGGTATCACCATTACCTCGAAGGGTAAGGTGCCACAGGGAGTGGTGTGTGCATGTATGCATGGAGTTCTAATTATTATGTGTGAAGGGGCAAGAAGGGATGAGAGATCTCATCTCTCAAACCCTTCCCTAAAGCTAACCCTAACAAGCGAGGAGACTACTCGCTCATTAGGGAATTTAAAGACATTCTAAATTAAAGTAAACTAAATCAAAGAAAATAAGCGAACTTACTAATTTTTATTGATGGCTCTCTCCAAACATCAACACAGTACAGATCTGAATTTATGAAATGAAAAGAGGCATGACCTAGAAAAGGTTTTTAGGGTTATATTTATAGATTCATAGAAACCCTAGGTTACAATTGACTCGCACATCTTCTTTTACAAAAATACCCCCTAAGAAAAGACCTAGTCAACTCCCGCGCACCGCCACGAATTTTGGTAAAAAATTTACCAACTCCGGGCTCTGGATGGCCGCGGAACCGCGGCCGCATCAAGGGTTGGGCCGCGGTTCCGCGGCCCAATAAGAAGATCATTTGCTGAAATTTGTTTTGCTGACTTTGGGCTTTTTGGGCTTTCTATTTCTTTGGTTCTTTACTCAATTTGGCTTCTAGGTTTCTTCCAGATCTCCCAGTGAATTGTAGTGGACTTTTACCGTTGCTTCGAGACGAAATCTTGGACCTTGCGTTGCCTTGCACTTTGTGAACTGATCTTCATGTAGGCTTGATCAAGATCCTTCTATTTGCTGGTCGGAGTCCCACTTTTGCATTGTCTTTTATCTTTTTCACTGTTTTTGCTTCGAGAACCTGTAACCTGTACTATGTAGCAGACATGGGTCAAAAGCACCTGTTTATTTGTAAAATGCATAAGAATGGGGAATGTAATAATGCAATATTATGATATGAACAGTGTCTCAGTTAGCAATATATCATATGAATGAGGTATGAATGCATGAAAACAGAATACATGTAAATGAAGAAACTGCTTTCATAACTTAGTGAGGTTTCTGTATATTTAAAACGAGGTATCATAAATGAAATCAGCATAAACAGTGTCTAGCATCGACACAAAACATAAATCCCAATGTCTCAATATCTCAGGCTCCGGCTATCTGGACTGGCCTGTATCATCAAAACTCAATACCTCAATATCTCAAAATCTCAGTGTCTCAATCTCACTATCTATGGCGCCGTCAGTCCGGATCGGCCCCTAACATCAATCACAGGACCACGACGGTATCCTCCGGATATCCGACGCGTCAGATACAATCACCGGTAGGTAGTCTTCCCCAGCCAGGCTCATCGTCTACTACTCGATCTTCTTGCCTCGGGGTACCTTACCGGGCCCACCATGTACCCGAGACGGTTCATCCAACTCCTCGAAACGGGTTTCGAAAACCAACAGAAAACTCATGGTGGACGGCACAAACATCATGAGAAAACCGCAGTTTTTATTTTAAAAAGAGAGTGAAAGAATTTTATATGTATTCTTGCGGTTTTCTCCCAAATCCAGGAAATCTCATGAAAGTCCGAAATCCAATCATCAATAGCACGTAAACAGTGAACATAGGCATAAAACTCTATAATACTGCACAACAGTGAATAATAATATGCATGAAGTAGTGAGTAATAACTGCAATGTCTAAACTGGCATATAAGGCAAGTACACTAATATCATGTCGAAACTATCAGCTAACAGGCTATATCAATGAAATAGTATTCTCTAAAGTGTACGTGACATGGTAATTACCGATGATGATGTGTGTGAGCCGGCAAGTAAGTGTACGTGGAACATACGCATCATCGGTAATGGTGCTGGTGTCCTAACCGCATAATATCAATAATGGTATATGAAATCACAATATAAGTATGCGATGCGGAGCGAACAGCAATAATGTGCGGGAGCTAAATGATAAACACGATGATAACTAAACTGCATTTAATATAATATAAGTCATACAGTAGTGCCTTTTGAAATAACACGAATCGTGGTGTTTTGAAAATAAGGGCTACGGTGTTTTTAAGAAAAGATACGTCCTTTGAAATATCCGTAGAATCCCTTGGCCTGTCTTTTAAAATACCCACGATTCGTTAGTTTTTGAAATAGGTAGGAATCGAATCTAGTCTAACAACTACACTAACTATAGGGCTGAGCTAACAGGCTAAACGAAAGGTAAGGAAACCGCCTAACATCTGAGTCGATACATATATAAATAATAGTCGGTGATCCCGCCTCAATAGTATCATATACGATCCAAAATCTACAATATGACATCCTCAAGTCAAGAGTGCGGATCTATCATCAATATAAAACTCGTACGGTACATCCGTCGTACGGCCTCCCAAATCTGGGTACGGGTCAATGTCGCATCTATCACACCATTCATCTGGTATCATCTTTATCAAAGATCAAGATCCGGGGTACTTGTTTCCCCAATCAGAGCAAATCTCTGTTGAAATTCAAAATTCAAATTTTGAAGCAACGCTTCAAATCTCGGGCGCAACGCGCTACATGTCAGGCGCTGATACGTCAGCACAACGCCCAAGAAGGCGCGCCCAATCAGAGCAAAGCTCTATTTAAAATAAAATTAAAGGAAGCAACGCTTTAGTTGCGCAAGCACTGCGCTGCGCGACACGTGTCAGCGCAGATGCGCTAGCGCAGTTGCGCTGCGCTGTGCGCTGCGCGACACGTGTCACGCGCTGGGGTATTTGCGCCAAACAGAATTAAAATTCTAAAGAAATCTTTTCTATTCTTGTTAAAACAAGAAGATTTTCTTCTGTAAAACAGAGGCTTTTGGATCAAAGATCCAACGGTGGGGAAAATTCCCCAAATCACTCAGAGAAAAGATCTTTTTAACAAATTTAACTAATTTATGGGCACTATAAAAAGGACCCTAGACCTCAATTCAAAGGCATCAACATTCTTAAAAAAATTAAGAGCTTCAAACAGAGAGAACTCTAAAAAAGTTTTTCAAGAAAAAGGTAAAAACCTTCACAAATCAGAAGAAATTTCTTCTAATAGATCATTGATCTAAAAAGAAGATCAATGATCTTCACATAATAAATAGTGCTTTGCACTTTTATGAACCTTTGGTTCCTGAAATAAAAATAAGAAAAAACTTGTTTTTTTTTTCTTTGATCTAAATTAGATCAAGCAAACGAATAGTGCTTTGCACTTCTTTTATGAACCATTGGTTCTTGAATCTAAAAGATTCATAAATCATAGTGCTTTACACTTGCAAACTGCGCTGTTGCGCTCTTGGAAGAGAGCCACGTGTCAGCATCTGAACTACTTGCGCTATGCGTTTTGAGATAGAGCTTTGCTCTCTGTAATTGGCGCAACTCACCAGAGTGCGCCACGTGTCAGCAGCGCAAGCGTACCGCACTAGCGCAGCGCACTGCGCTTGCGTGACACGTGTCAACACTACAAGCACTTGCGCTCTCTGATTGGTGCAAAGCGTCTGAAAATGCAATGCATTTCTCAAAGGGCCAAGCCCAAATCAAAAAGACCAAACATGCCTAATTAAGCTGATGCTCTGCATCATTTATAAATGGGCAGAGCCCAAACAAAATAATAAAAATGCTATGCATTTTAAAAGGGACAGAGTCCAAACAAAGTAGATGCTTTGCATCATTTATAAATGGGCAGAACCCAAAACAAATTGATGCTCTACATCCTTTCTGGGCAAAGCCCAAATAAAAAAAAATGCAAGCCCAAATGCAAAAAAATGTAGACATTTTTAATTGGACTTAGCCCAATTTTGGCCATAAGTCCTTAAATTAAATTGACTGAGCACGGCTGCTCCCTAAATCAATTTACGACCGGTTCGAGGGTACATCTCCGAACTCCTCTGACACCTCTCGTTGTAATCCTTCAACGACGTCAGAGAGGCGACGGGTCCCAACGACCACACATAAATACGGATTGCGGGGTCCTTAAACTCGTGGACCGAAATGTCCTTAAACTGATGATGGACCGAAACGTCCTTAAACTAATATTCGTCCCAAAATGGGAATGTTGGACCGAAATGTCCTTAAACTAATGCTCATCCCCAAATGGGAATATGGACCACCACGTCTCTAAACTGGAACATGGACCACCACGTCCCTAAACTGGAACATGGACCGCAACGTCCTTAAACTACCTATGGACCACTACGTCCCTAAACTGGAACAATAGAGCTCCCAAATGCTCTTTTGTCGGATCTAAATGATCCCGTTTAAGTTGATCTTAGCCCCAAACACGGCTAACGTATCCTTAAACATTCAAACAGACTACATATTCCCTAATCAATTTCGGTTCAAGGGTACATCTCCGAACTCCTCTGACACCTATCGTTGTAATCCTTCAACGACGTCAGAGAGGCGACGAGTCCCGACGGCCATATATTAAATGGATCACCACGTTAAGTTGATCTTAGTCTCAAACAGGACTAACGTATCCTTAACGAACGTTTAAGTTGATCTTAGCCCCAAACACGGCTAACGTATCCTTAAACTAAAACACCAAACCCAAATCTAAGTAAATACGGATTTAGACTAATCCACGTCCTACGGGCGACGGCATTACTCAGTCTCCGTATACAATCCACGGGCAACCACAAACAAAACAAACACCCACGACACGAAGTGAAATTCTGGAGAAGCAGAAAGTTGTTACCGCGATGCGGTAGCGTAATTAACTGCAGGGGCTTGCGCCTGCAGGGAAGAGCGTCCCCACAATCAAAAACCCCTCAAGCGAGGGGGAATCTGACGAAGTCTGCTACATCGGCCGCATCCGTCTAAACCTCCGATACACGGTGCCATAAATCAACTTGGCATCTTCGGAGAGGTAGACGGATAAAACCATATAGCATCTGCCCCGAATCTCAGGCAAGACGTCCTCACGTCGCGGCCGTCTTTCGGAGGGGAACAGTACTGACCTACGTCTAGTACAACACTGATACCCTCTATGTATGCATGCATGTGTATGAAACACTACGTCAAAGGACCCGCTAAAATATCATGTCGTATCTCAAATACGAACCCTGTCATATCACCGATCTCACGGTCTTAAATCCAATCTCATCGACTCATCTCATATCCCAAGTACTACCCTCAAATCCAGTATATGAACACATAGTCCCATACCCATGTGTAAATATACACATCCCCATATACGCACATGTGAAAGAAAAAATGTGTGCAAGTATGTGTGTGTGGGGGGGGGTGCAACCACTACTCTAGGGTTTCGCAACTAACACTAAACCAATCCAAGAACACCTAGAATCCATCTTTATCATCAATAAACTCATATCAACATATAAAATATCTATGTGTGTATACGTATTCGTATACATCACCACGAACTGCGGGGGTGCTATACGCCATCCACCCGACTTCCCCCGTAGATATAATCTACTCACCTTGCATCCTGCGTGCCGGTGTCAAATGTCGCTTTCATCTTCTTCATCATATGAAACCCTCGTGAATGTACCTACAAAAATAACACAATCGCAAAAGCATATGAAAATCACATCGGAAAACCCAAAACGACACGCTAAGGCCTATAAGTTGGAACCTATGGACTAAGCTTCCAACACTATCAACAACCCTCGATATCGTCGTACAAACGTCAAGTAATCGAGGTAAAACACAAATACGCAAATCCAGAGTTCAAAATACGAGAAACGAAATCTCGAATCAAAACAGCAACTATTGTAAATGGTCCCAGATTTTACCCTAAGTCAAACCAGACAATTTTGAATATGCCAAGGGTCTAGATTACTGGAGATGGACCTACAGAACAAGCACGAACCAATATGGACCAGGTCTGGCCACAAATTACGGCCAGAAGGGATTTATTTGCGGCCAAAAAGTGGAGTCAGGGGCTGGGGTCTTCATGGTAGCTTCCTAGGTGCCTGCATGTATCACTGTCCATGCAAATAATTTTCAGAGTCTCAGGGTGATAGCAGATTCCATTTAACCTTCACAGAATCACAGTTTTTCCGATATCGGCTTTCTAAATCCGTATCCCGGGTTTAAGTTTCAGGTTTTAGTCCAATATGATATCACTAACAGGGTTTTAAGGTCACTACTATGTTAGTTATATGTATACCCTAGAGGCCATTACTGTACATACGATGTATATTGTAATGGATGCTTGGACATATATAGGGAGGACTTTCTTGCTCGACATGATAGTATGCTATCTGGTTGTACTTTATCTTAACATGTACTCTGATTGTCTCTATGTTACATGTTGATAAAGCCCTTAGGATATGTACTCGACTACTGGGACTATGATGAGATCATACTAGTGGGGCCACGGTAGTCGACGAGTACATCCTATAACTGTTCCTAGTCGAGGGTGTATCGAGATAGGGCATTGATACACCAGAGTAGACTAGCGTATACGCATCTTGACCCATATGATGGGCGATGGATGATCCCATATCCATCGGTGTTTGACATCAAGGATGGTGTACGGGTGCTCAGTAGAGACTGGGTACACTGGACGGACTCGCCGAGAACTCCCAGATGGTATTATACCTCACGTCAGATGGCAGTTCTCCGGTGACACTGGTACAGAGTAGTCTGTTGACCCGAGATCGTCATAGAGTCTTGTGTGATTCCCACTATGCTTTGATTTCCATCATACCACGTCCAAGAGGGCGTGCAAAAAGGTGGCTTTTGGGTACAGTCCCGAATCACATGGAGGCAATGAGCGATAGGAGGGGATTCGTCTCTCCCGATATAGGGAGTTGATGTTGTGCTGTGTTCGATTGGCTATAACTGGAAATCCCTGGCCAGGGTTGCTGAGATTTATTGGTAAGTGTTATCAGTAGTTTCTCGAACTGTTATAGACATCATATCGACACGACTTATCGAGCTACTGGGGTCTGACGTTTGCCACTCCTAGGCAAGATATGCAACATATCAGACGACGAGACCGGACTGTACGGGAGTGTTACTGTTTGGATTCACAAGAGAATGTACAGGCTTGCTTGTTGATCTTCTGAGCGCTCAATACCTGGGTGGCTGTTACGTTTAGCTGACCGCTTGCAGCTTGTGGGTGTTTGATATGATCATCACCTACTGCCGGCGTATTGACGATTCTTTAGAGTCCTACACAGAGGTTTTTTGGCTCAGGCAAAACGGAGTAGGAGCACATATGTGATATGTGCAGGACCGAGAATAATGCGATATGTGATACCGTATTCTATTCTCACGATATTTGATATCAGCCGGGTCATCGGATCAAGTGTTGATTCGATGAATCGGTAAATGAGATATTAGTCGGTTATATGCGATATAGCCGGATTGTCGGATCAAGTGTTGATTTGATAATTTAATGTATAATAATATATATGATATATTAAATTACATTAACTAATATTAGCTCACTAAAAGATTCTTTTTCTCACTCGGGTAATACATTGATATATATGCGATATATGTTAATTGTATTATTTTATTTTGTTACAATAAATATTATATATGTGATATATAATATTGTAACATGATGTGGTTATTAATGCAACATGTTTAGTGGAGATTAAACATGGTTAGGGTTTGATTAGGGTTAAGTTATTCTAGAAGTTTCTAGAAGGTTTCTTTTTGTTTTGTGCAAAGATATTTGTTTAGATATTTTTGCATGATATTTCCTTAACCCAACCACATCCTTTAACCTTGGTTAATTCTCTACAATGGTTACTTGAACCATGGTTGCATTTCTAACCTTATGATTACTTTGCATTATTCATCACAAAAGAATTATGATTTATTCTTCTTCTTCTTCTTCCTTCTTCTTTTCATGGAAAAAGCTTACTAGTTTTTCTATGTGATGATTATGTGTGAGAAAAAAATTATAAATGAGAGCTAAAAATCCTACTTCATCATCCTCATCTATCCTTACCATTTAGATGAGGGTGTTCACTTCATTTAGTGAGTGTTAGCTTGTGTTAATGAAACTTCAAGATAGATCATCTTTGTTATCGAAGATCGGAAGCAAGACTGCATCTTTCTCTTCGTGAAGCCTTTCGAGAGTCCGGAACACGATGATCGCAGCGAAGGGACCTCAACACGGAGCTTAAGAAGTGAAGGACAGGATCTACAAAGGTTGTAATCCCTCTCACTTATTGTTAAAGAGTTTAACATGCTTGTTTTCGCCTAATCTCTAGTTTAAAGATCTCGTATCGGGTTGTTCGGCACGGCTAATTTTTAAATCAGGCATGATTGATGCCTCGTAGACCCTTGTGCGTGTGCCCAGCAACCCTACAGTAGTATCAGAGACAAGCTAGAGCTTTAGGCGAAGTCTGAGCGAAGTTTAAAGTCCGATCGAACCCGGATACCCCGATACGAACCCTTCTCTGGACAATTTTCAAAAATGTGATTTTTTTTAATTAAAAATGCTCAGAAAAACAAGCAGGAAAAACTAAGAATTACTACGAAGTATGGCCCACTAATTCGCTCATTTGGCCACGGAACCGCCGCCAAAACCTTGGTTTGGCCGAGGTTCCGCGGCCAAAATTTTTAATTAGTCCCTGGAACTTCATATATTTATTCTTAGGTCCTTTCTTGTCATTTTTTTCTGGGAATTTTTTAATTCCACTCAAGTGTTGAGTTTTCTGGGTTGTATTGGGGACTCGTTGATTCGATCGGATAATTTAACTTCGTTTAGTTTGTCCGGATAATTTTTAGAAACTGTTAAAAAGTTCGACCGGATATCAATAACTCACTTTTTCCCGACCCGGAAAATTTCCAAGTGTTGGATTTTTCTGTAGTTTGAGAACGTTCTAAGTCGTGCAAGTAACGCGGTGGACCCTCTAGAAGACAACCAAGCTTAACTCGATTATGTGACCGTCTTGAACTGCCTCTGAACCTTAGGGTTTGTGGCAGTACGGCATGCCAGATGTGAGGCGTTGGCTTGACCCTTCTACGGCTGGACTATTGGTACTGATGCATGTGATGGATGTTTTTAAACTAATTTCAAGTGTTAAGAACTATTTGGGAAATCTTGGGTGTTTGATTATTCGATCGGAAAGTTTAACATTGTCTTTTTATCTGGAATGTGATACAATATTTGGAATCCACAGGTAGTTATGAGATAACTAATTTGAATGTTATAAACATAGCAGTTTAGTCTCAGATGATCGGTTGCCACGGGATTTTGATGCGATCAAAAGTCCGTCGCAATCACGTAGTGTACGCGGATACTCGCCGGGTAAACTTAACAGACAGCCACGCCCCATAGCCCCGACCAAGTGACTGTAGGAGAACCCCGTCGCCAGAAGCATCCGTTCGGGTGCTCGCGGCAGCGGTGTTCCGCCTTAGTGCACTTCGTTGACGGCATCGGGGGTGCGGCCGTCTACTAAAGTTTGCGACGAGCATTCGATCAGATTATCGGGAATCTTGTTGAATTGCCCGACTTGATATTGAAAAGAGTTTTCGATAATGAGACTAAAATGCGGGGTATATAATTTTTAGGCATGCGATGTCTAAGGAATTCATCTGGTTAGGCATGCGATGTCTAAGGAGGTTGCGGATTCCAACTGTTGTAGTTTTACACTTTCTTTTCTGTGACCGTAAGCGTAGTATGTGGTGTATCGCCGGCTTCGTTGCTATACATCAACGACAATCGAGATACGCATACTTGCTTACGTTGATGATATGAGATATTATGTGTTGTTGTGATATGTTATATTGGATCGTCGCGTTCTGAATAGCCGGGGGTTTTATGTGAGATGAGAGTTTTTCTTTTTCATTCATGTAAAATTCATTTGTATGTAATATTCTTTTATTGGGGCACTTCCAGGCTGAGGATGATGTCACCATTGTATATTATTTACTTTTCCGCATTAGGTAGACCCAAGGCGGGGAGCACAAGTAACCGGGTTCTAGGGTCCGGTGGGAGACCATCTCGAGGAGTCGACTTGGACAAGACAACAGATGACGCACTAATTGCACCTCCTGGTGCTAAGAACTTGAGTGAGACCGGGTCTCCTAACCCCAGAATTGGCAGTGTTGCTTGCTGCTCTCGTAGGGGTCTAGGGATGTGGGTTTGGCTATTCATCGCGACCGTGTAATCCGTGTTTTATACAGGCTCGTATTAAAACACGGACGTCCTAGTATATCCAATATTTCATATATGTTCTTCTGCTGCAATGTTCTGTGATGAGATCATATTACTGCCCGAGACGAATGTTTATATTATATATATGAGATATATGTTATATTGCAGATTTCGTTTCAAAAGAGATGCTTGTGAAGTATAACAAAATGGGACTTCATTAATGAGATTAATGAAATAAAAGAAACCTAAGATGTTATAGAAACTTGTTTAAAAACTGGTAGCTCTAGTTCTTGCTTTGCATAGCTGTGTTCCTTGTAGAACATCCAGCACCTTATTCGATAAGGAAAGAGCCGAGATCCCTTCACCGGGAGTGACCTCTTTAGTGAAACTAACAGATGCTACAAACTCGGTTTGTCTTTTGATTGCTTCAATAGTTCTTGCTTTGCATAGTGGTATATATGATATACCCTGCACCTTATTCGATGAGGAAAGAGCCGACGATCCCTTCACCGAGAGTGACCTCTTTAGCAAAGCTAGAAAAGCCTCAAAAACACTCCATTTAAAATCACTCGATTCTACAAAGATATCAAGTTCATTACGCTCATGGTTTTCTTAAAAACCTGCGTAGCCCTCCGTCATTTCAGATAAGTACTGCTTAGTATTCATGTTGCGGTAGTTTGGCATGCGTCAAGGCGTAGTGTACGGTAGCTAACTAGTGCTTATCTGCTAGCATACGATGCGATTGGATTAGGGTATTCGTACGGCGTTGTTTGGCATGCGTCAAGGGTCGTACGGGTGGGTTTAATTCAATCACGAAATGTACGGGTTGAACTTGACTAGCGGACTATGGGTTGTTTGGCATGCGTCAAGGTCATAGCACGCTAGGGGTAAAAAAATATTATTGGGAATTTCAAGTGTTGAAATTTGCAATGAGATTGCATACCTTCTATGAGATAGTTGGATCCCGATACCCGCTGCGAGTAAGAGTTACTCCTGGGAGAGTTTTACACATTACAATTAGCCGATCAAGTAGGTGTCTAGAAAAGTGTCAACGGGGTTACGCCCCTGGGAAAACGAGGTTTACTTTAATTAGGTCTGTGCGAAAGCACGGGGAACCTCCCTCAAAGTACCGGCACTGGCCTGGCTGAAAGATTGGCGAACTTGTAGAGTGTAATTAATCCCGGCTAGTCTTTCCTTTTAGGGTTTGAAGGAAGATTTGACTAAAACAGTGGGAGACATCCTGATTAGATAAATTGATAACCAATCTAATCTTGTAAAAGTGCACGCTGAGTGTTTTCTTCTCTCTCTCTCCTGGTAGCGACCATGTCACGCCTTTATCAAGATAATAATACGGATATATTGACCGAACCCGCTTGTTATACTGAGCTGGGGAACGTTGGTCCCGCTCCAACTTATAATTGTTATAAGACAGAGTAGGAAATTGGGGATTACCAGAATTCCCGTGCCGCCCAAACGAAGAAAGTGCATGCTGATGCATCATCTTCGGGTGTGTTCATTACATAGAACTGTTTCTCAGTATCCTTTACGTCCTGGGTATGAGATACCGGATCAGGATCTCGCATATGTAATCTGTTACATGGGCTACAGATAGGTAGAGAACTGAGAACGGGTGATAAGTTTCATGAAATAGAAACGGTGCAAGTGTTGCAGCCAAGTCTGTTGGTCACTATCACCCTGTATTACCAGAATACATTGATTCTGAACGAATGTTATTAGATACCGAACCTGATATACAACATCATATCAATCTCTTTATTACTAAAGAAAGATATAATATTTTATTGTTGGATAATGTTATGAACATTTCCTATATCAAGAGTTGATCGGTTCAGGCACGTTATCTAAAAGCATAGACGTTCTAAATCAAACCACAGTTCTTCGCATACAGAACACACACAAGAGGAAAAGTTCAGAAATGAACGAATCCTTCTTGAAGCATTGTAGACTAGGTCATATCAATGCGACCCGACTAGCTAAAGTTACATTTAGATGCATATTTAAATAAGTTTGAATTTACATCTTGTGAAACTTGCCGTTCATGTCACAAAGATAAGATGACCACAGCTTCGTTTATTGGAAACAGAGAAAGAGGTAGTGAACTCTTGGGATTGATACATGCTGATGTATGAAGGTCCCCTGTCTACACATGCCAAGACCGGTTCTTTGTACTTCATTACATTCTCTGATGATCTCTTAAGATTCAGACATATGTTCCTGTTGAAACACAAGTCCGAACCTTTTGAGATATTCACAGAATATAAGTTAGAAGTAGAGAACCAAAAACGGGTATAAGTATTATGTCCTTTGATGAGATCGGGGAGGATAATACTTGAGCACGGAATTCTTGGACTATTCTAAAGGAGAATGAGATTCTCTCTCAGCATTACTCCTCCGTATACACCATAGCACGATGGTATATCGGGGCGGAGCAATAGCACCCTATGTGATATGGTGTGCTCTATGATGAGTACTACTGAGTTTCCTATTTCCTTTTGGGAATTATGCACTTGAGAAGCTACATACCTATTGAATGTGGATTCAATAGTTTCCAACGAATCTCAGCCTCTCCGCCGATCTAGTAGGGTTCCTCACCCACCTGAGAGATACTTCGGTTTCTCTATGACAGTGGGAGCGAGGATTGCATCATGAGATGATGACCCAACTAGTTTCGAGCAGGCCATCAGGAGTGGGACTCTGTAAGAATGGCTGGATGCTTATCGATCTGAGATGGAATCCTTATACACCAACAAAGTATGGACTTTGGTTGCTTTATCTGAAGGGTTAAATCCCCATCAGGAGCAAGTATATCTTGAGAAGATTACTTGGTGTACATGGAAAAGTTGAGACTTTCAAAGCTATGCTTAAGTCCATCCAGATCCTACTTACCACGGCTACATACCATGACTACGATATCTGGCGGTTGAGCGTCATGACTGCTTTTCTAAATACAGATTTGGAAGAGAGCGTCTATAAGTACACAGTCAGAGGGCTTCGTGGACAGTGGGAGCAGCGGAAACGTGAGCAAGATGTTTTATGTGATAAATCAGGCATCGCGGAGTTGGAACATCTGTTTTGATGTGGTAGTCAAAGAGTTTGAGTTCATCAAAATGGTAGATGAACCTTGTATATACAAAAAGGTAGTAGGGAGTATGGTGGTGATCCTCGTAGAGTACATGGATGACATACTCTTGATAGGGAAGGAGTTTCCTATGCTACGCACGGTCAATCTCCGCTTATTACAAGGATTCTCCATATAGCATCAAAGTGATACCTACTAAATCCTAGGTTTTGGATCTATGAGATAGATCTAATTGGATGTTAGGATGCTCACTAGTTGTAGTGAGATGGTATCAATCGATCCTGGGGAGAATCACTGGAAAAGTTCCAGGGTGATAAGGACGACTGAATATCAGTCGCAAGCATTGTCTTTACCCTCAGTGGAGGGACAGTATGTTGGAAGAGTTCAAAGCTAGATACCGTGACTTACTAGACGATTAAAGGCAAGATATATCGTTACCAAGGATGCTACCAAAGAGGCAGTCTGGATATATAAGTTCATGAGATGAACTTCGTTCCTACCATTGTGTGACAATAGAGTTGTAGTTTTAGCCAAGGAACTACCGTCCCATCATAAATTCAGATATAATTCTTATGCAGTATCACCTGATCATGGAGATGGTTGATCTCCAGGGAGATCGAGATTAGGAGAGTAGACACAGAGGACAACAGCGCGGATCCACTCACAAAGACCTTTTTCCCAGTAGAGACTTTTATGGGATATTTGAGTATGAGATACTTTAACCGCAGCAAATTGTTGGGTATGTGATACCACAACTGATGGCCCTAGTGCAAGTGGGAGATTGTTAGTTATATGTATGCCCTAGAGGTCATTACTGTACATACGATGTATATTGTAATGGATGCTTGGACATATATAGGGAGGACTTTCTTGCTCGACATGATAGTATGCTATCTGGTTGTACTTTATCTTAACATGTACTCTGATTGTCTCTATGTTACATGTTGATAAAGCCCTTAGGATATGTACTCGACTACTGGGACTATGATGAGATCATACTAGTGGGGCCACGGTAGTCGACGAGTACATCCTATAACTGTTCCTAGTCGAGGGTGTATCGAGATAGGGCATTGATACACCAGAGTAGACTAGCGTATACGCATCTTGACCCATATGATGAGCGATGGATGATCCCATATCCATCGGTGTTTGACATCAAGGATGGTGTACGGGTGCTCAGTAGAGACTGGGTACACTGGACGGACTCGCCGAGAACTTCCATATGGTATTATACCTCACGTCAGATGGCAGTTCTCCGGTGACACTGGTACAGAGTAGTCTGTTGACCCGAGATCATCATAGAGTCTTGTGTGATTCCCACTGTGCTTTAATTTCCATCATACCACGTCCAAGAGGGCGTGCAAAAAGATGGTTTTTGGGTACAGTCCCGAATCACATGGAGGCAATGAGCGATAGGAGGGGATTCGTCTCTCCCGGTATAGGGAGTTGATGTTGTGCTGTGTTCGATTAGCTATAACTGGAAATCCCTGGCCAGGATTGCTGAGATTTACTGGTAAGAGTTATCAGTAGTTTCTTGAACTGTTATAGACCTCATATCGACACGACTTATCGAGCTACTGGGGTCTGACGTTTACCACCCTTAGGCAAGATATGCGACATATCAGACGACGAGACCGGACTGCACGGGAGTGTTACTGTTTGGATTCATAGGAGAATGTACAGGCTTGCTTGTTGATCTTCTGAGCGCTCAATACCTGGGTGGTTATTACGTTTAGCTGACCGCTTGCAGCTTGTGGGTGTTTGATATGATCATCACCTACTGCCGGCGTATTGACGATTCTTTAGAGTCCTACACAGAGGTTTCTTGGCTCAGGCAAAACGGAGTAGGAGCACATATGTGATATGTGCAGGACCGAGGATAATGCGATATGTGATACCGTATTCTATTCTCACGATATTTGATATCAGCCGGGTCATCGGATCAAGTGTTGATTCGATGAATCGGTAAATGAGATATTAGTCGGTTATATGCGATATAGCCGGATTGTCGGATCAAGTGTTGATTCGATAATTTAATGTATAATAATATATATGATATATTAAATTACATTAACTAATATTAGCTCACTAAAATATTCTTTTTCTCACTCGGGTAATACATTGATATATATGCGATATATGTTAATTGTATTATTTTATTTTGTTACAATAAATATTATATATGTGATATATAATATTGTAACATGATATGGTTATTAATGCAACATGTTTAGTAGAGATTAAACATGGTTAGGCTTTGATTAGGGTTAAGTTATTCTAGAAGTTTCTAGAAGCTTTCTTTTTGTTTTGTGCAAAGATATTTGTTTAAATATTTTTGCATGATATTTCTTTAACCCAACCACACCCTTTAACCTTGGTTAATTCTCTACAATGGTTACTTGAACCATGGTTGCATTTCTAACCTTATGATTACTTTGCATTATTCATCACAAAAGGATTATGATTTATTCTTCTTCTTCTTCCTTCTTCTTTTCATGGAAAAAGCTTACTAGTTTTTCTAAGTGATGATTATGTGTGAGAAAAAAAATTATAAACGAGAGCTAAAAATCCTACTTCATCATCCTCATCTATCCTTGCCATTTAGATGAGGGTGTTCACTTCATTTAGCGAGTGTTAGCTTGTGTTGATGAAACTTCGAGGTAGATCATCTTTGTTATCGAAGATCGGAAGCAAGACTGCATCTTTCTCTTCATGAAGCCTTTCGAGAGTCCGGAACACGATGATCGCAGCGAAGGGACCTCAACACGGAGCTTAAGAAGTGAAGGACGGGATCGTTGTAATCCTTCTCACTTATTGTTAAAGAGTTTAACATGCTTGTTTTCGCCTAATCTCTAGTTTAAAGATCTCGAATCAGGTTGTTCGGCACGGCTAATTTTTAAATCGGGTATGGTTGATGCCTCGTAGACCCTTGTGCGTGTGCCCAGCAACCCTACATACTAGTCTCAATTTCACTTTACAACTCAATCCAAATCCTAACCCTAACTAGAAATTTCTAAGTTCACTAAACATCGATATATCGGTTCCAAACAACCATAGGTGCTAAAGTGAATGGAAATCTATGGTAAGGGTGAAGGAAATACCTCATTTGGCAACTCAAGAAAATTCTTGAGTTGCCCAATGTCCTCAAAACTCGATTTTTCTTGGTCCAATGTGCTTCCCTTGAGCTAGTGAACATTTTTAATGAAAATGAGATGCGGTTTTGGGTTTGTTTTGAGGGTGTTTTGAGGGTTTGAAGAGGAGGGAGGAGAGTGTGCTGCCATGGGAGTTGAGAGAGAAGAGAAAAGATGAAGAAGATGAATGATGAATGGAAAAGAAATGAGAGCCATGCTTGGTTGACCCCTCACACACTCTCTCTCTCTCTCTCATGCCCATCCATCATGAAATCATTGTGTCCCTTTTCATCATTTCCTTTCTTTTTGACTTTCTTTTCTTTTCTTCTCTCAAATAAAACAACCACCATGATATATAACAAGAAGAAAGACATGATAAAATGTAACAAGTGTAGAAATGGCATGGTGCATGTCATGTGCACAAAACACGCTTAGTACGCGATTAGCGATATTTAATCGCGATTAGCACTAAAAGTGAATATAAATAATCATAAAAATTCATAATTCGCCCAAATCATATAAAACACCCTCATTTCAGTAATTTCCATAATTTTCCAAATTTTTCCCAATTTATCGGTATTTAATTATACCGCCTAATTAAAATATTCAATATTTTATTATTTTAATTATAAAAATTCCCAAAAATAATATTTTATTTTTTCTGAAATGTTACAGGTATACTCCTCTGTCCACGCAAACGGTACCTCCTTCCGTGTCAACCTCGTCAACGGTTCGACGATTCTTGAAAAGTCTTGGACGAATCGCCGATAATATCTTGCCAGTCCCAGAAAGCTTCTGATCTCGGCCACTGACTTCGGTGTTGGCCAATCTCTGACAGATTCTATCTTTGCCGGGTTCACCGAGATGCCTTCGCCCGAAACAATGTGTCCCAAGAACTGAACTTGTCGAGCTAGAATTCACACTTGCTCAATTTCACGTACAGCTTCTCTTCCCGAAGAATTTGTAGAACCGTGCGCAAATGCTCGACATGCTCCTCCCGGGTCTTCGAATAGACCAGTATATCGTCGATAAATACAACGACAAACATGTCCAAGTACTTCGCAAACACCCTGTTCATCAAATCCATGAATATCGCCGGAGCATTGGTAACACCGAACGGCATCGCGAGGAACTCATAATGTCCGTATCGGGTCCTGAAAGCCGTCTTGCATATATCCTCGGCTGCTACTCTGATCTGATGATAGCCAGAACGGAGATCGAACTTCGAAAATACCTTGGCCCCACTTAACCGATCGAATAAGTCGTCGATGCGCGAAATTGGGTACTTGTTCTTTATTGTGAGTTTGTTCAGTTCCCGATAGTCTATACACATCCGCAGCGATCCATCTTTCTTCTTCACCAACAGAGCTGGTGCACCCCACGGTGAAACGCTTAGCCGAATAAATCCCTTCTCCAGGAGTTCTTCAATTTGCTTCTTCAATTCTGCCAACTCAACCGGTGCCATTCTGTACGGGGCCTTGGAAACTGGTGCTGTACCTGGAATCAAATCGATCGAGAATTCCAAGACGCGTGGAGTTGGTAGACCTGGTAAATCTTCAGGAAACACGTCCAGAAAATCCCGAACAATCTCTGGGGCTGGGCTCTCATCAATCTCCATAGCTGACAACTCCTTTGGCTTGGCTCTATACCTGGCTGGCTCTAAAGATTCGCTCCCGCCTTCAAAATAAACTCTGGGTGATTGGGAATGCGGAAAGTCACGTTCCTTGCTCGGCGATCAATAATTGTATGGAATGTACTCATCCAATCCATCCCAAGAATTTCGTCATAGCTGCCTGTTCCGAGTCCTCTTCTGGATCCTCTTCCATAGGGTCTTCCTCGGTATTTTCCTCTTCAGGATCCTCATTGGGTTCCTCCTCTACCGTATTTCCCTGTGGACCCTCTCCTATTGGGTCCTCTTCATCGTCAGAATCATTAATCATATTGATCTCTGGAGCTACGACATCGATTCCCTCGTCCTCGTATTCGCTGTCGTTGAATATGACCTGTGGACCATCGACCTCGTCATCTGAACTCACTAATATACAGTCGAAAGAAACGCAGGACCGAGTGTCCTCATCGAGAAGCGGTGCTGCCCCAGGGTTGGCCAAGGCCAGAAAAGTAAGGGCCGTGATCAGATAGTGGAACACGAAGGGAAATAACGATTAATGATGCAGAACACGAGGAAAAAATAAAGTAGATAAGATTCAAAACATGAGCTTGAGTGGTGATGCACAAGTAGTTGCACAAGCAGTATATGGAAGTGAAAGTAAGGAAATAAAGTATGATTCAAGGGACCCCTAAATTGAACTGCAATTTTATTCTAAACCTGGCTCTGATACCAACAAAACCATGCCACGCCCCGCTTCCTAAAATACGGAAAACGAGGGATGATTAGGCCAGCCATGCTCCTACGGTCAAGGAATAATCCCGCTGTAGTCACACTTCGGCTTCTAGCATTACATGGTAATCGGTAAACAAAGCGCAGAAATAAAGAAAATATATCACTAAATTATTACATTAACTTTCATTGTTCACAATTTACAATAAAACAAGAAAAGAACTACTGACCAAGTTTGAATACAAGATCTCTTTAGGGAAAGCAGTAAAGATGAAAGAGGTACTCCTGACTAAATCTCCGCTGGCTCGAAGGGTAAGTCCGACTTCTGCGCTGGTTCTTCCTCGAGATCTGAGCATGCATAATCAGGTCGTCAGAGCGACGTAATAGCAATATTATAATAGTGACGTGAAACAGACAAATAAGGTAATAACAGTGGAAGTAAAATGCAGATAATCACTATGGCACTAACTGATGCAAAGTATGATCTGTGTCCCTATCAGTCTCTAAGTCATGTTTGAAATCGAGTTGTGGAAAGTAGGATCATGTTTAACGAAGGTCTCGTACATATCCGAGACCACGGCCCGCATCGCCCGGGATATAACCCTGTCAGCCGGACCATTAGGCCCAACCTAATATATATAAGAGTCGCTGTTCGAATGATCATCCTCTAAATCACTGTCCTCGCTAAATACGATATTCTTTCCACTTCGATTTTCCCTTTTTCCCCAGGTTTACACTATTGACGAGTATGGTCTAGTCGTGTACAAGTATGCACCAATAACACGGTTTTGTCACTATTCACTGTATTATTCACTGTCACGAATCATTCACTTTTCCATTGGCGTACTTGACACTCCTAAACCAATACCGTTCACACACGATAATGCATTGTATACTGAATACTAACGCGCACTATCACTATGTGTATGGTAATTGGGTAATATATGTGCATTTATGCAGTTAACAAGTCATGTGTAATATGCACTATTATGCACCTTATGAGCTTATAAAAATTGCAGTAAATCATACGTTCAAAATTCAGTGAAACGATACAAAGACGGTAACAAGTAGACTCAGTCGGTAGTTCAGTAAAATTTATTTCAGTGCAATCAGATTTCAGGTTTGTATGTTACAGCCGTTTCATTTTAAGTGTTCGCTGCAGAAAATTCAGTTTTTGAACTGAACGTCCGTTTCGCGACACAATTTTCACCCTGTTGGGATCAGAATTTAGCGACACTATAGTTGAATGAAATTTAGTTTTTTTAATAGGTCTTCCAACGCATCAGACGGATTCTCAATTGCGTCTCTACATCAGAAGTTATGTACTGTACAATCATAGGGTGTCAGTTCTGTTTCTGGTTGGGACTGTTATACGTCTTGTTCATTTAAATTACAGTTTAAATAGTAAACGACGGTAAAAAGGGGTGAAACCACTTTCATTATTTAGCTAACTGTTTCATATTCACTAAAGTACAGTGCTCCGCAACATACAAGTTCAAGCAGCAAAGTGGTAAGCATTACGAGATAGAAATCACAGCCAGAGCTGCTCTGGACTGCAGTCCAGAGCCGCTCTCCAAATCAGTTTCCGTCGTATTTTCAGTATAGAAACAATTTAAAACTTTTATTTGGTTCCAGGTCGTCGAGTCGTCTTCGATTTGAGCCCTCGAACGCATCATTTCAGTTTGTAAACAATTAATTATGATTTTTACAAGTTTCAGACGCGGGAAATTTTCAGTTTTATCGGGTGTAATTGGGGATGATCGTTCAAGTCGGTAACGGTTATATTTTTCAGTCACATTTCAATACAATGTTCATCACCACATAGGCCAGCTTATATGAACAATTTCCGTCAGTTTAATGGAAGATTTTCGTTCGGGTTTTGCATCAAACACTTGTGTCATATAAGTTTTTATGAATTGTAAACACGGAATTAATACGATTTTAATTTGTAACAGGATAATCCAGTATGTAGCAAGTAGGGTACTTGCCTGGAGACGGGTTGATGATGCACGGCAGAGGCAACGGTACGAACGCGCAAAGAACGGCACGGTTTGTGTTCACGGCCTCGGCTCGAGTTCGGGTTCGTCGTCGGAGTTGCCCGGGGGATGGCTCGTGATCACTGGAGGCGGAGCGGGGTGCTGTGAAACTCCTGGGAGTGTACTGAGGTCGGCGGTGGTCGGCGGAGGTAGCTCCGGCTATCTGTGCAGCGGGGGTCCTAGGCTCGAGTGAGGGGGTGTGCTCTGTTGAGGTGAGTGAGAGTTGTGGAGGGGCTCGGGTTTTGGAGGAGGTGATGCTGAGGCTGCAGAGGAGTCGACGAGGTGGCCGACGGTGCGATGGAAGCAGGTGATCGTCGGCGATGAGAAGGCGTGCAGTGGAGGCTCGGTGGCGAGGAGGGTGTGCAGGCGAGGGAGTGAAGCAGTGGCTTGAGTTTTGGAGAGAGGAGCGACGGAGGATGACGAGGTGATAGTAGTCGTCGTCGTCGGGGATGAGCGAGGTGCAGGGGCTCGAAGCTCGGTGGTGGGGTCCGGTCGAGCAGGCGAGGGGAGTAGGTAAGTGGGGCTCAGGTTCTGAAGAAAGGAGCGAGGGAGGATGACGAGGTGATCGTAGTCGTCGGTGGCGGCGGCGGCGGGGTGTAGGGAAGAAGCATGGAGTTTGGAGAGAGAAGAGGAGGGAGTTAGAGAGGGATCGAGAGTGTGAGGGGGAAGAGGGTTAGAGGGACGAGGAGAGGTTTGAAACGCATGCGCGATCGTGGTCGGGGTCATGGGTTCGTGGTCGCGAGCGGGGCGTTGGCGAGGTGACGTGGGGACGCGCAGAGAAAAAGAGAAAGAAGCGGGAAAACTAAAATGAAGTGGGGAAGAAGACTTGAGCGGGTCGGGTCGGGTTTGGAGAGGGAGTTGGGCTGGGCCGGTGAGGGTTTTAAGATTAATTCATTTATTTGGTTTTCATTATATGTTTTCTTTGGCTGAGCTTGGGGAGTGTTTAAGAATTTAATTATTTGTTTAGGGCTGGGCTGGTTTATTGTTTATATATATTTAGTTTTTTATTATTTTCTTTGGGCTTTGATTTTAATCGTCTAGGAAAATCAATTATTAAAACTTAAGCAACCAATTACCTACAAAATTATGGGGAAAAATAGGAAAACAATCGGGGGGGACTAGGAAAAATATAGAAAGATGTTATCGATCGAAACGGGGATTTACACAACGTCTGATCGGCGGCTGATGGGCCAGCCAGCGGTTGGCGAGGGAGACTGGCGGCGGATGGTCATTGTCACGTCCCGCTTCCCAAAATACAGAATACGAGGGGTAACAAGGCCAGCCATGCTCCTACGGTCAAGGAAATATCCTGCCGTAGTCACACTTCGGCTTCTAACATTACGTGGTAATCAGTAATTACAGCACAAGTAATGAGAAATGCGGTCACTAATGCTATCAAAACAGATGTAAAACTAACCAGATAGAGTCAAAGGGAAGAATAGCGCTGACCTCGCTAATCTAAATGTCCGCAGTATTCTTGAGGTAAGACGGGTTCTGATCTGAGCTAAGTCCACTTCTCACTATGAGTATGCATACTCAGGTCGTCAGAGCGATACAATAGCAATATATATGAATATGTAATATGTGCAATGATGATAAATATGAAGCGGTAACATAGAGCAATGACGTGAGCATGAAATAACCGGTACATGTAACTATAACGCAAGTGTATCAGATCAGTAATCAATGCAATGTCCATGTCACTAAATCTATCAGTCTCTAAGTCTCAATGGCCAGGTCACTAAACTTATCATCAGTCCAAGTGTGAGCGTCAACCACCGTAGAAGTATCCCCAACCCAAGGTTAAGCCCCAGGGGTAAGTAAACACGGGCCCGAATCACTATGAGTAAGAATCAGAATCACTATCAGCACAACTCCCGAAATCACTACATAAGCCGGCAGTGGGACTCCTGAGATTCCGTTGATCGAATTCACACTCAAATTACCTCACACCCTACAGTCTACATCAAACACCGACCACGAATCTAAATACCGGTTGCTCCATGACAAGTCTACGCGAGAACTGGAGACAGGGTCTCCATCAAGCATGTCTCGACTGGTATCCAAGATAAATGGATAGTGCTCGATGTCTTACCTATGACACTAATATAAGTACTTCCATAACCGTCCCGTACCAGTTATAGTTACACTTATATAGGTCCTATAGGCGTCGACAATGCAATAACTAATTGGTTTCGTTGATTGTGTATAAGTACATGTCACTTCACTTATTCAATCGTGCTTTTACACTAATTTACTTGCCACAATCCAATCGCTAACATTTATCACTTGGTAATGTAACATGGTCACTGGGTTATCAATGTATATGACCACTATTCAATGAGGGTATAACCGCTACATGATATGATAAGAATGCAGTTAATTATGATACGGTCACTAGGTTATCAATGTATATGACTACTATTCAATGAGGGTATAACCGCTACATGATATGATAAGAATGCAATTAATTATGATAGGGATAAAAATATAGCGACCAATGTCATACAACTTGCAAAATTTACTATAAATCACACGTGCATAATTAAGCAAAACAATATAAAAGGGGTAAACAGTATATTTAATTATATGTACATCAAAATTGGTTTTGTGTCAATTGTATTTCAGGTTTGCTAGTTATGGTCATTCCATTTTAAGTGTTTACTGCTGGAAATCCAATTTCTGAACTAAAAGTCCGTTTCATAACATGTTTTGCTCTCTGTTGGGATCATAATTAGGCAACTCTACAGTTAGATAATATGTATATTTATCTGGTATGTTTTCCACGCATCAGACTAATTAACAATAGTCATCTTGGTTTAGGAGTTATGATCAGATTACTCATGAAGGGTGCAAACTGAAATCACAGAAAACTGATGTACATGTCATCCGTTTAAAATATAATTTAAATACCAAATGATACTGGAATTTAGTGAAACCAGTACCATTTGAAAGATAAAACAATTGTCTACGCATCAGTAATTGGCTACGCACACCATCATAATTAAACAGTAAAGTTCCACGTGTATAAAAGTATGTCAAGGGGCAAATTCCTGTTCTAGACTGCAGTCCAAGATCAGGTGAGTTCTTTGTTTTCGATATTCAGAAGATATATCTATCAGCAAAACTACATCTTGTGTTAAATATTATGCAGTACCCTTCGGAACGAACCTAGGAACGCTGCGATTGGATTTTTCTGGAATTAATTAGGAATTTAACAGTGTCAGGTGTTCGGTAAAATGTGAGTCAGTATAGAAGCTAAGGCGTCACTATATGTGTGAAAACGATATCGATTTGCCACCAAATTTCTACAGAATATTTTTTAACGGTGTTAGGCTCTAAATACCATGAGTTTCTCTATTTTAGATTTTGTTTTTGCATAAAGTTCGCATCGAACACCTAAGATCAACATTCGGTCATCGATCGAAACTTACGTTTCTTCTAACAAACTAAATTAGATGTTAACCGCTTAATTTATACGCGTTGCTAACACAATAATAAGCCCCAGTCGGGCTCTACTCAAGTAAAATGGCACGATGATTCGCTACACAAAATTCAAGTATAGGTTTCGATCCAATTATATTTATCTATATATCTAGTTATAATATAGTTTCTTTAGCTAACGCTTATTATAGTATGTTAAACAAGTGAATAGGAATTTCACTTGCCTTGGCTATGGTGGCACAGCAATGACGACGAGCGTGGCACGGGTACGCCGCACGTACGGGCAACAACCAACAAGATAGCAGCAATAAAGCTTGGGCTATGTTATGGCTCGAGCTCGTAGCACAGTCTCGGTGTGGGCTTGAGCGAAGCTTGGTCTTCATCGGCGACGTGTTGGGGATCGCTGTAGACGACAGCGAGGCAAGGAGTCGCGTCGGTGGTGAGAGGAGGTGCTATGGGTGCTGGCCGTGGAGTCAGGGAAGAGAGAGAGAGAGAGACAGAGCTCGGGTTTGTGGGTGGAGGTGAGGAGAGCTAGGTAGTGGTGGCTGTTGTTGTCGTCGGGGATGGCAACAGCGAGGGAGGCAATGGAGGCTCGAAGGCGTTCGATGGTGGCTGAGGTAGGCTCGGCTTGGAAGCTCGGCGGAGGCTGTGGCGCAGAGCAGAAGGAGGCACGGAGCAAAGACGACAATAGCACAGGCAGCGGCGGCAGCTAGGGTTTGAAGTGCTCGGGCTCATTGGCTGGGCTAGGCGAGGAGATAAGGGGGTTGGGGGAGGAGAAGACGAGGGGTAGTAGAGAGTCGAGGCGGCGGGAGATGATGGTGGAGCTCGGGCATGTGGGTGCAGGTTGTTTAGAGTGGAGAAGGAGGCGAGGGAGTGGTCGATGGTGTGAGGTGATGGGGGAGTGGGTCGTTGGAGGTTTTCATGGCGGTTTGGGGGAGCTCCGGCGAGGATTCAGGCAAGCTCAGGTACAGGGAAGTCGAAGCTCGTGGAGGCGTGGGAGAGAGGAGGTGGCATTCTTGGAGATGGAGGGGCTAAAGCGAAGATCTCGCAAAAGTCGTTGGGGGCTTCGTCAGTGAGAAGCAGTTCGTGGGGGAGACGGTGAGCTGCGATGGTGGTGATCATGGGATTTGTTGGAGAGAGGAGGAAAGGAGATCGTGAGTGATAGATAGAGAGGGTGGGGAGAGGATTTGAGGGTGAGATCAAGAGGAGTAGGTGAGGATTCGGGGGGAAGGGATCTCAGGGAGTAGGCGAGGAAGAAGGAAACGTGGGGGCTTGCGAAGAAGAAGGAGTTGGGGATCGAGAGGAGAGAGAAGGGGAAGTGAAAAAGAGGAGAGAGACAGAGAGGGAAAAGGAATCGGGTCGGGTCGGGTTCGAGTTAGATTGGGTTCATGGGCTCTTGGGGTTAAGAAAAAATAAAAGGGTTTAGGGTTTAGGTTTAAGGTCTAGGTTAAAAAATTATATATAGAAAATATAGGAAATATTAATTGCAACAATTTAAATAGAAATTTTTTGGAGAAAGCATTTATTTAAAATATGGAAGATATTTATAGGGGAACTAGGTATTACAGTCATGACTCACTTCATATTAGACGGGAATATTTCGTGGTAATTTAAAATAGACACATGTTTCGGGAGGAATAGAATTATCATGAAATGGGATCATTTAATTATTATGGCAATCGTATATTTCCGGGAATATTTTTTACATCTAAACAAGCGTGGTAATATTTCATGATAATCTAGGATTACCACCTAGATTACCTCCTACCGAACACATATTTCTATCATTCATCTTCTGTCTATTTATCATTCAATCTGCAGCATCTTTCTCTTATTCTCACCCTCTTACTTTCCTCCAACCCACTCATATCCTACGTATCTCCAATGTTTCCGCTTCTTTTTGTCCGTCTCTCTTCAACTGACACCATCTCTTCTGTCCTTCCCATCCTATGTTGTCTCATCCTTCTTCTCCAAACTTCTTGATATTGCGGTTTCCGCCAAAGTCGATCGTTTGAGGTATCATCTTCTCTTGGATAAATGGAAAAGATATTTAACGTGGCAAAGAGCAAAATGGTAAAACACAATTCTAAGTTGACATTGTCGGGTATTTTAGTGTAACATAATTACTTTAAGGTATTTTAATATAATTAAAATTGTTCAAGGTATTTTAGCGAAAACAACAATAGCTGAGGGTATTTTAGTATAATAGACCCTGATTTCATATTAAACTAGGGTAGCGATATTGCCAAACTTAAATTGATAAAGTCACCAAAAATTGTGTATAAACAAAACTAACCCCAACTATAACAAACTTTAATTATATTGTTGGTTTAATTTACTAAAATACCCCATTGATAACTTAAAAAATAATTCTCTTTACCAAGCACCAATGGCATTAATACATTTTTTGTGGATAATTAATTCATTTTTTAACAGATCGAAATTGCAAATTTTTTTCAAATGCTAGGAATATTTTTTTATAGATCATAATGTTTTGAAAGCGGAGGGGTTTGAGACGATGAGAAGGTTTTTAATATTAATTCGTTTTTAATATTAATTCATCGGTGTAGTAGAAAAAAAGTATTTTTTAAGTTATTAATTTTATTCATGGATAGCAGAGAGAATATCAATGAGGGTATTTTAGTAAATGAAACCAACGGTATAATCAAAGGCTGTTGTGGTTGGGGTAATTTTGTCCATATATATATATTTTTTTGTGTGGATTTATCAATTTAAGATTTGGTAATATCGCTGCCCATGAACTGAGGATAAATTGTCAAAAAAATCCTTACGGCTTCAAACTTGTGTAAGAACCCCTGGACCTTTTACTCTTGTTAAAAAAACCTTTGGGCCTAATTAAAGCCCTTTGTACTAGTGGTTTGGAATATCTAAGCAGTTGCCTGTAATATCTAAGCGGTTGGAGAGAGCAAAAGCGTAAATGAAATACACCCCAGGGTTTTTTCACAATCATTTGTAGGCCCTTCCCAACAATTTTGAAAATTTCAGGGGTTTTTAGACAACTCTCGAGCGGACCAAGGGCTTTTTGACAATTTACCCTTAAACTAATTACCACTCTGTTTTTTAATCTCTAATTCCCTCCATTGCCGGTTACTAATTCCAAACCTCTTAATCCTTAATTGCTCCCTCTCCAAATCCCAAAATCTCTAACCTCTAAATCTTTTTTTCTTCGCGTGCCCCATCGCCCGGGCCCCACCACCAACACCTCCGCCACCTGCCTTCGGGCTCATGAACATCATTGACGACCCCCTCACCGTGGGCCCCACCACGCGGTCGAGGCTCATGGACAGGGCACGGCCTGTACACGTCCGCCTCGCAGGAGACCATGGGGCTGATGATGGTCCTGAACTTCGCGTTCGTCGAGGGGAAGTACAACGGGTGCACGATCACGGTCATGGGACGGAACAAGGTGTTCACCAGGGTGAGGGAGATGGCGATGGTGGGCAGGAGCAGGCTGTTCAGGTTCGTGAGAGCGTACGTGCAGGCGAAGACGGATTACGGTCGACATGAACACCAGGGATGCTGTGGTTCACTATGATTGCTTTGTTATGCATTACTAGCTTGAGACATTTGTATTAAAGTCAGGGGCGGACATACATGGAGACGATAGTAGTTGGCTGCCCACACTCATTTTCCGACAAAAATTTAGGACCTATGTATAAGGGTTTGTGTGTGTGTGTATATATATATATATAGAATAATGGAGGAAAGATACCATAGGAGGGAATTTCCTCCTATGGCGTCATAATATACATCCTCCCACGTTTTTTCAGATGTTCGGCACCCATCATCTTCATCGTTATCATCTAAGATGCGGGCACACCAAATTTCATGTGATTCTACAACTTTTGCACCGTTGATTTAGCAAAACAAAAGTTATGTTGTCGGTAAACCATTAATCTTGAACCCACTAAATCAACGGTGATGCACCGTTGATTTAGCAAAACAAAAAGTTATGTTGTCGGTAAACCGTTAATCTTGAACCCACTAAATCAACGGTGCAAAAGTTGTAGAATCACATGAAATTTAGTGTGCCCACATCTTAGATGATAACGATGAAGATGATGAGTGCCGATTGTCGGAAAAATGAGAGAGCGTGTAATTTTTCGACGCCATAGGAGGAAATTCCCTCCTATGGCCTCTTTCCTCCATATTATATATATATATATATATAAAACAAAACAGAAGTTTGGCCCAGGGGACTAATATTTTTTCTCACTTCTCAAGGCATTTTAATTCTAATATTTTTTCTCACTTCTCTCCCTAGCCGGCCGGCCTGAATGGTAAGCATGACATTTTATTTCTATTTTTTTCCCACTTCTCTCTCTCTCCCCACTAAGCAATAAGCAGCCTCCCACATGCCACGGCTCCAAGACGGACCAAGTCCCCTCGATCGTTAACACTCTGGTTTCTATTATTTGCTGTTTATTTTTTATTTTTTTTGAAAGAAAATATCTAATTTTAATTAGTCGGTCTTTTTCGAAAAGCTAAGCTTATGGTGAATTATTCGTTGTCTATTTGATGATGAAATGTTAGAACTTTGAAAGCACACCAAGTGTTTGATAAATTACTTTAGATGATAGATAGAAATGATTTGTTGGAGAAAATTGCTCTTAAAGCTCGCCAAGTGTTTAATAAATTGCTTTTGAAGCTTACCAAGTGTTTGATAAATTGCTCTTTAAACTCTGAACTAATCCTACCCTCAACAAGCAAGATCACCCTAAATAAATATCATATTATATTACACCCATACTGTACAAAAATCCTGGGTCCGCCACTGATTAAAGTAACTAAGCTGATGTTAAGTAGCGAAGTAAGAGATTAGTAGACCTTATGTTTTTTGATTTGGTGGGAAAGCTTTTACTTCAAGTGGTACCATCATATTATTGAACATCACTAGTTTTTTTTAGTCTAGCTAGACTTACTCTACAGTATAGAAGAACTTACAAAGTTTTAAATAAGAAGCATTTTTATGCATTATATTGAAGCATACAGATAGATTCTTTTTTCCGACATAAGCTCCTCCACCCTCCACCTCCTCCACCCTCCACCGCCTCCGCCTCCCCACCCTTCTTCCTCCGCAGCCCCACTCCAAACCTCGATTTTCTTCCTCTCCAAATCCTGCCCCCTTCTCTCCTCCCATCTCTCTCTCAATAATCGGCACCACGAAGGAATCGAAATCCAACCAAACAATCGCCAACAACAGACGAAGTTTTGGAAAAAAACGGAGAGCAAGAGAGTCAAGTGTACGAGCACCTAAGTGGACATTTTGTGGTAAACAAGACCTCATAATAAGTAACACCCAAAAGCTGTAACATGCTAGCAAGCCATCTAAATATATTTCGGGTGCATCAAAGTTGAGACGAAGATATCAACACTAAGGTACCAGGCAATTTAAAAGGAAATTTAAATTGTCAAGTACAACATTCAAAACAGTCTAAAAAGAACCGCATTTCGACAGGTAAGAACAGTTGCTACAGATTCTGTAATTATGAAGTTAAACCTCACGGTACTCCATTGACATTCCACGAGTTAGTCTCCAGCAGCTGTGAAAAAATAAATAAGTATACAAGGATTAGATAAGAATAAAGAAAAGAGTATATGACCATTAAATACTATACGGTTAAAGTAAATACAATAATTGTCATTTAGAAACAAGAAATAAAACAACCATGGCTGGTGCCAACTCTGAGAAAAGCACCATATATGGTACACATAATTGGAACAGGCTGTATTTTTCGACATACATGCAAAATATATGATTATATTAGGCAGCACATGATTTTTAACATGATAATAAGTTACATGCAATTTTCATATATCATTCAACTCAATCCCATGCAGAGGTTAAATCATGTTTTACATAGACAAATAAAATAAGTCATCAAAATACATGCATCTGTATATAGATTTATAGAATCGGTAAAGAATTCTAACGGGTTAACAAATCTCATGATATTATAACAAAAATCTATATATAACGAGTAGCTTCATCAAAGGAAAATCCCATAGACAATATTCTGCAATGCATTAATCTATTAAGAAGTTCGGCTTGAACGTAAATATGCGTTGGTCTGCGAAATTGCCTTATCAAGTGTCCTGAGCAACAAATATGATCCATTGAGGACCAATATGCTTAGGTTTGTATGCTAAATTGCAAAGTCTAGATGTCCAAATATAAAAAGGTTTTCATAGCTCTTATTATTACCATGTGTTCGATAATGCATTCAAATATTTATTTTTAACTCTTAGGTAGTGAGAAAATCTTGTAGCACACACCACTGTTTCCCAAATTGTTTCTGATATTATTATTTTTTAAACCTTATGAGCAAACCCAAAGAGAACATAGAAGTTCAAGGATATCCCAAACACTCAGGGGAGATTGATAGATGCATTTGACAACAAAGTTCAGCCTTACATAATATAACTTTGATTACAAAACAACAACAACAACAACAACAACAACTGAGCCTTTTATCCCAAGACCTTTGATTACAAAAGAAGTACAATAAAGAACAAATCATTGCTACCAGAGTCTCCCCATTTTCAATTGTCGAACACGTACGAGACATGAATTCTCAAATATAAACACAACAAATCGGCATGCCATGTTTACAATTGCTGGTGAAACTGTATATGAACAATCAAATTTAAATTATCACTTGTTAAACCAAAAAATGGAAACCGATTTTGCTTTTCTTAGGAAGAAAATTACAAGAAAAACACGCGCGCGCACGCACGCACACATTCAGCAGCGGCTAGAATAGCAATTTTACCATAACAAAATGGAAAGTAGTAAAAGACACCATCCTTTGGCAAATTTGAAGGTAAAAAAAAGGAAAAGGAAAAAGGAAAAAAAAACCGGATCAAACTTAGACATTTCAATAAAACGTCAGTCCCCTGAAAAGATACAAACATCTATTGCCTAGGCACTGTTTTAATATTTTAAATTTAGGAAGGACTTAACTGCTGAAAGTAAACAACTTGTTGAAGTAAATTCAATTCTCAACCAAGAAAACTGTTAATAACTCAAAAATGATTTTTTTTTAAAACATCAAGCAGAATCCTTGAAGTGAGTTCATCATGCCTCAGTCGTCGGATAGATTTGGCAATATCCATACATTCTTCATTGAAGGCTCCACCCCTTTTACATAATCTAAATACACTCAAAAGGCAAACTTCATGCTATTCATGGCATGCATGAGAGTTAGTTATAAAGGAGAAGCGATGTGGAGGCAAATACCCATCCTTTTTAGCTATGTGGCATCGCACTAATTATAACGGACAAAACATGACTCGAAAAGCGATGTCATCCATACCCTAAATCAAGCTCTCAGACACATACCATTCACAAGAAATACTGAAGCTACTCTGATACTCAATGGTGCATCTTGATTTGACGTTAAATGCTCAAGGCAAGGAGTATAAAACTAAATATGAATATGAAGTCAACAAAACAATACGGATGACACAAAAATCCCTTATAAAACATTAAAATCTTCTAAGACGAAATCAATTCGTGTTCTCAGCATTCCGCCTTCTTTGGCTAACACCCAACGGTTGCTTTTAACTATTTTTAAATAAATAAATAAATATACCACAAATCTCTGCCCCTCTCTAAAAATGTCCCTAGTCTACTCAACACAAGAATTTATCGCATTCACTTATCAGTTGCCTCGAGAGAGCATCACTTGATTCCAACACCCTACGGCAAGAAACTTGATATGGTTTCTAATGTAGGTGGGTAATGGCTACATCAAAGGATAGAAAGCATGGACAAGTGCTACCATCCTGGATATTGCAAACCCTCAATTGTTTTGCTTCACGGCTTCCGTACGTATAATTAGTCCCGGAATAATAAATAGAGTAAATTTTTATTAAACACTATCAACCTTTCGGCGTTTTTGAGATAACAACATTAAACTTTAAAAACGCCACGAAACCCCTCTAAACTACCAATGTAATCTGTTCGATTCAGGTATAATTTAAAAGGAATTATTGTTGGTTATAGGACAATTCATAGTATATAACACATGAGAATGGTTAGTTTGGAAAATAAAATACCAAATCTATTTAAATCAATCCCTAAATCTTCTTAAATTAATCTCAAACAAAACAATTTCAAACAACATTGTTCGGGGTTTTGGGGGTGTGGCGTTTTTAAGTTTGGTGGTGTTATCTCAAAAACACCGAAAGGTCAATGGTGTTTAATAAAATTTACCCTAACAAAAATTGTCTTATTTACATCTGGAAATAGGCTTCCAGCAAGAGAAAAGAAATGGCTATGGCCAAAAGCAATGCTCATTTAGGAAGCCTCATACCCTTTGTTTTTTTTTACATGATCTACAGCCGCCTGACATGTATTATTTACAAACTCATCGATGCTTGGGAGGGTATATTTATTTATGATTAACGAGTTGGGGTGTTCGTAAAGAGGTAAGGTGGTTGAAACGGAGTTCAAGGAACGACCAACATTTTCTCTTCTAAATGGAAAAACTGACATTGATGGCTAAACCGAGAACAGAGAAATAAGAAACATCATTTAGGCTTAATATAAGATCAAGTTAAAGGACAGACAAGAAGAAAAGCGAGGCATTTTATGTCGAGTAATTCATCTTGTTGCAAAAAAGAATTTGCATTTACCATGTTCTTATCAATATTATTTCAGCACTTGTCTACAGGGGCAGATGTAGTAAGGCTCGAGGGGGCACGTGCCCCCACTGAAATTTTGGAAAAAAAGAAGACTAATGCCGATATAAATATGAGTTGGGATATTTTGGACAAGTGTTATATATATTTATGGCTTAAGCAAATGAATATAAGTCTTTAGCTCAGCTGTAATGCATTTTGTTTCCCAAGAAAAGGTCTTAGGTTCAATTCCCACTACCCACAATTACTTTTTGAATTATTTTAAATTTTATTAAAGAGACTACGGATTTCATTGGACTTCGTCTTCATATTGCAGTTTTTTCCCTAAATTATAATTTACTTAAACTTTTGTTACTACTTTACAAATTATCCGACGATTTGATATAATATTTATTATTAATTTCTTAACATAAGCTTGCTTTGTTTGGTAACCCCTCTGGTGAAAATTTTTGCATCTGCTCCTGCTTCTGTACTGTTTAGTATCGCAAATTCTTTCTCAATGTCAAGTATTCTACATTCTATAGTTTTAAATTTGGAAAGACTGCTAAACTTTTTTCTAAACCTCCGCCCCCCTGTTGCCTTTACAGAATGGTTTAAAATCGATGTTGAGCATTATAGATAGGATTGTAGACGGATAGGATACGGAGCGGAAATAGGTGTTATTATAGTATCGCTAGTCGTAGGCGAATTCAACTATGTATATAGATAGTTATGGGAGATGAAAATTACAATCCATATCTGATAAAAATAAGATAAGGACACCGATATGTAATGAGTATTGGAAAAAATATACCTAATAAAGTAAAATATTACTATTTTTATATCAGATATGAAACGGATAAAGGTGTTACCAACTTACCATATTTATAGCCACCATCCGGTTGCTATTGACGAATGCGGACATGGATACTATAGTCATTGGAACTAATATCCATATTTGATAAAAAAACGGATATGTATACCGAGTCAGCTCGAATTATCTGTGTCTGTTTACATCTCTAATTGTAGATCAAGCTTTTAATGCCCAATCAAGAAGCACAAGCTATAGTCGCCTAGGCTTGATCGTCAAAACTAAAGGACCAAACAATGCTCGGGAATAAATGCACAACAATCTGGAATATGCAATAATTCTAATAACCCAATAATTCTTCCTAAATAGGCAACACATAATGACTTTAAAACTATGTGAAGTCTACTTAGAAATTCTCTAAACTTCCGGTGGTTTCCTTTTGAAGAATAATTCAGTTGATGTAGAGCGTTGTAAACCAAGCTTGCATGCTTAATCAAGAACCACAAGCTGGCTGCCTGGGTTTGATTATCGAAACTAAAGAACCAAACAGTGTTTAGGACTAAATGCACTGCAATTTGGCATATGCAATAATTCTAACAAAACCATACCTTCTACATAGGTAACACATAATATGAGTTTGAAACTATGTGAAGTCAGAGTTGTGGTTGAAGACAGATTTTCCATGCCGCTTACTTTCCTTGCAACAAGGAAAAGGGTGTAGAGCTTCAAAAAAAGGGTCGAGCGTAGCATGAAAACGGAGAAAACGATATCTCATCAGGGAAAAGACTTTGGATTGGCAAACACATTACACAACACTAGCATATTGCACGTGCGAAGCACGTTTGTAGTTTTATCCTATTCAGAGTCCAAAAAAATTTCTTGAGCCCATGGATAAATATAAAATGGGGGGGGGGGTTTGGTTTAAAATTATTTTGAATGTTAATAAGTGAATAAAATAGTCATTTTAATAATTTGGATCAAGAGTATTTTAGAAGGTATTATAAAATGTTATTTACCATATTTAAATAAAAGAAGGTAATTATAAGTAAATGAAAGTAGAATTTGAAAAATGATAAAATTAATATAACTTCTAGAAAGTTCTTTTTTGTTTTAAATTTGAGTATAATATAGATTGAATTTGGAATTCAAACTAATTTCTAGAAAATTCTTTTTTGTCTCAAGTTCTAGAAAGTTATTTTTTTCTTTGTTTTTCAAAAAATAGGGAAGTTTATTGTCTTTTTTTTTTATGATGTGAAGGCTCTAAGATTTAAGAAATTTCCCCCCTTTTTCTTTGTTTTTAAAATAAGAGAGAAGGTGGACTCTAATCAATACCATTTGTATTAATATAGTAGTATAGATGTTTATCCACCTTGATAGCAACTAGAAAGGAAAAGATGGAGTGCCTAAATGCCACAAAACCCTTGGTTTTAGGATTAGTTTATATGTATATACATGTGTTACATAAACTTGGCTCTATAATTGATGAGGTCGAAATCTTTACCTGCCAACTAGCTAATTCCATTCAATTGGAAGACCCTCTATTGTTTAAGCTAATTTTTTTTCTTTGGACTAGACTTTGGTAACTCCTAAGATGAAAAATGCGAGGCTTACAATAGGTGAAAAAATTTGTCAAATTTTTTGTAGAGCGCATCCCAGTTTTGATGGTGAAAGCTTACGGTGATAACTATGCTCTTCTTTGTTAAAGAGTCAACATACAAGCATCTAATAATGATCCATGTTTTCTATTCATTATTCAAAATATTATTGTACGGTCCTCCAATTCATTTCGGAATTGGACGTTTGTTGCATTTAGCATAATTGAGTGTAATATCTTAAATAAGATTACTTTGATGCACTCAAACTTTTCCCAACTAAACAACATTGTTTTCGATAGTAGCAATGTAAGTAGTTTATTATCCATAGCATGGTTCAAAAAGACACTACATAAGAACATGATGATAACAGCCATATTTATAATATATTGGATTCATAAAAAATAGACAACTAAAGTTATTAGCACATTCACTTACCTCAGAAGCGATTCCAAGACCTTAGGACAATAAACTGGGTTTGAACCAAAAGCACGGGCTCCAATCCGGATGAGGAATAGCTTCCTCAGATAACAGGGACACGGTGCTACCATCATCGAAATTGCATCTTCCCAACGTTTTATCCTCACTAATATAGTAAATGCTGTTTGATCTACACCCAGGAATCGAGCTTGCAGCAAATGAAAAGGAATGGTCATTGTCCAAGAACAATGCTCTACCACCCAAATTCTTGAGCTCTACCAACTCCACCTGCTCGCCCCAAACAAACTTAAAAACCGTGAATTGGTGTCCTTCTCCATCCGTGTTGGAATAGAATGCAAGAACAAGCAAGAAATCACCAGCCGACTCGACCAAGTGAGCCTCATCAATATAAAACCCCCGAGTCTGATCACGACCGATTGAAGCAACTAGTTTGACTTCAGGGTTCCGCCCCAGATTACAAACATACACCTCCTCGTAGGAGGTCACATAAAACTTCCCCTCGTACATCCCAACCTGGGAAACGCATAAGCCATGAGGAGGACAACGTATGGGAGTCCAAGCTTTATCCCCGCTCCAGCAGAACGCCAGGCGTTCAAAATCCACGACTGCCAACGCGACGCAATCGGACGAAAGGGCAGGATCCGACGAGAAGATGACCTGGTTCACCAGGAACTCCTCCCCAACATCTTTGAAGCCGAAATGTTTCAAACTGTGAGCTGGGAGCTGGATGTTGGATTTGGTGAGAGGATTGGAGAGGACGGTCGATCCCGAATTGCCGTTGCCGACCATTTGAATCCATCCATGAGAAGAGGATCCGTAGTAATCGGATCCGTCCAAAAGGCGGGATTCAGGGAGCACAGGGATCAGCAGCATTTCGTCGCCTTGGAATGAGAATCTGAAGAAGCTGAAGATTGTGGTGTCTCTGTGCTCGCGATGGCCGATGAGCCATGGGAGCTGAGGACGTTTTGGGGCGGAGGAGCGCCATGAGGGGCACACCGAGCGAAATCGGCTGTAATCGGTATCGAAAGTGAGCTGCTTCGAGATGAGACCCAGTATGTCTTCGGGCAGCGCCGCCCAATCGACCTCTGCCATTAGGGGGTTAGAGTTAGGGTTAGGGTTTTAGAGGAGGGATTTGGGGATTTTGAGCGACGTGAGGTGATGATGCACCACTATAATAAAAGAGCAGAGGTTTTGACGAGATTCTCTGTGCCAGGGGTCTTTTAAGATATTGGGAGCTGTGACTGTTCTCCAAAGTTTTGTGCATTCAAAAATGGAAAAATCTACTATGAAAGGTCTTATGTGTATGATGTAAACCACTTACAAGCTCTTAGATGGCTTTGGATTTTATGTAAGGAGAGACATCTAAGGTTTTATAAATGGTTTGCACCATACAAGCTCTTACATAGTAGATTTTTCCATCAAAAACCCTTTGCATGCAATATCAGTGTAGGATGGAAAATCCAGTTTCCTGCAGTATGTATGTAGTTAACCGACATATCTGTATAGTTCCGTGCAATATGTATATGCTCATTAGATATTGTGGACAACTAGATAGATATTGCAGGCAGGGGTTTTGATAGACGAAAACTTTTCTGGGATTTTTGATGAAATTCTTCGGGCCAAGGGATTTTTGACAGCAAAATACTCCACCAAGTGTTCATGACCGTTAATAAGAACCAAAAACAAAATGCCACTGATCACAAAAATAACAATAAATTATACTAAAATACCCTCAACTTTCACGGTTTTTCACCGAAGTATTTAAATTTTCTATACCTTAAATTATGGATTTTAAGGTCGGTTTTTCACTAATACCCTCAAAGTTGGAATTTTGTTGTAATAGAAAAACTTTAAGGTATTTTATTGAGAAAATGATAGATTAAGGTATTTTACCCAATAAGATCGTAGCATCTTCTAATTTTCTTCCAAAAAGGAGGCACACTTCAACCCCCCGCCCCCACTCCTCCCCCCTAATAGCCATGGCCAAGCTCCTCTTCGTTGTCCCCCTCTTCCTCCTCATCACAACAATCTCATCAAAATGTTGAGGCTATGTTCAGGCGAAGACTTACAGTGTTGATTTTAAGACTGGAGATGACATTGTTTATTATGATTTCCTTGTTATGCAATTGCGGTTTATGTTGGTCCTAAAATGCATTGTTGTTTATATTATTGATCGAGGTTTTATATTTATTGTATGCATCGGTGCTCAGTTGGATTTTTCGTTTTTGTTAGTGTTTATGCCCTAGAGGTCATTACTGTATCATACCAGTTTGTATATTACTTAATGGAAGTTTGGGATATTCACAGTTGTATTGACAGTCTTGCTAAAAATGGTAGTATGCTACTTGGTTTGTTTCTACTTTAATATGTGCATATGTTTCTTTTAACATATCGCTTATACATATTAGTAGAGCTCTTAGGATCTTTGCTTGATTACCAGCGTTGTGATGGCAGTCACACTAGTGGGGGCTGGGTAGTCTATAAGCAACATCCTATACAGGTCCCTGGTCGTAGGATTATCGAGATGGGCCATCGATACTCCGGAGTAGACTGGTGTATACGTTTCTCATCCCAGCATGGGGAGATGGTCTGTCCCACAGCCATCAGTACATCGTACTGGAGATAGTATGTAGGTGCTCGTTAGGTTACGAGTACACCGGACAGGACTCGCCGGAAACTGCCGGTTGGTACTATACCCATCGTCAGATAGCAGTACCCAGGTGACATGAGTACATCTTAGTCCGTCGACTTGGCATTGCTACTTCGTATCGAGTGTGTTCCCACTGTACTTAGATTGCTACCCTACCACGGCTCAAAGGAGTCGTGCAAACAGGTAGTAGTTGGGTGCAGTCCCGAAGCACTTGGAGGCAGTGGCGGTTAGACAAGATTCATATCTCCCGGTATTAGGGGTTGATATCGCGCTGTGCATGGAGAGCCATTACGCAAAGTCCCTGGCCAGGGCAAGCGAGATTTACTGGTAGGTGCTCCAGTAGTTTCTCAAGGTGTAATGGGCTTCACTCCGACACGACTTATACCGCTATTGGGGGTCTGACGTTTACCGCCCCTAGGCCCGATATGCGATAGTCCTAGACGAACAGACCGGACTGTACGGAGATTGTTACATACATGCTCAGTAGGAGTTCGGATGGGTTTCCTCATCGTCCTTCTTATCGACATCTACCTGGGGACCGTTACGTACAGCTAGTACCGCTTACGGCCTGTGGTTAAACCCACTGCCAGTGTAGTGTCGAGTCTTTAGAGTCCCACACAGAGAGTTTCCCTGCACCGGGCAAAAGGTGTAGAGGCCGTATGGTTTTACGGCAGGGCCGCGATCACTTACGTATATTTGTGCACGTACTATGATCGGGCAGATAATACTAGCGGGCTTTGGTTTAAGCCAGATTCTAGTATTATACAGATGGATTTATTCAGTCAAAGATTATCCGTGTTTTTCGGAAATACGGATGGGTGGGGCAGTCTCGTAATTTCTCAGGAAGCTTCTAAAAGAAGGTGACTCATTTATGTTTATTTCCTTTTAGGATTTAAACTAAATGAGGTGGAGGATGAGATGTTTGTTTACATTAAATGCTTAATGACTCATGACGTGATTCACCCTTAGAATTAAATGAAGCATGCTAGATATTATCTTGATATTATCAAGAGAGATATTATTATGCTTCATATTATTCTAGCATGACTATTATTCATTTGATTATCACAAAACACTTCTCTCTCCTCAAGTCTTCATCTTCTTCATGAAACCCTAAAAGCTCTCATATGTTGAGAATCCTAGGGTTTAAAGTGACTAAGTAATCTATCTAAATACTCTACACCCTCTAGGACTTCTAGATTAGCAAACTAGAAGCCGTAGTTATCTCAAATTCGAGATAGGAGCTCGGACTATAGACTCTCGGGTGGATCGTCTTTGACTCGAGGAGGCCGTTGAGGTACCCATGTTCCATAGAACCGACGAGGTGTGGAGTACAGCGATGAAGACCCGAAGGACTTGTAACGTGAGGTATAACTTTGAATCCGAATAGTTAAACCTCTCGTGGTTTGTTAGTAATGGTTTAGATATGATCCGTGTGCTCAAGTCCATGTTACGAAGCTTTGATAATTGTTTTTCATATATTCCGCCTTCCCGCGTACACGTGGGGTGCGTGACATGGACTTACAGTGGTATAAGAGCCTACTAAACCTTTACTAGCTTGTTAGCAACTAATTAGAACTTCGATCGTCGGAAAAACACGAAAACATAACCCCGCTTCCCTAATGTTTCTGTCGATTTTAAACTTGTCGAAAAAATTATTTCAGAAGTATGAAAATTCACAGCAGGGAATTCTAAGAATACTGGAGAAATATGAGTTGCTAACTCTGTGAGACGACCGCGGAAGTGCAGCGGATTGGTGCAATACGCCACGGATTCACTGCCGAGTCGACTCCGAGTTGACTCGTATTTACACAGTTTGTATTATTTTTGGGTGTTTTGTTTTCCTGTATTTTTTGTTTCTGTCCAGGTCTTTTCAGTGCTGGCTTGCATTTGGGGTAGACACGGAAAAGGGTTGTCGATCGAAATTCTAAGTTATTTGCTAATCGGGTTATTTGATGTGTTCGTAAACCTCCGCTAATTGCTAGTATGTCGGTTAGTTGGGGGTTGCACATTTCTGTAATGGATATATTGGTTTGTGTATATGAACTTCATTGGATCGTCGTGGATGAATATCCGGGGATGTGAGATGAGAGTTTTTTATCTTTCATTCGATGTAAATTGTAATATGTCGTAATATTCTTTTGCGGGGCACATCCGGGTTGCGGTTGTAGCCACCGTTGTATTATTTCATTTACTGTTTTTTGCTCTTAGGATAGACCCAAGACGGGGTGCACAAACTACCGGGTACTTTGAAGTGTTTAATGGCCTACTCACGTCGTTGAGGGAGACTGTTTCACTTCTGGTACTAGGCGGGTAGTTTGCCGCATCCGTAGGGGTCTAGGGTGGGGTTTGGCTATTCATCACGACCGTGTAATCCATTTTTTGTTGCAGGCTCAAATGAAACGCAGATTCCTAGTATATCCAATATGTTCATCTGTGATCTGAAATGTACAATATCTATATATGATATCTAGTAGGCGTTGCTTATGTTTTGCATCCGCGCTAGCCCAGCCCCCGCTCTGTCGTTAGTTAAATAACCTAACGGGTGAATGAAGGGACCCAGTGGTGAATGCGGATGGTATAAGCGGACGTTGTATTTTCGTTGTTTTCTACAATGATAGGATAAATGATGGGACACATTATATTAATGCAAAGAAAACAAACCAAAACTGAATCGTTGGAACAAATTTAAAAGAAACCACTCGGTTATTTTAAAAGAGCAGAATTTTTAATTGCGGAGCTTTAACCACTCCTTTTTTTAAAAAAAGCTATCAGGTTCCTTCAGTTATATCGAGTTCATTACGTTCACGGTTTCGCCAAAACCAGTCGTAGCCCTCCGTCATTTCATATGAATGGTCAGTAGTATTCAAGCTATGTTTGTTTGGCCCTTAGTCAAGACATAGTGATTGGTAGCTGCTGGGGTGTTCACATGTAGCATAGATAAATGCGTTGGTTTGGGACAGTCGTATTACTTTGTTGGCCCTTAGTCAAGAGTATATACGGGTGGGTTCAAATCAACCTGGATAATGACGGGTAGAACTTGACATGTGACTTATGATTTGTTGGCCCTTAGTCAAGATCATAAGAGCATGGGGCAAAAATCTACATCGGGAGTTTCTAAAGAAACTGAAACTTGCTGGTATTGCATACCATTTGGAGTTTGATTATGTTGGTAGGATTCTTTCAGTATTATCACACGATGATATTTGGATCCCGATCCTACTGTGAGTATATGCTGCTCATCAGGAGATTCATCACTTAACGATCAATGCTATAAACCAAGTAGGTGTCTAGAACAGTGTCAGCGGGGCTACATCTCCAGGGAAAAGAGATTATTTAATTAAGGAACTTCACGAAAACGTCGTAAAACCTCCCTCGAAGTACCAACACTAGCCTGGCTGAACGGTTAAGTAAGTATTGTACGGTGAGATCAGTCCTGACTAATTCTTCTTTTATGGTTTGAGGAAGGATTCAAGAAACAGTGGGAGCCATCCAGTTTAGATAAATTAAAAACCAATCTAAACTTGCAAGAGTATCATGCTAAAGTGTTTTCTTCTCTCTCTCAACTGCAGCGACCCTGTGACCATGGCCAGGTTACATCTAGATAATAAGTTGACTGAATCTGACTTTTATGACTGGCAAAATTCTGTCCAGATGTCCATTTCCTATGACAAGCTGGACCACCCTATTACTACTCAAGCCCCCGCCGTCCCAGGTCCAGTTTCCACCGTCGCGGATATGGATATCTGTCAGACAAGGGAAAAGGACAGTGCGAATGCCAAGTGCCTCATGTTGGCTTCAGTTGATGGTGTATACCAGAAGCAGCACGAGAAGATATACTTAGTTTCCATCTTCCTCCATAACAAAGATTTATATAGAGAGCAATCTCGTATCGCATGATATGAGACCTCGAACGAATTGTTTCAAGCGAGGTTGGCTGTCGACTCATCTGTAAGGGACGACGTCCTTACGATGACTAGCTATATTGATAAGCTCACGGACCTGGAGACCACGTTGGGAAACAGGTCATATGCTGACTTATTTCCACAGTCCCTACCCTCTACTTACACCCTGAACGAAACCAGGGAGACACCCGCTCTGCTTAATGGGGGACCTTCTTCTTCTGCATCCAGGGCGAAAGCAAAGGGTGAAAAGAAGAAGGCCTCCACAAAGCCGATATACGGTGTCAGTGAAGTAGAAGGAAAGGGAAGAGCAAAAGTTTCGGGACTTAGTGTAGGGAAGGAGAGATATTCCTATTGTTATGGGAAGGGGCATTGGCAGAAAGATTGCAGGGCTTTGGAAGCCAGTAGCCAGGATTGGAAGCATGTTGTGGCTTCGGCCTCGGGTGTGTTTGTAATTGAGAACCGTTTGTCAATTAACTCTACTTCCTGGGTAGTAGATACCGGATCAGGATCTCATATCTGTAATTCGTTACATGATTTGAGAAACCGTAGAGTTATCAGGGTAGGTGATATGTCTCTCAGAGTTGCGAACGGAATGAGCATGGACGCTGAATCCGTGGAGGAATATCGCCTAGGACTGACAAGTGGGCAGATATTGATTTTACGTAACTGTTTATATGTACCTAGTTTGACTTGTAATATCATATCAGTATCCTCACTTTCTAGAGAGGGATATGATTTTACATTCGTAAGCGATGTAGTAAACATCCACCTGAATCAAGTTCTGATTGGGTCCGGTACATTAGATAACGATATATACGTATTAAATCAACCTCAGGTTTTCAATGTCCAGAACACACTTAAAAGAAAGTCTCCAGAAATAAATCAGGCTTTCTTATGGCATTATAGACTAGGTCACATCAATGAAACACGGTTGACTAAGTTACATAGAGAAGGATATTTGAATCCGTTCGAATATCAATCTTATGCTACTTGTGAATCTTGTCTCATGGGAAAGATGACAAAGACTCCGTTTACTGGACACGGAGTAAGAGCGAGTGAGCTCTTGGGACTCGTACACAGTGACGTGCGCGGTTCAATGTTTATACATGTAAGAGGTGGTTATTCCTACTTTATTACTTTTACGGATGATTTCTCTAGGTATGGACATATCTTCTTGATGAAATATAAATCCGAGGCCTTTGAGAAATTCCGGGAATATAAGAATGAAGTGAAAAAACAGACAAGCAAAAGTATCAAGACACTGAGATCTGATCGAGGTGGTGAATACTTAAGTGCCGAGTTCCTGGGATACTTAAAAGAGAATGAAATTCTCTCTCAGCTTACTCCTCCATACACACCACAACACAATGGTGTATCGGAAAGGCGGAATCGAACCCTATTGGATATGGTTCGTTCCATGATGAGTAAGGCTGAGTTACCGCGATCTTTCTGGGGTTATGCACTAGAATCAACTGCATATCTTTTGAACCAGGTTCTAACCAAGACTATGCCTACTACACCATATCAGATGTGGAGTGGGAAGAAACCCTGTCTTAAACACTTTAGGACATGAGGATGTCCAGCTTTTGTTAAAAAGCAGCATACGGACAAGCTCGAGGCACGCTCAGTACAGTGTAAGTTTGTGAGATATCCAAAGAACTCTAAGGGGTATTATTTCTATTACACAGAGGAACAAAAGGTTTTTGTTTCTCGTCATGCCCACTTCTTGGAAGCTGAAATTTTAGAAAATCAGAAGAGTGGGAGCGCAATAGAATTGGAAGAAATTCCAGAACCACAAGCTATTACTGTAAGTATGGTAGAACCAGAAGTTTCAGAAGAAAGGGACATTCCAGCGCCTATCTGCAGAAGTAGTAGGCAGTCTCATCCGTCCGAGAGATACTATGATTTTCTCATAGACGGGGATAGAGAAGATTGCATCATTGACAATGATGACCCTACTAGCTTCCAGCAAGCCATTCAGAGTGGCGACTCAGTAAGATGGCTGGATGCAATACGGACCGAAGTGGAGTCCATGTACACTAAAAAAGTATGGACTTTAGACATTGCTCCAGATGGGGTAAACCCGTAGGATGCAAATGGATCTTCAGAAAGAAGATTGGTGTAGATGGACAGATTGAAACCCATAAGGCTAGACTTGTTGCAAAGGGCTTTCGTCAAAGACCTGGTTTGGACTATGACGAAACCTTTTATCCAGTGGCTATGCTCAAATCTATTCGGGTCCTTCTTGCCATTGTTTCCTTCCATGATTATGAGATCTGGCAGATGGACGTAAAGACGGCTTTTCTAAATGGTAATTTGGAAGAATGCGTCTATATGGATCAGCCAGAGGGATTCATTCAGAGTGAGAGCAGCGGTAAAGTATGCAAGTTGCTTAAGTCCATTTATGGGCTAAAGCAGGCATCGCGGAGTTGGAACATCTGTTTTGATGATACTGTCAAAGAATCCGACTTTATCAAGAATCCAGATGAACTATGCATATACAGTAAGATTGTAGGGAGAGTTGTAGTATTTCTCGTCTTGTAAGGGGATGGCATTCTCCTAATAGGAAATGGTATTCCTATGCTACAGTCAGTCAAAGGATTCTTGTCACAGAAGTTCTCCATGAAAGACCTGGGTGATGCCACCTATATTCTGGGGATCCAGATCTATCGTGATAGATCAAAGAGAATGTTGGGACTTTCGCAGTCCAGGTACATAGACACCATATTGAAAAGATTCAGTATGGAAGATTCTAAGCGCGGTAACCTACCGGCTTGTCACGGAATCACCCTCTCGAAAGAGATGTCTCCCGAGACTGATTTGGAAAGGGCTCGCATGTCGATTATACCCTACGCTTCTGGAGGGTTCCTAGGCACTCTAGTAGAGTCTCACAAGGCATCAACCATGCTAATTTCAAATTTTACGGGTGCCGAGAAACCCTAATACGGATCGTTAACTAGAATTTTAGGCGAATCAACGAGCTAGTTAACAACTTAACTAAAGTGTAACGGAAATACAACCTTTGTAGATCCGGTCCTCCACCTCCATAGCTCCACAATGAAGTCTCCTCGCTGTCCAAATGGAAACCCGGGCTCTAGTGTCGGCTTCATCGGAGAATGGACGGGCTAGGTCATCGACTACGACGCCGAAGATGATCTACGTCGAGGCATCACAAGATCAAGCTCCCACTTCACCAAGTCATGAAACTTGTGAAGAAAACACACTCTACTACTTGGCAAGAGGTAGAGGATGAAGAAATAGGAAGTGGGTTCACTTTAGAATTGGATTTCTCACTCATTTCATCAAGCACCATTGATGGAATCAAGGTTCTTCATCTTGAAGAAGAAGAAGAAGAAGATGATAATGTTATGATAAGTATTATCTAAAATGAATAATAAAATCAATACTTATCATATGCTAACCTTAGTTAGGTGTAGAGAATAGACTAGGGTTAAGTGGAATGGTTAGGGTTAAGCATGAGACAAAATGGTCACTAAGTCAAAGCTTCATGAAGCTTCATAATACAAACAAAGTTAGCAACCATTTTTCTCATTATGCTTTTCATTTTCCATAAAGAATAAATCAATAAATAAATGAATAAGAAAATGAAAGGAAAACCCTAACCATTACACAACCATGGTTTAATCTTTACACATGCTCAAGTTAGCATGTATCATCAAACATGATACAAACTTGTGTACAAAAGTATATCACATATACAATGTGCACAATCCATAATGAGAAAATCCATTTAAAGTGAACCAATACTAGTTAATGCAAAGTAATATATCAAATATATAATTATGCATTAAATCATCAAATCAACACTTGATTTAACGATCCGGTCATATCACATATAACCGACTAGTATCCAATGTATCGGTTTATCGAATCAACCCTCGATTCGATAACTAGGTTATATCGCATATAACCATTCGATACATTCATCGCGAGAATAGAATACGGTATCACATACACGCATTATTCTCGGTCCCGCACATATCTCATATGCGCTCCTATTTCGTTTCGCTTGAGCCAGGAAACCTCTGTGTAGGACTCTAAAGACTCGTCAATACGCCGGCAGCAGGTGATGATCATATCAAACACCCATAAGCCGCAAGCGGTCTGCTAAACGTAACGGCCACCCGGGTATTGAGCGATCAGAAGATCGACGAGCAAGCCCGCTCACACTCCTGTGAATCCAACCAGTAACACTTACCGTACAGTCCGGTCTGATCGTCTGATATGTCGCATATCTCGCCTAGGGGTGGTAAACGTCAGACCCCAATAGCTCGATAAGTCGTGTCGATATGAGGTCTATAACAGTTCGAGAAACTACTGGTAACACTTACCAGTATATCTCAGCAACCCTGGCCAGGGATTTCCGGTTATAGCCAATCGAACACAGCGCAACATCAACTCCCTATACCGGGAGAGACGAATCCCCTCCTATCGCTCATTGCCTCCATGTGATTCGGGACTGTACCCAAAAACCACCGTTTTGCACGCCCTCTTGGACGTGGTAAGATGGAAATCCAAGCACAGTGGGAACCACACAAGACTCTATGACGATCTCGGGTCAACAGACTACTCTGTACCAGTGTCACCAGAGAACTGCCATCTGACGTAAGGTATAATACCATCTGGGAGTTCTCGGCGAGTCCGTCCAGTGTACCCAGTCTCCACTGAGCACCCGTATATCATCTCTGATGTCAAACACCAATGGATATGGGATCATCCATCGTCCATTTGTATGGGTCGAGAAGGTATACGCTAGTCTACTTTGGTATATCGATGCCCCGTCTCGATATACCCACGACTAGGGACTTTGAAGGATGTACTTATGGACTACCATGTCCCCACTAGTATGATCCGCATCATAGTCCAGATAGTCAAGTACACATCCTAAGGGCTTTACCAACATGTATCAGAGAGACAATCAGTATACACATTAAGGTAAAGTGCAACCAGATAGCACACTATCATGTCGAGCAAGAAAGTCCTCCCTATATATGTCCCAGCATCCACTACAATATACATCCTATGTACAGTAATGGCCTCTAGGGCATACATATAACTAACAATCTCCCACTTGCACTAGGGCCATCTGTAGCAGTGGTTGCAGTATCTCATACTCAACTATCCCAAAAAAATCTCTCTCTGGGAATAGGCCTTCGTGAGTGGATCCGCCGTGTTGTCCTCTGAGTCTACTCTCCTAATCTCGATCACCCTGGAGATCAACCATCTCCATGATCAGGTGATACTGCCTTAGAATATGTCTGGATCACTGATGGGACGGGCGCTCCTTGGCATAAGCCACAACTCCATTGTCACACAATGGGAGGAACATAGTTCATCTCATGAACCAATATACACCCAAACAGCCTCTTTGGTAGCATCTTAAGTAGCGATGTATCATGCCTTTATCTTCTAGTATGTCACAGTATCTAGCTTGGAACTCTTCCAACATACCGTCCCTTTACTGAGGGTAAAGACAATGCCTGTGACTGACTTTCAGTCGTCTTTATCACCCTGGAACCCTTCCAGTGATTCTCCCCAGGATCGATTGATACCATCTCACTACAACTAGTGAGAATCCTAACATCCAATTAGATCTATCTCATAGATCCAAAACCCAGAATTTAGGAGGTATCACTTTGATCCTATATGGAGAATCCTTGTGATAGGCGGAGATTGACCGAGCGTAGCATAGGAAACTTCTTCCCTATCAAGAGCATGTCATCCACGTACTCTACGAGGATCGGCACTATACTCCCCACTACCCTTTTGTTTATACAAGGTTCATCTACCATTTTGATGACGTCAAACTCTTTGACTAACACATCAAAACAGATGTTCCAACTCCGCGATACCTGCTTTATCCTATAAAGCATCTTGTACACGTTTCCGCTGCTCCCACTGTCTACGAAGCCCTCTGGCTGTGTACTTATAGACGTTCTTTTCTAAAATATCATTTAGAAAAGCAGTCATGACACCCAACCACCAGATATCGTAGTCATGGTATGTAGCCGTGGTAAGTAGGATCTGGATGGACTTAAGCATAGCCACTTGAAAAGGTTTCATCATAATCCACGCCTGGTTGATGACGAAAAGCTTTAACAAGTCCAGCTTTGAAAGTCTCAACTTTTCCATCTACACCAAGTAATCTTCTCAAGATATACTTGCTCCTGATGGGGATTTAACCCTTCAGATATAGCAACCAAAGTCCATACTTTGTTGGTGTATATGGATTCCATCTCAGATCACTAAGCATCCAGCTATTCTTACAGAGTCTCTACTCTCGATGGCTTGCTCGAAACTAGTTGGGTCATCATCTCATGATGCAATCCTCGCTCCCACTGTCATAGAGAAACAGAAGTATCTCTCAGGTGGGTGAGGAACCCTACTAGATCGGCGGAGAGGCTGAGGTTCGTTGGTATCTACCGAATCCTTTGGTTGTACCAAATCATCTGCTGTAGTTTGCATAGCTGGAACCTTTCCAGTTCTACATAACTGACCTTGCCTCGAGCTTGTCCGGATTTTGCATTTAGACATAGGCCGGACAACCCCAAATCTTAACTAACTTAAGATATGGGCTCTTCCCTTTCCATATCACATATGAAGTGGTAGGCTACTGATTTGATTCGAACCCTATTCAATAGGTATGCAGCTTCTCATGCGCATAACTCCCAAAAGGAAATAGGTAACTCAGTAGTACTCATCATAGAGCACACCATATCACATAGGGTGCTCCTGCTTCGCCCCGATACACCGGCGTACTGTGGTGTATACGGAGGAGTAATGCTGAGAGAGAATCTCATTCTCCTTTAGAATAATCCAGGATTTTCGTGCTCAAGTATTCTCCTCCTTGATCTCATCAAAGGACATAATACTTATACCCGTATTAGTTCTCTACTTCTAACTTATATTCTGTGAATTTCTCAAAAGGTTCGGACTTGTGTTTCAACAAGAACATAGATCTGAATCTCGAGAGATTATCAGAGAATGTAATGAAGTACAAAGAACCGGTCTTGGCATGTGTAGACAGGGGATCTACATACATCAACATGTATCATCCCAAGAGTTCACTAACTCTTTCTCTGTTTCCTGCAAACGGAGCTATGGTCATTTTATCTCTGTGACATGACTGGCAAGTTTCACAAGATGTAAATTCAAACTGATTTAAATATGCATCTACATGTAACTTAAGCTAGTCGGGTCACATTGATATGACCTAGTCTACAATACCTCAAGTAGGATTCGTTCATTTCTGAACTCTTCCTCTTGTGTGTGTTCCGTATAGTAAGAACTGTAGTTTGATTTAGAACATCAATGCTTTTAGATAACGTGCCTGATCCGATCAACTTTTGATATAGGAAATGTTCAAAACATTATCCAACTATACAAAATTTTATCATTTCTTTACTAATAAAGAGATTGATATGATTTTGTATATCAGGTTCGGTATCTAATAACATTCGTTCAGAATCAATGTATTTGGAATACAGGGTGACAGTGACCAACAGACTTGGCTGCAACACTTGCCCCATTTTCTGTCTCATGAAACTTATCACCCGTTCTCAGTTTTTCTACCTATCTGTAGCCCTATGTAACAGATTACATATCTGGGATCCTGATCTGGTATCACATACCCAGGACGTAGAGGATACAGAGAAACAGTTCTTTGTAATGAGCACACCCGAAGATGATGCATCAGCATGCACTCTCTTCGTTTGGGCGGCACGGGAATTCTGGTATTCCCCAATTTCCTACTCTGTCTTATAACAATTATAAGTTGGAGCGGGACCAACGTTCTCCAGCTCAGTATAACAAGCGGGTTCGGTCAATAATCCGTATTATTATCTTGATTAAGGCGTGATATGGTCGCTACCAGGAGAGAGAGAGAAGAAAACACTCAGCGTGCGCTCTTGCAAGATCAGATTGGTTATTATTTTATCTAATCAGGATGGCTCCCACTGCTTTTTATCAAATCTTCCTTCAAACCCTAAAAGGAAAGACTAGCCGGGATTAATTACACACTACAAGTTCGCCAATCTTTCAGCCAGGCCAGTGTCGGTACTTTGAGGGAGGTCCCCCGTGCTTTCGCACGAACCTAATTAATGTAAACCTCATTTTCCCAGAGGCGTAACCCCGTTGACACCTTTCTAGACACCTACTTGATCGGCTAATTGTAATGTGTAAAACTCTCCCAGGAGTAACAATTACTCGCAGCGGGTATCGGGATCCAACTATCTCATAGAAGGTATGCAATCTCATTGCAAATTTCAACACTTGAAATTCCCGATAATTTTGCCCCTAGCACCCTATGACTTTGACGGAGGTCAACAAACCATAGGCTGCTAGTCAAGTTCAACCCGTCATTTCTTGATCGAATTAAACCCACCCGCACGACTCTTGACGGAGGTCAACAAGGCCGCACGACTACCCTAATCCAATCTGCATCATATGCATAAGCAGATAAATACTAGTTAGCTACCGCACACTACGCCTTGACGGAGGTCAACAAACGTAGCACGAATACTAAATAGGACTTATCTGAAATGACGGAGGGCTACGACAGGTTTTTGTGAAAACCTATTGCGTAATGAACTTGATATCGTTGTAGAATCAAATGATTTTAAAATGGAGTGCTTTTGAGGCTTTTCTAGTTTTGCTAAAGGAGTCACTCCCGGTGAAGGGATCGTCGGTCCTTTCCTCGTCGAATGAGGTGCGGGATATATCATATATATCACTGTGCAAAGCAAAAACACTTAAAAGCAATCAAAAGACAAACCGAGTGTGTAGCATCTGCCAGTTATTGCTAAAGGAGTCACTCCCGGTGAAGGGATCTTGGTCCTTTCCTCATCGAATAAGGTGCAGGATATATCATATATACCGCTATGCAAAGCAAGAACTGTAGCTACCTGTTTTATTTTGAAATTCGATTCTACAACATCTTAGGTTTCTTTTCTTTCATCAATCACATTAATGAAGTCCCATCATTTAAGTACCTAAACATTTCAGATAAATACGACGTACACTTATGCCATCCGCATTCGCCTCGATGTCCCCTCGTGCACCGTTAGGTTAGGTAACCAACGGCAGAGTGGGGCAGGGCTAGCACGGGTGTAAAACATAAGTAACGCCTATATAATATATCATATATACTATATAAAGTATCCATCACAGAACATCACATGATCACATCACAGATATCGCAGCAGAAGAAACATATGAAATATTGGATATACTAGGACGTCCGTGTTTTCAATATGAGCCAGTATAAAACACGGATTCCACGATCGCGATGAATAGCCAAACCCACACCCCTAGACCCCTACGAGAGCGGCAAGCAACCCTACCAATTCTAGAGTTAGGAGACCCGGACTCGACTCCTCGAGTTGGTCTCCCACTGGACTCCAGAACCCGGTTACTTGTGCTCTCCTCCTTGGGTCTATCCTAGTGCGGAAAAGTAAATAATATACAAAAGGTGACATCTTCCGCAACCTGGAAGTGCCCCAATAAAAGAATATTACATACAAGTTTTTACATGAATGAAAATGAAAAACACTCATCTCACATAAAAAAAACCCCGGCTATTCAAACATGACGATCCAATATAACATATCCAGCAACACATAACATCACATGTCATCAACGTAAGTAAATATGCGCATCCCAATTGTCGTTGACATATAGCAACGAAACCGGCGATATCGCATATTACACTTATGGTCACAGAAAAGAAAGTGTAAAACTACAACAGTTGGAATCCGCAACCTGCATAGACATCGCATGCCTAATCAAATGAATTCCTTTGACATCGCATGCCTAACAATTATAAACCCCGCATTTTAGTCTCAAAATCGAAAACTCTTTTCAATATCAAGTCGGGAAATTCAACAAGATTCCCGACATCCTGATCGAATGCTCGTCGCAAACTTTAGTAGGCGGCCGCACCCCTGACGCCGTCGACGAAGTGCACCAAGGCGGAACACCGCTGCCGCGAGCACCCTAACGGATGCTTTCGATGACGGGGTTCTCCTACAGTCACTTGGTCGGGGCTATGGAGTGAGGCTGTCTATTAAGTTTACCCGGCGAGTATCCGCGTACGCTACGTGATTGCGACGGACTTTTGATCACATCAAAATTCCGTAGCAACCGATCCAGTGAGACTAAACTGCTATGTTTATAATATTCATTCAGTTATCTCATAACTTATTGTGAATTCCAATTATTGTATCCCATTCCAGATAAATAGAAAATGTTAAACTTTTCGATCGAACAGTCAAACACCCAAGTTTTCCCGATACAGATCAACACATGAAACAAGTCTAAAAACATTCAGTTCGTGCCTCAGTACCAACGGTCCAGCCGTAGAAGGGTCAAGCCAACGCCTCACATGTGGCACGCCGTACTGCCCCAAACCCGAAGGTTCAAAGGGCAGTTCAAGACGGTCACATAATCGAGTTAAGGTTTGTTGTCTTCTAGAGGGTCCATCGAGTTACTTGCACTACTTAGAACGTCTTTAAACCACGGAAAAATCCAACACTTGGAAATTTCCCGACAGGGAAAAATTGGGTATTTATATCCGGTCGAACTTTTTAACATATTCAAAAATTATCCGGAAAGCCAAATAGACAAAGTTAAATAATCCGATCGATTCATCGAATCCCCAAAACAACCCCAGAAAATTCAACTCTTGAATAAATATTAAAAATTCCCAGAAAACTCAACACCTGAAAACATGAATTACTGTACAAAAATTAAACAGTGATAAGATATATTGGCCGCGGAACCGCCGCAGAAGCCAAGTTTCTGCCGCGGTTCCGCCGCACTGTAGCAGCTTCACTCGAAAAATTTTGCATCGTAATTCTTATTTTTTCCTGCTGAATTTTTTAAGAATTTTTAATCTGGAAAAAACCCATTTTTTAGAAAAAGTCCAGAGAGCACTTTGATGTTAGGGTTTCGGGTCGATCGGGTTTCAAACTTCGTCTACGCGTCGCCTAAGGCTCTAGCTAGGCTCTGATACCACTGGAGGGTTCCTAGGCACTCTAGTGGAGTCTCACAAGGCATCAACCATGCCAATTTCAAATTTTACGGGTGCCGAGAAACCCTAATACAGATCGTTAACTAGAATTTTAGGCGAATCAACGAGCTAGTTAACAACTTAACTAAAGTGTAACGGAAATACAACCTTTGTAGATCCGGTCCTCCACCTCCATAGCTCCGCAATGAAGTCTCCTCGCTGTCCAAATGGAAACCCGGGCTCTAGTGTCGGCTTCATCGGAGAATGGACGGGCTAGGTCATCGACTACGACGCCGAAGATGATCTACGTCGAGGCATCACAAGATCAAGCTCCCACTTCACCAAGTCATGAAACTTGTGAAGAAAACACACTCTACTACTTGGCAAGAGGTAGAGGATGAAGAAATAGGAAGTGGGTTCACTTTAGAATTGGATTTCTCACTCATTTCATCAAGCACCATTGATGGAATCAAGGTTCTTCATCTTGAAGAAGAAGAAGAAGATGATGATAATGTTATGATAAGTATTATCTAAAATGAATAATAAAATCAATACTTATCATATGCTAACCTTAGTTAGGTGTAGAGAATAGACTAGGGTTAAGTGGAATGGTTAGGGTTAAGCATGAGACAAAATGGTCACTAAGTCAAAGCTTCATGAAGCTTCATAATACAAACAAAGTTAGCAACCATTTTTCTCATTATGCTTTTCATTTTCCATAAAGAATAAATCAATAAATAAATGAATAAGAAAATGAAAGGAAAACCCTAACCATTACACAACCATGGTTTAATCTTTACACATGCTCAAGTTAGCATGTATCATCAAACATGATACAAACTTGTGTACAAAAGTATATCACATATACAATGTGCACAATCCATAATGAGAAAATCCATTTAAAGTGAACCAATACTAGTTAATGCAAAGTAATATATCAAATATATAATTATGCATTAAATCATCAAATCAACACTTGATTTAACGATCCGGTCATATCACATATAACCGACTAGTATCCAATGTATCGGTTTATCGAATCAACCCTCGATTCGATAACTAGGTTATATCGCATATAACCATTCGATACATTCATCGCGAGAATAGAATACGGTATCACATACACGCATTATTCTCGGTCCCGCACATATCTCATATGCGCTCCTATTTCGTTTCGCTTGAGCCAGGAAACCTCTGTGTAGGACTCTAAAGACTCGTCAATACGCCGGCAGCAGGTGATGATCATATCAAACACCCATAAGCCGCAAGCGGTCTGCTAAACGTAACGGCCACCCGGGTATTGAGCGATCAGAAGATCGACGAGCAAGCCCGCTCACACTCCTGTGAATCCAACCAGTAACACTTACCGTACAGTCCGGTCTGATCGTCTGATATGTCGCATATCTCGCCTAGGGGTGGTAAACGTCAGACCCCAATAGCTCGATAAGTCGTGTCGATATGAGGTCTATAACAGTTCGAGAAACTACTGGTAACACTTACCAGTATATCTCAGCAACCCTGGCCAGGGATTTCCGGTTATAGCCAATCGAACACAGCGCAACATCAACTCCCTATACCGGGAGAGACGAATCCCCTCCTATCGCTCATTGCCTCCATGTGATTCGGGACTGTACCCAAAAACCACCGTTTTGCACGCCCTCTTGGATGTGGTAAGATGGAAATCAAAGCACAGTGGGAACCACACAAGACTCTATGACGATCTCGGGTCAACAGACTACTCTGTACCAGTGTCACCAGAGAACTGCCATCTGACGTAAGGTATAATACCATCTGGGAGTTCTCGGCGAGTCCGTCCAGTGTACCCAGTCTCCACTGAGCACCCGTATATCATCTCTGATGTCAAACACCAATGGATATGGGATCATCCATCGCCCATCTGTATGGGTCGAGAAGGTATACGCTAGTCTACTCTGGTATATCGATGCCCCGTCTCGATATACCCACGACTAGGGACTTTGAAGGATGTACTTATGGACTACCATGTCCCCACTAGTATGATCCGCATCATAGTCCAGATAGTCAAGTACACATCCTAAGGGCTTTACCAACATGTATCAGAGAGACAATCAGTATACATGTTAAGGTAAAGTGCAACCAGATAGCACACTATCATGTCGAGCAAGAAAGTCCTCCCTATATATGTCCCAGCATCCACTACAATATACATCCTATGTACAGTAATGGCCTCTAGAGCATACATATAACTAACAGCTTCTGCGGTAGGCTTTATAATGTATGCGATGTTATGTACTAGACCAGATGTAGCATACGCATTGAGCGTTGTAAGCCGGTATCAGGCAAACTCATGGGAGAAGCACTGGATAGCAGTAAAGAACATTCTCAAGTACCTGAGGAGGACTAAGGAGATGTTTTGGTGTATGGCGGAAAAGACCTCCAGATCAAGGCCTTTGCTGACTCCAGCTTCCAGAGTGACAAGGATGACTCAAAGTCCATGTCGGGTTATGTCTTTACCCTCAATGGAGGGGCGGTCTGTTGGAAGAGTTCCAAGAAGGACACCGTTGCTGACTCGATGATGGAAGCGGAGTATATAGCCGCTTGCGATGCCGCAAAAGAAGCTGTCTGGATGAAGAAGTTCCTCACAGAACTTCAGGTGGTTCCTACCAGTGTTGATCCAATACCTCTGTATTGGGACAACAACGGCGCTATAGCTTTAGCGAAGGAACCCACCCATCAGAAGTCCAGACACATCTTAAGGCGGTATCACCTGATTAGGGAGATCGTAGATCGCCGGGAGATCGAGGTGAAGAGAGTAGATACGGAGAATAACACTGCTAATCCATTCATAAAGGCCATTCCTCAGACGCAGTTCGAGAGACTATTCCAGATGATATGTTTACGATATGCCAGTACATGGCCCTAGTGTAAGTGGGAGATTTTTAGTGTTTATGCCCTAGAGGCCATTACTGTATCATATTAGTTTGTATATTACTTAATGGAAGCTTGGGATATTCACAGTTGTATTGACAGTCTTGCTAAAAATGGTAGTATGCTACTTGGTTTGTTTCTACTTTAATATGTGCATATGTTTCTTTTAACATATCGCTTATACATATTAGTAGAGCCCTTAGGATCTTTGCTTGATTACCAGCGTTGTGATGGCAGTCACACTAGTGGGGGCTGGGTAGTCTATAAGCAACATCCTATACAGGTCCCGGGTCATAGGATTATCGAGATGGGCCATCGATACTCCGGAGTAGACTGGTGTATACGTTTCTCATCCCAGCATAGGGAGATGGTCTGTCCCACAGCCATCAGTATATCGTACTGGAGATAGTATGTAGGTGCTCGTTAAGTTACGGGTATACCGGACAGGACTCGCCGGGAACTGTCGGTTGGTACTATACCCATCGTCAGATAGCAGTTCCCAGGTGACATGAGTACATCTTAGTCCGTCGACTTGGCATTGCTACTTCGTATCGAGTGTGTTCCCACTGTACTTAGATTGCTACCCTACCACGGCTCAAAGGAGTCGTGCAAACAGGTAGTAGTTGGGTGCAGTCCCGAAGCACTTGGAGGCAATGGCGGTTAGACAAGATTCATATCTCCCGGTATTGGGGGTTGATATCGCGCTGTGTATGGAGAGCCATTACGCAAAGTCCCTGGCCAGGGCAAGCGAGATTTACTGGTAGGTGCTCCAGTAGTTTCTCAAGGTGTAATGGGCTTCACTCCGACACGACTTATACCGCTATTGGGGGTCTGACGTTTACCGCCCCTAGGCCCGATATGCGATAGTCCTAGATGAACAGACCAGACTGTACGGAGATTGTTACATACAGGCTCAGTAGGAGTTCGGATGGGTTTCCTCATCGTCCTTCTTATCGACATCTACCTAGAGACCGTTACGTACAGCTAGTACCGCTTACGGCCTGTGGTTAAACCCACTGCCAGCGTAGTGTCGAGTTTTTAGAGTCCCACACAGAGAGTTTCCCTGCACCGGGCAAAAGGTGTAGAGGCCGTATGCTTTTACGGCAGGGCCGCGATCACTTACGTACATTTGTGCACGTACTATGATCGGGCAGATAATACTACCGGGCTTTGGTTTAAACCAGATTCTAGTATTATACAGATGGATTTATTCAGCCAAAGATTATCCGTGTTTTTCGGAAATACGGATGGGAGGGGCAGTCTCGTAATTTCTAGAAGAAGGTGACTCATTTGTGTTTATTTCCTTTTAGGATTTAAACTAAATGAGGTGTTGGATGAGGTGTATGTTTACATTAAATGCTTAATGACTCATGAGGTGATTCCCCCTTAGAATTAAATGAAGCATGCTAGATATTATCTTGATATTATCAAGATAGATATTATTATGCTTCATATTATTTTAGCATGAGTATTATTCATTTGATTATCACAAAACACTTCTCTCTCCTCAAGTCTTCATCTTCTTCATGAAACCCTAAAAGCTCTCATGTGTTGAGAATGCTAGGGTTTAAAGTGACTAAGTAATCCATCTAAATACTCTACACCCTCTAAGACTTCTAGATTAGCAAACTAGAAGCTGTAGTTATCTCAGATTCGAGATAGGAGCTCGGACTATAGACTCTCGGGTGGATCGTCTTTTACTCGAGGAGGCCGTTGAGGTACCCATGTTCCCTAGAGCCGACGAGGTGTGGATGACAGCGATGAAGACCCGAAAGACTTGTAACATGAGGTATAACTTCGAATCCGAGTAGTTAATTCTCTCGTGGTTTGTTAGTAATGGTTTAGACACGATCCGTGTGCTCAAGTCCATGTTACAAAGCTTTGATAATTGTTTTTCATATATTCCGCCTCCCCGTGTACACGTGGGGTGCATGACATGGACTTACAGTTTTTTCTCCCCCGAATCTTTCATATTAGAGCTATTTTTATATTAGTTAGCTCCCTGTAAACTCAAAGTTTAGTAGGACTATTCGTGAGTCACTTGCTTCATTTTAGGTTTATTAATATTTGTTTTGATTTTCTAATGAAGTTCTTTAATATGGGATATTCAATGTATATAACCACACATAGCATACTATCACAATTTAATAATATAGATGTTAGTAGTTGTTTACCCTCTTTAGGACCACCTGCATTTGAACGTTTTAACAAAAGTGAGTTTAAACAAAATAAAGATTTGAGTTTTAAAATTTGACCAAAAGGTCCTGAGTTCGAGATTTCCCATAGGCGCAAGCACCAATGATTAATTACACCATATTATCTAAAGAATTACCTAGATGAGATACCTTGTTAGGTTGCTCAAATCACATCATAGAGATCACATTACAGAGATATAAAATACTTACAAGCAGAGAACAAAACAGAAGAATATGTATATTTTATTCATTCTATTCATGTTTGAGTACAATTTGAATGTAAATTATATCAATATTGCAAAAAGTACGAAAGTTATATGAAAACTTTATTTTAAGAGTTAAGGTATGCACTTGGGGGTATTTTAGTGTTAACTTAACAAAAGTTGATGGGCATTATCCTATGTGGGGGCTGCATCACTTCATTTGAAGTGCAGATGGGACACCATAGGTCGGGTCCACACAATAGGCAAGCAACAAAAGAATTCTTATTATGGGAGGCCTATTTTAGAGCCTCCCGATGGCCGGGAGGGGGTACCAATGCGGCCGGGAGGCCTAATTTAAGCCTCCCAATGGCTTGCCTCAAGGCCAAGTTAGAAACTCTCTATTTGATGAAATTCATTGAACTGAGTTTCCTACACATATCAAGAACGACATATAACATCATTCTCAATGGTTCCGTACAAGCATGAACACATGAATTTTTGTTTAAAGATAAAACATGGTGTTTAACTATGTTTTATAAGAAGAATACAGTGCCTTTTAGCACCGGATTCAGTTTAGGGAGATATGTAACAATCTTGAAATCCCTGTACATTTGTAATAGTTGTAACGACACTAAACTTTCTATACAAATTTTTTCCAAAATACAGAAAAGAATACCCAAGGCTAAGCACAAGCTATAAATTTGATTTGCTTTTGAACAGCAAGAAATAGCTTGTAGCTCATTAGTAAAGCCTTGCACTGCTGTGACATAGCCCCTGTGTTCGAATCCCCCTAACCATATATATTTTTAATTGATTTTTCTTTTAATCTTTTAGAAGCCCAAAGGTTTACACGTGCACTACACGTAAAATGAAAAGTCACAGATTAAACAAACATGTGGAAATTGTTATTTAAGCAGCCTTGGAAACGTGTCACAAATCCAACACCCGACCTCACTGAATTGGCTGGCGAGATATAGGCTTGGGGTCGGCGCCGCCGGGCCCCCCTGTAGAAAATGCTACAAAAATTTTAACCCAGCACCTCTTCGCCTACCTTACTAACCCCATATTGTTTGTTTAGTTTGAAAACATCCAGAGAGTGATAATTCCTCCCTTTATTTCATTTTTAATGCACATTTTAATTCCATTGTTCATTACCATAAACCCTAATTTTCCCTATAAATACCACACCACATTTCACCTCTTCTCATTCAGAATTTCATTACAAAAACTCTCTAAAAAATTCCAAGTCCCAAGTTGTACAAGTGGAGTTAGCAAGAGGCGAAGTTCCGACCATGTTTCGGGGAGATTCCAGCAACGAAACGACGTCTCGATGGTTCCAAAAGCTTTCCCCTTCTCCCTTCTTTCTTAATAGCCAGTAAGTCCCCATTCCTCTCCTCCATCTCTATTCTAAAACTTCTTTTTTTCAAAACTCGTCGGAAGCGGAGTTATTCCGACTCCCGATTCGTTTTTCTTTAAAAACTCCATTTTTATTAAATAATAAAATACCATATTCTCTCATAATATTTAACAAACACAAATAAACACATTAGAAGAAGTTTCATCTCAAAATAATTTATGTTGCAATTTTTATTTCACTTTTACAGTAAAATACCATCATGTTACATACAATAAATACCTTGAACATTCAAAAACCGTTTTTTTAAAAGTGTGTTATTTAATTCCGTACAATTACGCCTCTACAACCCATTTTAGGGAACCCCAATCGGGATGGTGCGGGTTATCGCACATCCTCGGGCCTAGTAGAGCGAGATGCAGACCTCCGCAAGAAGTATTAGATCTCGATGGAATTTTTGATGCAATTTTTAAGAAAATGAGATTTCTACAAAATAAATAAAAATTGTTTTATTAAATGTATAAATATATATATTTATTATCAAAATATCTATTTTAAATATATTATATGGATATCCCATGTTTTCTAAAGCAAAAGAATCACAAGTTCATGAAACTACCATTACAATTCAATACCATTTCAATATTTCATTAAAATATCACATACAATGAAAACTAGGTTCTATTCACTAGAAAACTTAATTTTATAAAAACTATATCTATGAAAACCCTAAAGACGATAAATAAATACTTGAGGTTTATTTTGAAATTATATCAAAACTATTTTACATAAAACCCCTCAAGTTATATTAAATTGCAATAAGGACCCTAGTAAATATAGATTTAAGCGGGACCAGTTCTCTTGAGTCTTAGAGAGCCGGAGAATATGGGTGCTTGCCTATCTAAGGTAGACAACCTAAAAACGGTGTTATCAACACGGTAATTGTCTTGGAAAAAGACACAAATCCTGTCGTCCATATGCAATAGTTACTGATAACTCCAAAACAATCAGGACTTCAATGCTGTTTAAAAGTTTGACTCAGTTCGAGTCATGGTCAAATCTGAATACAATCTAGCTTGAATCCAATTCAAGTATAACTACAATACAACATGAATCCGTTTATACCAGAATTCAATCCATATCAACATGAACATGACTTGAACCGAACCATGGATATACTCTGTTTATATGACTATCCATTTATATCCATTCCGTTTATTGATATTATGGTTTCGGCAAGTCTTCCATTTACTACAAGATAATACAATACAATCACTATAATCAATACAATAAAACATTACAGGGTTTATAAAGGGGTAGACTGGTACGAAACATGTTAAAGGTGGCACGAGGTGGTCACTAAAAGACGTAATTACATCCATGCCGTTGTTCCGTGGTATTATCGATGAAGCCTTGTACTACGGGTTACCAAAGTCCACAGTGTAAGTTGGACTCCTCTCGTATACACTGGTATATTCTGTTTATTCTTCTCCTTCTTTCTTTGGGACTTACTGAGCGATTGTTCGCCGACGACATTCCTATTTCTCTTCTTCTTTGGAATGTTGTCAGGAGGACCCGACTTTGAGGAGTTTGAGACCGGCTAGGAGCACTTGGAGCAGTTCACAAAAGACCCTGAGCATTGACTTTACTTGTACTCATTTTATTTTCGGTTCATGCCATTGTTTAGGTATTACATTCCAGACTTGTATTTATATTTCCAGTTGTATTGTAAAAGAATGTTGAATAAATAAAAGTTGTTGTTTATTCATGTCTCTTGTATACATTTTACCTTATATTGCTTAGTTACGCTTAGCATGTTTACTTCTGAGTAAATACGTCGCGGACCCAGTCGCGTCCCCTTTTCCGTACACCAGGAAGCGGGGCGTGACAGGTTTTGTTGGTGGCCCATGCAGGTCAGTTCTGCATGGACATGCAGGTCAATTCTGCATGAAATCCTAAGCAAAATAACACATGAATCAGCAACTAAAAACATTCTTTACATTTCATATTTCTTGAATCTTACAATTTCATATACTTTGATTCTATCCTAACCCTATTTTTCTTTCAAGATTATGGATTCTCCAAACAACACCAGTACTAATTTCAACAACACTCCACCACCTCTACCGTTTACGCCTACTGTTGCTGCTCCGATCAATGAGCAGACGGTAGTGCTTGAGGCAATCCGAAGTATCCTGGAAGGACAGCAGCAGCAGACTGCTATCTTACTGAACCGTCCAGAAGCGGAAGCGCCCGGAGTAAAGCAATTCCGGGCATTGCACACAAAACAATTTTCGAAAAAAGAGAGCTTTTTAGAAGCTGAAGAATGGGCTAAGAGCATCGAGGATGATCTGGCAGCAGCACAAGTGCCAGAGATCGCTTGGGTACGAGTTGCAAAGCTGCAACTCACCGACAACGCCCGAGTTTGGTGGAAGGCGAAAGAAAGCCGTCTTTCCCAACCTATCGAATTGAGGACATTTCGCGACATGTTCGACGCGAAGTACTTTCCTGAGACTGCCCGATTTGATATGGAGCAGCAATTCATCTATCTACAACAGGGTTCGATGTGGACCAAATCTGTGGATGAGTATGATGCTGAGTTTACCACGCTCAGTAGGTAAGATATGTCTCAATATTCGATTTTCAAATATCACATACTACACAGCTAACAAAAGACCGCAACAGGTTCACGGCACACTTGATACCGACTGCTGAGATCAAGTCTAGACGATTTCAGCAAGGGTTAGACCCGGAGATCCAAGCTGCTTTAGCTACAGGAGATTTCTCAACCCACGACCTAGCCCCGAAATCTGCCCGTCGATATGAGGCAGTGGTGAAGATGAAGGGCAGATCTCAATTTGTCAGAGTGAAGCGCCCTGCCGCTCAGATGGCAGGAGAAGCCTCTTCAAAGCTAACTGTTGAACCCAGGAGACCGGAAGAAACAAATAACCGACCAAGTTTAGATTTTTGCTTCTACTATAAGAGGGATGGACACCTGTGGAAGGACTGTAGGCGCGCAAAAAGCTTATGCTTAGTTTGTGGCGCATTCAATCATGGAATTGGAACATGTCCTTATAGGCGCAACACAGTTCCAACTCACAACACTTATCCGCAGTGGCCAGCCATCCTGGCACCTGCTCCATGACTAGCTCTTCCAGCTCCACCTCCATGTAGACCTCCTGCACAGCCTAATCGCCAATTCCATCAGGCACCGAGGAACATGCCTCGAGGGCAGAGGAACATGCCTCAAGGACAGAGGAATGTTCCTCCAGCTAGAAGGAATATACCCCGGTGTCAGGTTTTCACATTAGCGGCCGTAGAAGCCGAGACTATAGACCAAGGTAACCCTGGTAATTCACTCACATCTTCTTCAATCTTACCAAAACTTTTGCATTCTTTCGTTCTTCCAAATATTTTTTATGCACTACCAATAGTTCTATCACCAAACTTTTCTTGAATCTGTTATACTTTCCTTCTATAAATTTCGAGGACGAAATTTTTAGAAGGAGGGTAGAATATAACAATCCTAAACTTGCTGTGCAAAATATTTCCAAAATACAGAAAGGAATACCTAAGCCTGAGCACAAATTATAAATTTGATTTGCTTTTGAACAGTAAGAAATAGCTTGTAGCTCATTGGTAAAGCCTTGCACTGCTGTTGACATAGCCCCTGTGTTCGAATCCTCCCAACCACATATATTTTTAATTGATTTTTTTTAATCTTTTGGAAGTCCAAAGGTTTACACGTGCACTACACGTAAAATGAAAAGTCACAGATTAAACAAACATGTGGAAATTGTTATTTAAGCAGCTTTGGACACGTGTCACAAATCCCACACCCCACCTCACTAAATTGGCCGGCGAGATATAGGCTTGGGGCCGGAGCTGCCAGCCCCTCCAAGAAAATGCTACAAAAAATTTAACCCAGCACCTCTTCGCCAACCCCACTAACCCCATATTATTTGTTTACTCTGAAAACATCCAGAGAGTGATAATTCCTCCATTTATTTCATTTTTAATGCACATTTTAATTCCATTCTTCATTACCCTAAACCCTAATTTTCCCTATAAATACCACACCATATTTCACCTCTCCTCATTCAGAATTTCATTACAAAAACTCTCTAAAAAATTCCAAGTCCCAAATTGTACAAGTGAAGTTAGCAAGAGGCGAAGTTCCGACGACGTTTCGGGAAGATTCCAGCAACGAAACGACGTTCCGACGGTTCCGAGAGCTTCCCCCTTCTCCCTTCTTTCTTAATAGCCAGTAAGTTCCCATTCCCCTCCTCCATCTCTATTGTAAAACTTCTCTTTTTCAAAACTCGTCGGAAGCGGAGTTATTCCGACTCCCGATTCGTTTTTCTTTAAAAACTCCATTTTTCTTAAATAATAAAATACCATATTCTCTCATAATATTTAACAAACACAAATAAATACATTAGAACAAGTTTCATCTCAAAATAATTCATGTTGCAATTTTTATTTCACTTTTACAGTAAAATACCATTGCGTTACATACAACTTATAATTGTTCAATTTAACCGTATTACCTTTAAATAACTCACGAGGTAATGACCTACCTCCTCAAAACACACATTTTTGATATAGCACGATGAATTTTGGGACTCTAGTTTATGGGAAAATACGAGATTACGAATAAATACCTTGAACATTCAAAAACCGTTTTCTTTAAAAAGCGTGTTATTTAATTCCGTGCAATTACGCCTCTACAACCCATTTTGGGGAATCCCGATCAGGATGGTGCGGTTATCGTATATTCTCGGGCCTAGTAGAGTGAGATGCAGATATCCGCAAGGAGCATTCGATCTCGATGGAATTTTTGATGCAATTTTTAAGAAAATGAGATTTCTCCAAAATAAATAAAAATTATTTTATTAAATATATAAATATATATATTTATTATCAAAATATCTATTTTAAATATATTATATGAATATCCCATGTTTTCTAAAGCAAAAGAATCACAAGTTCTTGAAACTACCATTCCAATTCAATACCATTCTAATATTTCATTAAAATACCACATACAACGAAACCTAGGTTCTATTCACTAGAAAACTTTATTTTATAAAAACTACATCTATGAAAACCCTAAAGACGATAAATAAATACTTGAGATTTATTTTGAAATTATATCAAAACTATTTTACATAAAACCCCCTCAAGTTATATTAAATTACAATAAGAACCCTAGTAAATATAGGTTTAAGCGGGACTGGTTCTCTTGAGCTTTAGGGAGCCGGAGAATATGGGTGCTTGTTGTAGGGTTACTAGGCACTCTCATAAGGGTCTACAAGGAATCAACCATACCCGATTTAAAATTTAGACGTGTCGAACAACCCTAACCAAGATCTTTAAACTAGAGATTAGGCGAAACAAAGCATGTTAAACGCTTTAACATCTAAGAGTTTGGGATTACAACCTTTGAAGTCCGGTCCTTCACTTCATATGCTCCATGTTGTGGTCTCTTCGCTGCGATCATCAAGTTCCCGGACTCTAGAGAGGCTCCACGAAGAGAAAGATGCAAGCTTGCTTCTGATCTTCGATAACTAAGATGATCTACCTTGAAGTTTCTATAACACAAGCTCTCACTCACTAAATGAAGTGAACACCCTAATCTAATTGGCAAGAATAGATTAGGATGATGAAGTAGGAATTTATCTCTCATTTGTTTTCTTAATCTCACTCATTTTCATCACCTCATAAAAAGCTAGAAAGCTTTTCATGCAAGAAGGAAGAAGAAGAAGAAGCTAACTCTTTTGTGATGAATAATGAATAACTCAAGTGTAAGGTTAGAAATGTAACCATGGTATAAGTGAGAAAAACTAACCCTTGTAGAGATTGAACCATGGTTAAAGGGTTGGGTTGGGTTAAACAAATATCTATGCAAAATATCATAACAAATATTTTTGCAAGAAACAAAAGCAAAGCTTCTGGAAACTTCTAGAAAAGATTAACCCAAATCAAACCCTAACCGTGTTTAATTTCCACTAAACATGTTGCATTAATAACCCTAACAAGTTACAATATTATATATCACATATACAATATTTATTGTAACAAAATAAAATAATACAATTAACATATATGGCATATATATCAATGTATTACCCGAGTGAGAAAAAGAATCTTTTAGTGAGCTTATATTAGTTAATGTAATTTAATATATCAAATATATAATTATACATTAAATTATCGAATCAACATTTGATCCGATAATCCGGCTATTTCACAAATAACCGACTAATATATATTCTGTATCAGTTCATCGAATCAACACTTGATCCGATGACCCGGATATATCTCATATACCCGGCCGATATCTCATATCGCGAGAATCTAATACGGTATCACATACACGTATTGTTCTCGGTCCCGCACATATCACATATGTGCCCCTACTCCGTTTTTCCTGAGTCAAGAAACCTCTGTGTAGGACTCTAAAGAATCGTTTATACGCCGGCGGTAGGTGATGATCATATCAAACACCCACAAGCTGCAAGCGGTCAGCTAAACGTAACAGCCACCCAGGTATTGAGCGATCAGAAGATCAACAAGCAAGCCTGTACATTCTCCTGTGAATCCAATCAGTAACACTCCCGTACAGTCCGGTCTCTTCGTTTGATATGTCGCATATCTTACCCAGGGGTGGTAAACGTCAGACCCTAGTAGCTTGATAAGTCGTGTCGATATGAGGTCCATAATAGTTCGAGAAACTACTGATAACACTTACCAGTAAATCTCAGCAACCCTGGCCAGGGATTTCCAGTTATAGCCAATCGAACACAGCGCAATATCAACTCCCTATACCGGGAGAGACGAAACCCCTCCTATCGCTCATCGCCTCCATGTGATTCGGGACTGTACCCAACAGCCACCTTTTTGCATGCCTTCTTGGACGTGGTATGATGGAAATCAAAGCACAGTGGGAATCACACAAGACTCTATGACGATCTCGGGTCTACAGACTAACCTGTACCAGTGTCACCAGAGAACTGCCATCTGACGTGAGGTATAATACCATCTGGGAGTTCTCGGTGAGTCCGTCCAGTGTACCCAGTCTCCACTGAGCACCCGTATACCTTCTCTGATGTCAAACACCAATGGATATAGGATCATCCATCGCCCATCATATGGGTCAAGAAGCGCATACGCTAGTCTACTCTGGAGTATCGATGCCCTGTCTCGGTACTCCCACGACTAGGAACATTTGAAGGATGTACTTGGCGACTACACTGTCCCCACTAGTATGATCTGCATCATAGTCCTGGTAGTCAAGTACTCATCTTAAGGGCTTTATCAACATGTGACATAGAGACAATCAAAGTACATGTTAAGATAAAGAGTAACCAGATAGCATACTATCATGTCGAGCAAGAAAGTCCTCCCTATATATGTCCAAGCATCCACTACAATATACATCGTATGTACACTAATGGCCTCTAGGGCATACATATAACTAACAATCTCCCACTTGCACTAGGGTCATCTGTTGTGGTATCACATACCCAACAATTAGCTGTTGTTGAAGTATCTCATACTCAACCATCCCATAAAAGTCTCTACTGGGAAATAAGCCTTTGTGAGTGGATCCGCGCTGTTGTCCTCTGTGTCTACTCTCCTAACCTTGATCTCCCTGGAGATCTACCATCTCCATGATCAGGTGATACTGCCTAAGAATTATATTTGGATTTCTGATGGGACGGGGGTTTCTTGGCCTAAGCCACAACTCCATTGTCATACAATGGCAGGAACGAAGTTCATCTCATGAACTCATATATATCCAGACTTCCTCTTTGGTAGCATCCTTGGTAACGATGTATCTTGCCTTTAATCGTCTAGTAAGTCACGGTATCTAGCTTGGAACTCTTCCAACATACCGTCCCTCCGCTGAGAGTAAAGACAAAGCCTGCGACTGACATTCAGTCATCCATATCACCCTGGAACCTTTCCAGTGATTCTCCCCAGGATCGTTTGATACCATCTCACTACAACTAGTGAGATTCCTAACATCCAATTAGATCTATCCCATAGATCCATAACCCAGGATTTAGGAGGTATCACCTTGATCCTATATGGAGAATCATTTTGATAAGAGGAGATTGACCGAGCGTAGCATAGGAAACTCCTTCCCTATCAAGAGTATGTCATCCACGTACTCTACGAGAATCACCACCATACTCTCTACTACCTTTTTGTATATACAAGGTTCATCTACCATTTTGATGAAGTCAAACTCTTTGACTACCTCATCAAAACAGACGTTCCAACTCCGCGATACCTGATTTATCACATAAAACATCTTGCTCACGTTTCCGCTGCTCCCACTGTCTACGAAGCCCTCTGGCTGTGTACTTATAGATGCTCTCTTCCAAATCATCATTTAGAAAAGCAGTTATGACACCCAACCGCCAGATATCGTAGTTATGGTATGTAGCCGTGGCATGTAGGATCTGGATGGACTTTAAGCATAGCTTTAAAAGTCTCAACTTTTCCATGTACACCAAGTAATCTTCTCAAGATTTACTTGCTCTTGATTGGGATTTAACCCTTCAGATAAAGCAACCAAAGTCCATACTTTGTTGGTGTATAAGGATTCCATCTCAGATCGCTAAGCATCCAGCCATTCTTACAGAGTCCCACTCCTGATGGCCAGCTCGAAACTAGTTGGGTCATCATCTCATGATGCAATCCTCGCTCCCACTGTCATAGAGAAAACCGAAGTATCTCTCAGGTGGGTGAGGAACCCTACTAGATCGGCGGAGAGGCTGAGGTTCGTTGGAAACTATTGAATCCTTTGGTTCTACCAAATCATCAGCTGCAGTTTGTATAGTTGGAACTCTTTCCAGTTCTACCTCATGACCAATAATTTCTTCACAAGAAATTCCCTTTCACAAAGGTGGCATGCTGAGAAACAAAACATCTTTTGTTTCTCAGTTTGGTAGAAGATATTCCCTTGCGAATGCTTAGGATATCCAACAAACTTCCACAAAACTGACCTTGCCTCGAGCTTGTCCGGATTTTGCTTTTAGATATAGGTCGAACAACCCCAAATCTTAACTTACTTAAGATATGGGCTCTTCCCATTCCATAACACATATGAAGTGGTAGGCAACTGATTTGTTTGGAACCCTATTCAATAGGTATGCAGCTTCACAAGTGCATAACTCCCAAAAGGAAATAGGAAACTCAGTAGTACTCATCATAAAGCGCACCATATCAAATATGGTGTGATTGCTCCGCCCCGATACACCGACGTGCTGTGGTGTATACGGAGGAGTAATGGTGAGAGAGAATCTCATTCTCCTTTAGAATAGTCCAGGAATCCCGTGCTCAAGTATTCTCCTCCTTGATCTCATCAAAGGACATAATACTTATACCCCTTTTTGGTTCTCTACTTCTAACTTATATTCTGTGATTATCTCAAAAGTTTCGGACTTGTGTTTCAACAGGAACATATGTCTGAATCTTGAGAGATCATCAGTGAATATAATGAAGTACAAAGAACTGGTCCTGGCATGTGTAGACAGGGGACCTTCATACATCAGCATGTATCAACCCCAAAAGTTCACTAACTCTTTCTCTGTTTCCAATAAATAGAACTGTGGTCATCTTATCTTTGTGACATGACCGACAAGTTTCACAAGATGTAAATTCAAACAAATTTAAATATGCATCTAAATGTAATTTCAGCTAGTCAGGTCACATTGATATGACCTAGTCTACAATACCTTAAGAAGGATTCGTTCATTTCTGAACTCTTCCTCTTGTGTGTGTTCTGTACGTTAAGAACTGTGATTTGATTTAGAACGTCTATGCTTTTAGATAACGTGCCTGAACCGATCAACTCTTGATATAGGAAATGTTCAAAACATTATCTAACAATACAAAATTATATCCTTCTTTACTAATAAAGAGACTGATATGATGTTGTATATCAGGTTCGGTATCTAATAACATTCATTCAGAATCAATGTATTATGGTAATAGAGGGTGATAACTACCAACAGACTTGGCTGCAACACTTGCACCGTTTCTATCTCATGAAACTTATCATCCGTTCTCAGTTCTCTACCTATCTGTAGCCCATGTAACAAATTACATATGTAGGATCCTGATCCGGTATCAAATACCCAGGACGTAAAGGATATTGAGAAACAGTTCTGTGTAATGAACACACCCGAAGAAGATGCATCAACAAGCACTTTCTTCGTTTGGGCGGCACGGGAGTTCTGGTAATCCCCAATTTTCTGCTCTGTCTTATAACAATTATAAGTTGGAGCGGGACCAACGTTCCTTAGCGCAGTATAGCAAGCGGGTTCGGTCAATACATCCGTATTATTATCTTGATTAAGGCGTGACATGGTCGCTACCTGGAGAGAGAGAGAAGAAAACACTCAGCGTGCGCCTTTATAAGATTAGATTAGTTATCAATTTATCTAATCAGGATGGCTCCCACTGTTTTAGTCAAATCTTCCTTTAAACCCTAAAAGGAAAGACTAGCCGGGATTAATTACACCCTACAAGTTCGCCAATCTTTCAGCCAGGCCAGTGCCGGTACTTTGAGGGAGGTTCCCCGCACTTTCGCATAGACCTAATTAAAATAAACCTCGTTTTCCTAGGGGCGTAACCCCGTTAACACCTTTCTAGACACCTACTTGATTGGCTAATTGTAATGTATAAAACTTTCCCAGGAGTAACTCTTACTCGCAGCGGGTATCGGGATCCAACTATCTCATAGAAGGTATGCAATCTCATTGCAAATTTCAACACTTGAAATTCCTAATAATATTTTACCCCTAGTGACTTATGACCTTAACTATGGTCAACAAATCATAAGCACTAGTCAAGTTCTACCCGTCATTTCTTGATTAAATAGACCCATCCATATGACCTTTAACTAAGGTCAACAAAGTCACATGACTGTCCTAACTAATCGCATCATATGCTATATAGAAAGACATCACTTAGCTACCGTACACCGTGCCTTAACTAAGGTCAACAAACACAGCATGAATACTAAGTATTCTATTTCCTAAAATGATGGAGGGTTACGACAGGTTTTTAAGAAAACCTTTTGCGTAATGAACTTGATATCGTTGTAGAATCGAGTGATTTTTAAAAGGAATGTTTTTGAGGCCTTTTCTAGTTTTGCTAAAGAGGTCATTCCCGGTGAAGGGATCATCGGCTCTTTCCTCATTGAATAAGGTGCAGGATATTTCATAAATATCACTATGCAAAGCAAAAACTATAGAAACAATTAAAAGACAAACCGTGTTTGTAGCATCTGCTAGTTTTGCTAAAGAGCTCACTCTCGATGAAGGGATCTCGGCTCTTTCCTTATCGAATAAGATGCTGGATGTTCTACAAGGAACACCACTATGCAAAGCAAGAACTAGAGCAACCTGTTTTTGAGACAAGTTTCTACAACATCTTTAGGTTTCTTTTATTTCATTAATCTCATTAATGAAGTCCTATTTTATTATGCTTCACAAGCATCACATTTGAAACGAAATCTGCAATATAACATATATCTCATATATATAATATAAACATTCGTCTCAGGCAGGAATATGATCTCATCACAGAACATTGCAGCAGAAGATAACATATGAAATATTGGATATACTAGGATTTCCGTGTTTTATGCGAGCCTGTATAAACCACGGATTCCACGGTCGTGATGAATATCCAAACCCATATCCCTAGACCCCTACGAGAGCGGGAAATAACACTGCCAATTCTAGGGTTAGGAGACCCGGTCTCGACTCCTCGAGATGGTCTCCCACTGGATTCTAGAACCCGGTTACTTGTGCTCCCCGCCTTGGGTCTACCTAATGCGGAAAAGTAAATAATATACAATGGTGACATCATCCTCAGCCCGGAAGTGCCCCAATAAAAGAATATTACATACAAATGAATTTTACATGAATGAAAAAGAAAAACTCTCATCTCACATAAAACCCCCGGCTATTCAAAACACGACGATCCAATATAACATATCACAGCAACACATAATATCACATATCATCAACGTAAGTAAATATGCGTATCCCAATTGTCGTTGATGTATAGCAACGAAACCGGCGATACACTACATATTACACTTACGGTCGCAGAAAAGAAAGTGTAAAACTACAACAGTTGGAATCCGCAACCTCCTTAGACATCTCATGCCTAACCAAATGAATTCCTTAGACATCGCATGCCTAACAATTATAAACCCCGCATTTTAGTCTCGATCTCGAAAAAACTTTTCAATATCTAGTCGAGCAATTCAACAAGATTCCCGACATTCTGATTGAATGCTCGTCGCAAACTTTAGTAGACGGCCGCACCCCCGGATGCCGTCGACGAAGTGCACTAAGGCGGAACACCGCTGCCGCGAGCACCCGAACGGATGCTTTTGGCGACGGGGTTCTCCTACAGTCACTTGGTCGAGGCTATGGGGCGTGGCTATCTATTAAGTTTACCCGGCGAGTATCTGCGTACGCTACGTGATTGCGACGGACTTTTGATCACATCAAAATCCCGTGGCAACCGATCATCTGAGACTAAACTGCTAGATTTATAACATTCAAATTAGTTATCTCATAACTACATGTGGATTCCAAATATTGTATCACATTCCAGATAAATAGACAGTGTTAAACTTTCCGATCGAATAATCAAACACCCAAGATTTCCCAAAATAGCTCAACAATTGAGCGGAGTTCAAAAAGTATCCATCACATGCCACAGTATCAATGGTCCAGCCGTAGAAGGGTCAAGCCAACGCCACACATGTGGCAACGCCGTACTGCCCCAAACCCTAAGGTTCAGAGGCGGTTCAGACGGTCACATAATCGAGTTAAGGTTTGTGTTCTTCTAGAGGGTCCACCGCGTTACTTGCACGACTTAGAACGTTTTTAAACTACGGAAAAATCCAACACTTGGAAATTTTTCCGGCAGGGGAAAAAGTGAGTTATTGATATCCGTTCGAACATTTTAACACGTTCTAAAATTACCCGGGAAAACTTAAACGAAGTTAAACTTTCCGATCGAATCAACGAGTTCCCAATACAACCCAGAAAACTCAACACTTGAGTATAATTAAAAATTCCCAGAAGCATCAGGAAGTACCTACGGTTATTACTGTGCAAAGAACTAACCTTAACTCCACTGTATGGCCGCGGAACCGCCGCGCAAGACATGTTACGGCCGTGGTTCCGCGGCGCTTTAATGGTATTGGTGGCCCATTTTTCACAGTAATTCTTAGATATCCTTGCTTAATTTTCTGAGTATTTTTAATATGAAAAATGTCAACTTTTGAAATTTTTTCCAGATTCTAGGGTTTTACGGGTATTCGGAGTTCGATAGGACTTTAAACTTCACCTAGACTTCGCCTAAAACTCTAGCTTGGCTCTGATACCACCGTAGGGTTACTAGGCACTCTCACAAGGGTCTACAAGGCATCAACCATACCCGATTTAAAATTTAGACGTGTCGAACAACCCTAACCAAGATCTTTAAACTAGAGATTAGGCGAAACAAAGCATGTTAAAAACTTTAACATCTAAGAGTTTAGGATTACAACCTTTGTAGTCCGGTCCTTCACTTTATAAGCTCCATGTTATGGTCCTTTCACTGCGATCATCAAGTTCCCGGACTCTAGAGAGGCTTCACGAAGAGAAAGATGCAAGCTTGCTTCCGATTTTCGATAACTAAGATGATCTACCTTGAAGTTTCTATAACACAAGCTCTCACTCACTAAATGAAGTGAACACCCTAATCTAATTGGCAAGAATAGATTAGGATGATAAAGTAGGAATTTAGCTCTGATTTGTTTTCTTAATCTCACTCATTTTCATCACCTCATAAAAAGCTAGAAAGCTTTTCATGCAAGAAGGAAGAAGAAGAAGAAGCTAACTCTTTTGTGATGAATAATGAATAACTCAAGTGTAAGCTTAGAAATGCAACCATGGTATAAGTGAGAAGAACTAACCCTTGTAGAGATTGAATCATGGTTAAAGGGTTGGGTTGGGTTAAACAAATATCTATGCAAAATATCATAATAAATATTTTTGCAAGAAACAAAAGCAAAGCTTCTAGAAACTTCTAGAAAAGATTAACTCAAATCAAACCCTAACCATGTTTAATCTCCATTAAACATGTTACATTAATAACCCTAACAAGTTACAATATTATATATCACATATACAATATTTATTGTAACAAAATAAAATAATACAATTAACATATATGGCATATATCAATGTATTACCCGAGTGAGAAAAAGAATTTTTTAGTGAGGTTATATTAGTTAATGTAATTTAATATATCAAATATATAATTATACATTAAATTATCGAATCAACACTTGATCCGATAATCCGGCTATTTCACAAATAACCGACTAATATATATTCTGTATCAGTTCATCGAATCAACACTTGATCCGATGACCCGGATATATCTCATATACCCGGCTGATATCTCATATCGCGAGAATCTAATACGGTATCACATACACGTATTTTTCTCGGTCCTGCACATATCACATATGTGCCCCTACTCCGTTTTGCCTGAGTCAAGAAACCTCTGTGTAGGACTCTAAAGAATCGTCAATACGCCGGCAGTAGGTGATGATCATATCAAACACCCACAAGCTGCAAGCGGTCAGCTAAACGTAATAGCCACCCAGGTATTGAGCGATTAGAAGATCAACAAGAAAGCCTGTACATTCTCCTGCGAATCCAATCAGTAACACTCCCGTACAGTCCGGTCTCTTCGTCTGATATGTCGTATATCTCGCCTAGTGGTGGTAAACGTCAGACCCCAGTAGCTTAATAAGTCGTGTCGATATGAGGTCCATAACAGTTCGAGAAACTACTGATAACACTTACCAGTAAATCTCAGCAACCCTGGCCAGAGATTTCCAGTTATAGCCAATCGAACACAGCGCAACATCAACTCCCTATACTGGGAGAGACGAAACCCTTCCTATCGCTCATTGCCTCCATGTGATTCGGGACTGTACCCAAAAGCCACCTTTTTGCACGCCCTCTTGGACGTGGTATGATGGAAATCAAAGCACAGTGGGAATCACACAAGACTCTATGACGATCTCGGGTCTACAGACTAACCTGTACCAGTGTCACCAGAGAACTGCCATCTGACGTGAGGTATAATACCATCTGCGAGTTCTCGGCGAGTCCGTCCAGTGTACCCAGTCTCCACTGAGCACCCGTATACCTTCTCTGATGTCAAACACCAATGGATATGGGATCATCCATCGCCCATTATATGGGTCAAGAAGCGCATACGCTAGTCTACTTGGAGTATCGATGCCCTGTCTCGGTACTCCCACGACTAGGAACATTTGAAGGATGTACTTGGCGACTACACTGTCCCCACTAGTATGATCTGCATCATAGTCCTGGTAGTCAAGTACTCATCCTAAGGACTTTATCAACATGTGACATAGAGACAATCAGAGTACATGTTAAGATAAAGAGTAACCAGATAGCATACTATCATGTCGAGCAAGAAAGTCCTCCCTATATATGTCCAACCATCTACTACAATATACATCGTATGTACAGTAATGGTCTCTAGGGCATACATATAACTAACACTTGTCTATCTAAGGTAGACAACATAAAAACGGTGCTATCAACACGGTAATTGTCTTGGAAAAAGACACAAATCCTGTCGTCCATATGCAGCAGTTACCGATAACTCCAAAACAATCAGGACTTCAATTCTGTTTAAAAGTTTGACTCAGTTCGAGTCATGATCAAATCTGAATACAATCTGACTTGAATCCAATTCAAGTATAATTACAATACAACATGAATCCGTTTATACCAGAATTCAATCCATATCAACATGAACATGATTTGAACCGAACCATGGATATACTCTGTTTACATGACTATCCATTTATATCCATTCCATTTACTGATATCATGGTTTCGATAAGTCTTCCATTTACTACAAGACAATACAATATAATCAATACAATAAAACATTACGGGGTTTATAAAGGGGTAGACTGGTATGGAACATGTTAAAGGTGGCACGAGATGGTCACTAATAGACGTAATTACATCCATTCCATTGTTCCGTGGTATTATCGACGGAGCCTTGAACTACGGGTTACCAAAGTCCACGGTGTAAGTTGGACTCCTCTCGTATACACTGGCATATTCTGTACCAAGCTACAACAACTACGTTAGTATAATAAATATAACTTATCTACTTCACATGTTCTATTCTCTGTTTATTCTTCTCCTTCTTTCTTTGGGACTTACCGAACGATTATTCGCTGACGACATTCCTATTTCTCTTCTTTTTTGGAATGTTGTCAGGATGACCCGACTCTGAGCAGTTCGAGACCAGCCAGGAGCACTTGGAGCAGTTCACAGAAGACCCTGAGCATTGACTTTACTTGTACTCATTTTATTTTCGGTTCATGCCATTGTTTAGGCATTGCATTCCAGACTTGTATTTATATTTCCAGTTGTATTGTAAAGGAATGTTGAATAAATAAAAGTTGATGTTTATTCATGTCTCTTGTGTACATTTTACCTTATATTGCTTAGTTACGCTTAGCGTGTTTACTTCTGATTAAATACGTAGCGGGCCTCGCCACATCCCCTACCCATACATCGGGAAGCGGGACGTAACAACAGTTCTATATTATATAAAGGGTATTTCTATTTCTGATTTCGAGTTATAAGTAATTTTTGTTAAACAAAAACAAGAACAAGCTTGTAGCTCATTGGTTAAGACTCCATGTTACTGTCTTATAGCTTGTGTATTCGAATCCCATTAGCCTTAATATTTCATATTATTTTTCTTTTTAAAATTTTGGAAGCCCAAGAGTTTGCACGAACATCACACGAAGTTACAAAAAGTCTCAGAAAAAAAGATGTATGTTGTTGGACTCACCAAAGTGACCCGAGCCTACCACCCAAGACCCGACCCCAAACTCCCCAACCTGGCCGAGATTAGGCCATGTTCGACAGCCAAGTTGAGTCCAAACGGACCCCGCCTGAGTTGGTGTGTCTCTTCGCCTCCCCACTCTTCGTTTTTATATTTCAAATTGTCCAATTTAATATAGAGAGCTGCTACCTTTGATGTTGCTGACAACTAGATAGATATTGCAGGCAGGCGTTTTGATAGACGAAAACTTTTCTGGGGTTTTTGACGAGATTCTTTGGGCTAAGGGTTTTTTGACAGCAAAGAACTCTACCAAGGGTTCTTTGACAATTTTCCTTTTTAATATTATCCAACCCTAACCACACCATCAAAGAGCAAGCATCATGACCATTAATAAGAACCAAAAACAAAATGCCATTAATGACTACCCTCAACTTTCACGGTTTTTCACTAAAGTATTTAAATTTTCTATTATAGTAAGATACCTTAAATTATGGTTTTTAAGGTAGTTTTTTCACTAATACCCTCAAAAGAACCCCTTAAGGTATTTTGCTGTAATAGAAAAACTTTAAGGTTTTTTTATTGAGAAAATGATAGATTTGAGCACTTTAGTGTATTTTACCCAATAAGACCATAACATCTTCTAATTTTCTTCTAAAGAGGAGGCACACTTCAGCCCCCCTTATTCTCCTTAATAGCCATGGCCAAGCTCCCATTCTTTGTCCCCCTCTTCCTCTTCACAACAATCTCATCAAAATGCTGAAGCTATATTCAGGCGAAGACTTACAGTATTGATTTTAGGACCGGAGACGCCATTGTTCATTATGATTTCCTTGTTATGCAATTGCGGTTTTATATTAGTCCTAAAATGCATTGTTGTTTATATTATTGATCGATGTTTTATATTTATTGTATGCATTGGCGCTTAGTTGGATTTTTAGTTTTTTCCCCAATCTTTCATATTAGAGCTATTTTTATATTAGTTAGCTCCATGTAAACTCAACGTTTAGTAGGACTATTGCGGTGAGTCACTTTATTCATTTTCGGTTTATTAATTTTTGTTTTGAATTTTAATGAAGTTCTTTAATAAGTGGTATTTAATGTATATAACCACAGATCCCTGCTATCACAATTTAATAATAAATATGTTTACTCTCTTTAGAACCTCAACGTTGAAACAAAAGTGAGTTTAAACAAAATAAAGATTTGAGTTTTAAAATTTGACCAGAAGGTCTTGAGTTAAAGACTTCCCATAGGTGTAAGCATCTATGATTAATTACACCATATTATCTAAAGAATTATCTAGACGGAATATCTTGTTAGGTTGCTCAAATCACAACACAGAGATCACATTACAGAGATATAAAGTACTTGCAAGCAGAGAACAAAACAGAAGAATATGTATATTTTATTCATTCTATTCATGTTTGAGTACAATTTGAATGTAAATTACATCAATATTGCAAAAAGTACAAAAGTTATATGAAAACTCTATTTTAAGAATTAAGTTATGCACTTGGGGGTATTTTAGTGTCAACTTGACAAAAGTTGATGGACACTGTCCTATGTGGGGGCCACATCAATTCATTTGAAGTGCAGATTGGACAGCATAGGTCGGGTCCACACCATAGGCAAGCAACAAAAGAATTCTTGTTGCGGGAGGCTTATTTTGGGGCCTCCCGATCGCTGGGAGGGGGTCCCGACGCATCCGGGAGGCCTATTTTTGGCCTCTCGATGGCTTGCCTCAAGGCCAAGTTAGAAACTCTCTATTTGATGAAACTCATTAAATTAAGTTTCCTGCACATATCAAGAATGATGTATAGCATCATTCTCAATGGTTCTGTGCAAGTATGAACACATGGATTTGTGTGTAAAGATAAAACATGGTGTTTAACTATGTTTTATATGAAGAATATGATGCCTTTTAGCACCGGATTCAGTTTAGGGAGATATGTAACGACCCTGAAATCCCTATACATTTGTAACATTTCTATGTTATATAAAGGGTATTTCTATTTATGAGTTATAAGTAATTTTTGTTAAATAAAAGCAAGAACAAGTTTGTACCTCACTGGTTAAGACTCTGCGCTGCTGTCTTATAGCCCGCATGTTCGAATCTCATCAGCCCTAATATTTTATATTATTTTTCTTTTTAACGTTTTGGAAGCTCAAGAGTTTGCACGAGTATCACACGGAGTTACGAAAAGTCTCAGAAGAAAATATATATGTTGTTGGACTCACTAAAGCGACCCGAGCCTACCACCCAAGACCCGACCCTAGACTCCCAAACTTGGCCTAGATTGGGCCGAGTTCGGCGGCTAAGTTGAGTCCAAACGGGCCTCGCCCAGGTTGGTGCATCTCTTTGCCTCCCGACTTTTCGTTTTTATATTTTAAACTTCCTAATTTAACACATAGAGCTGCTACCTTTTCATCTACCCAATTAAAATCCTTTTTAATTCATTTTAATTCATCATACACCTACATTCTTTCTCTATAAATATCTAGCTACCCCAACTCATCCCCATTCTGAAACTATTTTGAAAATTTCATTCTTAAAGTGTTGAATATGGATGCCCTAGAGGCAATTACTGTATACATATAGTGGATACTTGGATATATATACGTACATGACAGTCTTGCTCGATATGATAGTATGCTATTTAGTTTGTCTTTATCTTAACATGTATATATACTTTACTTGTTATTACATATCGCTACTACATGTTGATAAAGCCCGTAAGATTATTTCTTGACTACCAGCGTTATGACGGCGATCATACATATAGGGGGTTGGGTAGTCCATAAGCACATCCTTAAAAATCCCTGATCGTGGGAGTATCGAGACTGGGTATCGATATTCCGGAGTAGACTGGTGTATACGTTTCTAGACCCCAACGATGGGTGATGGTTGGTCTCACTGGGGGTGAGTACACTGGACGGACTCGTCGAGAACTTCTAGATGGTATTATACATATCGTCGAATAGCAGTTCTTAGGTGATATGAGTACATGTTAGTCCTTAGACTTGAGATCTTCATTTGTCTCATGTGAGTTTCCACTGTACTTAGATTACTACCCTGCCACGGCTCTACTGAGTCGTGCAAATAGGTTTTAGTTGGATACAGTCTCGAGCTACATGGAGACAGTGAGCGATTGTTAGGGATTCGTCTCTTCCGGTATAGAGAGTCGATGTCACACTGTGTTCGGTTGGCCAACATCATAAGACCTTGGCCAAGGCAGATGAGATTTACTGGTAATTAGATCAGTGGTTTCTCGGATTGGTCCTGAGCCACATCAGCATGAATTATCGGGTTATTAGGGTCTGACGTTTACCACCCCCCAGACCCGGTATGTGATACTCTTAGACAAAAAGACCGGACTATACGGAGATTGTCACATACATGCTCAGCAGGGGTTCGAATGAGTTTGCTTGTCGGCCTTCATTTTCGATAGATACCTAGATAGCCGTTACGTACAGCTAGTTCCGCTGATGTGCTTATGATTATGGATTTATCCAGTAACTCACTACCAGTATACTGTTGAGTTTTTAGAGTCCCACACAAATGGTTTTCTCGGTTCAGACGAAATGATATAGTGGCCGTATTTTGATACGTGCATGGTTCCGATTAAATGAGTGAACTAACTACACGGACTTTTGATCAGACGGTTAATAATACTAGCCGACTTAGAGTTAAACCGGATTATTAAATGAAGTATTGATTTAATAATTTATATATATATATATATTGATATGCAAATTCTAGTATTATGTTCATTGTATTTTTCCTATCTCTTGGGTATTCGTATTTTTATATGGATACGGGTATGTATATACGGTAGAATGCATTTTGTATTTATACAAAGATACATTCTATAAGAAGGACACCTCATTTCTATTGATTTTCTATTTATGAAAATTAGAAAATGAGGTGGAGGGTTAAGGTATAAAGAAGGGACGGTGAGAGGAATGACCATTTCATTTGTCTATATTATTCAAGTATGGTTGTTATTTTTAATTACAAAAATGATTTAACAAAACCATGGAAAGCTATTTTCTCTCACCAAAGAAAATTCATTCTTACCATTTTCTTTCTCTCTCCTCACTTGATCTCCTCCTTCTTTTTCTTCCTTTTCCTTAACCTCTTATATGTTGAGAATCAAAGGAAAGGAGTGATAGAAAAATATTAGAACACATCACTGCATCCCAAAGCATCTTAGATTAGCAATCTAGGGTGTTTAGTTACTTCACTTGTTTTTGGTGTGAAATTAGAGCCTTGAACCATTTCCCTCGGATGGATCATCTTTGGAGAAGAAGGACCGGCTTACAAGCTCGATCCCGGAATTCCGAGGAGATAAGAAAGTGGGTTTGAAGACGAAGGACACAACTACAAAGATTGTAACACTTAACCGAGTAGTTAAAACTCCTTCTTGTCAGCCGGTTTAGTGTTTGGTTAAGATTCTAGGTCGTAGTTGCTAGCGTTAAGTTTTTAAAATTAAAGTTTTCATTCTGCAAAGGCCGCCGGTTAATGGCTAAGGCGCTAGGACCATCATCATAGTATCAGAGCCACCCAAATACTATAAACTAGTTATAGACGATGTTCAATTTTCGAAACGAAAAACTTCCGTATTTTCAAAACCCTAAATCCTAGTTTCTGTCCAAATTTTTAAATGTTCTCTGAAATTTTTTTAGTGTATTGCAGAAGATAGGTTTTGTAATGAAAATGACACAGAATGAAAACAAGCCAGAACATAGCAATTCTGGCTGCCTAAATATTCCATTTGGCCATTTGTAGCGGCCATACTTGGTCTGATTGGTCTCGTCTTCTTTCTATGTCTTAGATTTTGGAAAATGGGATTTTGGTAATATTTGTTTTGGCTCAGATTTCATTTGATGTTACCTTTGTATTAGGGCAATAAGGAAAGTTTTAAAACTCGAAACTTTTGCATCGTTGATATCTATGGTGTTGTATATGTTAGCTATAGTGCACTCAAAACAATTATTGTGATTGCAGGCATGCGATTATGATTATTGAGGGAGGACCTATACGGGTAGAACAGTCTTACTCGAGACGATAGTATGCTATCTGGTTTGAATTTATCATCATGTACATATTGTGTGGTATTACGTATCGCTATTACATGTTGATAGAGCTCATAAGATTCATGCTTGACTACCAGGATTATGATGGCAATCATACTAGTGAGGCCTGAGTAGTCCATAAGCACATCTTTAAATATCCATATAGAGTGTTTTTCGTTACCCTATTAAAATAGGAATGCGCGTCGCTTGTCAGGAATATTACAGATTCCCCTACCTGGGGTAGGCTGGGGTTTAATGATTGTGGGGATCCGAATCTCTGGCAGTCGCGGACTAAGATGCTGTTAATTACCCATCGCTTTTGGAGCGAGAGAACCTCCGATTAACAAGTCAAACAGATCATGCGAACTCAATATGCAATATGTGCGTGTTGTGTTTGGGAATAAGCTGAGGGTGCTTTGGGCATATCAGAGGCCTCGCAGAGTTTTTACGGGGGTCCTGCTACCCGGATAGCAGGTTGATGGTTAAGGGGGCTAGCAGCCTCCTTACGGGGTGTGGGACAGCACCCCGTTAGAACTTTTTTTCTAATAGGAGAGGTGGTGAGTGTATACATGTTAACTGCGCACTTAGTAAAGTGAGCACGTGGTAAGGTGTACACGTGATAAGTGCGCACCTGCTGAGACGGGCACCTAGCAAGGTGCGCACTTGGCAAGGGAAGCACATGACAAGTGCGTACCTGCCGAGGCGTGCATCTAGCAAGATGCACACTTGGTAAGGTGCGAAGGAGCGAAAATGGCCAAAGGGCCCCGAATGGGCCAAAAGGTCCAGTAAGGTGCGCACTTAGGGAAGTGCTTACCTAGAAAGGTGCGCACCTGGGCCGGTGCACACTTGATTCGATGTGCACCCAACGGGGTGCGTTCTTAGCCAAATGGGCACCTAGCACAGTGCACACCTATCACGGTGTAAGTAGGTTCAAAACCTAATGAAGCAACAGTCTAAAAACACAAATATTTTGAATTTTGAAGATCAAAAGGGGCTCTTTTTCTCTTTTGACGCCTCCTAACGTGCGCATTAAAAAAAGAAAGAAAGGAGGAGAGAAAGAAAACTTGCATACTAAAAGCAGCTCAAAATTCAAGATTTTGTTTTTTTTGGGAATTCAAGATTAAGATCAAAATTAGTTATCAAATCATCATGAGGGGCGTTTTATAGGCTTACATCTTTTACATTTAGCTCCATGGCTTGTACAAAATTGGCTTTTGACTATTTAAGTCAAAAATTACATTTAATCTCTTCCTTTTCTCCTTCTCTTTTTAGCCGGTCCCTCTTCATGTTTAGGCTTGGGATCGGGCCCACTTGGCTCAGGCTCAGGCTTGAGGTCGCTTGATTTTTTGACTTTAATTTTAGTTTTGATTTTGAACTTGAATTTGATTTCTGATTTTGGCAATTGGGTGTAATTTTCGTCCCTAACAAAGTACTCCTCATCAATAAATGCACACCGTGCATATGGGTTGTGTGCGTGAAATTGATGGATTTTTTGCTCTATATGGAGATTGATTTAGTTTGGTTCCCTTTTGACGAATTGGAGGTCGATACTGCCCTTTTAGCGACATGGACGGTCTATACTGCCATTTTTGCGATGTGGAGGTCGCTACTACTATTTTACGACGTGAATGGTCGGTGCTGCCATTTTTGCAACGTTGACGGTTGGTGCTGCCATTTTTGCGACTTGGACGGTCGGTGTTTGTTTTGACTTACTCCGCTTCTTGCGGTGTCAGGGATCGGATTTGACTTGCTCCGCTTCTTGTGGTGTCGGGATTGAAGTTGACTTGCTTCGCTTTCTGCGGTGTTAGGATTGGATTTGACTCTCTTCGCTTCTTGCGGTGTCGGGATTGAAGTTGAATTGCTCCGCTTTCTGCGGTGTCAGGGTTAAAGTTGACTTGCTCTGTTTCATGCGGTGTCAGAATTGAAGTCGACTTGCTCCGCTTTCTGCAGTGTCGAGATTTGAAGTTGACTTGCTCTACTTTCGGCGGTGTCAGGGTTGAAGTTGACTTGCTCCGCTTTCGGTGGTGTCAGGGTTTGATTTGTTTCCGAGGTGGAGCTCGATTCCGCCGGGGAGGACGTTGGTTGGCTTGCTTCCAAAGTGGAGCTTGATTCCGTTGAGGGGGTCTTAGTTGGCTTGCTTCCAAGGTGGCGCTTGATTCCGCCGAGGAGGTCATTAGTGTTGAATCGGTTGATCTGATTGGTTTTGGAGTTCTTATCCGTTCTGCTGGGCCTTTTGAGATTGAAACCACTGCCGGTGGGACTTTAATTTGATTTGTTTGATTCTATCCTGTTTGGCGGGACTTAGAATTTGAATTTTGGTTTGGCATTAGTATTGCTACACTGGAACAGTGTCAGGAGCAACTCATCATTTTCCACGGGTGGATTTGGGGATTTTTGTTTTGGTTTGGCATCAGTATCGCTACACTGGAATATGGTATCAGGAGCGAATCATCATTTGCCATGCCCATTAGGAAACGATGGGTTAGAAGACAGGTTTAGGCCCCTGTCACCTAAGGTTTTTCAATTTTATGAGACCCTTACCGTAAGGGTCTCATAAAAGCATTTCCTCTCTACGAGTCGAGAGGATCTCGTAGGTGTATTTTCTCCTTAGGAATTATGAGGACCCCCAAGTGTATTGCTCCTTTGTGAGTCATAAGGATCTCACGCGAGAATATTCTCCTCACAAGGTCTAGAGGACTTTGCAAGCATAGGATTTAGAATTTGAATTTTGGTTTAGCATCAGCATTGCTACATTGGAACAGTGCCAGGAGCAACTCATCATTTGCCTTGGGAAAACTTAGGATTTAGGTCGGCATCAGCACCGTTAACACTGATGCGTAATGCCAGGAGCGACCCATCATTTTCCCTGAAGGAATTAGGAATCTTGATTTTGGTTCGGCATCAGCATTGCTATATTGGAACAGTGCCAGGTGCAACTCATCATTTGCTTTAGGAAAACTTAGGATTTGGGTTTTAGGTTGGCATCAGCATTGCTACACTAGAACAATACCAGGAGCAACTCATCATTTACCTTGGGAAAACTTGAGATTTGGGTTTTGGGTCTGCATCAGCACCGCTAACACTGAAGTATAGTGCCAGGAGCAACTCATAATATGCCGTTTCCCGTTGGGGAGCAATGGCTTAGGAGAAAGGTTTAAATCCCAATCACCTAAGACTTTTCAATTTTATGAGCCGTAAGGTTCTCATAAAAGCATTTTCTCTCCACGAGTCGAGAGGATCTCGCAGGTGTATATTCTCCTTAGGAATCATGGGGATTCCTAAATGTGTTGCTCCTTTATGAGTCATAAGGATCTCACGTGAGGATTCTCCTCACAAGGTCAAAAGGACTTTGCAAGTGTATTTTCGTCTCTTTTTTCACGAGTTTGCGCCCTTTTGGGTTTTCACAAACTCACCGGCAGTCCTACTGTTTTTACTCACGGAGCCCTTTCGGGTTTTCATCCATACCCGTTTTGTTTGTAGACATACCGTTTTTTTATATCATCGGTGGGATTTCAGATGCAGCCTCACTGGTGGGACTTGGGAGAGATAGGGGTCGTTTATGCCCGTGGATTGTATACGGTTTTACAGGATATATGATCCGGACCGTAAGGCCGGTGTGCTCAATTCGTCTGCGACTTGGAGCATTCGCATGTAGTATTTCTTGAGATATCGGCTATTGATGGGTGGCATGGGCTTTTCTCCCTCGGCACTTATTAGTTGGTAGGATTCTCCATCAAACACTTTCTTGATGACGTATAACCTTTCCCAATTTGGCTCGAATTTTCTCTCGGCATGTCGTTTGGGGATTATCAGTCTTTTGAGGACCAACACCAATTCTCCTTTCTTGAAAGCACAGAGACGGGTCATCTTGTCATAGGCCCATGACATTTGGGCTCGATTGTCATGACCCGGAATTGGCACATGACTGGAACGTAGATCACATGAAGCTTATAGGACCCCACCGTAACCCAAATAAGCCGAAAGCCCAGAAATCTAAACCTTTTTAGGAAAATAATGGAGGTGAAGTTTTGAAATGAAGGTATAATGTAATCAAGTCTTCCTTTAAAAGTATAAGTAATGTTATACGAAAATACAAGTGAGTTGTATACTATAGTTGAAAACATTTTCGTCATTTGAAATTTGGGCAGCACCTCCTTTGTAAATTTTTGATCCAAAACCAATACATAACAACAATAATATAGGCATCCCCAAGCAGGAGTTAGCTCTTCACTAATTAGCGGAAACAACCACGCAAATACAAATATACTACGCCCAAGGAGAAGATCAAACACAGAAAAGAAAGTAAAAAAACCAAAACGTCATCAAACCCAGAATAAGGAATAATACACACATCTCGCTCTAAATCTGAAAGAATATACAAGTCTATGGTTTCTAAGTCTACCGAATATATATAGTCTGGTTGATGGAGTTTTTAACTAGATAAATGAAAAAAATAATATACAATGAGGGTTACGCTCTGTAATATAACCCACCTACCAATGCAAATCACCTAGAAAGGAGCAATATGCCAGCAAGCCGCTACTAAATCCGAGCGGTTGATCCTGCAAGAAAACTGTGGCACAACGGGGATGGGTTTCCAACTCGTGAGTAGAAGACATCATCAGATAGAAATCGAATGTGTGACAATCTCCTAGGTCATACAGTAATATAATAATATAATAACGTATGGTAACTAGGATGATTGTGTATACATAATAATAATAATAATAATAATAATAATAATAATAATAAGAATATCGTGCATGTGGTAATATATGATAGTATGTCATCTGTGTCATATATAAGTATATATATGTATCATCCAACGTGTGTCCATCAACGACACACCAAATTATCATAAAACATGAGTGCCAAGTATCGACACTCGAAATCATCATAAAACCCTTTTCCAGCATCGACACGTAAATCTTCATATCTCAGGCGTCGTCTTATCGGATCGGCCCTCATATCCATCTGTCTTACATCACTCTGGTCGGTATCCTTCGGATATCCGCTGAGTCCAGTACTGTCACCGGTTGATAGTGTTTCCCTGCCAGGCTCAACATCTCTTTATACGATCTTTTTGCCCCGGGATACCGTACCGGGTCCACCATGTACCCGCAGACGGTGGCTCCTCTCTTTTCGAATCGGGTATACACATAAATTAGAACCGAGAAAACTCATAGTGGACGCCAAAAATTATATCAAGAGAAAACCGCGTATTTTTAAATAAATCATAAGTTTTTAAAATATATCTGTGGTTTCTCAAATCCAGAAATCTCATGAAAACAGAATCTCATAAGCATGTAGCAGTAATGAAACAATATGTACAGGCACAAAACAAATCTGTAATGCATAACAAGTGTGTTTACATGAGCGTGGAGTTTAACTAGGTAATAAAATGCAAAAACTGAACTAGTAAGTGTAGTATGGGGTACTAAACAATAACTAAAATGCAACAGGTTATAAGGTGACACGGTGATGTAGCGATTTCTAATGTGAACGTGGCATGGCAATTACCGATGATGAGTATGTGAGCCGGTAAGTATGTGTACGTGCAACATGCGCATCATCGGTAATGGTGCGTGTGTCCTAGCAGACGAAGTCATATAAAGATAAGTACAAGGAACGTAGTATGTACGTCGCAAATGAAAATAATACGAGCGTATGCATAAATAAGAAATCGTAGTGCGAGCGTAAACAAAATAAGGAAAACGTAAACGCGAACAGTATAAAATACGTAACTACATATGAGCCATACGGTTATAGTTTAAAATAGCACGAATCGTTGTTTTTGAAAATAGGGGCTATGATGTTTTTGAGAAAAAGATACCGTTTGAAAATCCGTAGCATCCCTTGAGATTGTCATTTAAAAGTGCATAACGATTCGTTAGTTTTGAAAATAGGTATGGCTCTAAATATATCCTAATATCTACTTAAGTGATTTAAAAACAATATTTCTCGAGTCGATATATATATAAGTCGGCGATCCATCCTCATCATATCATCTACGGTATAATTCATCGTACGATATCATTAAATCAAAAGTATGGATTTATAGTCGAGTACATCATCATCTTATATCATCATGTGTCATATCGTATCATGTCATGCCATTTCATATCATATCATATAACATCGCCTCATGTCATCATATCCAATCATATCGACTCGTCTCATCATAACATATCATATCCTCATCTAGTTATGTTGTATCGTAATATCCTCAAATATATATATATATATATATATGTGTGTGTGTGTGTGTGTGTGTGTGTGTAAGCGTATATACATATAGGCCAAGGCTAAGAAAGCTAGAACTAAAGACATACCTTTCTAAAAGTATACTACTATTGCTTGTAGTACCCTAGAAAGCCTAATTTAAATAAATACTTCATAATTAATAATTTATTTTAAATTCCAATTATTTTTCAAAATTATAGGTATATAACTATACAATTCTATGAAAACTCAAATTCATACTTGTATAATATTCGTGAAATTTATTAGCTTATTATTTAAATTCCAAAAATAATATTTTATATTTTCTAAAATGTTACATCGGTACAGCTCTAGATTTTGCTTTATCGCGAACCTCTTTTCTTCAAGGGTGTCAAGCTCCTCGAGCTGAAGGAGAGCGTTTTATTCCTCCGTCAAACCATACTGGAGAGCCATTCTTAGGCTTGGAACTTCAACTTCGAGGGGAAGATTGCCTGCACTTCGAAGAGTAGTGAGTATGGAGTGGACTGAGTTGGAGTGTGATGTGTGGTACGATATGCCCACAACGCCTCGTGGAGCTTGAGATTCCAGTCTCTCTTGTTGGCTGAAACATTTTTCCTCAGGAGCTTGCATAGAGTTTTATTGAAGGTTTCAGCAAGCCTATTGACTCTTGGATTATAGATGGATGAATATCTCCAGTTTATCTTGTGCCGACTAGCGAACCTTGAGACTTTGAAACTCTTGAATGAAGGCCCGTTGTCGAAAATGATTCTTCTCGGTGTACCGAAGCGGTATAGAATATTATGCCGGAAGAATGTCAGAATATTTTCTGTCTTGATTTCTTTTAGTGGGACAGTTTCAGTCCATCTAGAGAAATAGTCAGTTATGGCTAATATGAACCAGTGGCCCTTGGATGAAGGAGGATCAATTGGGCCGACTATGTCGGTGCCCCAAATATCGAAGGGCTATGACGCCACCGTAGGATGCAGCATATTGGGAATCTTGTAGGTGAAGTCACTATGGATTTGGCAGAGATGACATTTCTTCGCATGATCCTTACAATCCCTTATCATCGTAGGCCAGTAATACCCAAGCCGTTTGATTTGAAGACGTATTTTAGGGCTAGATTGGTGAGCTCCGCAGACGCCTGAATGAATTTCTCTCATGACCTTTTGGGCTTCGTCCAAGGACAGACACCTGAGCCAAAGCTGGTCGTACGATCTGCGGTATAGCGTGTTATTTACAAACATATATCGGAGATCTCTCTTCTTTAACTGAACCCTCACAGATTTTTCTTCGGGTATCTTGTCGTTTCGGAGGTACTTTATGAAGGGTTTTCGCCAATCGGACTCGTCTTGAATGATCAGAGCTTCTTCGGCAGGATTGGTCTTTTGTTCAATGCTTTCCTCTTCTTATAAAGAGACTGGAGGCAGAATTTTCTGGTTTCTAACTGTGATCAGAATTTCATCTATGTCAGGATCAGCTAGCTCTTTGGTTAGGTGAGCGAGTACGTCGGCTTTTCCGTTCAATGCCTTAGGAATTTTTATTAGTTCAATGTGAGTGAACTTTTTCATGAGTTCCACCACCCGGCTTCTATATCATGCTAATTTGGGCTTATATATCTTGTAGTCGCCGCTTACTTAGTTGACGACAAGCTGAGAATCACCATAGACCCGTAGCCGAAGGACTTCTATTTCTATAGCGATCTCCAGACCAGCTATCAGAACCTCGTACTCAGCCTCGTTGTTTATGTGAGGCTCGGTGAGAGTGAAAGAACATCGTAGGGTTCTCATCGATGGCATGATGAACACCAATCCTATCCCTGCTTTTATCTCCGAGTTGCTTGATTTGCTGGAGGTTCTTATTGATGAGGCTCCATCGAAGTAGAGCTCCTAACATGGCTCGCTATCTTCAAGGTGTAACACTTAACCGAATAGTTAAAACTCTTTTTTGTTAGCTAGTTTAGTGTTTGGTTAAGATTCTAGGTCGTAGTTGCTAGCGTTAAGTTTTCAAAATAAAAGTTTTTCATTTCGCAAAGGCCGCGGGTTAATGGCTAGGGCGCTAGGAATATCATCTTAGTATCAGAGCTACCTAAACACTAGTTATAGATGATGTTCAAGTTTCGAAACAAAAAATTTCGGTATTTTCAAAACCCTAAAATCCTAGTTTCTGTCCAAATTTTTAAATGTTCTCTGAATCTTTTTTAAAGTATTGCAGAAGATAGTTTTTGTAATGAAAATGACACAGAATGAAAACGAGCCAGAACATAGCAATTTTGGCCGCCTAAATATTCCATTTGGCCATTTGTAGTGGCCAGACTTGCTCTGATTGGTCTCATCTTCTTTCTATGTCTTGGATTTTAGAAAATGGGATTTTTGGTAATATTTGTTTTGGCCCAGATTTCATTTGATATTATCTTTATATTCGGGCAATACGAAAAGTTTTAAAACTCGAAACTTTTGCATCGTTGATATCTATGATATTGTATATGTTGGCTATAGTGCCCTCAAGGCAATTATTAAGATTGCAGGCATGCGATTATGATAATTGAGGGATGACCTATTTGGGTAGAACAGTTTTACTCGAGATGATAGTATGCTATCTGGTTTGAATTTATCATCATGTACATGTCTTGTATGGTATTATGTATCACAATTACATATTGATAGAGCTCATAGGATTCATGTTTGACTATGAGGGTTATGATGGCGATCATACTAGTGAGGCCTGGGTAGTCCATAAGCACATCTTTCAATGTCCATGTAAAGTGTTTTTCGTCACCCTATTGAGATAGGAATGAGCGTCGCTTGTCAGGCATATTATAGATTTCCCTTGCCTGAGGTAGGCTGGGGTTTAATGATTGTGGGGATCCGAATCTCCGGCAACCGCGGACTAAGCTGCTGTTAATTACCCCTTACTTTTGGAGCGAGAGAACCTCCGATCAACAAGTCAAACATATCACGTGAACTCAATATGCAATATGTGCGTGTTGTGTTTGGGAACCAGCTGATGGTTCTTTGGGCATATCGGAGGCCTCGCAGAGTTTTTACGGGGGTCCCGCTATCCGGATAGCGGACTGGTGGTCAAGGTGGCTAGCAGCCCTCTTATGGGGTGTGGGGTAGCGCCCCGTTAGAAATTTTTTTCTAACGGGAGAGGTGATAAGTGTATACATGTTAAGTGCGCACTTAGCAAAGCGAGCATGTGGTAAGGTGCGCACGTGACAAGTGCGCACCTGCCGAGATGCGCACCTAACAAGGTGCGCGCTTTGTAAGGGGCGCACATGACAAGTGCGCACCTTCTGAGGCGTGCATATAGTAAGGTGCGCACTTGGTAAGGTGCGGGGGAGTGAAAGGGGTCAAAAGGTCCCGAATGGGTCAAAAGGTCCAGTAAGGTGCGCACTTAGGAAAGTGCGCACTTAGCATAGTGTGCACCTGTACCGGTGTGCACTTGGCTCAATGTGCACCCAATGGGGTGCACACCTAGCCAAATGGGCATCTAGCACAGTTCAAGTGGGTTCAAAACCCAATGAAGCAACAGTCCAAAAACACAAATATTTTGACTTTTGAAGATTAAAAGGGGCTCTTTTCCCCTTTTTTGACACCTCCTGACGTGCGCACTAAAAAAAGAAAGAAAGGAGGATAGAAAGAAGACTTGCGCACTAAAAGCAACTCAAAACTCAAGATTTTGTTTTTTTAGGAATTCAAGATTAAGATCAAGATTAGTTATCAAATCATCATGAGGGGCCTTTTATAGGCTTACATCTTTTACATTTAGCCCCATGGGTTGTAAAAAATTGGCTTTTGCCTATTTAAAACAAAAATTACATTTAATCTCTTCCTTTTCTCCTTCCCTTTTTAGCTGGTCCATCTTCAGGCTTGGGCTTGGGCCCACTTGGCTTTTTGATTTTGATTTTGGTTTTGACTTTGAACTTGAATTTGATTTCTGATTTTTGGCAATTGGTATAATTTTCGACCCTAACAGTCTCTAGTTGTGGGAGTATCGAGACCGTGCATCGATATTCCAGAGTAGACTAGTGTATATGTTTCTTAACCCCGACGAAAGATGATGGCCCGTCTCACAGCCATTGGTGTTAGTCGGTCACCAAAGATTGCATGCAGGTGCTCATTAGATTATGAGTTACACTGGACGGACTCGACAGGAACATATTAGATGGTATTATACCTATCGTCAGATAGCAATTCTCTGGTGACATGAGTACAGGGTAGTCTGTCGGTCTGAGATCGTCATTTGTCTCGTGTGAGTACCCACCATGCTTTGATTACTACCCTACCACGGCTTTACTGGGTCTTGCAAACAGGTTCTTATTGGGTACAGTCCCGAGCCACATAGAGGCAGTGAGCGGATCGTTGGGGATTCGTCTCTCCCGGTATTAGGGGTAGATGTCGTGCTGTGTTCGGTCGGCTATCACCATAAGTATCTAGCCAGAGTGGATGTGATTTACTGATTGTAGATCGGTAATTTCTCGGTGGGTGATGAGCTTGATACTGACACGACTTATCGGGTTATTAGGGGTTTGACGTTCTCCATCCCTTAGGCCCGGTATGCGATACTCTTAGATGAACAGACCGGATTGTACGGAGAATGTCACTTATAGGCTCAGTAGGGGTTTGGACGAGCTTTCTTGTCGAACTTATTTTCGCTCAATTCCTGGGTAGCCGTTACGTATAGCCAGTGTCGCCGACATGCCTATGGTCAAACCCACTGTCAGTGTATTGTCGATTCTTTAGAGTCCCACATAGAGGGTTTGGCGTTTTGGCATAACGATGTAGTTGCAGTACAGATTTATGTGCTCGGGTTCGATTACAACTAGTGTATTTGATACACTAACGGTAATTGAACATTAGAAAATACTAACCGGTCTTTTTGGAAAGACGGATATTAAAGCTAGTTTGGATTTGATATATTAATACATATATTAGTATATGTATTTACTACTATTATGTCACTTTATATTTATCTCACTTATGTGTTAAGAATATAGAAAAAAAGATTATGTTAAGTATTTTAATATTTTCTTTTTCCTTTTGGGTTCACTTTAACTTATGTTGTTCTAATGGAATATCATATCATTAGCCACTCTTTTAATGGTGACAAATGGAGGAAAGAGAAGAGGGTGAACTCTTGGATGGTTGATGAAATCCTTAGGCTAGGATTTTGTAGAAGATGAATTATATTAGTAACCATTTTCTCTAAATGGTTAATAAGATATTCATAGTTCTTCTTCTTCTTCAAGTTCCAAGCTCTCTTCATCTTCATCCTCTTTTGTTAGTGAAAAAGGAAATTAAATAGATAGAAAAATAGTTAGTGAGCTAAATTACATTATAGGCCTCCTAGATTAGCAAACTAGGAGCGCTAGTTCACTTCAAGGTAGAAGTGTGGAGCCAAAGCAAGGGAATTCTCGAGGCAGATCTGTAACATTTTGAAATATTTGAGATAATTAATTAAATTATTTATTTAATTAGAAAATATTATTTTAATTTTATTGTAGTAAAGAGGGCCTTTTAATATGTAGTAGAAATATTTAAGTAAAGAAAATAGTTTGTTTATATAATAATGTGTGTCATGAGGGGTTTTTGTGAAAATATTAGCTTCCTTATGCTAATTAGGATTTTATGAGGGTTATTATGTAAAGAGGGCTAGGTCATGGTTAAGGTTAATTTAAACTCATGGAATATCATAACCTAGGTTGAACCTCACACATACACCTTCTCCTTGCATGAAAGTACCACCATCTTTCATGGTGACACCTCCTACTACCCTTATCATTCATTATTCTTATCTTTTCTTTTTTATTCAGTTGATATATCAAGTTAGGAACCAATTTAACTAGCTTAGAAGAAAAGAAAAATCCTAACACCCACCAAAGAAAAAGAGAGAAGAAAGGAAGAAGCTAAGTAATAGAGATCATCACCTCAACTCTCAAGCTAGGATAAAAATTTTGTTTGTACATCTTTGAAGGAAACTTTCAGTTGATCTTTTAGATTGGTATAATTTCCAACTCTGTAGTTTCTTTTGTAGTTCAATACTGTTTGAGTATAGATGTAAGATATCGGAAATATCGTATTTTGGTTAGGTTATTACTCTGTTTTGATCTGCTATAGCATAGTTAATCTATAACAAAATCAAACAGTACTTTAATCTTATAAATTGGACCTAGAATAACCACTAAAAATACGGACCTATTCCTCGGATTTTAGGTCGGCGACATTCATCAAATTTCCGAGCTCACCGGTTTTATGTGGGATTTTGCTCTTGGGTTTTCTAGGGTAGCTCTCTGTTTATAATTTAGGGTGTCTGGTATTGTTAGTTTCTATTATATATTCGGTATATAAAATCTAGAAGCTAATATCTGTTTTGGGGTTAAAATTCTAAATACGATACGGATATATAGTGTCACGATTTCTGTTTTTACCTGTTACGACCAGAATAGGGTTAGCTCAGGTTAACCTAGGTTCAGTTAACTCACGATGTTCTCACATAGCAAGTTTAGTATGTAAGTCTATTAGTTTTCACGTTTTCGCTGTATCGAATTTTAGCAACTTTTATATGAAAGTTAATTTCAATGTTAGGTTCGACTACAGGAACTTCGGAGGCTGCAAGAAAGGGAAAGCGATTGATGATATCCGAGTAGATTCGACGTATTCCGGTGAGTATACTAAACATCTACCGGGGGATTTTGTATGGATGGCGTAATACGCCCGTGATTTTAAGTTAGTTATAATTGTTCCTTGTGTATAAAATTGAATTTAGAAACTTCCTCATATGCATTTATATATATAAAACGTCATGTTCAACAATTGCTAGAACACTGCACAAATTATCGACGAGTCATGTTGCACGTGCATATATCTACATGTTACACTACACCTCGTCGATATTGACATATCACATATAACTCAGTACTTGCTATGTCACATATGATTCACTTCATACCGTAAGCATCAGTAATAATGGTAATTTTGCAACAATGTTATTATGAACACATATCATGCTTCATTTTCAAGTATTATTAATTATGATATAAGATGCACAGGATTATGCGGATTTCTGGTTTTTGAGTTTTATGTGCTATGTAGTATATTCGGCGATTCTTCAGGTTTGATGTGATATGTCCACCATGAGATATTGTTTTTATGATTTTGTTTTATTCCGAACCGAGTGGGGGAGCTATACGGTTGTGGATTTTTACGTTATCCGGATTGAATGGGGGAGTTATACAGTCGGATTCATGGTGGACCCGGTCGAGACCGAGGGGCAGGAAAGCCGCAATTGAGGCGGGGAGCCTAGCGAGGATACTCGATACCGGAGATAGTTATGAAACACGGCGGATATCTGAAGGATACCGACCGATGTTATTGATTGACAGGATCGTTCGGGGAAACGATGCCTGCTGGAAACAGAAAATTTGTGTCGATGTTGGACACGGAAAAATGAGCCTTATTTGGAAATAATTGATGAGATTTCAGTATTGATTTATACATTTAGTTAGTACATATTCATGCTTCCACATGTCATCATACATTATACTTATCTTTATTGCTGTTAACCCTAGTTCGTCATACTTATATTATCAGCTGTTAGATGTTAGTTTTATTTACTGAGTTGGCAACTCACCCTCGTTGTGCCTTAGTTCCTTACAGAAGACGCGTGGACGCATAGCAGCAGTGCGGATCCACTTCTCAGCTTATATCATTTATTTTGCTAGGTGGGTTATCTACGTAGTAACCTCCTATTTTGGTATATGTACTTTGGATCTAGTAATTCTCCATCAGACCCTGTATATTTTACTTAGAACGAAATATGTTGTATATGTTTTTATTTTGATCGGGAGAGATTGTTTAGTTGTGTTAAGTTATGTTTTCTTTAGTTATGCTTAAATTTCTTCGCTTGAGCGTCGCATTATTGTTGCATATTGATTTCTGCTGTTTGGCGTTATTTTGCTCCCAACTAGGGACGCAACTTAATTAAACATTGTGTAACTGCTTTTATTAATGATTAATAAGGAGGTGTTGTCGAACATTTTAAATGCTAAAAATTAGTTGTTTAGATTTCATTTCTTAAAATCATTCGACATGCTACCTCATTCTTTTACTTAAAAACTAAAATTTCCTTAATTCCGCAAAAAGGGTATTTGATCTTGGTTTTTGGCTTACTCAGATCGTGTCGGCATCTTTAAATATCATACAATCTAAGTGCCGGTCACATCCGAATTTCGGATCGTGACAAAGTTGGTATCAGAGTTTAGGATTAACCTTACGGAACCGAGTAGTAAATTGACATTAGTAGGCTTTAATATCGGTATGTAGGTTGACCCTTGGTTTGATGGAGTAGGAGATTTAGGATGAGTAGAGTACTGTACATATGTTCCGCGGCATATTTACGCTACGATACTCAGCCTAAGTAACCTTAGGATGTATATCTTGATTAATCCTTCCTTTGACTCCCTATTGTTGCTGTTCCTATTCGTACACCTTATCAACTCTTTTTTCTTGTTCCAGTTGCTATGGCTATGCGAGCTAGACGAGCCGCAGCCAGGGATGCAGCTAGGACAGATCCTCCTATGACGGCGACTGACGTACAGGACATTCCGGCGGTACCAGAGCATGTTGATCCTTTTCCTCCTGATAGACTGATTAGAATAGAGGAGGGCATGTTGGGCTTACAGCAGATGGTGGGGCAGTTGACAGAGGCCACCTGTGTTCAGAGACATGATCCGGCGTCGACGATGGTAGAGCCCGTTGTACATCCCATGCAGACCGTCGCACTTGTAGACTCGAGGGTTATGGAGGTATCTCTTCCAGAGTTCATGAGGTTGAGGCCTCCGGTGTTTACGGGGACAGACGCAGCAGAGGATCCCCAGTCATTTCTTGATCGTATGGCTAGGATCGGCAGGTCACTGAGATGTTCAGATGTGAGGTCGGTGGAGCTGACCAGTTTTCGATTAGAGGGACTTGCACAGACATGGTGTGAGTCGATGGAGAGAGGGCGAGCCACAGGTCTTCCTTCGATGTCATGGACAGAGTTTTCTGAAGTCTTCCTTGCCAGATTTCTCCTACAAAGTGTAAGAGATGCCAGAGCCAGTAGTTTCGAGGCGTTGAGAAAATCTGCAGATATGCCGATGGCAGAGTATGACTTGCAGTTCACCCAGCTATCACGCTATGCTCCATACTTAGTTCCTACGGAGGAGCTTCGGGTGAAGAGGTTTGTGAGGAGTCTGGATACACAGCTGTTCCTTGCTATAGACTCCCAGCATTTCGATACTTACACGCAGGCCATGGATGCAGCACTGCGAGTGGAGGAAAGTCTGAACGAGACATCGATTGTTCCTGAGCCGAAGAGGGCCAGACCTATTGAGTCAGTTACCGGGCAGTTTGGCAGAGGACGAAGCACACACACTCCACGCCGCAGTTTTGGTCGAGGCTGGACTCAGGGTCAGATGTTCAGTTCATACCCCGATGAGCAGAGGCCCCCATCTACATGTTTTAGTTGTGGACGTCCAGGTCATTATGCTAGGGATTGTAGACTCCATGGAGGGACTGTAGTTCTACAGGCTGCTTTACCCCTTCCATCTTCTACTTCGATGGCATTACTTCCTCCACCAGTTGGTACTATGCGCCTGGCCGTTGTACCGCGAGGTCGAGGTTTTGCAGGACGTTTTCAGAGAGGACGAGGAGACCGAGGTAGAGGACGTCAGGATGCTGGTAGGGGCCAGGCATGAGTGTTTGCTTTGACTCCACAGGATGCCCAGGCATCCAATGCAGTTGTGACATGTACTCTTTCAGTATGTTCCTTAGATGTACATATTTTATTTGATCCCAGTTCTACGCACTCTTACGTGTCTGCACACTTTGCACTTTCTCTGGGGAGAGAGTCGTCGTTGTTAGAATTACCGCTTGTTGTGATTACTCCCGTGGGAGATTCTTTTGTAGCCCGACATGTATTCATATCCTGTTTAGTACGTATTGGTGATAGGGATTCGTTAGTCGATTTGATTCTCCTGGATATGCTAGATTTTGATATACTTCTCGGTATGGATTGGCTGGCTGCTTGTCATGCTTATGTTGATTGTTGGAGGAAAGCGGTCAGATTCTGTTTTCCAGGCGAACCGATTTTTGTTGTGCAGAGAGACTGTAGTATAACTCCCGCCAACATAATTTCTGCTCTTTGTGCGGGACGGCTCTTGAAGAAGGGTTGTCATGGATTCTTAGCGTTACCAGGTACAAGAATTTCCTGATGTGTTCCCTGCTGAGTTACCAAGATTGCCGCCTGATTGCGATATCGAATTTTGCATTGACCTGATTTCGGTGCGGGGCCTATTTCTATACTGCCTTATCGGATGGCCCCGACGGAGCTGAAGGAGCTCAAGGGTCAGTTGCAAGAATTTCTTGATAGGGGGCTCGTTCGTCCGAGTGTATCGCCGTGGGAAGCTCCTGTCTTATTTGTTAAAAAGAAGCACGACGGTATGAGATTGTGCATCGACTACAAGCAGCTGAATCGAGTTACGGTGCGAAATATATATCCATTACCTCCTATTGATGACTTATTCAATCAGCTGCAGGGAGCTGGCTATTTCTCGAAGATCGATTTGCGTTCAGGGTATCACCAATTGAGAGTTCGGAAGGATGACATTCCGAAGACTGCTTTTCGCACACGATACGGGCATTATGAGTTTTTGGTGATGTCGTTCGGGCTCACCAATGCCCCAGCAGCTTTGATAGATATGATGAACCGCATTTTCAGGTCATTTCTTGATCAGTTCATTATTGTATTCATTGATGATATTCTTGTATACTCCCGTAGTCGAGAGGAGCATGAGCAGCACTTGTGAATTACATTGCAGATTTTGAGGGAACACCAGTTGTTCGCTAAATTCTCCAAGTGTGCCTTGTGGCTGGATAGTGTGGATTTCTTGGGTCATGTAGTTATAAGAGATGGTATACGTGTGGACCCAAAGAAGATCGAGGCAGTACAACACTGGCCCAGACCTGTATCAGTTACGGAGATTCGCAGCTTCTTGGGTTTGGCCGATTACTACCGACGTTTTGTACAGGATTTTTCTCGTATCGCTGCACCGCTTACCGGGTTGACCAGAAAGAAAGTTCCATTTCTTTGGACAGATGCATGCGAGCAGAGTTTCCAGCAGTTGAAGATTCGCTTGACGACGACACCAGTCTTATCTTTACCTTCTGGGTCAGGTGGTTTTGTTGTCTATTGTGACGCCTCTCGAGTGGGTTTAGGCTGTGTGTTGATGCAGCACGGCAGGGTTGTCGCTTATGCTTCTCGGCAGTTGAAGAAGCATGAGCAGAATTATCCCACTTACGACTTAGATATGGCCACGGTGGTCTTCGCACTCAAGATTTGGAGGCATTACTTATACGGTGAGTCGTGCCAGATATTCACAGACCACAAGAGCTTAAAGTATATTTTTCAGCAGCGGGATCTGAATTTGAGGCAGCGTCGTTGGATGGAGCTTGTAAAGGACTATGACTGCGAGATTCTCTATCATCCGGGCAAGGCGAATGTGGTGGAAGATGCCTTGAGTCGGAGGCCAGGAGATAGCTTATCTTATTTGAGCACAGCGCAGAGGCAGTCTTTCGCAGATTGGCAGATTTTATATGACAGCCGAGTACAGTTTGAGTTTACGTCGACAGGAGGACAGCTGGCTCATATCCGCACCCATCCACAGTTACTTGATCGCATCCGAGAGGCACAGCCCACCGATACTCGCTTGTCTGAGATCATAGAGCAGATTAGACAAGGTAGAGATTCTGAGTTCGTGATCGATGATCATGGAGTGTTACGGTTTGGGACTCTTCTTTGTGTGCCAGATTCTGAGGGACTGAGATGCGATATCTTAGAGGAGGCGCATCGGTCAGCATATAATATTCATCCGGGTTCTACCAAGATATATCATGATTTAAGAGATGTTTACTGGTGGGAAGGGATGAAGAGGGATGTCACGGAGTTTGTTTCGAGATGCTTGACTTGCCAGCAAGTCAAGGCCAAGCACCAGAGGCCGGCAGGAGAGTTACAGCCCTTACCCATTTCAGAGTGGAAATGGGAGCAGATCTTTATGGATTTCATTATGGGTCTGCCCAGATCTAGCAGAGGGTATGATTCTATCTGGTTGATTGTTGATCGATTGACGAAAACAGCTCATTTTCTTCCGGTGAAGACTACTTATGGATACGCGCAGTATGCTCAGATCTACATTGACGAGATCGTGCGATTGCATGGAGTTCCGACTTGCATGGTGTCCGACAGAGGCGCACAATTCACCAGCCGACTATGGCAGAAACTTCATGAGGCTCTAGGCACCCGATTGAGTTTCAGTACAGCTTTCCACCCGCAGACCGACGGTCAGTCAGAGCGGACCATACAGATTCTTGAGGATATGCTTCGAGCCTGCAGTCTAGATTTCGGTGGCAGATGGAATCGTCACTTGCCCTTGATAGAAGACAACAACAGTTTTCAAAAGATGATTCAGATGGCACCCTTCGAATCTTTGTATAGGAGGAAGTGTCGAACGCCCGTTTGTTGGACAGAATTCAGCGAGAGCAGCATTTTGGGACCGCAGCTAGTGCAGGAGACTACAGAAAAGATCCAGTTGATACGAGACAGGATGAGAGTGGCCTAAAGCATACGAAATCTTATGCTGATAGACATCGTCACAGACTTTAGTTTGATGTGGGAGACCATGTGTTCCTCTGTGTCTCTCCGATAAAGGGTGTGATGCGTTTCGGGAACAAAAGGGAAGCTCAGTTCCATATATGTCGGACCCTATGAGATCTGGAGAGGGTGGGTGCTGTAGCTTATCGTTTAGCACTTCCACCAAGTTTTCCCGATGTACATCCAGTGTTTCATGTGTCTATGCTTCGCAAGTATCTTCACGATCCATCTCATGCCATCCAGCATCAGTCTTTACAGCTTGAGCGGAATTTATCCTATACTGAGTAGCCAGTAGCTATTCTAGACCGGCATGTAAAGAAGCTAAGATCAAGGGTACTTCCATCAGTAAAGGTTCTTTGGCGAGGGCCAAATAGCGAGAAGGTCACTTGGGAGGCCGAAGACGCGATACGGAAGAAATTCCCGCATCTTTTTGAAGGTACGTATATTTAAGTTTTAAATTCGGGGACCGAATTTTCTTAAAGGGGGAATATTGTAACATTTTGAAATATTTGAGATAATTAATTAAATTATTTATTTAATTAGAAAATGTTATTTTAATTTTATTGTAGTAAAGAGGGCCTTTTAATATGTAGTAGAAATATTTAAGTTAAGAAAATAGTTTGTTTATATAATAATATGTGTCATGAGGGGTTTTTGTGAAAATGTTAGCTTCCTTATGCTAATTAGGATTTTGTGAAGGTTATTATGTAAAGTGGCCTAGGTCATGTTAAGGTTAATTTAAACTCATGGGATATCATAAGCTAGGTTGAACCTTACACATATACCTCCTCCTTGTATGAAAGTACCACCATCTTTCATGGTGACACCTCCTATTACCCTTATAATTCATTATTCTTATCTTTTCTTTTTGATTCAGTTGATATATCAAGTTATGAACCAATTTAACCAGCTTAGAAGAAAAGAAAAATCCTAACACTCACCAAAGAAAAAGAGAGAAGAAAGGAAGAAGCTAAGTAATAGAGATCATTACCCCAACTCTCAAGCTAGGATAAAAATTTTGCTTGTACATCTTTGAAGGAAACTTTCAGTTGATCTTCTAGATTGGTATAGTTTCCAACTCTGTAGTTTTTTTGTAGTTCAATACTGTTTGAGTATAGATGTAAGATATCGGAAATATCGTATTTTGGTTAGGTTATTGCTCTGTTTTGATCTGCTATAGCATAATTAATCAATAACAAAATCAAACGGTACTTTAATATTGTAAATTGGACCTAGAATAACCACTAAAAACACGGACCCATTCCTCGGATTTTAGGCCGGCGACATTCATCAAATTTCCGAGCTCACCGGTTTTATGTGGGATTTTGCTGTTGGGTTTTCTAGGGTAGCTCTCTGTTTATAATTTAGGGTGTCTGGTATTGTTAGTTTTTATTATATGTTCAGTATATAAAATCTGGAAGCTAATATTTGTTTTGGGGTTAAAATTCTAAATACGATACGGATATATCGTGTCATGATTTCTGTTTTTGCCTGTTACGACAGAATAGGGTTAGCTCAGGTTAACCTAGGTTCAGTTAACTCACGATGTTCTCACATAGCAACTTTACTATGTAAGTCTATTAGTTTTCACGTTTTCGCCATATTAGATTTTGGCCACTCTTATACGAAAGTTAATTTCGATGTTAGGTTCGACTATGGGAACTTCGGAGGCCGCAAGAAAGGGAAAGGGATTGATAATATCCGAGTAGATTCGACGAATTCCGGTGAGTAGACTAAACATCTACCGGGGGATTTTGTATAGATGGCGTAATACGTCCGTGATTTTAAGTTAGTTATAATTGTTCCTTGTGTATAAAATTGAATTTAGAAACTTCTTCATATGCATTTATATATATAAAACGTCATGTTTAACAATTGCTAGAACACTGCATAAATTATCGACGAGTCATGTTACACGCGCATATATCTACATGTTACACTACACCTCATCGATATTGACATGTCACATATACACTCAGTACTTGCTATGTCACATATGATTCACTTCATACCGTAAGCATCAGTAATAATGGTAATTTTGCAACAATGTTATTATGAACACATATCATGCTTCATTTTCAAGTATTATTAATTATGATATAAGATGCATTAGATTATGCGGATTTCTGGTTTTTGAGTTTTATGTGCTATGTAGTATATTCGGCGATTCTTCAGGTTTGATATGATATGTCCACCATGAGATATTGTTTTTATGATTTTGTTTTATTCCGAACCGAGTGGGGGAGCTATACGGTTGCGGATTTTTACGTTATCCGAACTGAGTGGGGGAGTTATACAGTCGGATTCATGGTGGACCCGGTCGAGACTGAGGGGCAGGAAAGCCGCTATGGAGGCGGGGAGCCTAGCGAGGATACTCGATACCGGAGATAGTTATGAAACACGACGGATATCTGGAGGATACCGACCGATGTTATTGATTGACAGGATCGTTCGGAGAAACGATGCCTGCTGGAAACAGAAGATTTGTGTCGATATTGGACACGGAAAAATGAGCCTTATTTGGAAATAATTGATGAGATTTCAGTATTGATTTATACATTTAGTTAGTACATATTCATGCTTCCACATGTCATCATACATTATACTTATCTTTATTGCTGTTAACTCTAGTTCGTTATACTTACATTATCAGCTGTTAGATGTTAGTTTTATTCACTGAGTTGGCAACTCACCCCCGTTGTGCCTTAGTTCTTTGCAGGAGACGCATTGACGCATAACAGCAGTGCGGATCCACTTGTCAGTTTATATCGTTTATTTTGCTAGGTGGGTTACCTATGTAGTAACCTCCTATTTTGGTATATGTACTTTGGATCTAGTAATTCTCCATCAGACCCTGTATATTTTACTTAGAACGAAATATGTTGTATATGTTTTTATTTTGATCGGGAGAGATTGTTTATTTGTGTTAAGTTATGTTTTCTTTAGTTATGCTTAAATTTCTTCGCTTGAGCATCGTATTATTGTTGCATATTGATTTCTGCTGTTTGGCGTTGTTTTGCTCCTAACCAGGGACGCAACTTAATTAAACATTGTGTAACTGCTTTTATTAATGATTAATAAGGAGGTGCTGTCGAACATTTTAAATGCTAAAAATCAGTTGTTTAGATTTCATTTCTTAAAATCATTCGACATGCTACCTCATTCTTTTACTTAAAAACTAAAATTTCCTTAATTCCGCAAAAAGGTATTTGATCTTGGTTTTTGGCTTACTCGGATCGTGTCAACATCTTTAGATGTCATACAATCTATGTGCCGGTCACATCCGAATTTCGGGTCGTGACAAGATCATCTTTGATGGAGGGAGGTTTTTGTCATGGCCCGCTTCCCAATAGATGTAAACGGTGACGTGGTAAGCCCGCAACGTATTTACTATGAAAATAAATATGTTAATCGTAATTAAGCAATATAAAAATGAACAAGAATGACAAGAGTAATAAAATGAAACAACAATTTTATTTACATTCAACTTTACAAACAACTGTTATAAAATAAAAGATACAATAATAAAAGCAAATGCCTAAATAATAGCATTTTGAAAGTAAGTGCAGGCTGGAAGGAGCTAGCAGTCCGGCTGAGCTGAAATCTGGTCTAAGTCCTCCTGGCTCGGCTCTACGTCTTTAGAGTCCGGTCCTCCTGAAGAACATTCCAAAGAAAGAAAATAGAGAGGAATGTCGTCAGCGAACTAGCACTCGGTAAGTCCCGAAAGAAGAAAGAGAAGATAGTATATAATGTGAAATGAACATGTAAAGTTGTATATGATCGTTCACAGGTATAAGATAGTTATTCTAACGTGGTTATTTGTAGTTTGATAAGAAAGGTATTCATTTATACGAGAGGAGTCCATCTTACCCCGTGGATTATGGTAACATGTAGTACAAGGCTCCGTCATAATCCATGGAATAACGACACGTGAATTTATGTAGATGTCTTTTAAGCGACCTCTCGTGCCACGATATACGTTCCATACCAATCTACCCCTTTATCCCCGCGTATTGTCTTGTATAAGTTAAGATTATAGGTCTTGGCTGAAACCATGGATATAAAATATATAGGTTCATATTCAAGATGTAATCATGTATTCAGGTAGTCATGTCAAGTTCATGTCAAGTTATAACCATGGTTCGGTCAAGTCGAGTCAAGTATTCAAGTTTGAGTTTGATATTTGAATTCATGTGTTCAGGTTCATGATCAAGTATTCAAGCTTGTGTTTGATTTTGGATTCTAGTTTGAGTTTGGATTCTGGTTTGAGTTTGGATTCATGTTGGAGTTAGAATCTTATGAAAAGACTTTGTTCTTACAACATCTTAGGTTCGGGAGTAATCGGCAACTGCTGCACATGGACGGCAGTATTTGTGTCTTTTTCCAAGACAATTGCCATTGATAACTCCGTTAAATTGTCTAACCTAAATAGGCAAGCACTCACTTTTTCCGGCTCCCTGGGGCTCAAGAGAATTGATCCTGCTTAAACCTATATTAAACTAGAGTCCTTAAAATATTGTTTTGCATATCTCAAGGGATTTCATGAACATGGATTTTAATTTAAGTGGTATTTTTGGTGATGAAACTTAGCCTTTTTAAAAGTTTGTGGTATTTTATTGGAAACTAGCTCTTTTGGAAACTTGATGGTATTTTATTAAAAAATTTAAATCTTCATTTTAAAAATATAGTTTCATAACATGTTTTTATTGAAAATACGAATTCATAGTTTTATATAATTTTCCAAAATTTAGTTTTTATTTAGAAAATTCGTATTTCTTAAAAACAATATTTTTATTTCCTTTCGAGACCGAATACTCCATGAGGAGTTCTGCATTTCGCTCTACTGTCCCAAGAATGTGTGATAATCCGCACCATCCATTAGCGGGTCCCCTAACGAGGGTTGTAGAGGCGTATTTGCCAAGGATTACAAAATACCGATTAAAAGAAAGGCGCTTTGAAAAAGTGTGGTATTTTAATGAAAAACTTATTCTTTAAAATAGCTATATGTTTAGAGTATTATGCTATGGAACCATAGTGTGCGTGTGGGGTTGGTCGTTACCCCGTGAAATTTTTCCTAAAGATATTTAACAATTATTGAAAATGAGAGCATTCTAAAGTTCATGGTATTTTAATGAAAAGATCGTTATATGATGGTTTCACATGAAAGTTTTGGTTAAACTCAAAAATAAAAGATTGTAATCAAATTTACAAATAGGGCGGTAAAGTTAGTTTGACCTATGTATTAAGGAAAAGGAAGTTCCAAATTCTAAAAAAAATGTATCGGAGGTAACTCGGCTTTACCAATATTTTTAGGAGATGATTTGAAATGAAAAGAAGAAGGGATGAGAGGGACTTACGGTTTTATAACTTTGAGAAGTGAGTAAAGAAAAGGGAGGGGGCTTCGTGGGGTCGCGAAAGCTCCGGAAACGGTTTCGATATTCGATGGAAGGAGCTTGGTTGCTAACTTTACTTGACTCCATTTGCACTTAGAAACTTTTGGGATGATTTTGCTAGAAATTTTCTGAATAAAGGGGAGCTCCGAAACTAGGCATATGGTGGTATTTATAGTGAAGAATTAGGGTTTGGGAATTAAAATTTTGGATTAAAATGCATTAAAAAGGGGTTAAATGGTGAATTGAAGAGTTTTTGTTTGATTGCAGGAAAATCAAACAGTGCAAGGAAGTTAAGGGCAGTCGAAGAGACAAGTAAGCAAAACATGGAAGCGATTGGGGCATTTTGGACCGTCGGCGCTGGCCATTTGGTGCGTTTGGACGGTCGGATCTTGAGGCCTTGCCTCGAGATTCGTGCTACGTGTCAAGTTGGGTGTGTACACCTCATTGCACCTGTTTGATTTTTCTGAAACTTTTCGTTTCTCTGTGAATTGCACGTGCAACTCTTGGGTTTCCGAAAAATTAAAAAGAAAAATCTAAAAAATAATTGTGTCTGATAGGATTCAAACACACAGGCTATGTCACAGCAGTGTAGAGGCTTTACCAGTGAGCTACAAGTTGTTTCTTACTTTTATTAAATAAATCTAACTTATAACTCTTACATATGCTGCAATACTCTTTTCTGTACAATAACAAGAAATTTCTGTACAATGATTTTAGAGTCGTTACATTCTACCCTCCTTATTAAAATTTTGTCCTCGAAATTTACACTTACATAGAGACTAATTTTTAAAAAAGTAAGGGCATCGTGCACACATATCTTTTTCTCTTTCCCAAGTTGATTCTCCCGGCGAATCCTTTTTCCACATCACTCAGACCAAGTTTACCTCCTTGTTCCGTAATGTTTTCACCTTTCGGTCTAGGATCTCAACTGGTTGTTGTTTGCAGGTTAGGTCAATTTGTACTGTGAGCTCTGAGTGATCAAGTATGTGGCTTGGGTCGCTCACATATCTTCGTAGCTGGGATATGTGGAACATGTTGTGCACTCGTTCTAATAAGGATGGTAGTGCTAAACGGTATGTCACTTCTCCAATTTGTTCCGGTATGTCAAACGGTCCTATGTATCTTGGACTTAACTTACCCCTTTTGCCAAAACGTATCACTCCTTTGTTTGGAGAGATCTTCAGGAATACATGGTCTCCAGGTTGGAACTCCAGATGTCGATGCTTTGCATCTGTCCAATGCTTCTGTCAGTTTTGGACTATTCACATCCTTTTCCTGATCGTGCGAACCACATCCACAGTTGCCACTATCATCTCTGGTCCAAGAAGTTCATGATCTCCAACGCCGTCCCAACTCAAAGGGGAACGACATTTCCGTCTGTAGAGTGCTACGAATGGTGCCATCTCAATGCTCGCCTGATAGCTGTTGTTGTATGAAAACTCCACAAGGTGTAGGTGATCTTCCTACGATCCTCCGAAGTCTAGCATACAGGCTCTTAGCTTGTTTTCCAGAATCTGAATTGTTCGCTCAGACTGTCCGTCTGTTTGTGGATGATATGCCGTACTGAAATTCAGACTCGTCCCCAGGTTAGCTTGCAGACTTTGACAAAATTGTGATCGGAATCTTATAACACGATCGGAGACGATGCAGATAGGTACTCCATGTAATCTCACGATCTCCTGCATGAGTTTATGGGTATCAACATAAGTAGGGTATATCTTGAAGCTTTAAATCTTACTTTAGATTTATACTCATCTTCATGTACTTCCTTACCAACGTGTCGATTGACTGGCCAACTCTGAATGGAATAAAGTGAACCGACTTGGTGAGTCGGTCCACCCAAATTGCATCGTTACCCTTCGTGCTGCGAGGGAGAGCAGTCACAAAGTCTATGGTAATGTGCTGCCATTTCCATTCTGAGATTAGTAATGGCTGAAGTAGACCAGCAATTCTATGATGTTCAACTTTCACTTGCTGACATACCAAACACTTGGTTACGCACTACTTTGCACTTCATTCCATGCCACCAGTAGTATTGCAGTAGATCCTTGTAAATCTTCGTACCACCGGTGTGTACCGAATACGGAGAGCTGTGAGTTTCTTTCATCAACTCTTCTCGAACAGAGCCGACTGGTACACATAAACGACTTCCATATAGTAAGGATCCATCTTCATGGATGATGAAGTCAGTTCGAAATCCAATTTCTACTTGTTCTCGGATCTTTTGTAGTTTGGAATTATTTGCTTGAGCTGCCTTGATCTGATTTACAAGAGTGGACTGGACTTATAAGTTCATCAAATATGAAGCGTCACCTGGTATAACTACTTCGATCTCCAATCTGTGCAATTCTTTTTGCAGTTTCTACTGAGCGATGAGGTTCATTGCTAATGGCTGGTGGCTAAGTGCATCAGGAACTACGTTCACCTTCCCAGGATGATACTGTAGGTTGATGTCGAAGTCCGCCATGAGTTCTAGCCATCTTCTCTGCCGCATGTTGAGTTCCTTCTGAGTAAATACTTACTTAAGACTTTTATGGTCAGTGTATATATCCTCTCGTTCTCCTAAAAGATAATGGCGCCAAATCTTGAGTGCGAAAATGACGGCTGCCAATTCTAGATCATGTGTTGGATAGTTGCGCTCATGAACCTTTAGTTGTCTTGATGCAAAGGCCACAACTTTTCTATGCTAGTGTAGAACACATCCTAATCCTTTACCTGATGCATCACAATGCACAACGAATCCGCCAGATTGATCCGGTATTATAAGAATAGGTGCAGAGGTTAACCTCGACTTGAGTTCTACGACCTTCTCACATGCTTCTGACCACATGAATGCTTCATTTACGTGTGAGCTTGGTCAGGGGTGCTGTGATTTTTGAGAATTCTTTGATGAATCGTCGGTAGTATCCTGCTAAGCCCAATAAACTTCGTATATCTTTCACTGTATTTGGTGTCGGCCACTCACTGACAGCTGACACCTTAGCTGGATCAACAGATATTCCTTCTCCTGAAACAATATGTCCGAGAAATCCGACTAGATCTAGCCAAAATTCACACTTGCTGTACTTGGCATAGAGCTGATGTTATCGCAATGTCTCCAGGACAATCCATAAGTGCTCGGCGTGTTCTTTCCGATTCTTTGAATACACCAGAATGTCTTCGATGAATATAACAACAAACCTGTTTAAGTACTCTCGGAAAACTTAGTTCATCAGGTTTATAAAGATGGCAGGTGCATTGGTCACTCCAAATAGCATTACGCGATATTCATAATGACCATAACGAGTCCTAAACGTCGTCTTCGGAATGTTGGACTCTTTGACCTTCACCTAATGATAACCCGAACGAAGATCTAGCTTTGAAAAGACACAAGATCCACTTAACTGATCGAAAAGGTCAACGATGCGCGATAGTGGATACTTGTTCTTAATTGTCACTTCGTTCAGAGCTCGATAATCCACATACATCCTGTAGGAACCTTCCTTCTTCTTCACGAGTAATACCGGAGATCCCCAACTTGAAGTACTGGGTCGGATCCAACCTTTCTTCAGTAGTTCGTCCGACTGAATTCGGATCTCCTTTAATCCCTCCGGACTTAATCGGTATAGGGCTTTGATTACAGGTTGTGCACAAGGTTGTAAATCAATACTAAATTCAAGAGCTCGATCGGGAGGCAAACCTGATATGTCTTCAGTGAACACATCCTCGAACTCTAGAACTACTTCAGGCTTTTCTTCTTCCGTAGGTAGAGAGAACACTTCTGTATTCTTCGGTTTAGCAAGGTAGCTTTCTGGCTTGTCACGCCCCGCTTCCTAGTGTACGGAAGTGGTGACGTGGCAAGCCCGCAACGTATTTACTAAGAAATAAATACGTTAAGCGTAATTAAGCAATATATGTATGAAATGTACAAGAATTGACAAGAGATATAAAATGAGCAACAACTTTTATCAACATTCATCTTTACAATATAACTGCTTTGAAAAGAAAAGTACAATGATATAAAGCAATGCCTAAACAGTGGCATACCAAATGAAAAGTAAGTACAAGAAGCTATAAGTTCTGCTGGGAAGTGAGCTGGTCTACGTCCTCCTGGCTAGGCTCTATCTCGAGAGAGTCCTGTCCTCCTGACGAACATTCCAAAGAAAGAAATAGACAGGAATGTCATCAACGAACTAGCGCTCGGTAATTCCTAAAAGAAAGAAAAGAATATAGCATGAAATGAGAATTGAACTGGTAAGACGTGCAGATATAAGATTGCTATTCTAACGTAGTCGTTTGTAGCTTGGTATAGAAGGTATTTGTGTATATGAGAGAAGTCCATCTTACCCCGTGGACTATTGTAACATGTAGTACAAGGCCCCGTCAAAACCCACGGGACAACGACACGGGAGTTCATGTAGGTGTCTTTTAGTGATCATCTCGTGCCACGCTATACCTTCCGTACCAATCTCCCCCGTTAACCCCGTAATGTATTGTATAGATTATATTTACAAGTCTTATCGAAACCATGGATACAAGTTGTTTAAGTAGTTAGGTTCAGGCTGTAAGCTTGTAGTCATATCAAGTTATAGCCATGGTTCGGTCAAGCCAAGTCTTGTATTCATGTTCATGTTCAAGTATTCATGTTTAACTTTGGATTCATGTTTGAATTGAATTCTGGTTTTATTTTGGATTCAAGCTTGATTTAGACTCAGACTTGAGTCAGACACTTATAACTGATTTAGATCTTGAATTATATTCGGGAGTTATCGGTAACTGCTGCCCATGGACGACAGGATTTGTGTCTTTTTCCAAGACAATTACCATTGATAACACCGCAAAGTTTTCTGTCTTAAATAGACAGGCACTCACTTTCTCCGGTTCCCTAAGGCTCAAGAGAATTGATCCCGCTTAAACCTATATTTACTAAAGTCCTTAACAGTGTTTTATATAGCTCGAGGGGGTTTTATGAAAAATATTTTTTATAATTTCAAAATAAACCTCGAGAAGTTATTTATTTTATTTAGGGTTTTCATGGATATGAATTTTAAGGGTTTGAGGTATTTTAGTGATAATTATCTTAACTTGAATAGTTTATGGTATTTTACTGTAAGCTTGTCTTGTATTGATATCTTGATAGTATTTTAGTAAACTTGTAAACTTTCATCTTTAGAAAAATGTAAGTTTGTTATATTTTGAAAATATATGGATTTTTAATATTTATATAATTATAAAAATTAAATTTTATTAAATTAGAAAATTGCGTTTTTCTTAAAAACCGTATTTAAAAATCTTTCGAGATCGAATGCTCCGTGAGGAGGTCTGCATCTTGCTCTACTAGCCCAAGGATGTGCGATAATCCGCACCATCCAATAGCGGGTCCCCTAAAAAGGGCTGTAGAGATTTATTTGCAAAGAAATTTTAAAATACAATTCCAAAGAAAATCGATTTTATAGTGAATGGTATTCTAATGAAATATTTTCTTGAAACACCAATCTACATGAAAGAGTTATCGTGCTATAGAACTATGTGTGTTTGTGAGGGGTAGGTCATTGCCCCGTGAAGTTTTCTAAAGGTATAATTAACAAAAAAATACTAAAAGAGAGATATGTGAAGTTCATGGTATTTTAGTGTAAAAGTTAAGCTAAAACTATTTTGCATGATATTCTTGATTAAAATTTGATTTTAATCATTGGTTATATGATTACAAACATGGTGTAAGAATATGGATGAAAAATATATAAGAAAAAGTGGAATTTTAGAGGTTTAAAAGAAGATGTCGGTGTTAACTCCACTTCCGACATATGTTTTGAAAAGAGACTTTCATAGAAGAAGGAGAGGGATTGGAAGGGACTTACAAGTTGGTTAGGTTAAGTGAAGGTAGAAGGAGGAAGGGTTGTCGTCGTGGCATCGCGGGGTTGCCGGAATATGCTTCGATTCTCGCCGGAACTTGATCGTTTGCTAACTCCTCTTCTACACCACTTGTACTTAGAAAATTTTGAGTATTTGGCTATAATTTTCAGAATAAGGAAGGTCTAGGGCATGGGGTAGTATTTATAGTGTGGAATTAGGGTTTTGGAATTAAAAAGATGAATTAAAATGCATTAAAAAGATGATAAATGGGGAATTGAGGGGTCTTTGTTTGATTGCAGAGCAATCAAATAGTGCAGGGGAGGTAGGGGTAGGGGAAAGACTTGTGTGCAAAACCCGAGCCTTATTGCCCACGGTTGGACCGCCTCCGCCGGCCAAAAATCAATGGCCGCCGGTCGAATGTTGGATTGGGGCCGTCGGATTGGTGCTATGTGTTCACGCCAATATTAATACTCTTTTGCACATGTTTATTTCTTCAGACTTTTCATTTTTATGTGTATCGCACGTGTAAACTTTTGGGCTTCCAAAAAGTTTAATAGAAAAATCAGAAAAATATAATGTGTCTAATGGGGTTCGAACACAGGGGCTATGTCACAGCAGTGTAAGGCTTTACCAGCGAGTTACAAGTTGTTTCTTGCTGTTCTTAAACAAAAATTAACTTATAAATTGTACTCAGGCTTGTAAACTCCTTTCTGTATATTAAACTGAAAAATTTTGTACAGTAAATTCAGATTCGTTACATTCTACCCTCTTTATAAAAATTTCGTTCTCGAAATTTACAATTACATAAGAACTAGTTTACAAATAAGTAAGGGTATCTTGCATGCATGTCATCTTCTCGTTCCCAAGTTGATTCTCCTGGCGAATCTTTTCTTCACATTACTCGGACCAAGTTTACTTCTTTGTTCCGCAGTGTCTTCACTTTTCTGTCCAGAATCTTAACGGGTAGTTGCTCATAAGTTAGGTCAGTCTGGACTGTGAGCTCGGAGTGATCAAGTATGTGGCTGGGGTCGCTCACATATCTTCGAAGCTGGGATATGTAAAACACGTTGTGCACTCCTTCTAATGAGGGTGGTAGTGCTAAACGATATGCCACTTCTCCGACTCGTTCGAGAACATCGAATGGTCCTATATATCTCAGACCGAGCTTACCCATTTTGCCAAAGCGGATCACTCCTCGGTTTGGAGCGATCTTTAAGAAAACATGATCTCCAGGTGTCGACGCTTTGCATCAGCCCAGTGCCTCTGTATATTTTGAGCTATGCGCATTCTTTCCCTGATCGTACGAACTACGTCCACAGTTGCCACGATCATCTCTGGTCCTAGGAGTTCACGATCTCCGACGTCGTCCCAACTTAGTGGTGAACGACACTTCTTTCCGTAAAGTGCTGCAAACGGTGTTATTCCAATACTCGCCTGATAGCTGTTGTTGTATGAAAACTCCACAAGATATAGGTGATCTTCCCACGAACCTCCGAAGTCTAACATACAAGCTCTTAACATGTCTTCTAGAATTTGAATTGTTCGCTCGGACTGTCCGTTAGTTTGTGGATGGTAAGCCGTGCTGAAGTTCAGACCCATTCCCATGCTAGCTTGCAGACTCTGCCAAAATTGTGATCGGAATCTGGTATCACGATCGGAGACGATGCAAACCAATACTCCATATAATCTCACGATCTCCTACATGAGTTCATGGGTATCAAAAATAGTACATCTTGAGGTTAAAACTTACTTTAGATTCATGCTTACCTCCATGTATTTTTTTGCTAACGTCTCGGTAGATTGGCCAACTCGAAATGGGATGAAATGTGCCAACTTGGTGAGTCGATCCACAATAACCCATACTGCGTCGTTACCCTTCGTGCTGTGGGGAAGGGCAGTCACAAAGTCCAAGGTAATGTGCTGCCATTTCCATTCTGGGATTAGTAACGGCTAAACTAGACCAGCAGTTCTGTGATGTTCAGCCTTCACTTGCTGACACACCAAACACTTGGCTACGCTTCTGACTACATCGCGCTTCATTCCATACCACCAGTAGTGTTTCGTAGACCCTTATACATTTTTATACCACCGGGGTGTACAGAATAAGGATGTAACGACTCTAATTTCACTGTACGAAAATTTTTACAATTAATGTACAGAATAGAGTTTGCTAACCTGAGTACAAATTATAAATTTAATTTGTTTAAGAACAGCAAGAAAGCACTTGTAGCTCACTGGTAAAGCCTTGCACTGTTGTGACGTAGCCCATGTGTTCGAATCCCATCAGCTACATATTTTTTCTGAATTTTTATTTTAAACCTTTTGGAAGCCCAAAAGTTTACACGTGCAATACACATTAAATGAAAAGTCACAAAAAAATCAAACATGTGCAAAATGTTATATGAACAGCCGAGGACACGTGGCCAAAATCCAAGCACCCAACTCTTCTTGATGGCCAGCGAGATCGGGGTTTAGGCCGGCACCGCCGGGCCCCTCCGTAGGGAATGACCCCGTTCTCTGCACACTAACCCTTTGGCCTACCCCCACTACTTCTATTCTGTTAGATTTCCTTGAAAATTAACAAAGAATTAAAAATGGAGCATTAATCTAATTTTTAATGCATTTTAATTCTCTCTTCAATTCCAAAACCCTAATTTTATCCTATAAATACAACATCATACTCTAGCCCTCCTCATTCTGAAATCTCTTGTTGAAAATTCTCAAAATTTTCTAAGTCAAAGAAGAGTATAAGTAGAGTTAGCCCAATATCACTTTCCGGCGAGAATTCGAGACGTTTCCGGCGACCCCGCGACTTCACGAAGCTACCAACTTCTTCCTATACCTCCTATTTCTATTTCTAGCTAGTAAGTCCCACTTCTTATTCTATTCTTTCATCTTAAAATGTTCTCTTTTCAAAACTTGTCGAAAGTGGAGTTATCCCGACATTCGATTGTAAAATCCTTAAAATCATAATTTTTCTTAAGAATCGCTCATCTATATCATTATATCTTGCTTAGTAATCATGAAACAAATATTGAGAACAATTTTCATCTTAAAATATCATGTTATGTAACTTTAATTAGCGTTTTTCGTTTAAATACCACAAACTTTACATATGACATCTTTTAAATATTTAGCTTAGCATACATTTAGAATATCTCACGAGATAATGACCTACCTCTCACATACACACATCTTGACATTGCACGATTCGTTTGAAACCAATATCATGTGGCAAAATATGACATTTCAAATAAATACCTTAAACTATTAAAAACCCGGATTTCTTTAAATTGTGTTAATTTATTCCTTTCGATTATACCTCTACAACCCATTTTGGGGAACCCGATTGGGATGGTGTGGATTATCGCACGGCCTCGGGACTAGTAGAACGAGATGCAGACATCCTCACGGAGCATACGATCTCGATGGAATTTTAATACAATTTTTAAGAAAAACGAGAATTTCTATTTAATAATAAAAATTAATTTTTAAAAATTATATAAATATTATATCAAACCATCTATTTTTAATATATAATAAAATTCCATGTTTTCTAGAATATAAAGTTTCATGAAAATACCATCAAGAATCAATACAAGTCTAATTTACACTAAAATATCTTGAACTATTTAAGCAAGGTATTTATTCACTAGAATACCTCACCTTTTAGAAGTTACATCCATGAAAACCTTAAATACGATAAAAAATACTTGAGGTTTATTTTGAAAGTATATTTTTCATAAAACTCAAGTTATATAAAATTACATTAAGGATCCTAGTAAATATAGGTTTAAGCGGGACCAATTCTCTTGAGCCTCAGGGAGCTAGAGAAAGTGGATGCTTGCCTATTTAAGGTAGAAAACTAAAACGGGATTATCAATGGTAATTGTCTTGGAAAAAGACACAAATCCTGCCGTTCATGTGCAACGGTTACCGATAACTCCTAAACCTAATTAAGGATCCAATTTTGTCTAAAGTGTTTGACTCAATCTGAGTCTCAGTCTAATCTGAATACAATCCAAACATGAATCCAATTCCAATGCAACATGAATCCAATATACCAAACATGAACACTTGAACTTGAACATGAATACCCGAACAAAATCAGAACATGCAACATGACTTGACTTGACCGAACCATGGATATATCTTGACTTGACTACATGACTCTGTTTACATCCTGAACCGTTTACATGAATAATTTATACCATGGTTTCGGCAAGTCTTATATCTACAAAATAATACAATATACACTGCTGGGTTTTAAAGGGGTAGACTGGTACGGAATGTGTTAAAAGTGGCACGATGACGGTCACTAAAAGACACATACATGAACATCCTGTACCGTTGTCCCGTGGGTTTTGACGGGGCCTTATACTTACATGTTATCTTAGTCCACGGAGCAAGTTGGACCCCTCTCGTATACACTAGCACATTCTGTACCAAGTTACAAACAACTACGCTAGCATAACAAACACATAAGTTACATGTTATATTCTCTTTACCTATCTATTCCATTCTATCTTTTGGGACTTACCGAGCGCTAGTTCGCTGATGATATTCCTTTCTCTTCTATCTTTGGAATGTTGTCAGGAGAACCCGACTCTCAGGAGATCGAGCCCAGCAAGGACGATTTGGAGCAGTTTACAGAGGAGCCAGAGTTCTAGTTCCTACTTGTACTTACTTTTCTTTCAGTTCATATGCCATTGTTTAGGCATCGCTTTCTTTCATTATACTTTACTTTTCAGTTGTATATAAAGAATGGTTATTAAAAAAAGTTGTTGTTTTATTACATCTCTTTTAATTCTTGTGTTATTTATTTATATTGCTTATTTACGCTTAGCGTATTTACTTCTGAGTAAATACGCCGCGTGCCTCGCCACGTCTCCTTCCCCGTACACCGGGAAGCGGGGCGTGACAGATTTTGTTGGCGGCCCATGCAGGTCAGTTCTGCATGGAAAGCTGAGCAATATAACACAAGAATTTTAAGAATCAGCAACTAAAAACATTCTTTACATTTCAAATGCTTTGAATCTATCCTAACCCTATTTTTCTTTCAAGGTTATGGATTCCCCGAACAATATGAGCATGAACGTTAATGGAAACACCCCACCACCACCACCACCTCTACCACTTACACCTACCGTAGCAGCTCCTATCAATAAGCAGACGGTATTGCTTAAGGCAATCAAGAGCCTCTTGGAGGGACAACAGCAGCAAACTGCTATTCTATTGCACTGCCCAGAGACTGAGGCACCCGGTGTCAAACAATTCCGGGCACTGCACCCTAAACAATTCTCTGGGAAAGAGAGCCCCCTGGAAGCGGAAGAATGGGTGTTTACACCGGTTCAAGTTTCGTTTACAGATATGTGTGAAAGTAGGCTCATTCATATACGCACATGCACACATGTGGGTTGCAACAATACAATTAGAGGAAAAACATGTGTTATAAAGGAAGCACTCGGTGGTCAACGATAAAAGGAAAGCATTTAAATAAACATTTTATTCTACAGGAAATAGATCACCAAACACGGGATCAAAAGTACAAGGGTTTACAAAACTATGAATAAAGTTTTCTAAAGTCCTCTCCGCTTTCTCCACCATGACGAAGCGGCGATCTTCACGAGGAGTCGTTCCCCATCGGTTAGCGCTGTGCCCATCGGCGAAGGTAGACATGATGGCCCATTGAGCCCGTATCTGGCTTAGCAGCTCAACAGAGCGATCCCTCAGAGGCGTGGTAATCAAAAGTGCTTTATGAAAGCACTTGATCTTGTCTTCTGCTGCGTCAAGTATCGTCGGAGTCATCTCCGCTGGATGAAAGGGAATGTCATCGAGCAAAAATAGGAGGATCATCCGGAGCCAAATGGAGCCTATGGGGAGAGGAGATTCTCTACGAGTCAAGAGCTCGTGCAACACTGTATCACATTGGTCATCCGTAAGAGCAGGATTCACCAAGCGTGCAACAAAACGAGGAACAGTTTCCTCAACGGGCACCTCCCATGGCTGCCGATGAGCATGTGGACGATTACAAGCCATGACTCTCCTCTGTTAAAATGATTCTCTGAAAATGAGAGCGATAAAGAGCATTGTTTCAGATTATAAGGGGAGGTATTTAAGTCTCGGCACAGAAAATGTTGTGCATGGTGGAACTATTTCCAAGCTCTGATGAAAGAAGTCATTGGAAAAGAAAGTTTGATTTGGGAAAAGCACAGAAAGAAGGAGAAAAGAAACCTTTATTAATGAGGCAGCGCCATACATGCCTTCCACAAGGGCGCCAGCGCCGATAGGATCAAATCTTATGGTGGCGCCTCACGTGCTCCTCACGCGGGTGCCAGTATGCAAAGCACAAGAGAATCTAATAGATTAAATAGGAGTTAAAACTCTCATATAGCACTGCACGTGCTCTTCACACGGGCTCCAGTGTGCAAAACACATAATGCCCACCCTAAGGACCAAATTCTTAAGTGGCGCCCACGTAAGGAATACGTGAGCGCCGGCGTCCAGGAAGAATTAAATTCTACTCTCTGTTGAAAAAAGCCGTTGGATCAAAGATCCAACGGAGATTATAAATTATCAAGATACAGATCTTTCTAAAATAAGAAAGATACCTTTGGTTGGATCATAAAATAAAATTCTATGCCCTCTGTAAAACAGAGAACTCTTGGATTGAAAATCCAATGGTGATTAAAAATCACCATTTCACAGAGTAAAACTCCGCATATGAAAAATATTTCCCCAATCTTATTAAAAATAAGAAAATATGTTCTGTAAAAACAGAAATCCTTGGATCAAAGATTCAATGGTGGGTAAAATTCCACAAATTAATTGGGATCTCTTAATGAGAGATTTCTTCAAAACTAATTAATAAACTTGTCTCCACTATATAAATGACCGAAGACTTCAAGTCTGATAAGGAGAAACCCCCCATAAGCTTCCAAAAACAAAAACAGAAAGCTTAAAAAAGGAACAGAGAATTAAATTCTCAAGGAAGAATATCTCCCTCCTTAAAAACTCTAGGTCAACGGAAAAAAAATATAGAGATAAAAACATCTCATTTACATATCTAAAGGGTTTAACCCTTCTCAAAGAACTTAGTTCTTTCTCTGGATCTTAGATCCACAAGACAAGTCTCACACAAGTTGAGAATTTAATTCTCATCGGGAGGAACTTATTCTTGAGAATCAAAGATTCAGAAAAAAACTAGGAATCGAATTCCTCAAAACAAAGCATATAAGAGAAACCTAGTTCTCATAAAAGAACTAGATTCTTAAAAATGAAGCTTAATCCTAGATCTACAAAACAAAAATCCTATTGATCATTAATGGGCAAAAATGCTATCAGTAGAGGAGAAAAGCGCCCAGTGCCTAACGCCGCACGTGTTTCTCATATGGGCGCCACAGAAGAGATGGGTGCTTAGCACTCACTGGGCAGCGCCCAGCGCCGCACGTGTTCCTCATGTGGGTGCCACGGAAGGCAAGAGTGCTTAGCACTCACTATGTAGTGCCCAGCGCTTCACGTGCTCCCCACGTGTGTGCCGCAAAAGAAAAAAAAGAGAGTGCTTAGCACTTCACAAGCAGTCCATAACGGCTGAGTGTTCAACACTCATTGGGCAGCGCCCAGCGCCTCATGCGGTCCCCACATGGACGCCATAAAGAGTACCTAGCACTTCATATAAAGACAAAAGGAGTAAAGTGTTCAACGTTTATTGGGCAATCCCCATGACCGCAAGCTCCACATGATCATATGTGAGCGTCAGAACTCATATAAGTGCTCAGCACTTTCTACAAAAAAAAGGGGACTGACTAAACAGAGCCCAAACAAGTGCTTAGCACTTTTTCAGAAAAGAGGGGAGACTAAGCAGACTAAAGCCCAAATTGGCTAAGTTGCTAAAGTATTGCAAATGAGTCCAAATGCTCTGTTGCTGGGTCTTAAATAAAGAAGATCCTAAAATGTTGTTGAGTGGATCTTGGTCTCAAATTGGACTAACGTATCCTTAACAAAAATTCTTAAGGCCACAATAACCCCGTTTTCCCTCAAACACGGGATTTAGTTTAAGGGTACATCTCTCCACACCTCTGATATATGTTTTTGTAATTCTTCAACGTCTTCGGAGAGGTGGCGGGTCCCGACAACCAATAAATCCTTTCTTATCCCAACTTGATATAAAAATTCATCAAGACTGGGAATGATACATCCCATGTTGATGCACTTCCAAATTGACGTGCACACCTCAAATCGGATCGCACCCCAAATTTGGTGCATTCCATATCACCATTATTCACTTCGTCACGTAACAAATACACGTGTGCGCGAGATGGATAATGGACTGAAATGTCCCTAAACTAATATTCGCCTCCAAAATGGCGATAATGGACCGAAACGTTCTTAAACTAAAATAATAGAGCCTAAACGCTCTTTTGTTGGATCCTAAATAAAAATGATCCTGAAACTTCGTTAAGTGGATCTTAGTCTCAAATTGGACTAATCGAGCCCCAAATGCTCACATACATTTAAGTCGATCTTAATCTCAAAATAGATTAACGGTCCTTAAATAAAAACCCCAAATCTAAGATATACGGATTTGGACTAATCCACGCCCTACGGGCGACAACATAAATTAGTCTCTGTATACAATCCACGGGCAACCCAAACAAACAAAAAAACACACACACGACATGAAGTGAACCTCCGGAGCAGAAGAAAGTGGTTATCGCGATGCAGTAATATAATTAACTGCAGGGGCTTGCGCTTGTAGGGAAGAGCGTCCCCACGATCAAAAAACCCTAGCAAACGAGGGGGAATATGATAAAGTTTGCTACAACGACCGCATCCGTCCAAATCTCCGATATACGGTGCCATAAATCAATTTGGCATCTTCAGAGAGGTGGAGGGATAAATTCAAATAGTATCTGCCCCCAAATTCAGGCAAGACAATCCATTCCGGTTCGTCTCTATTTTCGGCGGTGAACAATGGGCTCAGTCGATTGAGGACGATCTGGTAGCAGCACAAGTGCCAGATATTGCTTGGATAAGAGTTGCGAAGCTGCAACTAACTGACAACGCTAGAGTATGGTGGAAGCTGAATGTAACAATCTTAAACTTTCTGTATAAAATTTTTGTAAAGTACAGAAAGGAGTATCTTAGCGTGAGCGCAACTTAAAAGTATTTCTTGTTTAAGAACTGCAAGAAAGAATTTATAACTCATTGTTAAAGCCTTGCACTGCTGTGACGTAGCCCTTGTATTCGAATCCCATCAGCTACATATTAATTTTAATGATTTTCTTTTAAACTTTTTGGAAGCCCAAAAGATTGCATGTGCAATACACGTAAAAATAAAAAGTCAGATTAAATAAATATGTACACTGAGATATATAAACAGACCCCGACACGTGGCCAAAATCCAGAGCCCTACCCAACCCAAACGACCGGCGAAGATCCAATTTGGGCCGGCACCGCCGAACCAAACCGTCTGTAATGCCTCTAAATTTTTACCCTAAACCCCTTGGCCTCCCCCACTACTCATCTTCTATTTGTTTTTCCTGAAATTAAACAGATAATTAAAATTAGGCTTTTAATCCAATATTTAATGCATTTTAATTCTCATTTTTAATTCCCTAAACCCTAATTATATCCTATAAATACCACCCCATATCTAGCCCTCTTTATTCTGAAATCCATTGTCAAAACTCTCAAATTTTTCCAGGTCAAATAAGTTGTACAAGTGGAGTTAGCTAAGGTCAAGTTCTGGCGACGATTCAGAAAGATTCTGGCGATCCCACGACTCCACGAAACTCTCAAAACCTTCCTCCACCTCTCCTCTCTATCCTAAACTTGTAAGTTCCCTCTCCTCTCCTCTCTTCCTATTCCAAAAAGATCTCTTTTCAAAACTCGTCGAAAGTGGAGTTATTCCGACTTCCGATTTTAATTTTTGTTAAAACAAAACTTCTCTTAATAGCCAAACACCCATATTATTACATCTTGTTTAGCAACCATAAACCAACATCGAGAACAAGTTTCAATTTAAAATACCTTGATATGCAACTTTTATTTCACTTTTACGGTTAAATACCACAAACTTTCTATTCGGTATCTTTCATCATAATTGCTCATATTACCTTTAGAAAAATCTCACGAGGTAACGACCTACCTCTCACAACATACATCTTGACATAGCACGATTGCTTGAAAACAATATCCTTGGGACAAATACGACTTTACATTAAAATACCATAAACTATTAAAATTGTATTCTTTAAATTTGTATTATATACATTCCTTGCGTTAAGCTTCTACAACCCATTTTGGGGAATTCGATTTGGATGGTGCGGGTTATCACACATTCTCGGTACTAGTAGAGCGAGATGCAGACCTCCTCACGGAGCATCCGATCTCGACGGAATTTTTAATACAATTTTTAAGAATAATGTGATTTTCTATTTAATAAATAAATTCTATTTTTTAATAATTGTATATATATATATTATCAAAATATCTATTTTAAATATACTCAATGTTTTCTAAACAAAGGAATCACAAATTTCATGAATATACCATCACAAATCCATACAATTCCAATTTACACTAAAATAGCATATACTATTCAATATAGATTTAAAATCATTAGAATACTTCACTTTTAAAAATTACATCCATAAAAACACTAAATACGACTTATAAATACTTGAGGTTTATTTCGAAATTATATCAAAACTATTTTTCATAAAACCCCCTCAAGTTTATTAATTTACAATAAGGACCCTAGTAAATATAGGTTTAAGCGGGACCAATTCATTTGAGTCTAAGGGAGCCGGAGAAAGTGGGTGCTTGCCTATTTGAGGTAAGAAACTAAACCAGGGTTATCAATACGGTAATTGGCTTGGAAAAAGTCATAAATCCTGCCATCCATGTGCAGCAGTTAACGATAACTCCAAAATCTAATTCAGAAATCAAATTCTGTTTAAAGTGTCTGACTCAATCTGAGTCTCAGTCAAATCCAAAAACAATCCATACTTGAAAAAAATTCAAATATAACTTCAATACATCATGAATCCATATATACTGGAACTTGAACATGAATACCAGAATACCATCTATATCAATATGACTTGAACTGACCGAACCATAGATATACATTGACTTGATCACATGATTATCCGTTTACATCATTATCTATTTACATGAACAATTGATATCATAGTTTCGGCAAGTCTTACATTTATAAAACAACACAATATACATTACGGGGTTAAAGGGGGTAGACCAGTACGGAATGTGTTAAAAGTGGCATGAGATGGTCATTAAAAGACATAACTAAACATCCATTGTCGTTGTTCTGTGGGGTTTGACGGAGCCTTGTACTACGGGTTACCTTAGTCCATGGGATAGATGGACTCCTCTCGTAAACACTAATATCTTCTGTACCAAGCTAAAAACAACTACGTTAGTATAGCGAACATAATCTTTTATATTTTACATGTTCTATTCTCTGTCTATTCTTCTCTTTCTTTTGGGGTTTACCGAGTGATTGTTCGCTGATGACATTCCTTTTCTATTCTTTCTTTGGAATATTGTCAGGAGGATCCGATTCTCTGGAGATAGAGCCCAGCTCAGAAGATTTGGAGCAGTTTATTGAGGACCCCAAGCTTTAGTTCACTTGTATATACTTTTACTTTCAGTTCATGCCATTGTTTAGGCATTACTTTCTGCATTGTATTTACTTTCCAGTTGTATTGTAAAGAATGTTTAATAAATAAAAAGTTGCTGTTCATTTACATCTCATGTCATTCTTGTGTACATTTATATTATATTGTTTATTTACGCTTAGCGTGTTTACTTCTGAGTAAATACGTTGCGGGCCTAATCACGTCTCCTTATCCATACACCGGGAAGCGGGGCGTGACAGGTTTTGTTGGCGGCCCATGCAGCTCAGTTCTACATGAAGTCATACCATGCAGGTCAGTTCTGCATAGAAACCTAAGCAATATTACACAAGAATTATAAGACCCAGCAACTAAATATTCTTTATATTTCATATTCCTTAAATCCATCCTAACCCTATTTTTCTTTCAAGGTTATGGATTCCCCAAACAATACGAGCACGAATGCCAATGGCAACACCACACCACCTCCTCTACCACTTACACCTACCGTAGCAGTTCCTATCAACGAGAATACGGTATTGCTTGAGGCAATTAAGAGCCTATTGGAGGGACAACAGCAGCAGACTGCTATTTTATTGCATTGCTTAGAATCTGAGGCATCTGGAGTGAAGCAATTCCGGGCACTGCATCCGAAGCAATTCTCTGGGAAAGAGAGCCCTTTGGAAGCAGAGGAATGGACTCAGTCGATCGAAGACGATATGGCAGCAGCACAAGTGCCAGACATTGCTTGGGTAAGGGTTGCGAAGTTGCAACTCACGGATAACACCTGAGTATGGTGGAAGGCGGAAGAATGCCGTCTTGCCCAGCCGATCGAATGGAGGATTTTTCGTGAGATATTCGACGCGAAATATTTTCCTGAGACTGCCCGCTTTGATATGGAACGACAATTCATCCACTTGCAACAAGGCTCTATGTGGAGCAAATCCGTGGATGAGTATGATGCTAAGTTCACTATGTTAAGGAGTTTCGCGGCACATCTCATACTGACTGCTGAGATCAGGGCCAAAAGATTTTAGCAACGGTTGGACCAGGAAATCCAAACTGCTCTAGCTACAAGGGATTTCCTAACCTATGACCCAGCTTTGAAGGCTGCCCGTCAATACGAGACATTAGTGAAGAAGAAGGGCAGATCTCAATCTGCCGGTGTGAAGCACCCTGCTATTCAGATAGCAGGAAGAGCTTCTTCCAGGCCATCGTTTGTACCCAGGGGATCGGAAGTAGCATTTAACCGATCAAGTCCAGACTTTTGCTACTATCGCAAGAGAGATGGACACTTGTTGAAGGACTGCAGGCATGCAAACGGTCTGTGCTTAGTTTGTGGCGCATCCACTCATGATATTAGGACATGTCCTCATAGATGCAACCCAGTTCCAGTACACATCAACTATCCGCAACGGTCAACTATTCAGGCACCTGCACCTCGTCTTGCTCTCCCAGCTCCACCTCCACGTGGACCTCCTGCACAGCCTACTCGCCAATTCCATCAGGCACTAAGGAACATGCTTCGAGGGAAGAGGAACATGCTCTCTATCTAGGAGGAACGTACCCCGGCGTCAGGCTTACACATTAGCGGCAGTAGAAGCCGAGGCTATAGACCAAGGTAACACTGGTAATTCCCTTCAATCTTTTCAACCCCTTGCATCATTTCGTTACTTTTCATACACTACCAGTATTTTTTTCACCATCACTATCACCAAATTTTTCTTGAATCTGTCACAACTTCCTTATATAAATTTCGAGGACGAAATTTTTATAAGGAGGGTAGAATGTAACAATCCTAAACTTTCTGTACAAATTTTTTGTAAAGTACAGAAAGGAGTATCTTAGCCTGAGCACAACTTAAAAGTATTTCTTGTTTAAGAATAGCAAGAAAGCACTTGTAGCTCATTGGCAAAGCCTTGCACTGCTGTGACATAGCCCTTGTGTTCGAATCCCATCAGCCACATATTATTTTTAATAAAAATTTTTGGAAGCCCAAAAGTTTACACGTGCAATACACGTAAAAATAAAAATTCAGATTAAATAAACATGTGCACTGAGATATATGAACAGACCCCGACACGTGGCCAAAATCCAGAGCCCAACCCAACCCAAACGACCGGCGAAGATCCAATTTGGGCCAGGGCCGCCAGTCCAGACCGTCTGTAATGTCTCCAAATTTTTATCCTAAACCCCTTGGCCTCTCCCCACTCTTCTGTTTGTTTTTCCTGAAATTAAACAGAGAATTAAAATTAAGCTTTTAATACAATGTTTAATACATTTTAATTCTCATTTTAATTCCCTAAACCCTAATTCTATCCTATAAATACCACCCCATACCTAGCCCTCTTTATTCTGAAATCCATTGTCAAAACTCTCAAATTTTTCAAAGTCAAATAAGTTGTACAAGTGGAGTTAGCCAAGGTCAAGTTCCGGCGACGATTCGGGAAGATTCCGGCGATCCCACGACTCCACGGATCTCTCATAACCTTCCTCCACATCTCCTCTCTACCCTAAACTCGTAAGTCCCCTCCCCTCTCCTCTCTTCCTATTTCAAAGAGATCTCTTTTCAAAACTCGTCGGAAGTGGAGTTATTCCGACTTCCGATTTTAATTTTTATTAAAAACATAACTTCTCTTAATAGCCAAACATCCATATTGTTATATCTTGTTTAGCAACCATAAACCAACATCGAGAACAAGTTTCAATCTAAAATACCATGCTATGCAACTTTAATTTCACTTTTACTGTTAAATATCACAAACTTTCTATTCGACATCTTTCATCATAATTGCTCATATTACCTTTAGAAAAATCTCACGAGGTAATGACTTACGTTTCACAACATACATCTAGACATAGCACGATTGCTTGAATACAATATCCTTGGGACAAATATCACTTTACATTAAAATACAATAAACTATTAAAAACCGTATTCTTTAAACTTGTATTATATACATTCCTTGCGATTAAGCCTCTACAACCTAATTTGGGGAACCCGATTTGGATGGTGTGGGTTATCGCACATCCTCGGTACTAGTAGAGCGAGATGCAGACCTCCTCATGGAGCATCCGATCTCGATGAAATTTTTAATACAATTTTTAAGAATAATGTGATTTTCTATTTAATAAATAAATTCTATTTTGTAATAATTGTATATATATATATATTATCAAAATATCTATTTAAAATATACTCCATGTTTTCTAAATAAATGAATCACAAATTTCATGAATATACCATCACAAATCCATACAATTCCAATTTACACTAAAATTCCATATATTATTCAATCTTGGTTTATAATCATTAGAATACTTCACTTTTAAAAATTACATCCATGAAAACACTAAATACAACTAATAAATACTTGAGGTGTATTTTGAAATTATATCAAACTATTTTTCATAAAACCCCTTCAAGTTTATTAATTTAAAATGAGGACCCTAGTAAATATAGGTTTAAGCGGGACCAATTCACTTGAGCCTCAGGGAGCCGGAGAAAGTGTGTGCTTGCCTATTTAAGGTAAGAAACTAAACCGGGGTTATCAATACGGTAATCGACTTGGGAAAAGTCACAAATCCTGCCGTCTATGTGCAGCAGTTACCGATAACTCCAAAATCTAATTCAGGAATCAAATTCTGTTTAAAGTGTCTGACTCAATCTGAGTCTCAGTCAAATCCGAAAACAATCCATACTTGAAAATAATTCAAATATAACTCCAACACATCATGAATCTATATATACTGGAACTTGAACATTAATACCAGAATACCATCTATATCAATATGACTTGAACTGACCGAACCATGGATATACATTACTTGATCACATGATTTTCCATTTACATCCTTATCCGTTTACATGAACAATTGATATCATGGTTTCGGCAAGCCTTATATCTATAAAACAACACAATATACATTACGGGGTTAAAGGGGTAGACCGGTACAGAATGTATTAAAATTGGCACGAGATGGTCATTAAAAGCCATAACTAAACATCCATTGCCGTTGTTCTGTGGGGTTTGACGGAGCCTTGTACTACGGGTTACCTTAGTCCATGGGATAGATGGACTCCTCTCGTAAACACTAATATCTTCCGTACCAAGCTACAAACAACTACGTTAGTATAGCGAACATAATCTTTTATACTTTACATGTTCTATTCTCTGTCTATTCTTCTCTATCTTTTAGGACTTACCGAGCGATTGTTCGTTGACGACATTCCTTTTCTATTCTTTCTTTGGAATATTGTCAGGAGGATCCGACTCTCTGGAGATAGAGCCCAGCTTAGAAGATTTGGAGCAGTTTATTGAGGACCTCGAGATTTAGTTCACTTGTATATATTTTTACTTTCAGTTCATGTCATTGTTTAGGCATTGCTTTCCGCATTGTATTTACTTTCCAGTTGTATTGTAAAGAATGTTTAATAAATAAAAAGTTGCTGTTCATTTACATCTTATGTCATTCTTGTGTACATTTATATTATATTGCTTATTTACGCATATCGTGTTTACTTCTGAGTAAATACGTAGCGGGCCTAGTCATGTCTCCTTGTCCATACACCGGGAAGCGGGGCGTGACACTGAAGAAAGCCGTCTTGCCTAGCCGATCGAATGGAAGACAATTCGCAATTTGTTCGACGCGAAATATTTTCCGAGACTGCCCGTTTTGACATGGAGCAGCAATTCATCCACTTGCAATAAGGCTCTATGTAGAGAAAATCTGTGGATGAGTATGATGCTGAGTTCTCCATGCTTAGCAGGTAAGATATGTCTCAAATATTCAATTTCCTAATATCACATACTACACTGCTAACACAAGGCCGTAACAGGTTTGCGGCATATCTCATACCGACTGCTGAGATCAAAACACGACGATTTCAGTAAGGGTTGGACCCGGAGATCCAAGCTGCATTAGCTACAGGGGATTTCCCAACCCACGACCTTGTACTGAAGGCTGCCCGAAGATATGAGGCTGTAGTGAAGAAGAAGGGCAAACCTCAATCTGCCAGTGTGAAGCGTTCTGATACTTAGATTGCAGGAGGAGCCTCTTCTAGGTCACCGTTTGTACCCAAGAGACCGGGAGTACCATTTAACCGGCCCAGTCTAAAAATTTTCTTCTACTGCAAGAGGAATGGACACCTGGTGAAGGACTACAGGCGTGCTAACCGCCTTTTCTTAGTTTGTGGCGCATCCACTCATGCCATTGGAGATTCCCTATATCGTCTCATCCCAGCTCCTACAACCTGACCAGGGATTACCTATCCATAGCGGCCAGCTATTCTGACTCCTGCACCTCGTCTTGCTCTCCCAGCTCCACCTCCTTGTGGACCTCCTGCACAAGCTCCTCGTCAGTTCCATCAAGCACAAAGGAACTTACCTCAAGGACTGAGGAACGGGCAGAGGAATGCTCCTCCAGTAAGGAGGAATGTACCAAGGCGTCAAGTTTTCACAATGACTGTGGAAGAAGCTGAAGCCACTGGCCAAGTCATCACTGGTAACTTCCAATCTTTCAAAACCTTTTTCAATCTTTGTGTACCTCAATATATATCTTTTCCTATACCTAAACATACTCCACACAATTTAGGTACAATCTTAGTAGCTTCACTACCTGCTTTATCACTCTTCGATACTGGAGCATCGCATTGTTTTATGTTGCAACAGTTTGTCTGAACTCATGCGATTCCAGTTAAACCGCTCATATCCAGCTGGAATGTCAGTTCACGGAACGACGTTTTAAAGGCAACTCTGGGATACGACCTATGTCCAGTGGTCGTCTGCAGCAGAGAATTTTATGCTGACTTCAAGGTGCTGAACATACCGAACTTCGACGTTGTCTTGGGTATAGATTGGTTAGGAACTTTCTACGCTACCATCGGTTGTCATCAAAGGAGGGTAGTGTTCGAGATTCCAGAACATCCAGTCTTTTATTTCAAGAGTGGAGACTATACCCTGGAACCTAGCACCTACAAGGCTAAACCAAGGAAGGCAGTGATTGCAACAATACAAGTGGAAGAAGACAAACCAGAGGTAGTTCGAGAATTTGAGGATGTATTCCCTAAAGACATCTCAGGTTTGCCTCCCGATCGAGCTCTTGAATTCAGTATTGACTTAGTACCTCGTGTACAACCGATGATCAAAGCACCATATCGCTTAAGTCCAGAAGGATTGAAGGAGATCTGTACTCAGCTGGATGAACTTCTAAAGAAAGGATGGATTCGTCTCAGTACTTCAAGTTGGGGATCTACAGTTTTGCTTGTGAAGAAGAAAGAAGGTTCATATAGAATGTGCATAGACTACTGAATGAAGTCACGATAAAGAACAAGTATCCACTACCGTGCATCAACGATCTGTTCGATCAGCTAAGTGGTTCTTGTGTTTTCTCAAAACTAGATCTTCATTCGGGTTATCATCACGTGAATATCAAAGAGTCTGATATTCCGAAGACGGCATTCAGGACTCGCTATGGTCATTATGAATTTCTCGTGATGCCAGAGTGACCAATGCACCAGCCATATTTATGAATCTGATGAACCAGGTTTTCCGAGAGTACCTAGACAGGTTCGTTGTTATATTTATTGACGACGCATTCAAAGAATCAGAAAGAGCACGCTGAACATTTACGAATTGTCCTTGAGACTTTGCGACAGCATCAACTCTATGTCATGTACAGCAAGTGCGAATTTTGGCTAGATCAAGTCGGATTCCTAGGACATATCGTTTCAGGCGAAGGAATCTCTGTGGATCCAGCTAAATTATCAACAGTAAGCGAATGGCCGACACCAAAGACAGTGAAGGACATTCGAAGTTTCTTGGGATTAGCAGGATACTACCGAAGATTCATAGAAGGCTTTTCGAAGATTGCAACACCCCTAACCAAGCTCACACGTAAAGATGAAGCATCCGTGTGGTCAGAAGCACGTAAGCAGGCTTTTATGGAACTCAAGTCAAGATTGACATCAGCGCCTATTTTCGTAATACCGGACCAATCTGGAGGTTTCGTTGTGCATTGCGATGCATCCGGTAAGGGATTAGGATGTGTTCTACACCAGCATGGAAAGGTTGTAGCTTTTGCATCAAGACAGCTGAAGATTCATGAGCGTAACTATCCAACAAACGACTTGTAGTTGGCGGCCGTTATCTTTGCACTTAAGATTTGGCGCCACTATCTTCTTGGAGAACGAGTGGACATATACACTGACCACAAGAGTCTGAAGTATGTATTTACTCAGAAGGAGTTGAATATGCGGCAGAGAAGATGGTTAAAACTCATGGCGGACTTAGACATTAACCTACAATATCATCCATGGAAGGTGAATATGGTTCCTGATGCACTTAGTCACTAGCCGTTATCAATGAATCTCACTGCACAGTGGAAGCTATAACAGGAATTGCACGGAATGGAGATAGAAGTGGTTATGCCAGGTAACACTTCGTATTTGATGAACTTACAAGTTCAGTCTACTATTATCAATCAGATCAAAGCAGCTCAAGCAAGTGATACCAAGTTGCAAAAGATTCGAGAACAAGTAGAAAGTGGACTTCGAATCTACTTCATCATCCATGAAGACGGATCTTTGAGATACGGAAGCAGATTATGTGTACCACAAGGTCCTATTCGAGAAGTGTTAATGAAAGAAGCTTATAGCTCTCCATACTCAGTACACCCTGGTGCTACAAAGATCTACGACAATATTACCGGTGGCATGGCATGAAGCGTGAAGTAGCCAGAAGTATAGCCAAATGTTTGGTGTGCCAGTAAGTAAAGGCTGAATATCACAGGACTGCTGTTTTACTTCAACCGTTACCAATCCCAGAATGGAAATGGCAGCATATCACCATGGACTTCGTGACTGCACTTTCTCGCAGCACGAAAGGTAACGATGCGGTATAGGTTATTATGGATCGACTCACAAAGTCGGCTCATCCCATTTCGAGTTGGACAATCTACCAAGACACTAGCAAAGAAGTATATAGAGGTAAGTTTGAATTTAAGTAAGATTTAACTTTTCAATGTGTACTATCTCTGATATCCATGAACTCATGCAGGAGATCGTGAGATTACATGAAGTACTGGTTTGCATTGTCTCCGATCAATACACCAGATTCCGATCGCAGTTTTGGCAGAGTCTGCAAGCTAGTTTGGGAACGAGTCTGAACTTCAGCACAGCTTACCATCCATAAACAGATGGACAGTCTGAGTGAACGATTCAGATCCTTGAAGATATGCTAAGAGCGTGTATGTTAAACTTCGGAGGATCGTGGGAAGATCACCTACATCTTGTGGAGTTTTCATACAACAACACCTACATCTCTATGGAAGGAAGTGTCGATCACCATTAAGTTGGGATGACATTGGAGATAGGGAAATCCTTGGACTAGAGATGATCGTGGCAACTGTGGACATAGTTCGCACGACCAGAGAAAGAATGCGCATGGCCCAAGACAGACAGAAGCACTGGACTGATGCAAAGCGCCGACATCTGGAGTTCCAACCGGGAGATCATGTCTTTCTGAAGATCTCTCCAAACCGTGGAGTAACTCGCTTTGGCAAGAGGGGTAAGCTCAGTCCCAGATATATTGAACCATTCAATATACTCGAACGAGTCGGAGAAGTGGCATATCGTTTGGCACTTCCATCCTCATTGGAAGGAGTGCACAACGTATTCCACATATCACAGCTTCGAAGATACGTGAGCGACCCTAGCCACATCCTTGATCATTCCGAGCTCACTGTACAGACAGATCTATCTTGTGAGCAACAACCCGTTGAAATCCTGGATAGAAAGGTAAAGTCACTTCGGAACAAGGAAGTAAACTTGGTCCGAGTGATGTGGAGAAAATATTCACCAGGAGAATCAACGTGGGAACGTGAGGACGACATGCGTGCAAGATACCCATTCTTATTTGTAAATTAGTCCTTATATAATTGTAAATTTCGAGAACGAAATTTTTGTAAGGATGGTAGAATGTAACGACTCTAATTTCACTGTACGAAATTTTTTACAATTAATGTACAGAATAGAGTTTGCTAACCTGAGTACAAATTATAAATTTAATTTGTTTAAGAACAGCAAGAAAGCACTTGTAGCTCATTGGTAAAACATTGCACTGCCGTGACGTAGCCCATGTGTTCGAATCCCATCAGCCACATATATTTTTCTGAATTTTTATTTTAAACTTTTTGGAAGCCCAAAAGTTTACACCTGCAATACACGTAAAATGAAAAGTCGCAAAAAAATCAAACATGTGCAAAATATTATATGAACAGCCGAGGACACATGGCCAAAATCCAAGCACCCAACTCCTTTTGAGGGCCGACGAGATCGGGGTTTAGGCCGGCACCGCCGGGCCCCTCCGTAGGGAATAACCCCGTTCTCTGCACACTAACCCCTTGGCCTACCCTCACTACTCCTATTCTGTTTGATTTCCTTGAAAATTAACAGAGAATTAAAAATGGAGCACTAATCCAATTTTTAATGCATTTTAATTCTCTCTTCAATTCCAAAACTCTAATTTTATCCGATAAATACAATATCATACCCTAGCCCTCCACATTCTGAAATCTCTTGTCAAAAATTCTCAAAATTTTCTAAGTCAAAGAAGAGTACAAGTGGAGTTAGCCCAAGGTCACTTTCCGGTGAGGAATCGAGACGTTCCGGCGACCCCACGACTTCACGAAACTACCAACTTCTTCCTATACCTTCTCTCTCTATTTCTAGCTAGTAAGTCCCACTACTTATTCTATTCTTTCATCTTAAAAAGTTCTCTTTTCAAAACTTGTCGGAAGTGGAGTTATCCCAACATTTGATTCTAAAATCCTTAAAATCACAATTTTTCTTAAGAATCGCTCATCTATATCATTATATCTTGCTTAGTAATCATGAAACAAATATTGAGAATAATTTTCATTTTAAAATATCGTGTTATATAACTTTAATTAGCGTTTTTCGTTTAAATAGCACAAACTTTACATATGACATCTTTTAAGTATTTAGCTTAGCATACCTTTAGAATATCTCACGAGGTAATGAGCTACCTCTCACATACACACATCTTGACATAGCACGATTCGCATGAAACCAATATCATGTGGCAAATTACGACTTTTCAAATAAATACCTTAAACTATTAAAAACCCGGATTTCTTTAAATTGTGTTAATTCATTCTTTGCGATTATGCCTCTACAACCCATTTCGGGGAATCCGATTGGGATAGTACGGAATATCGCACCTTCTCGGGACCAGTAGAGCGAGATGCAGATCTCCTCACGGAGAATACGATCTCGATGGAATTTTAATACAATTTTAAGAGAAACGAGAATTTCTATTTAATAATAAAAATTAATTTTTAATAATTATATAAATATTATATCAAACCATCTATTTTTAATATATAATAAAATTCCATGTTTTCTAGAATATAAAGTTTCATGAAAATACCATCAAGAATCAATACAAGTCTAACTTTACACTAAAATACCTTGAACTATGTAAGCTAGATATTTATTCACTAGAATACCTCACCTTTTAAAAGTTACATCAATGAAAACCTTAAATACGATAAAAAAAATACTTGAGGTTTATTCTGAAAGTATATTTTTCATAAAACCCTCTCAAGTTATATAAAATTACATTAAGGACCCTAGTAAATATAAGTTTAAGCGGGACCAATTCTCTTGAGCCTCAGGGAACTGGAGAAAGTGGGTGCTTACCTATTTAAGGTAGAAAACTAAAACGGAATTATCAATGGTAATTGTCTTGCAAAAAAACACAAATCTTGTCGTCCATATGCAGCAGTTACCGATAACTCCTAAACCTAATTCAGGATCCAATTTTGTCTAAAGTGTCCGACTCAATCTGAGTCTCAGTCTAATCTGAATACAATCCAAACATGAATCCAATTCTAATGCAACATGAATCCAATATACTAAACATGAACCCTTGAACTTGAATATGAATACCCGAACAAAATCAGAACATGCAACATGACTTGACCTGACCGAATCATGGATATATCTCGACTATCCGTTTACATCTTGAACCGTTTACATGAATAATTTATTCCATGGTTTCGGAAAGTCTTATATCTACAAAATAATATAATATACACTGCGGGGTTTTAAAGGGGTAGACTGGTATGGAATGTGTTAAAAGTGGCATGATGATGGTCACTAAAAGACACCTACATAAATATCCTATGCCGTTGTCCCGTGGGTTTTGTCGGGGCTTTATACTTACATGTTACCTTAGTCCACGGAGCAAGTTGGACTCCTCTCGTATACACTGGCACATTCTGTACCAAGCTACAAACAACTACGCCTGCATAACAAACACATAAGTTACCTGTTATATTCTCTTTACCTATCTATTCCATTCTATCTTTTGGGACTTACCGAGCGCTAGTTCGCTGACGACATTCCTTTCTCTTCTATCTTTGGAATGTTGTCAGGAGGACCCGACTCTCAGGAGATCGAGCCCAGCCAGGATGATTTGGAGCAGTTTACAGAGAAGCCAGAGTTCTATTCTACTTGTACTTACTTTTCTTTCAGTTCATATGCCATTATTTAGGCATCGCTTTCTTTCATTGTACTTTACTTTTCTGTTGTATATAAAGAATGGTTTTTTAAAAAAGTTGTTTTATTACATCTTTTTTCATTCTTGTGTTATTTATTTATATTGCTTATTTACGCTTAACATGTTTACTTCTGAGTAAATACGTAGCGTGCCTTACCACGTCTCCTTCCCCGTACACCGGGAAGTGGGGCGTAAGTTGTAAGCTTCTTTCATTAACTCTTCTTGAACTGAGACGTTTGGTACACACAATCTACTTCCATATCTCAAAGATCCATCTTCGTGGATGATGAAATCAGTTTGAAGTCCATTTTCTACTTGTTCTAGGATCTTTTGTAGCTTGGCATCATTTGCTTGAGCTGCTTTGATCTGATTGACAATAGTATACTGAACTTGTAAGTTCATCAAATACGAAGCATTACCTGGCATAACTACTTCGATTACCAATCCGTACAATTCCTCCTGCAGTTTCCATTGTGCGGTGAGATTCATTGATAATGGCTTACGGCTAAGTGCATCAGGAACTACATTCACCTTCCCTGGATGATACTGTAGATTGATGTCGAAGTCCGCCATAAGTTCTAGCCATCTTCTCTGCCGCATGTTCAACTCCTTCTGAGTAAATACATACTTCAGACTCTTATGGTCAGTGTATATATCCACTCGTTCACCCAAAAGATAATGGCGCAAAATCTTAAGTGCAATGATAACGGCTGCCAACTCCAGGTCATGTGTTGGATAGTTGCGCTCATGAACTTTCAGCTGTCTTGATGCAAAGCTTACAACTTTTCCATGCTGGTATAAAACACATCCTAATCTTTTACCGGACGCATCACAATGCACAACAAATCCTCCAGATTGATCCGGTATTACGAGAATAGAAGCTGAAGTTAACCTCGACTTGAGTTCTACAAAAACTTGTTCACATGCTTCTGACCACACGAATGCTTCATTTTTACGTGTGAGCTTGGTCAGGGGTGCTGCAATCTTCGAGAAACCTTCAATGAATCTTCGGCAGTATCCTGCTAATCCTAAGAAACTTCGAATGTCCTTCACCATCTTTGGTGTCGGCCATTTGCTGATAGCTGACACTTTAGCTGGATCTACTGAGACCCTTCGCCTAAAACAATATGTCCGAGAAGATCTAGCCAAATTCACACTTGTTGTACTTGGCATAGAGTTGATACTGTCGCAATGTCTCCAGGACAATCCGCAAATGCTCTGCATGCTCTTTCCGATTCTTTGAATACACCAAGATGTCGTCGATGAAAATAACAAGTAACCTGTCTAAGTACTCTCGGAAAACTTGGTTCATCAGGTTCATGAATATAGCAGGTGCATTGGTCACTCCAAATGGCATCACAAGATATTCGTAATGACCATAGCGAGTCCTGAACGCCGTCTTCAGAATATCAGACTCTTTGACCTTCACCTGATGATAACCCGAACGAAGATCTAGCTTTGAAAATACACAAGACCCACTTAGCTGATCGAAAAGGTCATCGATACGAGGTGGTGGATACTTGTTCTTGATCGTCACTTCATTCAGAGCTTGGTAATCTACACACATTCCGTATGAACCTTCTTTCTTCTTCACGAGCAAAACTGGATATCCCCAACTTGAAGTACTGGGACGAATCCAACCTTTCTTCAAAAGTTCGTCCAACTGAGTATGGATCTCCTTCAATCCTTCTGGACTTAACCGGTACGGAGTTTTTAGTAATGGTTGTGCACTAGGTAGTAAATCAATACTGAATTCAAGAGTTCGATCGGGAGGCAAACCTGTTATATTATCAGGGAACACATCCTCGAACTCTCGAACTATCTCTGGCTTTTCTTCTTCCACCGGTAGAGTAAATGCTTCTGCATTCTTTGGTTTAGCAGGGAAGATTCCTGGCTCCAACGTTCTGTCTCTACTCTTGAAGTAGAAGACTGGGTGATCTGGTATCTCAAATATTACCCTCCTTTAACGGCAGTCAGTCGTAGCATAGAAAACTTCCAGCCAGTCCATTCCAAACACAACATCGAAGTTTGGGATGTCCAGTATTTTGAAATTCGCGTAGAATTCTCGTCCGTAAACTACAACTGGACACTGATCAAATCCCATAGTTGCCTTCAATACTCCATTCCCGGAACTGACATGTTTACCACCGGAAACGGAGACGAACTGGGATGGATTGTTTAGCCTGAATCTGGGGGCATATGCTATTTGGATTTATCCGTCCACCTCTCCGAAGATACCAAGTTGATTTATGGCACCATATATCGAAGGTTTGGACGGATACGGCCGTTGTAGCGGACTTCGTCAGATTCCCCCTCGTTTTATGTAGGGGTTTTTATTATGGAGACGCTCTTCCCTGCAGGCGCAAGCCCCTGCAGTTAATTACGTTACCGCATTGCGATAACCACTTTCTCCTGCTCCGGCAGTTCACTTCGTGTCGTGTGTGTTTTTATTTGTTTAAGTTTCCCGTGGATTGTATATGGAGACTAATTTATGTCATCGCCCGTAGGGCGCGGATCAGTCCAAATCCGTATATTTTAGATTTGGGTTTGGTTTATTTAAGGACCGTTAATCTGGTTTGAGATTAAGATCGACTTAAACATACGAGCATTTGGGGCTCAGTTATTTTAGTTTAAGGACATTGCGGTCCATTACCGTCGTGTTTGGGGCAGATAGTAGTTTAAGGAAATTTCGGTCCAACATTCCCGTTTCGGGGACGAATATTAGTTTAGGGACATTTCGGTCCATTATCGCCGTTTTTGAGGCGACTGTTAATTTAGGGACATTCCGGTCCTTTATCGCCGTTTTTGAGGCGACTATTGGTTTAGGGATATTTCGGTCCCTTATCCATTTTGCGCGAATGTGTATTTGTTACGTGATGAAGTGAACAATGGTGATATGGAATGTACCCAATTTGGGGCATGATCCGATTTGAGGCATGCACATCAATTTAGAATCCTTGAAGTCTAGTAAGAAGTACTTTGCATCTTCATATTTCCGAATTTCATTTACGGAGAACGGATTTAGCTCACCCGTGACGGTGTACTCCGAGCCATCCATGAAATACTTCATACACTGATGTTGTGTAGAAAGGATGGTGTTATACTCGTGTAACCAAGGCTTACCGAGTAAAGCATTATAGCAAGTCTTGGCGTCAATGACATGAAATTTGATGTCAGTGAAGAGCAGCTCGAAGCATACCGCCAGTATTACGGACCCTAGCGTCCTTGACGACTGTGAGTCAAACCCAGAGATGGTAATTTTATCTCGGGCGATGTGCTGAACGTTCATGCAGATTTCCTTCAGCACTCTTACGTTGAGAAGGTTGACGGAGGATCCGTTGTCGACAAGGATTTTCCCTATCTTGATGTCGTGGCAGTACTCAGTGACATACAACGGGCGATTATGCTCGCATGTACTGAGGATGAGATCCTCATCACTGAACGTAATATCAGCCGTGTGGACTTCTGCCAATCCATCTTTCATTTTCTCTTCCGCGAGGAAAGCTTGAAACTGATTGGGCTCTTGTAATGCCTTGATCAAGGAATCTCGTACCTCTTTGGATAGAAGGAGAGCATTCAATATGCTCAGTTGTGAGGGTATTTTCCTCAGATGTGCCAGGACATTGTAATCCATATTACTTTTCTTAGGCGAGTCTTTTGCGGAGAGCTCATTGACAACTCCATCGTCGAGGGCGATTTCCTCAGGGATTTTCCCTTTCCCTTTGTCTTTTTTGTTCGAACTTTTATTTGTAGGTTCGAGGTACTTCTCAGGCAGCGTGCGGTTACGCAGTCGAATATTCTTGCAGTTTTTCTCCTCCTCTTCTTTTTCAGAGGTAGAGTATTTGAAGAGAGGGTTGAGGAGTATTTCGTTCTCAAAATCGCTCTCGAAGGTAAGAACTTGGGGTTTTCCCCCTTCCGAACTGGTACCAACCATATAATAGTTGCTAGTCGTTTCTCCAGGTGTGCTCATCCCACTATTTTGCCGTTGACGAGCACGAGCTTCGCGCTTCATTCTTTTGAAGTGTTTTTGATGTGCAACGTATCCTTGCCATCAATTCTTGAAGGCATTGCATTCCTCGGTGGGGTGGGTGACCCTCCGATGATATATGCAGTAGTTTGGCTGTGATTCTTCTCCATCGAGGCATATGACCCTAGGAGTATTCTTTTTGAGAGGTGGCAGCTTCATCCCCGTTGATAGGGCTTTGGTGAACGCTTTTTTGTTTTGATCCTGCTTTTATTTGTTGCAGGTGTGTTTTGGTTTTGTTGGATTACTTTATGACTCATCCTCGCCGCAGCTTCTTTATCCTGACGCTAACGCTTAGCCTTTTCATATATGGTTGTCTCGCGTTCTCGGTCAATTTTTCTTTTTTGAAAGGCTTCATTTAACAGCCTCTCAATCAGGTCTTCTTCTGGCAGTTCCGGAGATTTTAGCGTCGGTTCTGCCCCCAGTTCCTCTGCATTGTTTTCTGACACTGAAGGAGCGTCGTCGTCACATAACGATGAATGGGAGACCATGTGGCAACTTGCCATACGGTCTTCGGTGCCTTCTGATGAGTCATTTCCCTCATCATTGTCATTGTCTCCATCCTCAAGAATATGCTTGAGGAATTCTTCGAGCGTGATTGGTGTCCGCTCCTTTTGATTATACTCCTCCAGCGCATCTATGTATTTTTGTAGATCCGTGCGCATGTTGTTATACTCGGCAGGCTGCACAAACTTCTTGGTCTTCTTTTTTTCTTCGAAGACTTCGAAAGCTTGACTTAGGGGTTTTTTCCCTCTTCAACAATTCTCGGTGCGGGACAAGCTTTTAGCATCCCTTCGATTATTTCAGGTTAAAGTGGGCTTTTCCACCTGACTGCCGGGCATGCTTGTAGATCTTTCAGCATTCTTTTGGTTTTCGCTGAAGGAATGACTTCCCATGGAGTTTCTTCCACGTGTGAGCATGATGCCCCCTGCGCGTCCACCTTCTGGGAATGTGTTTCTGGGGTGGGTTTACCCTCCAGTTATCAGAAAGTGCAAACATCCCTTGTTGATACTGGTTCTCGACCCAGTTTTTGAAGATATAGCAATCTTCAATTGGGTGGCTCACCATTTTGTGATAGGAGATTTAGTTAGGGTTGTTGACGTCGCCGGACAGCGGTGGACGTCGTGGGTCTGGCAATGTGATGAGTTTATTACGTATTTCCAATTCAAACAGTCTCCTCGTCTTGTCGCAGGGAAACGAGTAAGCACATCCTAATCTTTCCTCCTAGGACAGGCGCGGACAGGCGTTGTTTTGGCGAGCGGTTGGTTTTGGGCCACTCGGCTGCTGTTGTATATTGGCAACAAAGGCCGCTTTCCCTTTACTCTTGTTATTTTGAACGTCCTTATTTGAGGAGGAAGGCCGATGACCCATCTGGTCCATTTGGGCCAGTTTATCCATCAGAGCCTGAAAGGTTGCGGGCTTAAAGAACGTCATGAACTAAGACACAGTCATTTGAGGATCAAGGGTCCTGATGAACATGCCCACGGCAGAGGATTCTTCAATGCGCTGTTCGCATTTAGACCACAGATTCCGCCATCGGATCGCGTATTGGACCCAGATTTTTCCCGACTTTACCCTGGCATTGATTAATACCGTGATTGGAGTGCGTTCGCTCGCGCTGGCGAACCGCTGTGTGAACAGCAGTTCCATCTCTGCGAATGTTTTCACGGAGTCATTTGGGAGCTCCGAGTACCATTCGAAGGCTATTTCTGACAGGCTGCCAATGAACTGGCGAAGTAAAAGTTTGTCGTCACCCCCAGTGTTGCCGCACAGTGCTCTGAATTACACGACGTGTTGGTGAAGGTTGCGTGTTCCTTTGTAGACATGGAACTTGGGGATCGTATATCTCGGCGTGTATTTGATTTGATCATACCAGCCTGGATATGGTCGCCCGGTTCTGACAATTTGGCCAGTGGCTTCATTAACATGACGAGCTCTTATTTGTTGAGCAATGTAATCATCAAGGGTGGCTTTGAAGATCGTTTCTTCTTTCGCCGCTGATAAGGCCGAATGAGGGTTTGATGTTTCCCCTCTGTCATCCTCGATGATTATCGACGGATCTTCGGCCGGGGGTTCTGGCTAGATCATCATTCCAATCATATCTTGGAATAAAAGCGCCATCTGCTTTATGTTGGCAGCTTGCTCAGCAGCTTCTTTATCTTTTCTCTCCAGCACCCTTCGCAGAAACTCTGTATCGGTCTTTTGCTCTTAGCACTGTTCATCCTCTTTATCCGGACTTTCTTTTTTTCCGATAAGTGTTGTCATTTTGTTCAGCATTTTTTTGGAGCTTTTGTTGTTACTTCTGAGCCTTTGTCAGCGACCGAGTTTGCGGTCGGTGGCTCACTGAAGCATGGCTCCCTTCTTTTCCATTGGTCATTTAGACCGTATAGACGGTAATGCCCCCAGGCTTGAGGCGTTTAGATCCATCGCCTTTGGAATTTGCCACGGGTGGTAGAGTTTTCTCCAGCCTCGTTCTTTTATGAGAGATTGGAGTTGAAGGAGCCGTTGTAACAGGCACCTATTTAAGAGAAGTCCCCCATTGTATGGTGGTGGAGTGGTCTTTTTCTTGTCGGACCTTCGATTTTTTTAGTTGGCGAGAGTAGTTTTGGTCAACCACAGAGTCTTAGACTTTTCGCCAGACCTTATGAATTTGCGAGAAGAGCCGCTGATATGGCCGCTCCGTCTTTGCTTGCACTGTAACTTTTGCAGATAGGGGAGATTTCTTTAGCACCATCGTTGGGGATTCTTTGCGCACCCTCTTAAGCGGATCAAAGCTGTTCCCGGTTGGAACAACAGCGTCGACCTCCACCATTGGAGCTGGCGGGGTGAGTCCAGAGGGGGAGTTGCCCACAGCTTCTCTCACTCGGCGCCAGTGGCGACGTCGAGCATGCCTTGTTGAAGGGACCACCTTAGTTTTGGAAGCAGCTTCATTATGCCCCCGGCTTTGCTGAAGGGTTTTAATCGGCGTCAGCCTGTTGAAGACCGAAGTCCTTGATGGGTTTGAGGATAACCGGCCAATCTTTCGAAGGCTGACTGCCTGAAGCACCTTTGACGGCTTTGCCTGTAGCAGGAGTAGGGAGGGCTAGCCATTTTGGGGTAGCCCCTTCAGGTATCACGAGCTTCTTTACGGGCCCGCCTGAGTTCTTGCTCAGCCTGTTGAAGATTGAAACTCTAGAGTTTGACGGCTCGCTGATGGGAGCCGTCGTGGTTGCCAGCCGATCAAAGACCGACCTTCTAGGAGCTTCTTCTTGCGGCGTTGAGGCACCGAAACTCACAGGTGGAAGCATGGTCCCAAAGAATAATTCGGTAGTGGCTTGGGTGACGGGTGACCTTCCCCACCGACATTGAGAAAATAGAGGCCGCATTGGGCCCATAGGCCACTCCTCCAGTTGGGATGGATCGGGAGTTGCTGTTGTATGCAGTGCATTGAGAAGCCATTGATTTTCTGCACAGGAGTAAGACACCAAGTTTTAGTATCTCGAATCCAAGGGCAACCATAGAAAACCGCGATTTTGTTCGTGAAACAAGACACACGAAGTGTGGAGAGCAAAGAGAAAAAGGTCGCACCGGGCGTGCCAGAATCTGTTTACCGCCGAAAACTAGATTGAGATGTTGGGACGTCTAGCCTGAATTTGGGGGCAGATACTATTTGGACATATCCATTCACCTCTCCGAAGATACTAAGTTGATTTATGGCACCGTATATCGGAGATTTGGATAGATGCGACCGTTGTAGTAGACTTCATCCGAATCCCCCTCATTTGTGAGGGGTTTTTGGTTGTGGGGATGCTCTTCCCTGCAGGCGCAAGCCCTACAGTTAATTACGTTACCGTATTGCGATAACCACTTTCTCCTGCTCCAGTGGTTTACTTCGTGTCGTGTTGTGTTTTTGTTTATTTTGGGTTGCCTGTGGATTGTATACGGAGACTAATTTATGTCATTGCCCATAGGACACGGATTAGTCCAAATCCGTATATTTTAGATTTGGGGTTTAAGTTTTGAACTTAGGTTATATGTTCCTTTAGTTCAAAAATATTTTGTTTGGTTTAAGGATTGTTAATCTAGTTTGAGATTAAGATCAACTTAAATATATGAGCATTTGGGCTCAATTTATTTTTTTAATAAGGATGCGTTAGTCTTATTTGAAACTAAGATTAACTTAGTAACATTTTAGAATCATCAAATTTTAGTTGAGATCCAACAACAAAGCATTTGGGCTCAGTTGCAATTGACTCTAGAGGGACTTGGCCAATTTGGGTTTGGTCGGCTCAGTTTTTTTTTTCAAAAGTGCTAAGCACTTATTTTGGTTCTGTTTGTTCAGCCCCTTTTCCTTTTATGCAGAAGTGCTAAGCACTTATTTGGAGCTCTGGCGCTCACATGTGTTTCACGTGAAGCGCTTAGACATGGAAGCTGCCTAATAAGTGCTGAGCACTTTAGTCATTTTTACTAAATATGTATAGTGCTAAGTACTTTTGTATGTCGCCTACGTGAGGAGCACGTGAGGCACTGTCTTATTTATTTTGTTGGACGCTCACGCGTGTTTCATGTGAGGTGCTTCCTAATCAGTGCTAAGCACTCAGCCGTTTTGGCTGTATATGAAGCGCTAAGCACTTTTGCTCAGCACTCACGTGTATTTCACGTGAGGCGCTGGCTTTCTGCTTTGGGCGCTGCTTTATGCGCCCACGTGGAAAGCACGTGGGGCACTAGCCTTCTGTTGGGGAGGGATCGTTTGGGTGCTCACGTGTTTTTCACGTGAGGCGCTATATAACTTAGCCTTGGGTGCTCACGTGCTTTTCACGTAAGGCGCTAGGTTCTTTTTCTTTTTAGAGATTGAATCTTTATTAATGGCATTTTGACCATTAATGATCATCAAGATTTTTATTTTGAGGATCTGGGATCGAGTTTATTTGAGAACTAAGTTCTTGATTTGAAGGAACGAAGTTTCTGGAGTATTATAGACTCCATTTTTTCCCTGTTCTTCCCTGAATCTTTGATTCTCAAGAACAAGATCTTCCCGATGAGAATTAAATTCTCAACTTGTTCAACTTGCGGGAGACTTGCTATATGGATCTCAGATCCAGAGAAAAAACTAAGTTCTTTAAGAAGGATTAAACCCTTATATAGGTAAAGAAGATGTTTTTATCTCTGTGTTTTTCTTTTACCAAGAGTTTGAAAGGAAGGAGATCTTCTTCTTCTTTTGAGAATTAAATTCTTTGTTTTCTTTTTGTGGAGAAACTTATGGGGTCAATCCTCTATATGTGTATGCTGTTTTTTGATACTTGAAGTCTCGGGTCCTTTATATAGTAGAGGCAAGTTATTAATTAGTTTGAGAAAATCTCTAATTTAAAAGATACCAATTAATTTAATTGGTCTCAAAATTTATTCGGGGGATTTTATCCTCCGTTGGATATTTGATCAAGTGGTTTTTATTTTACAAAATATGTTTTCTTGTTTTTAACAAAATTGGAGAAATATTTTCCAAAATACAGAATTTAATTCTGTCAAACGGAGATTTTTAACCACCATTGGATTTTAATCCAAGGGCTCTTTATTTAACGGAGCACATCTTTCTTTGTTTAGAAAGCTATAAGGGAATATATTCTCAAAATAGAATTTAATTCTATCATTGGATCTTTGATCCAACCGAGAGTATCTTTCTTACTTAGAAAGATTAAGGAGATATTTTCTCCTAATAGAATTTAATTCTATCATTTGATGATTTATCATCACCATTGGATCTTTGATCAAACGGCTCTATTTAACAGAGAATATCCCAATTTTTAGGGAAGTACTCCTCATGTAGAATTTAATTCTAGCTATCTTAGTTTGAGCGCGGGCGCTCACGTGTTGTGCATGTGGGCGCTACTTAAGAATTTAATTCATATATATGACAGGCGCTCCTGTGCTTTGTACATTGGCGATCACGTGAACTTCAAGTGCGGCGCCACCATAGGATTTAATCCTATAAGAGGTTGGCACTGACGCTCTCGTGGGGAACACGTGAGGTGCTGCCTTATTAGAATTTAATAGAGCTTAGCTCTTTTGTTATGTTTAATTATTATGGGAACAATTCCTATACTACAATTCGGTTAAACTATGGTTGTCACAGATATTTCTCCATATAGGATTTGGGTAGTATATCATGCAGGGTTGTCTAGCATGGCAGTAAGGTTTCGGATGGCATCGTCCATGCCAATTTCAAAAATTTGCTGTTCTAACTAACTCTAACCCTAGAATCGTTACTAGAAAATACGACGAATCGATATGCAAACAACTTTACATACGAGTGAACAAGGAATACAACCTTTGTAGACCGGTCCTTCACTTCTAATGCTCCGTGTAGTAGTCCCTTCGCTGCGAATCATGAACGCCCAAACTCTTGAAAGGGTTCTCCTGAAGAAATGAGCAAGCTTGCACGAAGTCTTCGAGGCCGAAGATGATCTACGTCGAGGAGACACTAACCCAAGCTACCCTTTCACTAATTGTGGAATTAGTGAAGCAAACACCCTATACTAAATGTCAAGTAGTAGAGGATGATGAAGTAGGAATTTTGCTCGTTTTAGAAATAATTTTCTCACTCACTTTCATCATCTCCATTAAAGCTAGTGAGCTTGAGAGGAAGGAGATGAAGAAAACTCTCATGAAAAAATCAAGCGGAGAATGGTAATCATGGGTGAGTTAGTATCATATACTAACCTTTGTAGAGAGTTAACCATGGCTAAGATAATGGCTGGGTTTATAAATATCTTAAGCAAAACAAAAATAGTAGACTAAGTCAATGCACCCACAAGCTTCTACAAGCTTTGAGCCATAACAAATTCTAAGCCTTTTTGAATTACTTAATCAATTAAAAACCCTACATTATACATAGCATGGCGTAAGTCACACACACACCCAAGTTGCATGTATCATCAAGCATGACACAAAACTTTGTACACTAATATATATCACATATATACACATGCACAAATTAAGTGAGAAAAGAAATCTTAAGTGAGCCAATACTAGTTAATGTAAATTAATATATCAAATATATAATTATACATTAAATCATTAAATTAACACTTGATTTAATAATCCGGCTATATCACATATAACCGACTAATATCAAATGTAACAACTTATCGAATCAACACTTAATCCGATAACCCGGCTATATCACATATAACCGACCGATGTCACATATCGCGAGAATAGAATGCGGTATCACATACGCACATTAATCTCGGTCCCGCACATATCATATATGTGCTCCTACTCCGTTTCTCTTGAGCCAGGAAACCTGTGAGTAGGACTCCAAAGACTCGTCAATACGCCGGCAGTAGGTGATGATCATATCAAACACCCACAAGCCGCAAGCGGCCTGCTAAACGTGTAACGCCCCACTTCTCGGTATACGGCGAAGGGGACGGGACTGGTCCTCTACGTATATACTCAGAAGTACATACACTAAGCGTATCTAAGCAATATAAAAATAAATACACAAGAGACAAGATATAATAAAAACATCAACTTTTATTTATTAACATTTTTTTATACAATGCATGAAAAGGAAATACAACTGAAATAAAACGATGCCTAAACAATGGCATAACAGGAAATGAAAAGTGCTGAATGGAAAATGTACAATGAAACTAGAGCTCTGGTTCTTCAGCAAACTACTCCAAGTCTTCTGCTGATGGCTCGATCTCTGCCGGGTCCAAACCACCTGACGACAATCAAAGAAGAAAGAAATAGAATGTCGTCAGCGAACAGGTCGCTCGGTAAGTCCCAAAGATAAGAGGAAAGTAGAATAGAAAGAATAAGAGGGTATCTTTTAAAGTTGTATTATCTTGTTGTATTGTTGTGTTACCGCTGTTGTTTGTACCTTGGTACAGAAGGATGCCAGTGTATACGAGAGGGGTCTGTATATGCTAGAGACCAGGGCAAACGGAATATACAAGGAACCGTTAAGCCACGATACAACAGCAACAGAATATAGATTAGGTGTCTTAATCTTACCGTCTCGTGCCACTTTTAACACATTCCGTACTAATCTACCCCTTAAACCCCATAGTGTTTTATTTGTATTGTTTTGTAATGTAAATTGAATTGAGTGTATAATTGTAAGACTGACCGAAACCATGATATCAGTAAACGGATGTATCCGCAGAATCATGTAAGTGGAATAACTGGAGAACCATGTAAATGGAATGTATATCCATGGTTCGGTTCAGTCAAGTCGTATAGATTGATAATTGGATTCATGGATTCATGTTGAAAATCGTAGATTGTAGATTGACTTGATTCATTTTCAAGTCAGATTAATCAGACTCAAACCCGAGTCAGACAATTAGAAATGTAAATCAAAGTCTTGATTATTTATTAAACCTATAATTGCTAGGGTCCTTAGGGTAATTTGTAAAACTTGACGGGGTTTTATGTAAAAATACTTTTTATATACTTTTCAAAATACAGCTCAAGTATTCGTTTTTCGTCATTAGAGTTATAATGAAGGTGGATTTTATATTGGGATATTTCTAGTGAAAATATCCTAATTTCATAAATAGAGGTATTTATTTGTAATATTGATTTATGTGAAATTTATGGTATTTTAATATAAAATTGATTCTTGTGATTTTTTAGAAAAAGGTGGAATATTTATATCTTAACAAAATCGATATTTTAATGATAAATATACATATATTTATACAAAAATAATTTTAATAAATATTTTATATTCTAGAAATCTCATTTTCTTAAGATGTCGTATTTTAAATCTTTCGAGACCGAATGCTCCTTGCGGAGGTCTGAATCTCACACTACTAAGCCCGAGAATGTACGATAAACCGCACCATCCTGAACGGGTTCCCCAAGTGGGTTGTAGCGGCGCTTTGCAAAGATTGTAAATACTAAATCCTTTAGAAAACGGTTTTATGAAGTAATGATATTTATTTGTAAAGGTGTATATTTTCCGTATTGTATGTTCTAGATTCTCCTAAGTCAACTAGTCTATTCCTAACTGGTCCAGACGACAAGTTGTGAGATACCTCATATCGCCTCTTCACCGCCAATTATGGCCAGGTAAGTACAAGTGAGGAAAGGAGGGATCCGCTCACGAATCACCGTGAGTCGGGCCTTTTAAAGTTACCTTTATCACTTGCCTAACCTAGACACCGCAAAGTCATGTTTAGATAAACGACCGATGTCCACAACTTATCGTATTTTCATAATAAGTGGTACTTCTTTAGAAAGTGTATCAAAACTAAATCTTTAGAAATGGTTTTATTAAATATATGGTTAAATGAAAATGTTTATTTTCTCGTATTCTAGGTTCTCGGAGGTGTTGCATACGAGTGTGTGAGGAGGTAGGTCGTAACCTCATGATCTACTTTAAATGTATAGCAAGTTTAATGGGGTTAAATGAAGGATTGGAACAATGTGGTATTTAAGCGAAAAATACGATAAATTGAAATAGCTATCATTTCATGTGATGAAACTTGTTCAAATTGTTTGATTAGTGTTTAATAGTCAACATGAGGAAGTTTAAGTATGGTTGTATTAGTGAGAAGTGGAATTTTATATAAAACCGAATCGGAAATCGGATTTGTTCCGATTCCGTCGGGTTTTGTAAATCCGTATTTTGAGAATGGAAAAGAGAGATAGAAAGGGAATTATAGGTTTTAGATTACACGAGAGAGTGAGGGGGAACTAGAGGGATCGCCGATGTATTGCGTCATCGCTGGTAGTTCCTTAAAACGGTCGCCGGAAGTTCCGCCGGGAATTCGTCGGAGCTTCGCCTCGAGCTTGTTTTCAAAGTGTACGACTCTTGGAAAATTTTTGAGAGAGTGGGCTCAAGATTTTGAGGTGAGAGGGTAAATGGTAGGGGGTGTATTTATAGGGTAGACTAGGGTTAGAGTAGATGAAAGTTTAAAATGAAAAATGTGATAAAATGTATTAAAAATGTATTAAAAGTGGAGTAATTGGGGTTTTAAAAGAGCTCTGGAAGTGATTTGAGGCTGAAATTTTGCAGGTGCATAGGGAATATGAAAAGACACAACTTTCATGTTGGGGCCATCGCCGGAATCGGCCGACTCGGCTGTGACTCGGTCTGAGGACGGAGTCAGACCGAGTCAAGGCCGATTTGGCCGATTCCCGGCCGAGTCAGGCAGCCGGGATCCCCCCGACGGTTTATCTAACTCCTGAAAATGTTACATCTTTGGGTGTAGTGGGGTTTTTGTGAGATATGCACGTATAAACTCTTGGTATTCTAAAGGTTTTTAAAAAAATCAATATTAAAAATAATGTGGGGTATGGGATTTGAACTCTGGTGGCTTGGTTCAGCAGTGCAAGATATTACCAATGAGCTACAAGCTCCTTCTTGTAATTATTGTGTGAAACAAATACTTAAAGTGGTAACAGCAATATTAAATACCCCAAGTATACTTCAAATTTAAATCAAATTTATGTACACTAAAAATGGAGTTGTTACAGTCTACCCTCCTTACAAAAATTTCGTCCTCGAAATTTACAACTTTTATTTGAGGTCTAGTTTACAAAGAGATGAGGATATTGTTCCCCTCCGAAAGACGGCGCACGGGACCGCGATGTCCTGGCGCTGAGATTCGGGGCAGATGCTATTTGGTTTTATCCGTCTACCTCTCCGAAGATGCCAAGTTGATTTATGGCACCGTGTATCGGAGGTTTAGACGGATGCGGCCGATGTAGCAGACTTTGTCAGATTCCCCCTCGCTTGAGGGGTTTTTGATTGTGGGGACGCTCTTCCCTGCAGGCGCAAGCCCCTGCAGTTAATTACGCTACCGCATCGCGGTAACCACTTTCTCCTGCTCCAGAATTTCAGTTCGTGTCGTGTGTGTTTGTTTTGTTTGTGGTTGTCCGTGGATTGTATACGGAGACTGAGTAATGCTGTCGCCCGTAGGACGTGGACTAGTCCAAATCCGTATTTAATTAGATTTGGGTTTGGTGTTTTTAGTTTAAGGATGCATTAGTCGCGTTGCGGCTAAGATCAACTTAAACGTTTGTCAAGGATACGTTAGTCCTGTTTGAGACTAAGATCAACTTGACGGGGTGATCCATTTAATATATGGCCGTCGGGACTCGTCGCCTCTCTGACGTCGTTGAAGGATTACAACGACAGATGTCAGAGGAGTTCGGAGATGTACCCTTGAACCAAGGTCGATTTGGAATTTTATCGTTCATTTGAGTGTTTAAGGATACGTTAGCCGTATTTGGGGCTAAGATCAACTTAAACGGGACCGTTTAGATCCGGCAAAAGAGCATTTGAAGGCTCTATTGCTCCGGTTTAAGGACGTGGTGGTCCATGTTCCAGTTTAGGGACGTGGTGGTCCATTATTAGTTTAAGGACGTTTCGGTCCATCGCCAGTTTAAGGACGTAGTGGTCCATTATTAGTTTAGGGACGTGTCGGTCCGATATTAGTTTAGGGACGTCTTGGTCCACGAATTTAAGAACCCCGCAGTCCATATGGGTGTGTGGTCGTCGGGACCCGTCACCTCTTTGATGTCGTTGAGGAATTACAACGATGGATGTCAAAGGAGTTCGGAGATGTACCCTCGAACCGGATGTAGATTGATTTAGGAGAGCCAATTTGCTCAGTCAGTTTAATTTAAGGACTTATGGCCACTATTGGACTAAGTCCAGTTGAAAATGTCCAACATTTATTTGCTTTTGCATTGCATTTCTCTTTATTTTTATTTGGGCAATTTGTTTTGGGCTCTGCCCTTTATAAATGATGCAAAGCATCAATTTCATTTGGGCTCTCCCCTTTTTATTGCTTTGCAACTTATTTTGGCCTGCTAGGTCTTTTTGATTTGGGCCTGGCCCTTCAAGTAATGCATTGCATTTGTGCAAAGCACCAAGAACCTTTTAGATTCAAAGCACTTTTTATCCCTTGATCTAAATTTGGATCAAAGAAAAAACAAGTTTTTCCTTGTTTCAGAGAACCGAAGGTTCATAGCAAGTGCAAGGCACTATTTTTATTATTTTTATTTCTTTATTTATTTGTTGAAGATCACTGATCTTGTTCTTAGATCAATGATCTATTCCTAAGAGAATTTTCTCTTGTTTTAAAGGTTTTTACCTTCTTTTTTGTGTTCTCAAGGAGTTCTCAAGAGTTCTCTTCTCTCTTCTTTTTTTTTTAAAACCAGATGTGTATCTTTGAAATGAGGTCTGGGGTCCTTTTTTATAGTGCTCAAAAATTAGTTAAATTTGTTAAAAAGATCTTTTTCTAAGTGATTTAGGGAATTTTCCCCACCGTTGGATCTTTGATCCAAAGGCCCCTGTTTTACAGAAAAAATCTTCTTGTTTTAACAAGAACAGAAAAAAAATTTTCTTTAAATCTTCATTCTGTTTTTTGCGCAACTCTCCAGCTCGAGACACGTGTCGCGCAGTGAAGCGCTTCCGCAACTGCGCAGACACGTGTCGGGCAGTGAAGCGCTTGCGCAACTGTACAGACACGTGTCGCACAGTGAAGCGCTTGCGCAACTGCATTTGCGCAACTACGCGGACACGTGTCGCGCAGCGGCACCCTTGCGCAACTGCGCGGACACGTGTCGAACAGTGAAGCGCTTGCGCAACTCCGCTTGCGCAACTGCGCGGACACGTGTCGCGCAGCGGTGCGCTTGCGCAACAGTGCTTGCGCAACTGCGCGGACACGTGTCGCGCAGCTGTGCGCTTGCGCAACTGCGCGGACACGTGTCGCGCAGCGGTGCGCTTGCGCAGTTGTGTGTGCGCAATTGCGCAGACACGTGTCACGCAGCGCAGCGCTTGCGCAACTGAGTGTTGCTTATGTTTTTTAAAGAGCCTTGCTCTGATTGGACGCACTGCCTTGGGCGTTGTGCTGCCGTGTCAACTTCTGACACGTGGCGCGTTGCGCGCAGCGCACGGGATCTGAAGCGTTGCTTCAAAATTTGAATTTTTGAAATTCAAACAGAGCCTTGCTCTGATTGGGGGAACAAATGCCCCCCCACCGTTGCGCTCACGTGGCGCGCACGTGAGTGCAGCGGTGGCAAGATCCCGACCGTTGGATCATGGAGGTCAGGTGAAGAGGCGCAGGCGCATATAAATGGGACCCTTGGTCCTTTAATTTCTTTACCGTTTCAAGAACTTTGATTCAGAGCCTTGCTCTTGCTTAAGAACTCTCAGAGCCTTGCTCTTGCTTCTTCCCAAGAACTTTAAAGTTCATAACTTAGAATCACTCTAGGTAAAAATTAATTTAAATTAAATTTAATTAACAGAGCCTTGCTCTTATAGATCTTTGATCTAAAGAAAACCCCTTTGGGGTTTCATCCACAGAGCCTTGCTCTTAAAAATTTACAGAGATCTTGTTCCTGGGTTTTAACCCATGAACAGAGCCTTGCTCATAGATCAAATGGAGAACTCCTAAAAGTTTTCATGGATCTTTAAGATCCTAAAATTTTTCTTTTAATCCTTAGGAGTTATAGTTTTTCATTACTATTACAGAGCTAGGCCTTTTTTAGGAAGTTTTATTCCCTTGAGACCAGAGTTTGACAAATGTCACTCTGTGACAGAGCTTTGCTCTAAAAGAGGAGATTTTCTCCTTGTCTCTAGGGATTTCCCCCAATGAGGATATTCTCTTGGGGGTCTTTTTCATTAACTGACAGTCTCATCCAATGATGGGACTGTCTTATTAAGTGATGTACTATCATTTAGATTTTGTGGGTCCCCCTTTGGTCCCTTACCCATTACATCACAGTGTGGAATAAGATTTACAATGCCAAGCGTTAGAATACTAATGGTTATTTTTTGTCTTTCCACAGGAAACATGTCTGACGACTTGTCTTTCCCTTTCGTTTGCTCGGAAGGAGGGTTCCCCCATTCGCCAGTGGACCGGGTGGCGTTCGCTCTCATTAAAGATCATGACCCTGAGTGCAAAAAGCTCCACCTGTGGGGAAGGTGGTACAGCCAGATCATCCAAGGCCGTCGTAGCTTCAGTTCCGCCTCGCCGTCTGAGCCTACAGTCACGATCCCCTATGCAGACGAACCCCCGGTGAAGTATGCCGTGGAGGTTAAAAACTGGAATTCTGATGACCTCCTCCAGCCTGCGATTGGTTCCATTCCCGTGCAGCCGCCGCCGGCAATAGACATTCTGGGGAGGCGCATCTGTCAGGGTGAAGCACGCCCTTGGGGACAGGCTTACAATATTGGACTGATCCCGCGACCCCCCGCCGGATATTTGCAGTGGGCCGGTACATCTTATCGGCGAAGAGGACTCATCTAACGAGGATTGGTTTATATCCAGCCATCTACGTTTCGCTTTTCGAGTATCCCTCTCCTCCAACGTGGTGGGTCAAGGCCTTTATTGAACAATGGAATATCCCCACTCACACCTTCCTGATGACGGATAGGGAAGTCTCTATCTCCTTGGAGGAATTCGCTGAGATTTCGGGTCTACCAATGAGGGGAGAGCACTATGAGGAGCTGCTTCCTCCTGACGAGTATGTCTTTGCCACCAAGCAGCTGGTGTTTGACTTGACTCCGAAGAACGCCATTCAGCATCAGTATCCGGGCTTGGTGAAGGTATTGGAGATCTATGAGGAACTCCATCTGGAATCGGGCGACCGGGGCGTCAGTTTTGCAGATTTTATTGCTCGCTTCATTCGCCCAGAGTTCCTATCAGAGGAGGGCGAGAAGTTCGCTCAGCTTGGTGACCCTTTTGGTTTCGGCTTGGACCGCCGACCCATATCGGACAATGACCAGAAGGATTTCTATCTCCCCAACGCTGCCATTGCTTCTTTCTCGGAAATTGCCGTCCCAGGCATGGATGAGGAAACCTTTTTTATTGGATTCTTGGGCTTGTGGCTATGCAACTTTGCACTCCCCATGCACCCCCGCCTCATGCGGCCCTCTGTCTTTTACCCAGCGCATCGGATGGTGGCTGGTTTGCAGTTATCGGTAGGAATCGCCGGGCTGGCTTACCTTTATCATGGACTTAGCGTAGCGGCGGACGCCAGTGAGCCCGGGGTACAGCCTGCTAACTTCCCGATGCACTACTTCACTTCTTGGATGGAGATGCATGTGCGAGGGGTGTTTGGTGCCCACAAGACTCCTCCGTTCTTCGAGAAGTACAGACTCCCGAGAGTCATGCGGTTGGTTGGGGCTTCAATTGTGGTTCCATCCCCGCGGGAGTCTAGAGGGCTGCTCCTTCGTCCACATCTGGTTGGAGCGACGGTTTCTTTTGTGGACAAGGTCATAACCATAGGCTCAGAGACCACCAAGTCAGTGGTGCCCCTGCGTGATGACTTCAAAGATGGGGCTTCTGTATTGAAAGCTCGGGAAATCCTCCATCTCTACTCTATCCGGCCGGGCTATCTAGTGTTCAGGCAGAATAAGACAGCCTTGTTTATGAGATATAACCCACACCGATTTGCCCGGCAGTCAAGCTACAACCAAGGGATCCCGCTGGAAGCTTTCTTGGAAACGCCCGTGGTCGGCCCAGAGGGGATAAAGAATGCGATGCATCATTTTACACGGCTTAACACAGGTTCCTATTTCTTCATTAGTGAACCCAGCTGTGCCCCTAAGATGCTTAATTCATATGTGGCCTGGTATGCGCACGCGATGGGCCCAATTATTTTAACGGAGAAGCGTATGCTGGTTGACCGTAGGGGTGCGCCTCCCGGCGGCGATCGTAAGGCCCCTTTGCAGCCAAGGTTCCCGGTCGTCCCTCCGCTAAAAGATGCTGGAGTCGATCGACCACGCGTGTTGAGCCCCCCGCGGGGATTGCCGCTGCCCGCTACGGTGGATGCACCATCGGCGCCCCGTGCTCCCACGAAGGCGGCTAATGTAGTATCGCCAGAGCCAGGCGTAGGAGCAGATATCGGGACCCGCCGCCCTAAAGTGACTGCCAAGCGCAAATCTACTCCGGGTGGGTCTAAAGCTGGCGAACAGAAGAAGAAGAAGAAGTCCACCCTTTCCCTCGATGCGATCCTCGGCTTAAAGCCTGCGGCTCCTCCCACCGAAGCCATATGTGAATATGGCAGTAATGAGGGCTTCTTGGTAGACCCTGCGGACACCAATTTGGCTGCCGCCATTGCAGCTTCTGAGCGATCGGCGAGGCTCGAAGCGATGTTAAGCAAACTCGCTGAGTCCGGTAATCATCAGCCGCTTTATTTGTCCTTTTATTGCACTTTTTATTATTATCTTTAACTAATATTTGCTTCATTTTCAACAGGTGTCTCTACTGAAGAGGCTATTGCCGCCTCCCTGAAAACCTTCCAGGAGGAGGAGGAGAAGCGTGCCCTAGCAGGCGTCGGTATGTTTCACCCCTTTCTCTTTATAAGGAAAGTTTGTCGTCTTTTTCTGATGGTTAACCTAACCCTCTTTTGTTTCTTTGCAGGGGTTGTATCAATTGATGCGGGGATCCTTCCCGGGCCTGTTGCTGAAGTCCCGGCTTCGTCGAAATTGCGGCAAGAGCCTCGGCTTGACAAAACGACGAGGGACGCCCTGAAAGATCTGGAGGCATCCCTATTCACAGACGAAGAAGCCTCGCTCAAAGAAGCCCTAGTAGCATCCGCCTCAACGGCCCGGGAGGAGCGAAAGCGGTTAAGACGCGAAGCGGAGGCCCGCAGAGCTGCTTTGGCCACGGGAGCGGGCCCTAGCACTATTCCTCGTGCCGACACTCCTTCTGAAGAGGCCCCTGCCGCCCTGTCTACTGCTCATAGGCGAGTGGCGCGCGCAGCCCGAAGTGCAAACGATAAATCCTCTTCAGGTAACATTTCTTTCCGAACCTCGTTGTAAGAATTATAAAGCCATTGGCTCATATGCATTCCATCTTGCAGGGCCAAGTCCGACTGAGGGGGAGGCGGAGACCGTCGAACCCCGGGGAGCGGAGGAAGCGGTACTTGTCGAGCCCGAGCCGACAGTGAGCAACGTCATCGGGGCCATGGGGCCTGAAACAGAGGTTGAGGGGTCCGCCGCCGAGAGGGTCATTGATGTCGCACCTGAAGTGGCGGCAGATGAGATGATTGTCTTAACCGAGCCGAAGGCAGTAGAGGGCGAGGCGCTTGAGGCTGGAGACGTCACGGTGCCGATGGATGAGACAACCGCGACCGCAGGACCCGAGGGAGTATCGGGTGAGGCGGCCACGATTCCTGAGGAGGAGCCGACCGCTCTTTCCCAGGAATCTGGTAATACTCCAATCATAGCCCTCCCCGCGTATGGTTCCTTGCCATCTCCGGGGCTCGCGAGCACAACAACGGTTCCCATCGAGTCGGGTGATGAGGCTACGGGCGGTGGTCTCATGTCAATGGAGGAGGGGATTGCTTTAGTTTCGGCTGGCAGCTCGTCGGGTAAATTTTGAGTCACCAGCGTTCCCCTCTTTTTTATATATCTTGCGATCTCTTCTAACAAGCTTGTCTTTGCAGGTGCGGCTAGTGCCGACGCTCCATTGCTCGAGGGAGCACCGTCGACTACTGCTTTGGCGGTGGTCACCTCCCCGCCTTCCCTTGTACCATCGCGGATGTTGGAAGGTATGAATTTACGACTCATGCCTTAATCTTTCAAAAATGTAGCTTTTGTACTAACGTTATACCATTGTGCCCTTGCAGGAGTGCTCTTTGATCATTTATATCAGGTGTTGCTCCCATACTTCTCTTTCCCATCCGAACTCGCTTCTCCCTCTAGTGGCGCCGGTGAGTATACTTTCACTATAATGTCTTTATTTGCCCCTTTTTTCTAGCAATGGGATAATTTCTGACTTTTCCTTTTCTTTATTGCAGTGCCACAAATCGAAGGAGGGGATGCAAGACCTGTCGCGCTACCGGCCCTTCCGGCTTTGCCGTTCGTCGCAGCTGGTATAGTAAATTTCCTTTTTGGTAACCCTTCAACATCTCTTGAACCATCGTTTGACCATGTTTTGTTTTGCAGCTATTGTTCCGGCTCCGGTCCCTTTTGAGTCTCGCGTCCTTTCACCGGTAGGCCCTTTCTTGAAACGTCCATCTTCAAAGGGTGCTGTGATGAGTTTGGGCATGCTGAGCGGGTACATCGAAGAGCTCAACATGGACGCTCTCCCTTCTGCCGTAGATTTCGCTGTGGAGGTTAACCCGATGTTGGCGGCACTCGTAAATTTTCATAACGAAGGCGTCGTCGAATCTTGGATTAGTCACTGCAGGGGGATTGAGGCATATCTATATCGGCTGGAGTCGACACGCCCTTCTCCCGAAGTTTTAGCCCTGAGCACCCAACGAACAACTTGGCTCGAGCAAAGCACTTCTCACTTCCGCCATTTGGAGCAAGAAGCAGCTTTAAAGCTAAGGGAATGCCAAAAGACCTCGAACGAAACGGCCCAACTGCGCGCTGAGGTTGAAGCAAATGCTGCCCAAGTGAAGACTATCTTTGAGGGTCTCTTGGAGCGCATCTCCCATGGGCTAAACTTGAAGCGGAAGCTCGACGTAGCTGAGCGCAATACCCCAGGTCGGGAAGCTGCTTATCAGATCGTCAAGGAGCAGCTTGCGTCTGTCTTGCAGCAACGAGCCCAAGTGGAGGCAGAGCTGGCGGTGGTAGCCGATCAAGAGAAGGCGTGGAAGGAAGTATGCGAGCAATTGCTAAATCTATGCAAGACGCTTCCTTCCCAGTAATTCTCTTTGTATCATTTGTACTTGTAAAATATATGTATATTTTTTTTATTCTTTAGTACAATGTATCCTGTACCCGATCAATACTTATGAATAAAAGATACACATTTTGTAATGTCCTGTGTCATTTCTTCGCCTTTTTCATTCTTTTCAGCATGATATCTTTAATGCACCTTATTGGCATACAACTTTATTTTTCCCAGAGATAACGATGGCTTAGACTGCGGTTTTAGATCCGCTGCCTAAGACTTTTCAACTCTATGAGCCGTGAGGGTCTCATAGAGACTTTTCTTCCTGCGGATCGAAAGGATCTCGTAGGCGGATTTTCTCCTTAGGAATCGTGAGGATTCCTAAGTGTGGTTTTCTCTTACCAGTCGTAAGGATCCTGTAACAGAATTTTTCCCTCTCACGAGTCGAGAGGATTCGTAAGCGGTTGTTTCCCTCCTCGTCGAAATTCGACTTCGGAGAGCGAGACCCGTGAATAATATGCAAGAGACCATTTTGGATTGACTTGCAGGGCCCCATTGCTCAAGAAGCAAGTTTTTTAATCCTTACTGCCTGAGACCTCATCTTGCAAATTAAGAAGTAAGTTCAATTTATTGAAGAAATCCCTTTTCTGAAAGATTTTGCGGGATTTCCCCCACCGTCGGATCTTTGATCCAAGGGCTTCTGTTTTACAGAAGATAATTTTCTTATTTTAACAATAACAGAAAAGATTTCTTCAGAACCTTAATTTTTGTTTTTAGCGCAAATGCTCCAGGGTATGACACGTGTCGCACAGCGCACAGTGCAGCGCAACTGCGCTAGCGCATCTGCGCCGACACATGTCACGCAGCGCACGGCGCATACGCCGCTGAAGCGTTGCTTCCTTTAGTTTTGCTTGAAATAGAGCTTTGCTTTGATTGGGTGCGCTGTTTTGGGCGTTGCGCTGATGCGTCTGCGTCAGACACGTGGCGTATTGCGCAGCGCAAATAATCTGGAGCGTCGCTTCATTAAATTAATTTTCAAGACAGAGCTTTACTCTGATTGGGGGAAGACGAAGCGTTGCTTCATCTCCCGCCTCGGAATTTGAACAGAAGTTCGCTCCGATTAGGGTAAACTGCCGTGACAACTCTTGGAAGTCGAAGAGGCACTTGATGCCTATAAATAGTACCTTTGGTCCCCCCTAGATACTTATCATCTTTCCGATTTCTATTTTCGAAGACTTCAGAGCTTTGTTCTTGCCTTCAAGAACTTCGGTGCCTTGCTCCTCCCTTTTTTTTTTCAAAGTTTTTAGGAAAACTTTAGGTAAAATCGATTCTTAGATTAATCTTAACCAGCAGAGCTTTCATCCAGGGGAATTTATCCTTGAACATAGTTTCGCTCTCTAGGAATTTAGTCCTCTATGTGTATTATTTCTTTTCTATTGCTGATCTTCCTGTAATATTTCCTCCAGGCATAATGGCGGCGGTGAATCTATACAGTTTGCACGAGTTTATTACCTATGACGATATCCGCGCTCAGGGTCATCAACAAAACCAGGAGTTTACAGACGCTGAATGTGCAGAAGTCATGGGTCGTCTGAACGCAAGCGGTGGTTGGCTGTTGCCTCGTCGTTCGGCCCTTTTGAAAGTCGTGTTGGGAGCCATATGGAGAGCACTTCCGGGTCTTCATGAGGCCTTACCGCTCAACGCGCTGGATGATGCCGAAGACAAGGTGCATTCAGTGTACCTGACAGGGCTGATTTCAAAGAAACGACGGAACAGCCTTATTGACATCCTACACCAAGTCTTCCAGCAGACGACGATAGTTGCTGCTTATCAAAGGCCAGGAGGGCTCGCCGATGATCTCGATACAGAGGAGCGAGAAAGACTGCGCATAAGAATAATTAGAAAGGCCAGAAGAACTCTGGATGGCCTTACTTTTGATTTCCTTAATCCGTGCCCCGGATCTGAGGTTATACCGTTGTAATAATTTGAATAATGTTTCTTATGCTTGTAAAAGAAATTTTTTTAACAGTATGAATGGAAACCCTTCCCTTTTCTATTTCAGCTTGTCTTATTTCTCGTCCTGAGTCTTCTGCCCATGCATAAATGAATGCGTCACGCACGCCAGATCAAACGTAGATCGGATATTCTTTCTGTCATCTTTCTCTTTTTTTTTATTGTCAGCAGGCTGTCTTAATAACCATGGTTGATGGATGTCCAAAACGAGTATTCCGACTTCCTTAGGGAAAATAGCGATGGCTTAGGCCGCAGGTTATGGTTTGCTGCCTAAGATTTTTCAACTCTATGAGCCGTGAGGGTCTCATAGAGGCTTTTCTCCCTACGGATCGAGAGGATCTCATAGGCGGATTTTCTCCTTAGGAATCGTGAGGATTCCTAAGTGTGGTTTTCTCTTATAAGTCGTAAGGATCCTATAAGAGAATTTTCCATCTTACGAGTCGAGAGGATTCGTAAGCGGTTGTTTCCCTCCTCGTCGAAATTCGACTTCGGAGAGTGAGACCCGTGAATAGTATGCAAGAGACCAGTTTGGATTGACTTGCAGGGCCCCATTGCTCAAAAAGCAAGCTTTTCAATCCTTGCTGTCTGAGACTTCTTCTTACAAATTGAGACGAATCGGGAATTTGCTCGCGGAGAGGGTAATGGTTCTACGAGTTGACATGAGTCAAGAGGCTCTCGTCACGGAGTGTTTGTATCCGTGAGTCGAGGAGTTTGCTAGGGATTATTTGTTTCCCAAGCTCCAAGGATTATTTGTTTCCTTGGGGTTTGAAACGAGTCGAGAATTCCCACGGGGGCACTGGTGGCTCTGCGGGTCGACGCGGATCAGGAGGCTCTCGTCAAGGAGTATTTGTATCCGTGAGTCGAGGAGTTTGCTAGGGATTATTTGTTTCCCAAGCGCCAAGGATTATTTGTTTCCTTGGGGTTTGAAACGAGTCGAGAATTCCCACGGGGGCACTGGTGGCTCTGCGGGTCGACGCGGATCAGGAGGCTCTCGTCAAGGAGTGTTTGTATCCGTGAGTCGAGGAGTTTGCTAGGGATTATTTGTTTCCCAAGCTCTAAGGATTATTTGTTTCCTTGGGGTTTGAAACGAGTCGAGAATTCCCACGGGGGCACTGGTGGCTCTGCGGGTCGACGCGGATCAGGAAGCTCTCGTTAAGGAGTGTTTGTATCCGTGAGTCGAGGAGTTTGCTGGGAGGGTATGGTTCCCTCTTTGTTTATGCCCTTGGATTGTATACAGGGATCGATGTGATCTTAACTGTAGGGCAAAAAGTTTCATTCTTTTATTTTTTTTTCCTTTCCGCGATGCTCTATCATTTCAGCTTTTATATCGCGAAGGTCGCGATTGCCCAATCATTTCGGCTATTTTTCGTGGTGCCCAATCATTTCGGCTATTTCGCATGCATACATTTTACTTGCTGCTTTTTATTGCAAGTTGCCCTATCATTTCGGCTATTTCGTATGCATGTGCGGCTTACTGGCTTTTCGCCGTAAACCTGAACTTGGACACTGATTTCGGCATCAGCACCGCTACAACTGGGATATCGCCAGGAGCGAATCATCATTTGCTTCTGTCATTGTCGAACAAAGGAGGCTTAGCGACCAGGGTTAGGGTCCTGTCGACTAAGGTTTTTGACTTTATGAGCCGTAAGGGTCTCACAAAGCTATTTCTCCCTACAAGTCGTGAGGATCTTATAAGTGTATTTTCTCCTTAGGAATCGTGAGGGTTCCTAAGTGTTTTGTTCCTCTGTAAGTCGTAAGGATCCTACAGGAGGGTTTTCTCTTTGTAAATCGAGAGGATTTACAAGGGTTATACGAACATATCCCCAGTCACGGATGGACCTTGGTTAGGGAAATGTTTATTCGCGCCCGTGGATTGTATACAAGGGTCAGTATTGAGCCACTTGTAGGGCAATATCGAAGGTTGTGGGGGTTGCTTAAGCACAGGTTTAGATCTCTGTAACTTAAGACTTTGAAATCTTACGAGCCGTGAGGGTCCCATAAGAGCGTTCTCCTTATGAGTCGTGAGGATCTCGCAAGTGTATTTTCTCCTTAGGAATCGTGGGGACTCCTAAGTGTGTTGTTCCCTTGTGAATCGTAAGGCTCTCACACGGGTGGTTTCTCCTTATAGGGTCGAGAGGACCCTACAAGTGTTTCTTAACGAGGTTGCGCCCTTTCGGGTTTTCACAAACACTCGCCGGTAGTCCTGCTGTTTTTACTCACGGAGCCCTTTCGGGTTTTCATCCGTGCCCATTTTGCTTATGGACGTACCGCTTTTATTTTCTTCTTTTTTTTTATTTTCTTTTTCCCTCTTTTTTTTACGAGGTCGCGCCCTTTCGGGTTTTCACGAACACTCGCCGGTAGCCCTGCTGTTTTTACTCACGGAGCCCTTTCGGGTTTTCATCCATGCCCCTTTTTGCTTATGGACATACCGTTTTTATTTTATTTTATTTTTATATGTTTTTTTTTATATCTCGTCAGCCTAAAGATGCTGCGGTAGTAGTTTAGAGACGTTTCGTTCTGCTATTATTTTAAGGACATTTCGGTCCGCTGTTAGTTTAAGGACATTTCGGTCCGCTATTAGTTTAAGGACATTTCGGTCCGACATTGGGAAGTTGGCTACTGCTTATAAAACTTGAGCTTAGGAAGATAGCGAGCGGACATGGCCGTCGTCATCTATCATTGACCTAGGCTGTGGCTCATTAAGCATAGTATTTCTTCAGGAAGCGACCGTTTATCGGCCTGAAAGGCCTTTCACCGTGCATGTCCATGAGTAGATAGGCCCCACCCTGGTAAACTTTATCTATGATGTACGGGCCTTCATAATTTGGCTCGAATTTTCCCCGCTTGGCGCGATTGGGAATCATAGGCCTTTTGACCACTAGCACGAGTTCGCCTTGGTGGAATGCCCTCGGTCGGGTCAATCTTTCGTATGAGCGTGTCATTTTTGCTTTATAGGCTTCCAGATTTTGTTGCGCTATGAGCCTAGTTTCATCAAAGGGCGTCAAGCTCCTCAAGCCGAAGGTGAGCATTTTCTTCGTCCGTTAGCTCGTGGTGAACTGCTACTCGTAGAGAGGGTAACTCTATTTCGAGAGGGAGTACTGCTTCCGTACCGAACACCAACGCGTACGGCGTTGCGTTCGTGGCCGTCTTGAATGTAGTTCGATATGCCCAAAGAGCTTCTTGCAGTCTTTCGTGCCAATCTTTCTTATTTCGGGACACTGTTTTCTTTATAATTTTCGTCAAGGTCTTGTTGAAGGCCTCGGCGAGACCGTTAGCTCGTGGATTATAGACTGAGGAATATCTCCAGTCTATGTTATGCTGCTGTGCGAAGCGGCTGATTTTATGACTTCGGTAGGCTGGCCCGTTATCGGAGATAATCCGCCTCGGAGTTCCAAACCGATATATGACGTGTGTTTTGAAGAAATGGAGGATATTCTCCGTCTTCACTTCTCTCAATGGTACTGCTTCTACCCACTTAGAGAAGTAGTCAGTCGTCGCTAGGATGAAACGATGTCCTTTAGACGATGCTGGTTCGATGGGGCCGACTATATCAGTCCCCCACATTTCGAATGGCCAGCTAGCTACCGTTGGATGCAATGGATTTGGGTGCTGGTGGATGAAGTCCCCATGAATCTGGCATGAGTGACATTGCTTCGCATATTCGATGCAGTCTTGAATCATCGTGGGCCAGTAATAGCCCATCCGTTTGATCTTCAACTTCATCTTTGGACCTGCTTGGTGAGAACCACAGATTCCGTCATGAACCTCCTGAACGACTCTTTCCGATTCGTCCGGTCCTAAGCATCTCAGCCACAGAGAATTGAATGACCTCTTGTATAGAGTATCATTGACGAAGGCGAAAGACAGAGCTCGTTTTATGAGTTGATGTCTTGCAGACGCATCTTCGGGCATTTGGTGGGACTTGAAGTAGTCTATAAAGACTCCCCTCCAATCCTCAACCTTCTTATGATCTTTTATTTGCAAGGTCGCTTGTTCAGTCACTCCCTTTTCTTCGGGCGATCCCGGAGGTATTTCTGCGGGGGCGAGCACCCGACGACTTTGTACCATGATTCTAACGTCATCGAGGTTCTCGTCAGCCATTTCTTTAGCAAGTTTGGCCAACGCGTCCGCTTTGCTGTTATCCGCGCGTGGTATGCTCTCCAAAGTATAGGAGGGAATTTGGGTTAGCAGTTGTTGCACCTTTTCACCGTACTTTACCAATTCCGGTTTGCATGTTTGGTAATCGCCGTTTACTTGACTAACGACCAGTTGCGAATCTCCGTATATGAGGAGGTTTTCAATTCCCATGTCAATGGCGATCTCGAGGCCTACTATCAGAGCTTCGTATTCGGCTTCGTTGTTTGTCCTCGGTTCCGTCAGGGAGAACGCGTAGCGCATTATCCCCCCTTGTGGAGTTATAAAGATGAGTCCTACCCCCGATTTGATTATAGGGGTACTTTGTTTGCGCTTCTTCACGGAAGATGCTCCGTCAAAATAAAGCTCCCATCGGGTATTATCACCATCGATCGCATCAAACGCATGTTCGTCTGGAAGATCGCAGTTTAAAGGAGAGTCGGCCGGTATCGGGTGCTCAGCAAGGAAGTCGGCGATGGCCTGGCCTTTTACTGCTTTGAGTGGTCGATATGCTATCGAGAACTCCATTAAGAGCAGGGCCCATTTAGCGAGTCGTCCCGTCAATATGGCCTTTGACATTAGATATTTGAGAGGGTCCACCTTTGAAATGAGATGGACTTCATGCGCTAATGCGTAATGTTTAAGCTTTGTTATTGCGAAGATCAACGCCAGGCAGTGTTTTTCAATGGGGGAGTAATTGCTTTCTGCCCCCAGCAGCACTCGACTTAAGTAGTAAAGTGCTCTTTCTTTCCCCTGGTCATTCTCTTGTGCCCATAATGCGCCCAAAGAACCTTCAAGGGCGGCCGTGTAAAGAATGAGAGGCTTTCCCTTCACTGGGGCAGCCAACACTGGAGGGTTTTGCAAATACTGCTTGATCTCATCCAGTGCGCCTTGGCATTTGTGATCCCAAACGAATGGGGTTCCCTTCTTCATCAGGTGACTGTAAGGACGGCACTTTCCTGAAAGATTGGCTATAAATCGCCGTATGTATGCGAGCTTCCCTTGGAGAGACCGCAACTGTTTGAGAGTCCTCGGCGGAGGCATTCCCATGATTGCCTTGATCTTGGATGGATCTATCTCGATACCTCGGTGTCGAACGATGAATCCCAGGAATTTGCCCGAGGAAACCCCGAATGCACACTTCAGAGGGTTCATCTTCAAGTTGTATTGTCGAAGACGTTGAAATACGGTCTTCAGATGCTCGAGATGTTCCTCATATGATTTGCTTTTAACAACGAGGTCGTCGATATAGCATTCAATGATTTCGTGTATAAGGTCATCAAAAATCTTCGTCATGGCCCTTTGGTAGGTTGCACCGGCGTTCTTTAAACCGAAGGGCATCACCTTGTAACAGAATATTCCCAAAGGAGTCCGAAAAGCCGTATGTTTCTGGTCTTCAGGATGCATTTTTATTTGATTATATCCTGATGAGCCGTCCATGAATGAGAAAATCTCATGCGTGGATGTATTGTCTATCATCAGTTCGGTGACTGGTACTGGGAAATCATCCTTCGGGCAGGCTTTGTTGAGATCCCGAAAGTCCACGCATATGCGCACCGTACCATTTTTCTTCATCACTGGGATGATATTAGCAATCCATTTAGGGTATTGAACCTCCTGGATAAAGCCGGAGTCTATCAGCTTTTTGACTTCAGCGTTGATGCTCATCTCGAGCTCAAGCCGCATTCTTCTCGGCGCTTGTTTGACTGGCTTGACACTCGGGGATATTGCCAGTCTATGTACGGCAACTTCTGGATCAAGTCCCGGCATCTCGGAATAGTTCCATGCGAAGCAATCTTTATGCTGTACAAGGACGTCCTTTAACGCAGCCACCTTTTCTTCAGACAGCAGCTCGCTGACGAATGTCGGTCGCGGATCGTTTATCGTCCCCAACTCAATTTTCTTGAGATTATCTGCAGTGGTATGTATGCCGTCCTCCAGTTCTTTCGGAGCTGGGGGAAATTCTGAGATCACCTCATCATTGCTGTTTTCGAGGCACCAGGGAAGGCTGTCCATGTTCTCGGATTCTTCTTGTAGTATCGTTATCATGTGACAGGTACGAATTCGCTTCCAATCCCAATGTGGAACTGGTCTTTCTTTCGTGGCCTTAGGCTCGTGCTTTTGTGGTGGTGCTACCCTCCAGTTGTTGGACAGAGCGAATTTACCAAGCTGATATTGATCTTCGACCCAATTCTTGAAGGTGAAGCAATCTTCAAGAGGATGACCTACTACTCGATGGTAAGAGCAATAGTCCGGGTGTGAGGCTTCGCCTGCTTGTTCAGGGTGTTTAGACTCCGGCAGCGTGAGCATCTGATGTTTTAGAGCAAGCTCAAATATCCTCCTTGTCTTATCCCGAGGAAAAGAGTATGCTCGACTCATTTTCTTCATGAGGGATAGATCAATAACACTCGACTCCCGTTTGCGTGGCTTCTTAGCCCTGCTTTGTTGTTGTTGAGTGCCTTTTTGGCCTTTCGACTTATTTCTGCTTTTGAGCTGAGCCTTCTTTATAACAGGTTGACAAGGAGCGGCATTTTCATCCTTTACAGCCTGTTGGAGAAGGCGTTGCGTCTTGGCTTTCTCGTAGATGGCCGTCTCACGGTTGTGATCACCTCGGACTTTTTGACCAGCTTTCTTTATAAGTCTGTCCATTTGTTCCTCGAACGACGGACTGGGCTCTCTTGCATCTGGAACCTTCACTGGCTTAGGATTAGCGTCCTCCCATTGAGCATCCGCTTCTTCATCAAGGTCATACACGACGTAGCAGCAGGGTAGTAACTCTCGTTTCTTTGACCGGATGTATCCAAGCCCTCTCGTTTCCATTCTCCCATTAGGGAGTTTGCGTTGAGTCCCGGGAACATTCCAGACCCTGTTATAGAATTTGGCCTCTCTAACGGTCTGTTTGAAGGATATCCCCTGGCGTTTCAGCAGCTTCTTCAAACCCTCTGTATAATATCTGGGAAGACGGATAGGCTGAAGCCTGTCGAGCGCAGGCTCTGCGCCATACCAGATTTCTTTTTTCACCTTGGTTTCTTCAGAGCGGTAAAATAGGATTGCCTTCTCGTTTTCTCGCCTGGGAGGGATATAGAATGTCCGCAGCTCTTCTACACTGTAGATATTAAGTGCGTCCAGTTCTTTATGATGTTTAGGCGGCACCATGGCGACTTGCAAACTTTGCCCTTCGTCAGCGGAAGCTTGTATTGAAGGTCGAGCAGAGAATACGACATGGATCTCATCCTCCGAGTCACTACCAAAGACCAATGTAGGAGTGGACGGTCCTGGTTTGTTATGTTGGGGCGGACCCGAATAAACGATCTCCTCTTCCTCCTCGGTATCACTGCCGAAGACAGGGATGGTGGCGTTAGTTTTATTTTTCGGCTTGTGACACTTCTCCGTGTCTTCGAAATCCGGCAAGAAGTATTTGGCATCTTCGTATTTGCGGACCTCGTTCACAGAGAACGGGTTCAGTTCTCCCGTCACGGTATACTCGAAACCATCCTTAAAATACTTCATACACTGATGTTGTGTAGAAGGGATGATGTTGTACTCGTGTAACCATGGTCGGCCGAGCAAAGCGTTGTAGCATGTCTTGGCGTCTATGACGTGGAACTTAAAGTCCGTGACGAGTAGCCCGAAGCGCAGCGTCAGTATCACAGATCCAAGAGTCTTTGACGATTGGGAGTCAAACCCGGAGATGGTGATCTTGTCTCGAGCAAGGTGCTGAACGCTCATGCAGATTTCCTTCAACACCCGCACGTTGAGTAGGTTAACAGAAGACCCGTTATCGATCAGGATTTTGCCTATCCTTATATCATGGTAGTATCCCGAGACATAGAGAGGGCGATTGTGTTCGCATGTCCCAAGTAGAAGGTCTTCATCACCAAAAGTAACATCAGCCGTGTGTACTTCCTCTAATTCATCCTTCATCTTTTCTTCGGCCAGGCATGTTTGGAATTGTTCCGGGTCTTGGAGTGCCTTAATCAACGCATCTCTCGCCTCTTTTGATAGCAAAAGGGCGTCAAGAATGCTGAGCTGTGAGGGCAGCTTCCTCAGATGTGCCAAGACGTTGTAATCCACCTTATTCTTCTTTGGTGGGTTCTTAGCGGTTAACTCTTCCGCAGCTTGGTCATCGAGAGTAATATCCTCAGAGACCTTTTCTTTCCCTTTATCTTTTCTGTTCAAGGGTCCGAGGTTCTTTTCAGGCAGTGTCCGATTCCGCAGCCGGATATTTTCGCAGACCTTCGGTTCTTCTTCTTTTCCTGAAGCGGACTCTTTAAAGAGAGGGGCAAGTTCTAGCTCTTCATCAGAATCACTCCCGAATGTAGGCACTTGTGATCCACCGGTGTTAACCATGCGACAATCGCCAGCAGTTCTTTTAAGCCCTTCGGTCGTATTTCTCTGCTCCCGACGAGTTTTACGTTTTTCCCGCTTAAAGCGTTGTCGATGAGCAACGTATCCTTGCCACCATCTATCGAAAGCTTTGCACTCTTGAGTGGGGTGCGAAATCCTCTGATGATATAAGCAATACGAGGGGTGCGTTTCCACTTCACCGGCGATGTTTCCTTCAGAGGATGGTAGCTTCATGCCCATTGATATGGCTTTAGCGAACTTTTTCCTCATCCTGAGTTGGCTTTTGTCGGCAGTGGAGGTGTTTTGCTCCAGCGGGATCGTCTCAGCTCCTTCATCAAGTCGCTGGCGCTTGGCCCTTTCAAATATAGCCGCCTCGTGTGTTAGTTGTATGTATGCCCTAGAGGCCAGTATTGTACAGATAATGTATATTATATTGGATGCTTGGACATATATAGAGATGACTTTCTTGCTCGATATGATAGTATGCTATCTGGTTACTCTTTATCTTAACATGTACACTAGTCTCTTTAAACTGTCTTATAGTTACATGTTGGTAAAGCCCTTAGGATGTGTACTTGACTACCTGGACTATGATGCAGATCATACTAGTGGGGACATGGTAGTCCATAAATACATCCTTCAAGGTCCCTAGTCGTGGGTGTATCGAGACAGGGCATCGATATACCAGAGTAGACTAGCGTATATGCTTCTCGACCCATGAGATGGGCGATGGATGATCCGATATCCATTGGTGTTTGACATCAGAGATGGTATACGGGTGCTCAGTGGAGACTGGGTACACTGGACGGACTCACCGAGAACTCCCAGATGGTATTATACCTCACGTCAGATGGCAGTTCTCAGGTGACACTTGTACAGGTTAGTCTGTAGACCCGAGATCGTCATAGAGCCTTGTGTGATTCCCACTGTGCTTTGATCTCCACCTTACCACGTCCATGAGGGCGTGCAAAACGGTGGTCTTTGGGTACAGTCCCGAGTCACATGGAGGCAATGAGCGATAGGAGGGGTTTCGTCTCTCCCGGTATTGGGAGTTGATGTTGCGCTGTGCTCGATTGGCCGTAACAGGGAAGTCCCTGGCCAGGGCTGATCAGAGATTTGCTGGTAAGTGTTACCAGTAGTTTCTCGACCCGTTATGAGCCTCACATCGGCACGACTTATCGGTTATTGGGGTCTGACGTTTACCACCCCTAGACTTGATATGCGACGTATCAGACGAACAGACCGGACTGTACGGTAAGTGTTACTGGTTGGATTCACAGGAGTGTGAGCGGGCTAGCTCGTCGATCTTCTGATCGCTCAATACCCGGATGGCCGTTACGTTTAGCAGACCGCTTGCGGCTTGTGGGTGCTTGATATGATCATCATCTGCTACCGGCGTATTGACGAGTCTTTAGAGTCCTACACAGAGGTTTCCTGGCTCAAGCGAAACGAAATAGGAGCGCATATGAGATATGTGCAGGACCGAGAATAATGCGTGTATGTGATACCGCATTTCATTCTCGCGATATATGTTTCGATTGGTTATATTCGATATGACCTAGTTATCGAATCATTGATTCGATAAGCCGATACATTGAATACTAGTCGGTCGTGTGTGACATGACCGGATCATTGAATCAAGTGTTGATTTAATGATTTAATGTATAATTATATATTTGATATATTACTTTGCATTGACTAGTATTGGTTCACTTTAAACGGATTTTTCTCACTTGGATTGCACATTGTATATGTGATATACTTTTGTGCACATTTTTGTATCATGTTTGATGATACTTGATCATATGGTTAAGTGAATAGAATTAAACCATGGTTATTATGATAATTAGGGTTTTGCATTTTTATTTGTTCATTTATTTGTTTATTCATTTATTTGGATAAGTTTAAATGAGAATGGTGGCATTTTTTTTCCTTATAAGATGCTTCATGAACCCTTGACTTTTGCTACCATTCTTGTCATCATGCTTAACCCTAACCCACCCAACTAACCATGGTATATTCTCTACACTTAACCAAGGTTAAGTTATGATAAGTATTGATTTTCTATTTCATTTTAATAACACTTATCATAACTAGCTTCATCTTCTTCTTCTTCTTGAAATAGAAAAGCTTGCTACTTTAATGGCATCTTGAGATCCAAAGTGAGAAATCCAATTCTAAAGTGAACCCACCTCCTATTTCTTCACCCTCTATCTCTTGCCAAGTTGTTTTGGGTGTTTTCTTCACAAGTTTCACAACTTGGTGAAGTTGGAGCTTGAACTTGCGCAACCTCGACGTAGATCGTCTTTGACACAAAGCCGACGACCTATTCCGCTCGTTTTCCTGATGAAGCCGACGAATGAGTCTAGGATTCGAAAAGGACAGCGAGAGGATGACTACGTGGAGCTAAGGAAGTGGATATCCGGATCTACAAAGGTTGTAGCATCTAACTTTTAGTTAAAGTGTTAACTAGTTTATAGCTTCGCCTAAAAATCTAGCCGACGATCCGTATTAGGGTTTCTCGGCACCCATAAAATTTTAAATTGGCATGTTCGATGCCTTGTGAGACCTCTATAGTGTGCCTAGGATCCCTACAGTAGTATCAGAGCCTAGCCAGAGCCTTAGGCGAAGTCTAGACGCAATTTGAAGCCCGAACGAATCCGAAAACCTAAACTTAACATGCTCTCTGTACATTTTCTAAAATCTGGGATTTTTCAATATTAAAAATGCTTAAAAAATTCAGCAGGGAATTCTAAGAATTACGATGCAAATTTCATCCAATGAACAGTAATAAGCGCGGCGGAACCGCGGCCTAAGCCAGCTTAGGCGGCGGTTCCGCGGCGGCTTGATGACGTCATCCCTCCTCCAATGCACAGTAATTCATAGTTTCTGCAGCTGAGCTTTATGAGTATTTTTTTTAATAATTATTCCAGAGTTTAATTTTCTGGGCTGTTTTAGAGCTTCGGTGTTTCGACCGGATTATCAAATTTCGTCTTTTGTGTATTTCCGGATAATTTTTAGAATATGTTAAAAAGTTCGACCGGATATAAATACCCAATTTTTCCCTTGTCGGGAAATTTCCAAGTGTTGGATTTTTCCGTAGTTTAACGACATTCTAAGTAGTGCAAGTAACGCGATGGACCCTCTAGAAGACAACAAACCTTAACTCGATTATGTGACCGTCTTGAACTGCCCTTTGAACCTTCGGGTTTGGGGCAGTACGGCGTGCCACATGTGAGGCGTTGGCTTGACCCTTCTACGGCTGGACCGTTGGTACTGAGGCACGAACTGAATGTTGCTAGACTTATTTCATGTGTTGGACTGTATCGGGAAAACTTGGGTATTCGATTGTTCGATCGGAAAGTTTAACATTTTCTGTTTATCTGGAATGTGATACAATAATTGGAATTCACAAGTAGTTATGAGATAACTGAATGAATGTTATAAATCTAGCAATTTAGTCCCATATGATATTGAAAAGAGTTTTCGATAATGAGACTAAAATGCGGGATTTATATCTGTTAGGCATGCGATGTCTAAAGAAGTTGCGGATTCCAATTGTTGTAATTTTACACTTTCTTTTCTGTGACCGTAAGTGTAATATGTGATATCGCCGGTTTCGTTGCTATACGTCAACGACAATTGGGGTATGCATACTTACTTACGTTGATGACATGTGATGTTATGTGTTGCTGGATATGTTATATTGGATCGTCGTGTTCGAATAGCCGGGGGTTTTTATGTGAGATGAGTGTTTTTCATTTTCATTCATGTAAAAACTTGTATGTAATATTCTTTTATTTGGAGCACTTCCAGGTAGCGGAAGTTGTCACCTTTTGTATATTATTTACTTTTCCGCATTAGGATAGACCCAAGGAGGGGAGCACAAGTAACCGGGTTCTGGGGTCCAGTGGGAGACCAACTCGAGGAGTCGAGTCCGGGTCTCCTAACCCTAGAATTGGCAGGGTTGCTTGCCGCTCTCGTAGGGGTCTAGGGGTGTGGGATTGGCTATTCATCACAACCGTGGAATCCGTGTTTTATACTGGCTCGTATTGAAAACACGGACGTCCTAGTATATCCAATGTTTCATATGTTTCTTCTGCTGCGATATCTGTGATGTGATCATGAGATGTTCTGTGATGGATATAGTATATAGTATATATGTTATATTATATAGACGTTACTTATGTTTTACACCCGCGCTAGCCCTGCCCTGCTCTGTCGTTAGTTACCTAACCTAACGGTGCACGAGGGGACATCGAGGCGAATGCGGATGGCATAAGTGTACGTCATATCTATCTGTGATGTTTAGGTATTTAAATGATGGGACTTCATTAATGTGATTAATGAAAGAAAAGAAACCTAAGATGTTGTGGAATCAGATTTTAAACAAAACAGGTAGCTACAGTTCTTGCTTTGCATAGCGGTATATATGATATACCCTGCACCTTATTCGATGAGGAAAGGACCGAGATTCCTTCACCGGGAGTGACTCCTTTAGCAATAACTGGCAGATGCTACACACTCGGTTTGGCTTTGATTGCTTTTAAGAGTTTTTGCTTTGCACAGTGATATATATGATATATCCCGCACCTCATTCGACGAGGAAAGGGCCGACGATCCCTTAACCGGGAGTGACCCCTTTAGCAAAACTAGAAAAGCCTCAAAATCATTCCATTTTAAAACTTCATTTGATTCTACAACGATATCAAGTTCATTACGCAATAGGTTTTCAGAAAACCTGTCGTAGCCCTCCGTTATTTCAGATAAATTACATATAGTATTCGTGCTACATTTGTTGGCTTTCGTCAAGGTGTAGTGTGCGGTAGCTATGTGCTGTTTATCTGCTGCATATGATGCGACTGGATTAGGGTAGTCGTACGGCTTTGTTGGCTTTCGTCAAGGGTCGTGCGGGTGGGTTTAATTCAGTCAAGAAATGTACGGGTTGAACTTGACTAGCGGGCTGTGGTTTGTTGGCTTTCGTCAAGGTCATAGCACGCTACGGGCAAAAGCATTATCGGGAATTTCAAGTGTTGAAATTTGCAATGAGATTGCATACCTTCTATGAGATAGTTGGATCCCGATACCCACTGCGAGTAAGAGTTACTCCTGGGAGAGTTTTACACATTACAATTAGCTGATCAAGTAGGTGTCTAGAAAGGTGTTAACGAGGTTACGCCTCTGGGAAAACGAGGTTTACATTAATTAGGTTCGTGCGAAAGCACGGGGGACCTCCCTCAAAGTACCGACACTGGCCTGGCTGAAAGATTGGCGAACTTGTAGTGTGTAATTAATCCCGGTTAGTCTTTCCTTTTAGGGTTTGAAGGAAGATTTGATAAAAAGCAGTGGGAGCCATCCTGATTAGATAAGATAATAACCAATCTGATCTTGCACGAGCATACGCTAAAGTGTTTTCTTCTCTCTCTCTCCAGGTAGCGACCATTTCATGCCTTAATAAAGATAATAATATGGATGTATTGACCGAACCCGCATGTTATACTGTGCTGGGGAACGTTGGTTCCGTTCTTTCCTATAAGAGTTATAGGACTGAACAGGATATAGGGGAATACCAGGATTCCCATGCCACCCGAATGAAGAAAGTACATGATGATGCATTTTCTTCGGGTGTGTTCGTTACAGAGAACTGTTTCTCCATTTGCCCTACGTCTTGGGTATTAGATACCGGGTCAGGATCCCATATATGTAATCAGTTACATGGGCTTAGGAAAGGTAGAGAACTTGGAGAAGGTGTTAAAGACATTAGAGTTGGAAATGGTGCAATTGTTGCAGCTAAGACTGTCGGGGAATATCACCTTGTATTACCAACAGGTAATACATTGGTTCTGAACGAATGCTATTACATGCCGAACCTGATATGCAACATTATATCGGTTTCTTTGTTGAGTAAAGAGGGATATAATTTTGTATTACAGGACAATGTTATGAACATTTTCCGTAACCAAAAGTTGGTTGGATCAGGCACGTTGTGCAATGGCATTTATGTTCTAAACCAATCAACAGTTCTGAGCATAACAAACACACATAAGAGGAAGAGTTCTGAACTGAACGAATCCTTCTTGTGGCATTGTAGACTGGGTCACATCAATGCGACACGACTGGCTAAGTTGCATAAGGATGGGTATTTGAAACCATTCGAATTTTCATCTTATGACACTTGCCAGTCATGTCTCAAAGGCAAGATGACCAAAACTCCGTTTACGGGACACGGAGAAAGAGTTACTGAACTCTTAGGACGAGTACATAGTGATGTATGCGGTCCAATGTCTACACATGCCAGGGATGGTTCTTCGTACTTCATTACATTCACTGACGATCTCTCAAGATACGGACATGTGTACTTGATAAGACACAAGTCTGAAGCTTTTGAGAAATTTAGAGAATATAAACAAGAAGTCGAAAACCAAACCGGAAAAAGTATTAAAATCCTTCGATCTGATCGAGGAGGTGAATACTTGAGCAATGAATTCCTGGACTTCCTAAAAGAGAATGGGATTCTCTCTCAGCTGACTCCTCCATATACACCACAGCACAACGGTGTATCAGAAAGGAGGAACCGCACCCTATTAGATATGGTGCGCTCTATGATGAGCACAGCTGAGTTACCTATTTCCTTCTGGGGGTATGCGCTTGAGACAGCCATACATCTATTGAATATGGTCCCCACCAAATCTGTGCCTACCACTCCATATGAGATATGGAAAGGGAAGAGACCATGTCTTAACTATGTTAAGATATGGGGTTGTCCAGCCTATGTCAAACGACAAAATCCGGACAAACTCGAGGCACGGTCTGTTCTATGCAAATTTGTAGGATATCCCAAGAATTCTCAAGGGTATATCTTCTACCACCCTGAGGAACAAAGAGTATTTGTTTCTCGGCATGCCACCTTTTTAGAAAAGGAATTTCTTGAAAAAGAGATTAGTGGTCATGAGGTAGAACTGGAAGAGGTTCCAGCTGCAGAAGCTACAACAGAAGATCTGGTGGAACCAGAGGATTCCGTAGTTCCCGATGAACTCCAGCCACTCCGCCGATCTAGTAGGGTTCCTCGCCAACCTGAGAGATACTACGGTTTTCTCATGGACGGTGGGAGCGAGGATTGCATCATGGAGGATGATGACCCAACTAGCTTCGAGCAGGCCATCACGAGTAGGGACTCAGTGAAATGGCTGGATGCTATGCGGTCCGAGATGGAATCCATGTACACCAACAAAGTATGGACTTTGGAAGTTGCTCCTGAAGGGGTAAAACCCATTGGGAGCAAGTGGATCTTCAAGAAGAAATTTGGTGTAGATGGGAAAGTGGAGACTTTCAAAGCTAGACTTGTAGCAAAGGGTTTTCGTCAAAGACCAGGTGTGGACTATGACGAAACCTTTTCTCCAGTGGCTATGCTTAAATCCATCCGAATCATGCTTGCCATTGCTGCCTTTCATGACTACGAAATCTGGCAAATGGATGTTAAGACCGCCTTTCTAAATGGTGATTTAGAAGAGTGCGTGTACATGACTCAGCCAGAGGGCTTCGTAGACAGTGGGAGCAGCAGGAAGGTGTGCAAGCTGCTTAAATCCATTTATGGATTAAAGCAAGCATCGCGGAGTTGGAACATCTGCTTTGACGTCGTTATCAAAGAGTTTGATTTCGTCAAAAATCCAGATGAACCTTGTATCTACAAGAAGGTGGCAGAGAGTAAGGTTATCTTCCTCGTATTGTACGTGGACGGCATACTCTTGATAGGAAATGATATTCCTATGCTGCAATCGGTCAAGCTATTCTTATCACAAAGATTCTCGATGAAAGATCTTGGTGATGCCTCCTGCATATTGGGAATTAGGATCTATAGAGATAGATCCAAACGGATTTTGGGATTGTCCCAATCCAGGTACATTGACACCATACTAAAGAGGTTTAGTATGGAAGAGTCCAAGCGTGGGAACTTGCCCACGATCTCTGGAGTCACTCTCTCCAAAGAGAAGTCTCCCAAGACTGATTTGGAGAGAGCTCGCATGTAAGGGATACCCTATGCTTCGGCAGTAGGCTCTATCATGTATGCGATGCTATGTACCAGACCCGATGTTGCATACTCACTAAGTGTAGTGAGCAGGTATCAAGCTGATCCTGGAGAGAGTCACTGGATAGCTGTGAAGAGCATTCTCAAGTACTTGCGAAGGACTAGAGATATGTTCTTGGTGTATTGTAACGGAGAGCTCCAAGTGGATTCCTTTACCGATTCGAGCTTCCAGAGTGATAAGGACGACTCTAAGTCGCAGTCGGGCTTCGTCTTTACCCTTTACGGAGGGGCGGTTAGCTGGAAGAGTTCCAAGCAGGAAACCGTGGCAGACTCGACGATGGAGGCTGAATACATCGCTGCCAACGATGCTGCTAAAGAAGCTGTTTGGATCAAGAAGTTCATTACTGAACTTGGTGTGGTTCCATCCATTGAGCATCCAATACCTTTGTATTGCGATAACAATGGAGCGGTGGCTTTGGCCAAGGAACCCAGGTCCCATCAGCGATCCAGGCATATTCTGAGGCGGTATCACCTGATCCGGGAGATAGTTGATCACCGGGAGATCGAGGTCAGGAGGGTTGACACGAAGAACAACACCGCGGATCCACTCACGAAGGCCATTCCCCAGATACAGTTTGAGAGACTCTTCGGGATGCTCGGTATGCGATACTACAGCAGCTGGCCCTAGTGCAAGTGGGAGATTGTTAGTTGTATGTATGCCCTAGAGGCCGGTATTGTACAGATAATGTATATTATATTGGATGCTTGGACATATATAGAGATGACTTTCTTGCTCGATATGATAGTATGCTATCTGGTTACTCTTTATCTTAACATGTACACTAGTCTCTTTAAACTGTCTTATAGTTACATGTTGGTAAAGCCCTTAGGATGTGTACTTGACTACCTGGACTATGATGCAGATCATACTAGTGGGGACATGGTAGTCCATAAGTACATCCTTCAAGGTCCCTAGTCGTGGGTGTATCGAGACAGGGCATCGATATACCAGAGTAGACTAGCGTATATGCTTCTCGACCCATGAGATGGGCGATGGATGATCCCATATCCATTGGTGTTTGACATCAGAGATGGTATACGGGTGCTCAGTGGAGACTGGGTACACTGGACGGACTCGCCGAGAACTCCCAGATGGTATTATACCTCACGTCAGATGGCAGTTCTCAGGTGACACTTGTACAGGTTAGTCTGTAGACCCGAGATCGTCATAGAGCCTTGTGTGATTCCCACTGTGCTTTGATCTCCACCTTACCACGTCCATGAGGGCGTGCAAAACGGTGGTCTTTGGGTACAGTCTCGAGTCACATGGAGGCAATGAGCGATAGGAGGGGTTTCGTCTCTCCCGGTATTGGGAGTTGATGTTGCGCTGTGCTCGATTGGCCGTAACAGGGAAGTCCCTGGCCAGGGCTGATCAGAGATTTGCTGGTAAGTGTTACCAGTAGTTTCTCAACCCGTTATGAGCCTTACATCGGCACGACTTATCGGTTATTGGGGTCTGACGTTTACCACCCCTAGACTTGATATGCGACGTATCAGACGAACAGACCGGACTGTACGGTAAGTGTTACTGGTTGGATTCACAGGAGTGTGAGCGGGCTAGCTCGTAGATCTTCTGATCGCTCAATACCCGGATGGCCGTTACGTTTAGCAGACCGCTTGCGGTTTGTGGGTGCTTGATATGATTATCATCTGCTACCGGCGTATTGACGAGTCTTTAGAGTCCTACACAGAGGTTTCCTGGCTCAAGCGAAACGAAATAGGAGCGCATATGAGATATGTGCAGGACCGAGAATAATGCGTGTATGTGATACCGCATTTCATTCTCGCGATATATGTTTCGATTGGTTATATTCGATATGACCTAGTTATCGAATCATTGATTCGATAAGCCGATACATTGAATACTAGTCGGTCGTGTGTGACATGACCGGATCATTGAATCAAGTGTTGATTTAATGATTTAATGTATAATTATATATTTGATATATTACTTTGCATTGACTAGTATTGGTTCACTTTAAACGGATTTTTCTCACTTGGATTGCACATTGTATATGTGATATACTTTTGTGCACATTTTTGTATCATGTTTGATGATACTTGATCATATGGTTAAGTGAATAGAATTAAACCATGGTTATTATGATAATTAGGGTTTTGCATTTTTATTTGTTCATTTATTTATTTATTCATTTATTTGGATAAGTTTAAATGAGAATGTTGGCATTTTTGTTTCTTATAAGATGCTTCATGAACCCTTGACTTTTGCTACCATTCTTGTCATCATGCTTAACCCTAACCCACCCAACTAACCATGGTATATTCTCTACACTTAACCAAGGTTAAGTTATGATAAGTATTGATTTTCTATTTCATTTTAATAACACTTATCATAACTAGCTTCATCTTCTTCTTCTTCTTGAAATAGAAAAGCTTGCTACTTTAATGGCATCTTGAGATCCAAAGTGAGAAATCCAATTCTAAAGTGAACCCACCTCCTATTTCTTCACCCTCTATCTCTTGCCAAGTTATTTTGGGTGTTTTCTTCACAAGTTTCACAACTTGGTGAAGTTGGAGCTTGAACTTGCGCAACCTCGACATAGATCGTCTTTGACACAAAGCCGACGACCTATTCCGCTCGTTTTCCCGATGAAGCCGACAAATGAGTCTAGGATTCGAAAAGGAAAGCGAGAGGATGACTACGTGGAGCTAAGGAAGTGGATATCCGGATCTACAAAGGTTGTAGCATCTAACTTTTAGTTAAAGTATTAACTAGTTTATAGTTTCGCCTAGAAATCTAGCCGACGATCCTTATTAGGGTTTCTCGGCACCCATAAAATTTTAAATTGGCATGTTCGATGCCTTGTGAGACCTCTATAGTGTGCCTAGGAACCCTACATCGTGCTCCCGATCAGCTTTACTTTTCAACCGAGCTTCATTAAGGAGTGTGTCAATTACTTCATCTGATGGTCCCAGAACTTTTGGTTCAGGATCTGCCCCCAGCTTTTCGGTGCAAGGAGTCTCCTCATCGTTCGTGATCGAATGGGAAATCATATGACATCTCGCCACATATTCCTCGGATTCATCCGATGAACTTTCTCCCTCATCTTCTTCTTGAAAGACGTGATTGAGGAACTTTTGGAGCGTAATGGGAGTCCGTGCCTTTTGGTTGTATTCATCCAACGCGTCAATTTGCCTTTGTAAGTCCGTGCGCTTGTCGTCAGGCTTCACGGGCTTCTTAGATTTCTTCTTCTTCTTTTTCGAAGATTTTGACGGTTGGCTGCAAGTGTTTGAGCCACCACCATCGGTCTTTGGAGTTGGACATGGCTTCAACATCCCTTCAATGACCTGCGGTTCCAACGGGTTCTTCCACTTGATCGCTGGACATGTCTGAAGATCGTTTAGCATCCTCTTTGTCTTGGCTGATAATACATCCTCACTTGGTTGCAACGGTCGTTTTGGATCCGGCAGATTTATGAGTCTGTTGCGCAATGCCAGCTCGAATAACCTCCTCGTTTTATCGCGGGAGAAGGAATAAGGACGTCCCATCCTATCCTCAAGGGGTACGTACGGGCGCGTATTATTTGGACGAGCAACCGGCTTCGAGTCGCTCGGTTGTTGTTGAGCATTAGCGACAACGATCTCTTTTCCCTTTCCTTTGTCATTTCGGGAGTCCGGCTTTGGGAGAGGGGGTTTATGGCCCATCTGGTCCATCTGCGCTAGTTTGTCAATCAAAGCCTGGAAGGTAGTCGGCTTGAAGAACATCATAAACTGTGAGATGGTTGCTTGTGGATTAAGGGTTCCAACAAACATTCCCACCGCAGGGGCTTCTTCTATGCGCTGCTCACACTTCGACCATAGATTACGCCACCGTATAGCGTACTGAACCCATGTCTCGCCGGGTTTTACCCTAGCGTTAATCAGTGCCGTCATCGGGGTACGTTCACTGGCACTTGCAAAGCGTTGGGTAAACAGCAGCTCCATTTCCGCGAAGGTTTTAATAGAATCATTAGGGAGTTCAGAGTACCACTCGAACGCCGTATCTGATAGACTTCCAATGAACTGGCGGAGCAAAAGCTTGTCATCGCCGCCGGTGTTACCGCAAAGCGCCCTGAACTGGGCAACATGCTGATGGGGATTGCCGGTCCCCTTGTAGACATGGAACTTGGGAATTGTGTAACCCGGCGGGTACTTGATTTGGTCATACCAGCCTGGATATGGCCGCCCCGTTTTTACGACGTGGCCGGCTGCTTCGGCCGCATGATGAACCCTTATTTGCTGGGCTATGTATTCGTCCAGATCAGTTTTAGAGATTGTATCCTCTTTAGCCGTTGATAGAATGGGCTGAGGATTCGATGTCTCTCCCCTATCGTCTCCAAGGACGATCGGAGGTTCTTCATTCGGGGGATCTTGTTGTATCATCATCCCTATCATGTCCTGGAAGAGGAGGCCCATACGCTGTATGTTGGCCGCTTGTTCAGCAGCCTCTTTGTCCTTCTTTTCCAATATTCGGCGAAGGAACTCGGCGTCGGTCTCTTCGTCTCGGCGCTCATCTAAGGATGCTTCAGGGTTTTCTTTTGGCTCTGTAAGCACGGCCATAGCATTCATCATCTCCTGGAGCTTTTGTTGCTGCTCCTGAGCCTTGGTCACTGATCGGGTGAGCGGTCGGTGACCCGTAGAAGTGCGGCTTTCCTCCTTTCCAGAAGCCATATAAATCGTATGAACTGTTATGCCCCCTGACTTGGGGCGTTTAGGCTCACCGCTTTTAAACTTTGCCATTGACGCGGGGGTTTTCTCTGGCCTCCTCCTTTTGTGGGCCGTTGAGGTTGAAGGAACCATTGCAGGGGGCACCCTAGCAGCTGCTGTCCCCTACTGTTTAATGGGACAATCCTTGTCTTTTTCTACTTTCGCCTTTTTTTGGCGACGAAAGCGACCTGGGTCAATCACAGAGTCTTGAACCCTTCGCCAAACTTTATAAATCTTTGAAGACAGCCGTTGAGGGGGTTGTTCTTGTTTTGTTTCCGGAGCCCTCTCCGTAGGCGGAGGAGATCTTTTCAGTGTAGCGGTTGGAGAATTCTTCCGCACCCTCCTCAGCAGTTCAAAGCTGTTCCCAGTTGGAACAGCAGCGTTGACCTCCACCATCGGAGCAGGTAGAGTTAGCCCCGATGGGGAATTGCCCCCTGCTTTCCTCACTCGTTGCCAATGGCGACGTCGCGCACGACGAGTCGTTGGGACTGGCTCGGAAATTAAGATGGTTTCTTTTTGCCCCCTGTTTGAGTGTGGGGTGACGGCTGATGTCAGCCTATCGAAGACTGATGCCTTTTGACCAGCAAGGGCAGGAATGGGAATCGTCAATCTTGCGAAGACCGACTCTCTGATGGGAGAAGCCGCTTTAACAACTTCCTGAGCAGCGGCCGTTGCCCTCTTTGGGACGGCCACTCTATGATTCTGATCCAGTCTGGCGAAAACGGAGGCTGTTGGTTTGGTAACGGGCGACCCGTTGACAGGGGCCGTCGTAGCAGTGAGCCGGTCGAAGACCGACTTCTTGTTCGCCTCCGGTGCATGTATCGGCATAGAGAAGATTGTCGGTGGGATCATGGTCCCGAAGAATAAGCCAGTGGTGGCTTGGGCCACCTGGTCTACTGGCAGAGTGAGAAAAGAGGCCGCTTGGGGCCCATATGCTACACCTCTAGGTGAGGTGGAGCGTCCGTTGCAGTGACACTTCGAGCAGTTGGTGCAGTTAGAGGCCATTGAATCTTGAATTCTACACCAAGTAAAAGACCAAATCTTAGTAGCTTGAAATCCGAAGACAACCATTTAACAAACCGCGATTGGTTCGCGAAGACGACACACGAAGTGTGGAGTGGAAAGAGGAAGAGGTCCCACCGGGCGTGCCAGAATCTGTTCCCCTCCGAAAGACGGCGCACGGGACCGCGATGTCCTGGCGCTGAGATTCGGGGCAGATGCTATTTGGTTTTATCCGTCTACCTCTCCGAAGATGCCAAGTTGATTTATGGCACCGTGTATCGGAGGTTTAGACGGATGCGGTCGATGTAGCAGACTTTGTCAGATTCCCCCTCGCTTAAGGGGTTTTTGATTGTGGGGACGCTCTTCCCTGCAGGCGCAAGCTCCTGCAGTTAATTACGCTACCGCATCGCGGTAACCACTTTCTCCTGCTCCAGAATTTCAGTTCGTGTCGTGTGTGTTTGTTTTGTTTGTGGTTGTCCGTGGATTGTATACGGAGACTGAGTAATGCTGTCGCCCGTAGGACGTGGACTAGTCCAAATCCGTATTTAATTAGATTTGGGTTTGGTGTTTTTAGTTTAAGGATGCATTAGTCGCGTTGCGGCTAAGATCAACTTAAACGTTTGTCAAGGATACGTTAGTCCTGTTTGAGACTAAGATCAACTTGACGGGGTGATCCATTTAATATATGGCCGTCGGAACTCGTCGCCTCTCTGACGTCGTTGAAGGATTACAACGACAGATGTCAGAGGAGTTCGGAGATGTACCCTTGAACCAAGGTCGATTTGGAATTTTATTGTTCATTTGAGTGTTTAAGGATACGTTAGCCGTATTTGGGGCTAAGATCAACTTAAACGGGACCGTTTAGATCCGGCAAAAGAGCATTTGAAGGCTCTATTGCTCCAGTTTAAGGACGTGGTGGTCCATGTTCCAGTTTAGGGACGTGGTGGTCCATTATTAGTCTAAGGACGTTTCAGTCCATCGCCAGTTTAAGGACGTAGTGGTCCATTATTAGTTTAGGGATGTCTCGGTCCGATATTAGTTTAGGGACGTCTCGGTCCGATATTAGTTTAGGGACGTCTCGGTCCACGAGTTTAAGAACCCCGCAGTCCATATGGGTGTGTGGTCGTCGGGACCCGTCACCTCTTTGACGTCGTTGAGGAATTACAACGATAGATGTCAAAGGAGTTCGGAGATGTACCCTCGAACCGGATGTAGATTGATTTAGGAGAGCCAATTTGCTCAGTCAGTTTAATTTAAGGACTTATGGCCACTATTGGACTAAGTCCAGTTGAAAATGTCCAACATTTATTTGCTTTTGCATTGCATTTCTCTTTATTTTTATTTGGGCAATTTTTTTGGGGCTCTGCCCTTTATAAATGAAGCAAAGCATCAATTTCATTTGGGCTCTCCCCTTTTTATTGCTTTGCAACTTATTTTGGCCTGCTAGGTCTTTTTGATTTGGGCCTGGCCCTTCAAGTAATGCATTGCATTTGTGCAAAGCACCAAGAACCTTTTAGATTCAAAGCACTTTTTGTCCCTTGATCTAAATTTGGATCAAAGAAAAATCAAGTTTTTCCTTGTTTCAGAGAACCAAAGGTTCATAGCAAGTGCAAGGCACTATTTTTATTATTTTTATTTCTTTATTTATTTGTTGAAGATCACTGATCTTGTTCTTAGATCAATGATCTATTCCTAAGAGAATTTTCTCTTGTTTTAAAGGTTTTTACCTTCTTTTTTGTGTTCTCAAGGAGTTCTCAAGAGTTCTCTTCTCTCTTCTTTTTTTTTAAAACCAGATGTGTGTCTTTGAAATGAGGTCTGGGGTCCTTTTTTATAGTGCTCAAAAATTAGTTAAATTTGTTAAAAAGATCTTTTTCTGAGTGATTTGGGGAATTTTCCCCACCGTTGGATCTTTGATCCAAAGGCCCCTGTTTTACAGAAGAAATCTTCTTGTTTTAACAAGAACAGAAAAAAAAATTCTTTAAATCTTCATTCTGTTTTTTGCACAACTCTCCAGCGCGAGACACGTGTCGCGCAGTGAAGCGCTTGCGCAACTGCGCTTGCGCAACTGCGCAGATACGTGTCGCGCAGTGAAGCGCTTGCGCAACTACGCGGACACGTGTCGCGCAGCGGCGTCCTTGGGCAACTGCGCTTGCGCAACTGCGCGGACACGTGTCGCGCAGTGAAGCGCTTGCGCAACTCTGCTTGCGCAACTGCGCGGATACGTGTCGTGCAGCGGTGCGCTTGCCCAACAGTGGTTGCGTAACTGCGCGGACACGTGTCGCGCACCGCCAACAGTGGTTGCGTAACTGCGCGGACACGTGTCGCGCAGCGGTGCGCTTGCCCAACAGTGGTTGCGTAACTGCGCGGACACGTGTCGCGCAGCGGTGCGCTTGCGCAGTTGTGCTTGCGCAACTGCGCGGACACATGTCGCGCAGCGCAGCGCTTGCGCAACTGAGTGCTGCTTATGTTTTTTAAAGAGCCTTGCTCTGATTGGACGCACTGCCTTGGGCGTTGTGCTGCCGTGTCAACTTCTGACACGTGGCGCGTTGCGCGCAGCGCACGGGATCTGAAGCGTTGCTTCAAAATTTGAATTTTTGAAATTCAAACAGAGCCTTGCTCTGATTGGGGGAACAGATATCTTGCACGCATTTCATCTTCCCTTTCCCAAATGGATTCTCCGGGAGTGTCTTTCCTCCACATTACTCGAACCAAGTTAACTTCCTTGTTCCGAAGTGTCTTCACTTTCCTGTCCTGGATCTCCACAGGCTGTTGCTCACAAGACAAGTCAGGCTATATAGTGAGCTCGGAATGATCAAGAACATGGCTGGGGTCACTCACATACTTTCTGGGTTGGGATATGTGGAACACATTATGCACTCCTTCCAATGAGGGTGGAAGCGCTAAGCGGTATGCCACTTCACCGAATCGTTCGAGTATGTCGAACGGTCCAATGTATCTCGGACTTAATTTACCCCGTCTTCCAAATTGAATCACTCCGCGGTTCGGAGATATTTTCAAGAATACGTGATCTCCTGGCTGGAACTCCGAGTGTCGTCTCTTCGCATCAGTCCAGTGTTTCTGTCTATCTTGGGCTATGCGCATCCTTTCTCTGATAGTACGAACCACATCAACGGTTGCTACTATCATCTCTGGTCCAAGGAGTTCCCTATCCCCGATATCGTCCCAACTTAATGGTGATCGACACTTCCTTCCATACAATGCTGCAAAAGGTGCCATTCCTATGCTTGCTTGGTAGCTGTTATTGTACGCGAACTCCACAAGATGCAGGTGATCTTCCCACGATCCTTTGAAGTCTAGCAGACACGCTCTGAGCATATCTTCCAAGATCTGAATAGTTCGCTCAGACTGATCATCTGTTTGTGGATGATAAGCCATGCTGAAGTTCAGATTTGTTCCCAAGCTTGCTTGTAGACTCTACCAAAATTGCGATCGGAACCTGGTGTCACGATCGGAGACAATGCAGACTGGTACTCCATGAAGTCTCACAATTTCCTGTATGAGTTCATGGGTGTCAGAGATAGTATATTATGAAGAGTTAAAATCTTAAATAGATTATTACCTCCATGTACTTCTTTGCTAGTGCCTCGGTTGATTGGCCAACTCGAAATGGGATGAAGTGAGCCGACTTTGTGAGTTGATCCACAATGACCCATATGGAATCGTTACCCTTTGTGCTGCGAGGAAGAGCAGTCAAAAAAACCATCATGATGTGCTGCCACTTCCATTCTGGGATTGGTAACGGTTGAAGTAGTCCAGCTATCCTATGATGTTCAGCCTTTACTTGCTGACACACCAAGCATTTTGTGACGCTTCTGGCTACTTCACTCTTCATTCCATGACATCAATAATTCTGACGTAGATCTTTGTAAATTTTGGTACCTCCAGGGTGTACTGAGTAGGGAGAGCTGTGAGCTTCTTTCATTAACTCTTCCCGAACAGGACCTTTTGGTACACACAATCAGATGCCGTATCTCAAAGATCCGTCTTCATGGATGATAAAGTCTGTTCTGAGTCCATTCTCCACTTGTTCTCTGATCCTTTGCAACTTAGCATCACTTGCTTGAGCTGCTTTGATCTGATTGACAATGGTTGATTGAACTTATAAATTCATCAAAGTTGAAGTGTTACCTGGCATGACTACTTCAATCTCTATCTGATTCAAGTCCTGTTGAAGCTTCCACTAAGCGGTGAGATTCATTGCTAGTGGTTGGCGACTAAGTGCATCAGGTACTACATTCACCTTCTCTGGGTGATATTGCAAGTTGATGTCAAAGTCCGCCATGAGTTCTAACCATCTTCTCTGCCGCATATTCAACTCCTTTTGAGTAAACACATACTTCAGACTTTTATGATCTGTGTAGATGTTCACTCGTTCACCAAGTAGATAATGACGCCAAATCTTGAGAGCAAAGATGACGGCTGCCAACTCCAGATCATGCGTCGGATAATTGCGCTCATGAGTCTTCAGTTGTCTTGAAGCATAAGCCACAACTTTACTGTGCTGATGTAGAACACATCCTAATCCCTTACCTGATGCATCACTATGCACTTCGAATCCTCCAGATTGATCCGGTATTACGAGAATAGGTGCAGATGTCAACCTTGACTTGAGTTCTACGAAAGCTTGTTCGCATGCTTCTAACCACACAAATTCCTCATCTTTACGTGTGAGCTTGGTCAGGGGTGTTACTATCTTTAAAAAACCTTCAATGAACCTTCTGTAATATCCAGCTAAACCCAAGAAACTTCGAATGTCCTTCACTGACTTTGGTGTAGGCTATTCGCTAACTGCTGAAACTTTTGCTGGATCCACAGAAATTCCTTCTCCTGATACGATATATCCAAGAAAACCAACTTGCTTTAGCCAAAACTCGCACTTGCTGTACTTGGCATAGAGCTTATGTTGTCGAAGAGTTTCCAGGACAATTCGTAGGTGCTCTGCATGCTCTTTCCGACTCTTAAAATACACCAGGATGTCGTCGATGAAGATGACAACAAACCTGTCTAAGCACTCCCGGAAAACTTGATTCATTGGGTTCATGAATATTGCTGGTGCATTGGTCACTCCAAATGGCATCACTAGAAATTCGTAATGTCCATAGCGAGTTCTGAAAACTGTTTTGTGAATATCAGCTTCCTTGACCTTCACTTGATGATAACCTGAACGAAGATCCAATTTAGAGAACACACAAGATCCACTTAGCTGATCGAATAAATCATCGATGCGCGGTAGTGGATACTTGTTCTTTATAGTGACTTCGTTCAAGGCTCTATAATCGATGCACATTCTGTATGAACATTCCTTCTTCTTCACAAGTAGTACAGGTGCTCCCCAACTTGAAGTGCTGGGACGAATCCATCCTTTCGCCAATAATTCATCCAACTGTGTTCGGACTTCCTTCAAACCTTCCGGACTTAATCTATAAGGTGCTTTGATTACCGGTTGTGCTCCTGGTACTAAATCAATACTGAATTCAAGAGCTCGATTGGGAAGCAAACTTGATATATCGTCAGGAAATACATCGTCGAACTCTCGAACTACCTCTGGTCTTGATTCTTCCTCCGCTTGAGCTACTGCAACTACTGCTTCTCTTGGCTTTGCTTTGTAGGTACTTGGCTCCAAGGTATGGTCTCCGCTCTTGAAATAGAAGACCGGATGGTCTGGAATCTCGAATACTACCCTCCTTTGACGACAGTCGATGGTAGCATAAAAAGTTCCAAGCCAATCCATTCCTAGAACCACGTCGATGTTCGGTATGTCCAGTACTTTGAAGTCAGCATAAAACTCTCTGCTGCAGACGATGACTGGACACAAGCTGTATCCCATGGTTGCCTTTAGAACGCCATTTCCTGAACTGACATTCCAGCTGGATACAAGCGGTGAGACTAGAATCGCATCGGTTCGGACGAACCGTTGCGACATAAAGCAGTGCGATGCTCCAGTATCAAACAGTGCTAGTCCAGGTAGTGAGGCTACTAAGATTGTACCTAAGGTATGTGGGATATGTTTTAGGTATAGGGAAAGTGTGTAGATAAACAAGGCTAAAAGAAAAGTTTGAGAAGAAAAGTTTACCAGTGATGACTTGGCTAGTGGCCTCAGCTTCTTCCACTAATATAGTGAAGGCCTGGCGCCTTGGTACATTCCTCCGGGCCTAAGGAGCATTCCTCGGAACGTTCTTTTGAGCTTGATGGAACTGACGAGGAGGTGGTGCAGCTTATGGTCCTCTGGGTGGTGCAGGTAGTGCAGGTCTTGGAGCAGGGGCTTGGATGGCTGGGCGCTGTGGGTAATTGTTTGCTGGCCTGGGTGCAGCAATTGGGTCTTGCCTTTGGGGGTAAGACCCAATATCATGAGTAGCTGAGCCGCATACTAAGCAAAGACGGTTGGCTCGCCAGCAGTCTTTCATCATATGTCCGGCTTTCTTGCAGTAGGTACAAAAGGCTGGGCTGGGACGATGGTTCGGTACTCCGGGTTTCCTTGGTACAAAACGTGGCCTGGACGAGGCTCCTCCTGCCATCTGGTTGGCAGGGCGCTAACTCCTGTAGACTGAGATCTGCCCCTTCCTTTTATCACTGCCTCATAACTGCGGGCAGCTTCCAGAGCTTCCTCATGAGTCGGAAATTTCCCTGTGGCTAGTGCAGCCTGAATTTCCTTGTCCAAACCTTGTTGAAAGCGACGGGCACTGATCTCGTCCGTCGGTATCAAGTGTGCCGCGAATCTGTTTAAAGGATTGTGTTAGCTGTGTAGTATGTGATATTTTAGAAATTGAACTATTGTGACATATATTACCGGCTTAGCATGGTGAATTCAGCGTCATATTCATCCACTGACTTGTCCCACATCGAACTTTGTTATAGATGAATGAACTGCTGCTCCATGGCAAACCTGGTAGTCACAGGAAGTACTTCGCGTCGAACTTCTCGCGAAAAGTGTTCCATTCAATAGGCTGTACAAGACGGCTTTCTTCCGCCTTCCACCGGTTGCGAGCATTGTCCATGAGCTACAGTTTCGCCACACGGACCCAAGCTATGTCTGGCACTTGTGCTGCCGCCAGATCATCCTCTATACTTTGTGCCCATTCCTCAGCTTCAAGTGGGCTTCCCTTTCCGGAGAACTGCTTGGGATGTAAAGCCCTGAATTGCTTTACCCCAGGAGCGTCAGTCTCGGGACGGTTCAGGAGTTGTTGCTGTCCCTCAAGAAGGCTGCGGATCACTTCAAGTAGTACTGTTTGCTCGGTGGGTGGCGCAGGAACAGCAGGAATGATTGGTAGTGGAGATGGAGGTGTGTTGTTGACATTGGTACTGGTGTTGTTCGGGAAATCCATAATCTTGAAGAAAATTTTGGGTTAGGACAGATTCAAGTACATGAAATGATAAGATTCAAGGAATATGTAAGACTCAAGGAACATGAATTGTAAAGAATGTTTTAGTTGTTGGTTCTTGTGTTATATTGCTTAGGTTGTTCACAAAAAAAAGAACTGCATGATAGAGTTTCATACAGCTCTGACCTGCATGGGCCACCAACAAAACCTGTCACGCCCCGCTTCCCGGTATACGGCGAAGGGGACGGGACTGGTCCGCTACGTGTATACTCAGAAGTACATACGCTAAGCGTATCTAAGCAATATAAAAATAAATACATAAGAGACAAGATATAATAAAAACAGCAGCTTTTATTTATTAACATTCTTTTGTACAATGCATGAAAAGGAAATACAACTGAAATAAAACGATGCCTAAACAATGGCATAACAGGAAATGGAAAGTACTGAATCGAAAATGTACAATGAAACTAGAGCTCTGGTTCTTCAGCAAACTACTCCAGGTCTTCTGCAGATGGCTCGATCTCTGCCGGGTCCAAACCACCTGACGACAATCAAAGAAGAAAGAAATAGAATGTCGTCAGCGAACAGGTCGCTCGGTAAGTCCCAAAGATAAGAGGAAAGTAGAATAGAAAGAATAAGAGGGTATCTTTTAAAGTTGTATTATCTTGTTGTATTGTTGTGTTACCGCTGTTGTTTGTAGCTTGGTACAGAAGGATGCCAGTGTATACGAGAGGGGTCTGTATATGCTAGAGACCAGGGCAAACGGAATGTACAAGGAACCGTTAAGCCACGGTGCAATAGTAACGGAATATAGGTTAGGTGTCTTAATCTTACCGCCTCGTGCCACTTTTAACACCTTCCGTACTAATCTACCCCTTAAACCCCGTAGTGTTTTATTTGTATTGTTTTGTAATGTAAATTGAATTGAGTGTATAATTGTAAGACTGACCGAAACCATGATATCAGTAAACGGATATATCCGCAGAATCATGTAAGTGGAATAACTGGAGAACCATGTAAATGGAATGTATATCCATGGTTCGGTTCGGTCAAGTCGTATAGATTGATTATTGGATTCATGGATTCATATTGAAGATTGTAGATTGTAAATTGACTTGATTCATATTCAAGTCAGATTAATCAGACTTAAACCCGAGTCAGACAATTAAAAATGTAAATCAAAGTCTTGATTATTTCTTAAACCTATAATTGCTAGGGTCTTTAGGGTAATTTGTAAAACTTGAGGGGTTTTGATGTAAAAATACTTTTTATATACTTTTCAAAATACAGCTCAAGTATTCGTTATTCGTCTTTAGAGTTGTAATGAAGGTGGATTTTATATTGGGATATTTCTAGTGAAAATATCCTAGTTTCATAAATAGAGGTATTTATTTGTAATATTGATTTATATGGAATTTATGGTATTTTAATGTAAAATTGATTCTTGTGTTTTTTTTAGAAAAATGTGGAATATTTATATCTTAACAAAATAGATATTTTAATGATAAATATACATATATTTATACAAAAATAATTTTAATAAATATTTTATATTCTATAAATCTCATTTTCTTAAAATGTCATATTTTAAATCTTTCGAGACCGAATGCTCCTTGCGGAGGTCTGAATGTCGCACTACTAAGCCCGAGAATGTGCGCTAAACCGCACCATCCCGAACGGGTGCCCTAAATTGGGTTGTTGCGGCGCTTTGCAAAGATTGTAAATACTAAATCCTTTAGAAAACGGTTTTATGAAGTAAATGGTATTTATTTGTAAAGGTGTATATTTTCCGTATTGTATGTTCTAGATTCCCCTAAGTCAACTAGTCCATTCCTAACTGGTCCAGACGATAAGTTGTGAGATGCCTCAAATCGCCTCTTCACCGCCAATTGTGGCCAGGTAAGTACAAGTGAGGAAAGGAGGGATCCGCTCATGAATCACCGTGAGACTGGCCTTTTAAAGTTAGCTTTCTCACTTGCCTAGCCTAGACACCACAAAATCAGGTTTAGATAAACGACCGATGTCCGCAACTTATCGTATTTTCATAATAAGTGGTACTTCTTTAAAAAGTGTATCAAAACTAAATCTTTAGAAATTGTTTTATTAAATATATGGTATTTAAATGAAAATGTTTATTTTCTCGTATTCTAGGTTCTCGGGGGTGTTGCATACGAGTGTGTGAGGATGTAGGTCGTTACCTCGTAATCTACTTTAAATGTACAACAAGTTTAATGGGGTTAAATGAAAGATTGGAACAATGTGGTATTTAAGCGAAAAATACGATAAATTGAAATAGCTATCATTTCATGTGATGGAACTTGTTAAAATTGTTTGATTAGTGTTTAATAGTCAACATGAGGAAGTTTAAGTATGGTTGTATTAGTGAGAAGTGGAATTTTATAGAAAACCGAATCGGAAATCGGATTTGTTCCGATTCCGTTGGGTTTTGTAAATCCGTATTTTGAGAATGGAAAAGAGAGATAGAAAGGGACTTACGGGTTTTAGATTACACGAGAGAGTGAGGGGGAACTAGAGAGATCGCCGATGTATTGCGTCGTCGCCGGTAGTTCCTTAAAACGGTCGCAGGAAGTTCCGCCGGGAATTCGTCGGAGCTTCGCCTCGAGCTTGTTTTCAAAGTACACGACTCTTGGAAAATTTTTGAGAGAGTGGGCTCAGGATTTTGAGGTGAGAGGGTAGATGGTAGGGGGTGTATTTATAGGGTAGACTAGGGTTCGGGTAGATGAAAGGTTAAAATGAAAAATGTGATAAAATGTATAAAAAAATGTATTAAAAGTGGAGTAATTGGGCTTTTAAAAGAGCTCTGGAAGTGGTCTGAGCCTGAAATTTTGCAGGTGCACAGGGAATATGAAAAGACACAACTTTCATGTTGGGCCGTCGCTGGAATCGGACGACTCGGCCGTGACTTGTCCTGAGGACTGAGTCAGACCGAGTCAAGGCCGATTTGGCCGATTCCCGGCCGAGTTAGGCAGCCGGGATCCCCCCCGACGGTTCATCTAACTCCTGAAAATGTTACATCTTTGGGTGTAGTGGAGTTTTTGTGAGATATGCACGTGTAAACTCTTGGTATTCTAAAGGTTTTAAAAAAATCAATATTAAAAATAATGTGGGGTATGGGATTGAACTCTGGTGGCTTGGTTCAGCAGTGCAAGGTATTACCAATGAGCTACAAGCTCCTTCTTATAATTATTGTGTGAAACAAATACTTAAAGTGGTAACAGCAACATTAAATACCCCAAGTATACTTCAAATTTAAATCAAATTTATGTACACTAAAAATGGAGGAGTTACAAAACGTAACAGCCACCCGGGTATTGAGCGATCAGAAGATCAACAAGCAAGTCTGCTCATACTCATGCGAATCCAATCAATAACACTACCGTACAGTCCGGTCTCTTCATCTGATATGTCGCATATCTCGTCTAGGGGTGCTAAACGTTAGACCCCAGTAACTCGATAAGTCGTGCCGATATGAGGCTCATAACGGGTCAAGAAACTACTGATAACACTTACCAGTCTATCTCGAAATCAGCCTTGGCCAGGGACTTCCTGTTATAGCCAATCGAGCACAGCGCAATACCAACTCCCTATACCGGGAGAGACGAATCCCCTCCTATCGCTCATTGCCTCCATGTGACTCGGGACTGTACCCAAAAACCACCATTTTGCACGTTCTCTTGAACGTGGTAAGATGGAAATCAAAGCACAGTGGGAATCACACAAAACTCTTTGACGATCTCGGGTCGACAGACTAACCTGTACCAGTGTCACCAGTGAACTGCCATCTGACGTGAGGTATAATACCATCTGGGAGTTCTCGGCGAGTCCGTCCAGTGTACCCAATCTCCACTGAGCACCCGTATACCATCTCTGATGTCAAACACCAATGGATATGGGATCATCCATCGCCCATCATATGGGTCGAGAAGCGTATACGCTAGTCTACTCTGGTATATCGATGCACTGTCTCGATACACCCACGACTAGGAACATTTGAAGGATGTACTTACCGACTACCTCTGCCCCACTAGCATGATCCGTATCATAATCCTGGTAGTCAAGTACTCATCCTAAGGGCTTTATCAACATGTAACAGAGAGACAATCAGTGTACATGTTAAGATAAAGAGTAACCAGATAGTATATTATCATGTCGAGCAAGAAATTCCTCCCTATGTATGTCCAAGCATCCACTACAATATACATCGCATGTACAGTAATGGCCTCTAGGGCATACACATAACTAACATATCATTCGTTCTGAAGACTAGATTTATAGAGATAGATCTAGAAGGATTTAGGGATTTTCCCTATCCAGGTACTTTAACACCATTCTAAAGCGGTTTAAAATGGATGACTTCTAGTGCGGTAGTGTACCCGCATATCTTGGAGTTACCTTCTCTAAAAATATGTCTTTTAGACTGATGAGGAGAGGGAATCGCATGAATGGCATTCCACATGTTTCGAAAGTGGGATCAATCATGCGATGTCATATATCGGACCAGATGTAGCTTATACACTTGCTGTAGTAAGAAGATATTGGTCCAATCCAAGAGAAACAAAAGATAGCTATGAAGAATATATGGGGATGTTCTTGGTATATGATAATGGCAACCTCCAACTGAAGGCGGTTACCGATTCCATCTTCCTAGATGACATTGATGACAGAGTGTTTGTCGCGGGTTATAAGTTTATCCTCTTTTGAGGAGCAGTATATTGGAAGGGTTCCAAACGGGATATTAAGGCTGCTATATGGCTGGGTGCTGAGTACGACTCAGAAATGGATACAGCCCAAGAAATTGTTTAGATAAATAAGTTCATTCTGAACTTAGTCCCATCAGCTATCCAGACAAATTCTAAGTGGAAATGGAAGATAGTAGATATCGCTTGATTCGGTAAATAGTTGATCTCCGCAAGATTTAGATAAAGAGAGAAGAAATTAGAGACATTGTAGCGGATCCACTCATCGATATTGTTTCTCGAATACAGTTTGTGAAACTGTTATTAGAGAAGTTGGGTATGTAATACTTTAATAATTGTCCTTAAGTGGAGGTGGGAAATTGTTGGATATAGGTACCCTGAAGACAATTATTGTAATTGTATATGGATCTATATGGATAGAACAATCTTGCTCGAGATGATAGTATGCTATTTTGTTTGTTTTTATCATTTATGTGTATATGTTTTACTTGCTATTAGTATCTCTAATACATAATGATAAAGCCCATAGGATCTTTGCTTGATTTCCATGATTATGATGGGGATCATAATAACGGGCCTGGATAGTCCATAAGCACATCCTTAAATGTTCTTAGTCGTAGGAATATCGAGACTGGGCATCGGTACTCTATATTAGACTAGTGTATACGTTCCTGACCCGGTTGGAGGGCGATAGCTGGTCACGCAGTTATTGGTGTTTGACAACGTGGATTGTATATATGTGCTTATTGGAGAATGAGTACATTGAACGGACTCACCGAGAACTCGTAGATGGTATTTTACCTATTGTTAGATAGCAGTTATCTGGTAACATGAGTACAGGGCTGTCTTTTGACCTGAGATCGTCATAATGTCTTATGTGTGTTCCCATTGTACTTTGATTACTATCCTACCATGGCTTTAAAGAGCCGTGCAAACATATTTTAGTTGGGTACAGTCCCGAAGCGCATAGAGGAAGTGAGCGATCGAAGGGATTCGTCTCTCCATGTAAAAGGAGTTGATGCCGCGCTATGTTTGTGTAACAACCCTAAACTTTCTGTACAAATTTTTCAAAAATACAGAAAGGGGTAATTGAGAACGAGTATAAGTTATAAATTTGTTTCGCTTTTGAACAGCAAGAAGGAGCTTGTAGCTCATTGGTAAGACCTTGCACTGCTGAACCAAAACACCAGAGTTCAAATCCCATCAACCACACATTATTTTTTATTTAAAATTCTTTTAATCTTTTAGAAGCCCAAGAGTCTACACGTGCACTACACATAATAGGGTAAGTTACAGAATAAACAAATGGGTCTATAAGTCAAGACGAAGCGATGGGGACACGTGGCGTGGAGACGCGGCCCGACTCGGGCTGGTGACTCAGCCGACTCGGCCGTCGCCGCCGGTTTGACTCAGCCCGATCCCCAATTTTCTCTAACTCTCTGCAACCTTTGAACTACCCCACTCCCCGTGCACTATTTAAATTCTCTGCAATTAAACAGAGAATTAAAATAACCCCTTTTAATTTTTTAATGCAAAATTAAATACAATTTTTATCACACCCTTTCACTACCCTAAACCCTAGATTTTTTCAATAAATACCACACCTAAAATCACCCCTCACTCACAAATCCCTGCCCAAACTCTCAAGAAAATTCCCAATACTTTTGTGTGCAAGTGGAGTTAGCAAAGGGCGAATCTCCGACGAACTTCTGACGACTATCCGAGGAGTTTCCGACGACGAAACGATGCACCGGCACCTCCTACCTCTTCATCCTTCTCTCTTCTAGTCATATAACCCGTAAGTCCCATTCTTCCTTCTTATCTTGATCTCTAAAAAGTTCTTTTCCTAAAACTCGACGGAAGCGGAGTTAGTCCGAATTCCGATTCGGTTTTCTTTAAAAATATATATTTTTCTTAATCAAGATAACTTCATATTCTCACATATGGATTAACAAACATTAACAAAACCATTAAATCAAGATTCACCACAAAAGAATCATTTTTGTAACTTTTATCGCACTTTTACAGTAAAATACCATATACTTTAGTTTCGACATAAATCCTTACAATTCATTGCTATACCTTTAAATAGTTCACGAGGTAAAGACCTAGCTCCTTACAACACTTATATGTAACATAGCACGATGAAATTTGGGAACATAGATTTGGGAAAAATACGATTTTACATTTAACTACCTCCGACTTATAAAAATCTTTTTCTACAAGATGTGTATTTTAACAAATCTTTGCAATTGCGCCTCTACAACCCATTCGGGGAACCCTTTCGGGATGGTGCGGATTATCGCATATCCTCGGGCCTAGTAGACTCCGCAAGGAGCATACGATCTCGAAAGATTTAAAATACAATTTTCTTTAGAAAATGTGATTTCTATTATAAATAAAACTTATATTTTTAATAAATAAATATATATGTGTTAGTTATATGTATGCCCTAGAGGCCATTACTGTACATACGATATATATTGTAGTGGATGCTTGGACATATATAGGGAGGACTTTCTTGCTCGACATGATAGTATGCTATCTGGTTGTCCTTTATCTTAACATGTACTCTAATTGTCTCTATGTCACATGTTGATAAAGCCCTTAGGATGAGTACTTGACTACCAGGACTATGATGCAGATCATACTAGTGGGGACAGCGTAGTCGCCAAGTACATCCTTCAAATGTTCCTAGTCGTGGGAGTACCGAGATAGGGCATCGATACTCCAGAGTAGATTAGCGTATGCGCTTCTTGACCCATATGATGGGCGATGGATGATCCCATATCCATTGGTGTTTAACATCAGAGAAGGTATACGGGTGCTCAGTGGAGACTGGGTACACTGGACGGACTCGCCGAGAACTCCCAGATGGTATTATACCTCACGTCAGATGGCAGTTCTCTGGTGACACTGGTACAGGTTAGTCTGTAGACCCGAGATTTTCATAGAGTCTTGTGTGATTTCCACTGTGCTTTAATTTCCATCATACCATGTCCAAGAGGGCATGCAAAAAGGTGGCTTTTGGGTACAGTCCCGAATCACATGGAGGCAATGAGCGATAGGAGGGGTTTTGTCTCTCCCGGTATAGGGAGTTGATGTTGCACTGTGTTCGATTGGCTATAACTGGAAATCCCTGGCCAGGGTTGCTGAGATTTACTGGTAAGTGTTATCGGTAGTTTCTCGAACTGTTATGGATCTCATATCGACACGACTTATCAAGCTACTGGGGTCTGACGTTTACCACCCCTAGACGAGATATGCGACATATCAGACGAAGAGACCGGACTGTACGGGAGTGTTACTGGTTGGATTCACGGGAGAATGTACAGGATTGCTTGTTGATCTTCTGATTACTCAATACCTGGGTGGCTGTTACGTTTAGCTGACCGCTTGCAGTTTGTGGGTGTTTGATATGATCATCACCTACTGCCGGCGTATTGACGATTCTTTAGAGTCCTACACAGAGGTTTCCTGGCTCAGGCAAAATGGAGTAGGAGCACATATGTGATATGTGCGGGACCGTGAATAATATGTGTATGCGATACTGTATTAGATTCTCGCGATATGAGATATCGGCCGGGTATATGTGATATAGCCGGGTCATCGGATCAAGTGTTGATTCGATGAACTGATACAGATTATATTAGTCGGTTATTTGTGAAATAGCCGGATTATCGGATCAAGTGTTGATTCGATAATTTAATATATAATTATTGATATATTAAATTACATTAACTAATATAAGCTCACTTAAAGATTCTTTTTCTCACTCGGGTAATATATTGATATATATGTGATATATGTTAATTGTATTATTTTATTTTGGTACAATAAATATTGTATATGTGATATATAATATTGTAACAAGTTAGGGTTATAAATTCAACATGTTTTGTGGAGTTTAAATATGGTTAGGGTTTGGATTAGGGTTTGGATTACATGAAGCTTTCAAGAAGCTTCTTGAAGCTTTGATTTTGACTTGTGATATTTTGCATAGATATTTCTTAACCAAACCCAAACCCTTTACCATGGTTAAATGTTTACAAGGGTTAAGTCATTTTTCTTAACTCATGGTTGCATTTTAACCTCACACAAGATTTCATTATTCATCACAAATGGTTTTGTTCTTCTTCTTCCTTCTTCTCTCTTGAAAAAGCTTTCTAGCTTTTTATGAAGTGATGAAAATGAGTGAGATAAAGAAAACAAATGAGAGCTAAATTCCTACTTCATCATCCTCATCTATTCTAACCACTTAGATTAGAGTGTTTGCTTTGCTAATACTTGATTAGTGAAGCAAAAGCTTGGGCTTGAGTTTTTTCATGGTAGATCATCTTTGTTATTGAAGATCGGAAGCAAGTTTGCATCTTTCTCTTCATGGAGCCTCTCTGGAGTCCGGGTACTCGATGATGGAAGCGAAGGGATCTCAACACGGAGCTTTAGAAGTGAAGGAACAGACTACAAAGGTTGTAATCCCTAACTCTTAGAAGTAAAGTTGTTTACTTGCATGTTTAACCCTAATTATCTAGCAAAGACCTCGCTTTAGGTTGTTCGGCACTTCTAAATTTTAAATCGGGCATGGTTGATGCCTTATAGACCCTTGTGACAGTGCCTAGTAACCCTACAGTAGTATCAAAGCCAAGCTAGAGCATTAGGCGACGTGTATTCGAAGTTAAAAGTCCGATCGAACCCCGAAACATCGTGTTTTACCCCCTCTCTGGAAATTTTTTAAAATGTTGATTTTTTCTGTATTAAAAATACTCAGAAAATTAAGCAGGGGATTCTAAGGATAACTGTAAAATATGACCACCTAATTCCATTAAAGCGCCGCGGAACCGCGGCAATACCATGCATTGCGCGGCGGTTCCGCGGCCGTATGTGGATATTAGGGACTCATTTTTCTACAGTAACATCCGTAGGTATTTTTGCATGCTTCTGGGAATTTTTAATTCTAATCAAATGTTGAGTTTTCTGGAGATCTTTTGTATTCGTTGATTCGATCGGAAAGTTTAACTTCGTTTAACGTTTTTCCGGATAATTTAGAACGTGTTAAAAAGTTCGAACGATATCAATAACTCATTTTTTCCCCTGCCGGAAAATTTCCAAGTGTTAGATTTTTTCCTTAATTAAAGAACATACATAGTCATGCAAGTAACGCGGTGGAACCTCTAGAAGAACACAAACCTTAACTCGATTATGTGACCGTCTGAACCGCCTCTAAACCTTAGGGTTTGGGGCAGTACAGCGTTGCCACATGTGAGGCATTGGTTTGACCCTTCTACGGCTGGACTATTGGTACTGTGGCATGTGATGGATACTTTTTGAACTCCGCTCAAGTGTTGAGCTATTTGGGAAATCTTGGGTGTTTGTTTATTCGATCGGAAAGTTTAACTTTGTCTATTTATCTGGAATGTGATACAATATTTGGAATCCACAAGTAGTTATGAGATAACTAATTTGAATGTTATAAATCTAGCAGTTTAATCTCATTTGATCGGTTGCCACTGGATTTTGATGTGATCAAAAGTCCGTCGCAATCACGTAGCGTACGCGGATACTCGCCGGGTAAACTTAATAGATAGCCAAGCCCCATAGCTCCGACCAAGTGACTGTAGGAGAACCCCGTCGCCAAAAGCATCCGTTCGGGTGCTCGCAGCAGCGGTGTTCTGCCTTAGTGCACTTCGTCGACGGCATCCGGGGATGCGGCCGTCTACTAAAATTTGCGACGAGCATTCGATCAGGATGTCGGGAATCTTGTTGAATTGCCTGACTTGATATTGAAAAGTGTTTTCGAGATCGAGACTAAAATGCGGGGTTTATAATTGTTAGGCATGCGATGTCTAAGGAATTCATTTGGTTAGGCATGAGATGTCTAAGTAGGTTGCGGATTCCAACTGTTGTAGTTTTACACTTTCTTTTCTGTGACCGTAAGCGTAGTATGTGGTGTATCACCGACTTCATTGCTATACATCAACGACAATCGGGATACACATGCTTGCTTACGTCGATGATACGAGATATTATGTGTTGCTGTGATATGTTATATTGGATCGTCGCGTTTTGAATAGCCGGGGGTTTTATGTGAGATGAGGGTTTTTATTTTCATTCACGTAAAATTCATTGTATGTAATATTCTTTTATTGGGGCACTTCCGGGCTAACGATGATATCACCATTGTATATTATTTACTTTTCCGCATTAGGTAGACCCAAGGCGGGGAGCACAAGTAACCGGGTTCTAGGGTCCAGTGGGAGACCATCTCGAGGAGTCGAGACCGGGTCTCCTAACTCTGGAATTGGCAGTGTTACTTGCTGCTCTCGTAGGGGTCTAGGGATGTGGGTTTGGCTATTCATCGCGACCGTGGAATCCGCGTTTTATACAGGCTCGCATAAAATATGAAAATCCTAGTATATCCAATATTTCATATGTTATCTTCTGCTGCCATGTTCTGTAATGAGATCATATTACTGCCTGAGATGAATGTTTATATTGTATATATGAGATATATATTGTATATTGTTGATTTCGTTTCAAAAGTGATGCTTGTGAAGCATAATAAAATGGGACTTCATTAATGAGATTAATGAAACTAAAAGAAACCTAAAGATGTTGTAGAAACTTGTCTCAAAAACTGGTAGCTCTAGTTCTTGCTTTGCATAGCGGTATTCTTTGTAGAACATCCAGCACCTTATTCGATAAGGAAAGATCCGAGATCCCTTCACCGGGAGTGACCTCTTTAGCGAAACTAGCAGATGCAACAAACTCGGTGTGTCTTTTGATTGTTTTTATAGTTTTTGCTTTGCATAGTGATATTTATGAAATATCCTGCACCTTATTCGATAAGGAAAGAGTCGACGATCCCTTCACCGGGAGTGACCTCTTTAGCAAAACTAGAAAAGGCCTCAAAAACATTCCAACTAAAATCACTCGATTCTACAACGATATAAAGTTCATTACGCGAAGGGTTTTTGTAAATCCTCGTTCCCATCTATGAATTTTTCCTATATTTCCCAAGTACCCGAATGTTATCCCATTTTTCCCGTATTATTATTTTGTGTGAAGATTAGTTGCTTGGGTTGTAGTATTTGTTTTTCTAAACCGATTAAAATCAATCCAAAACCAAAGCAAAATATTTATACTAAAACCCAGCCCAACAGAAAATATATATAAACTAAAACTAATTAAATTCCCTATCCCCAGCCCAGCCCAACTCCAAGCCCTCACAAATAATTACCCCTCCGGCCCGTGTCCTAATCCCTTACCCGCACCCAACACACCAAACCCGACCTGCTCCACTCCTCTTCTCTTCCCCACTTCATTCTTTTTCCTGCTCATTCCTTCTTCTGCGCGAACCCACGTCGCCCCCACATCCCCCATGTCGCCGATGCCTCGACTGCGTGTCCACGACCTCGACCACGACCCCTCGAGCTCCTCAACCTCACTCTCGCTCTCAAACTTCTCCTCTCTCCCTCACACTCTCGATCTCTCTAACCTCCTCTGCTCTCTCCAAATCACCGAGCTCTCAACCCTTACACCCTCGACGACGACGCCGCCGACGACTCTCCTCGTCTTTCCTCCCTCGCTCCTCTTTCCAAAACTCCGAACCCTACACTGCCTCACCCCCTCAACCGAGCACCCCCTCACTCGAGCTCGAACTCCCCTGCACACCCACCTCGGCCACCACCTGCATCCCGACGCCGACGAGTCCCCACCACCTCGTCGACCCTCTACATCCTCATCATCCCAATCACCTCCAAACCGAGCCCCCACTGCTCTCTCCCTCTCTCTCTCTAAAACCACCAAACTCCAAGCACACTGCCTCATCCCCTGCTGCCCACCTCCAGAGCGACACCGCCGACCATCATCGACCCCAGCACATCCCAGGAGATCCACAGAGCACCCCACTCCGCTTCCAGCGATCATGAGCCATCTCCGGGCAACTCCGACGACGAACCCGAAACGCGAGCCGAGACCGTGAATCCAAACCGTGTCGTTCGTCGCGCGCTCGTGCTGTTTCCGCTGCCGTGCGTCGCCAAAGCGTCTCCAGGCAAGTTACCTACTTGCTTCATTTGTTTTACTAAAACTTGAAATACCGTTAGATTCCACCTAAACACTTAGTGCGACTTAAAATGGTGTATGTGTTCGACATAGAATTTGAACGAAAACCTTCCACTAAATTGACGGAACTTGATTGAATATGCTGGCCCATGTGGCAATGAACTTTGTGGTGAAATTTGACTGAAAAATATGATTGTTACTGGTTTTAACGATCACCCCCAATTACACCCGTTAAAACTGAATATTTTCCGTGTTCGAAACTTGTTAAAATCATAATTAATTGTGTACACAATGAAATAATGCGTTCAAGGGCTCAAATCGAAGCTGACTCGATGACCTAGAACCCATAAAAGTTTTACATTGTTTCTGTACTGAAAATATAACGATAACTGGTTCGGAGAGCGGCTCTGGACTGCAGTCCAGAGCAGCTCTGGCTGTTGATTTCTATCTCGTAATGCTTACTACTTTGCTGCCTGAACTTGTATGTTGCGGAACCCTATACTTTATTGAAGATGAAACTGTTAGATAAATAACACAAGTGATTTCACCCCTTTTCATCGTCGTTTACTATTTAAACTGCAATTTAAAAGAACATGACATATAGCAGTCCCAAACTGAAATAGGACTGATGCCCTAGTGTTGAACAGTGCATAATTTCTTACGTAGAGACACGATTGAGAATCCGTTTGGTGCGTTGAAAACCCTATTGAAAATCCTAAATTTCATTAAACCGTAGCATCGTTAAATTCGGATCCCAACTGGGTGAGCCGCGAAACGGACGTTCAGTTCAGAAACTGAATTTCCTGCAGCGAGCACTTAAATTGAAATGTCTGTAACTTGAATACCAGAAATCCGATTGTGCTGAAACAAATTTTACTGAACTGCCGACATAATGTACTTGTTACCGTATTTGTATCGTTTCATTAAATTCTAAGCATATGAATTACTGCAATTTTTGTAAGCTTATGACGTGCATAATAGTTCATATTACACATGACTTGTTAACTGCATAAATGTACATACCTTACCCAACTGCCATATACATAGTGATAGTGCGCGTTATTATTCAGTGGACATTGCATTATCGTGCGTGAATGGTATTGGTTTAGGAGTGTCAAGTACGCCAATGGAAAAGTGAATGATTCGTGACAGTGATTAATACAGTGAACAGTGATAAAACCGTGTTATTGGTATATACTTGTACACGACTAAATCATAATCATCAATAGTGTAAACCAGGGGAAAAGGGGGAAATCGAAGTGAAAAGAGCATCGTATTTAGCGAGGACCGTGTTTTAGAGGATGATCATTCGAACAACGACTCTTATACATATTAGGTAGGATTTAGCGATCCGGCTGACAGGGTTATGTCCCGGGCGTGTGGGCCTTTGTCTCGGGTATGTACGAGACTCCCGTTAAACATGATCCTCCTTTCCAAAACTCGATTTCAAACATGACTTAGAGACTGATAGGGACACAGATCATACTTTGCATCATTTAGTGACATAGTGATTATCTGCATTTTACTTCCACTGTTATTACCTTATTTGCCTCTTTCATGTCATTATTATAATATTGCTATTATGTTGCTCTGACGACCTGAGTATGCATGCTCAGTGATAGAGTTGGATTCGCCTGACCTCGAGGAGACCGTGAACATCAGACTAGTGAACCAGTTACATTTCTACATTGATATTCCTGGTTAGTTGCCTTTTGCTTACTTCAATTGAGCTCAGACTGCTTTATGCTTGATAGTTTTAGTGACTGCATTCTCTTTACCCGTAGTGCATTTTACTGATTACCATATAATGCTAGAAGCCAAAATATGACTACGACAGGATCTTTCCTTGATCGTAGGAGCATGGCTGGCCTTGTCACCCTCGTATTCCGTATTTTGGGAAGCGGGGCGTGACATGGTTTTGTTGGTATCAGAGCGCCGGGTTTAGAATAAGATTGCAGTCCAATTTTGGGATCCCTTGAATCATACTTGGTTTCCTTACTTTCACTTCCATATACTACCTGTGCATCACCACTCAAGCTCATGTTTTGAATCTTATCTACCTTATCTTTTCCTCGTGTTCGCATCATTAATCGTTATTTCCCTTCGTGTTCCACTATCTGATCATGACTCTTACTTTTCTGGCCATGGCCAACCATGGGGCAGCACCGCTTCTTGAGGAGGACACTCGGTCCTGCATTTCTTTCGACTGTATGTTAGCGAGTTCAGATAAAGAGGTGTTTTGGTCCACAGGTCATATTCAACGACGACGAATACGAGGATGAGGGAATCAATGTCGTAGCTCTAGAGATCAATATGATTAATGACTCTATCGATGAAGAGGACCCAATAGGAGAGGATTCACAGGGAAATGCGGTAGAGGAGGAACCCGATGAGGATCCTGAAGAGGAAGACCCTGAGGAAGACCTTATGGAAGAGGATCCAGAAGAGAACTCGGAACAGGCAGCTATGACACAATTCTCGGGATGGATTGGATGAGTACCTTTCATGAAGTTATTGATTGCCAAGAAAGGAATGTGATCTTCCGCATTCCCAATCACCCGGAGTTCATTTTCGAAGGCGGAAGCGAATCTTTGGAGCCAGCCAAGTATAGAGCCAAGCCAAAGGAGCTGACAGCTATGGAGATTGATGAGAGCCCAGCCCCAGAGATTGTTCGGGACTTTCTGGACGTGTTCCCTGAAGATTTACCAGGTCTACCACCTCCGCGCGTCTTGGAATTCTCGATCGACTTGACTCCAGGTATAGCCCCAGTGTCCAAGGCCCTGTAAAGAATGGTACCGGTTGAGTTGGCAGAATTGAAGTAGCAGATTGAAGAACTCCTGGAGAAGGGATTTATTCGGCCAAGTGTATCACCGTGGGGTGCACCAGTTCTGTTAGTGAAGAAGAAAGATGGATCGCTGCGGATGTGTATAGATTACCGGGAGCTGAACAAAGTCATAATAAAGAACAAGTACCCAATTCCGCGCATCGACGACTTATTCGATCAGTTAAGTGGGGCCAAGGTATTTTCGAAGTTGGATGTCCATTCTGGATATCATTAAATCAGAGTAGCAGCCGAGGATGTATGCAAGACGGCTTTCAGGACCCGATACGGACATTATGAGTTCCTTGTGATGCCGTTCGGTGTTACCAATGCTCCAGCAATATTCATGGACTTGATGAACAGGGTGTTTGCAAAGTACTTGGACACGTTTGTCGTTGTATGTATCGACGACATACTTGTCTACTCGAAGACCCGAGAGGAGCATGTTGAGCATTTGCATACGGTTCTACAAATTCTTCGGGAAGAGAAGCTGTACGCGAAACTGAGCAAGTGTGAATTCTGGCTCGACAAGGTTCAGTTCTTGGGACACATCGTTTCGGGCGAAGGCATCTCAGTGGACCCAGAAAAGATAGAATCTGTCAGAAATTGGCCAACGCCGAAGTCAGTGGCCGAGATCAGAAGCTTTCTGGGATTGGCAGGATATTATCGGAGGTTCGTCCAAGACTTTTCAAGAATCGTTGAACCGTTAACAAGGCTGACACGCAAGGATGTACCGTTTGCATGGACAGAGGAGTGTACTCAGGCATTTGACACACTGAAGCAGAAGTTAACCACGGCGCCTATTCTTACAGTACCAGATGATTCCGGTGGTTTGGTGATACACAGTGATGCCTCAGGGAAGGGATTAGGCTGTGTTCTGATGCAGCACGGTCGAGTGGTTGCTTACGCCTCTCGACAGCTGAGAAATCACGAGAGGAACTATCCTACGCATGACTTGGAGTTAGCTGCAGTGGTTTTTGCATTGAAGATCTGGAGGCACTATCTATTGGGCGAAAAGTGGAGGTGTACACGGATCACAAAAGTCTGAAGTACGTCTTCACTCAGAAAGAACTAAACATGAGGCATCACCGATGGCTAGAACTGATGGCAGATTACAACTTGGACCTTCAGTATCACCCGAGGAAAGTAAATGTTGTACCAGATGCTCTCAGTCGCAAGCCAGCGGTCATGATGTTGACCAGTCAGAGGAGCATCATTGAGGATTTTCAGAGACTCGAGCTTGAGGTCGTCACACCGAGCGCACTCAATCAATTCTGGCAACTACAGGTGCAGTCTTCCCTTGTGGATCGCATCAAGGCTGCACAAGCAGATGATCCTCGATTGAAAATGTTCAGAGCGCAAGTAGAAGTCGGGCTGAGAACGGACTTAATCATACATGAAGACGGCTCTCTGAGATTCGGTAGCAGACTCTGCGTACCTAAGGGGGATGTTCGAGAAGAGGTACTGGCTGAGGCACATAGCTCAGCTTATTCTGTGCATCCGGGAGGTACAAAGATGTATCGAGATCTAAAGCAGCATTTTTGGTGGAACGGGATGAAGCGAGAAATTGCGCGGTTCGTATCCAGATGCTTGGTATGCCAGCAGGTGAAGGCAGAACATCAGAGGATAGCAGGACTGTTACAACCGCTTCCGATACCAGAATGAAAGTGGAAGCACATTACCATGGATTTCGTGACAGCCTTACCACGGAGCCCTAGGGGCAATAACGCCATTTGGGTTATCGTCAACCGCCTCATGAAAGTTGCACACTTCTTACCATTCCGAGTGGGGCAGTCGACAGAGACACTGGCAGAGAGATACATGCAGGAGATAGTGCGACTTCATGGTGTTCCGGTCAGCATTGTGTCAGATCGAGACACCAGATTTGTTTCGCACTTTTGGAGGAGCCTACAGGAGAGTTTGGGTACCCGCCTCAAGTTCAGTACAGCTTATCACCCGCAGACGGATGGTCAATCCGAGCTTACGATTCAGACGCTCGAAGATATGTTGAAGGCCTGCATGTTGGACTTTCAGGGTTCCTAGGAAGATCATCTACATCTAGTCGAGTTTTCTTATAACAACAGTTATCAGGCTAGCATTCAGATGGCTCCTTTCGAAGCACTTTACGGGCGGAAGTGTCGATCCACAGTTTGTTGGGATGATGTGGGAGAGCGAAGATTACTGGGTCCCGAGCTCATTATTCAGACGGTCGACAAGGTCCAAATGATCAGGCAGCGTATTAAGACGGCTCAGGACCGACAAAAGAGTTGGGCAGATACCAGCAGGAGAGCGTTAGAATTTGAAGTCGGAGATCACGTTTTCCTGAAGATTTCCCCTACCCGTAGAGTTATCAGGTTTGAAGGTCGCGGGAAACTCAGTCCCCGTTTCATCGGACCTTTTGAGATGCTAGAGCGAGTAGGAGAGGTGGTTTATCGACTTGCCTTGCCTCCATCGTTAGCTGGTGTGCACAATACCTTCCACGTGTCTCAGTTACGGCGTTATGTTTGGGATGAGAGCCATGTTCTGGACTATTCAGAGTTAGCTTTGGGTACCGACTTATCTTACGAGGAGCAGCCCACCACCATCCTCGACCGCAGGAAGAAAGTGCTGAAGAACAAGGTCATTCCGTTAGTCCGAGTGTCTTGGGGCGGTCGTTCCCCAGGAGAATCTACCTGGGAGCGTGAGGAAGATATCCGTGCACTTTTTCCACATCTCTTTGTTTAGTACTTTTGTTTCGTTGCTTCCTTTTTAAATTTTGAGGACGAAATTTTTGTAAGGGGGGTATGATGTAAATTCCCGTTCCCATCTATGAATTTTTCCTACATTTCCCAAGTCCTCGAATGTTATCCCATTTTTCCCGTATTATTATTTTGTGTGAAAATTAGTTGCTTGGGTTGTAGTATTTGTTTTTCTAAACCGATTAAAATCAATCCAAAACCAAAACAAAATATTTATACTAAAACCCAGCCCAACAGAAAATATATATAAACTAAAACTAATTAAATTCCCTATCCCCGGCCCAGCCCAACTCCAAGCCCTCACAAATAATTCCCCCTCCGGCCCGTGTCCTAATCCCTTACCCGCACCCAACACACCAAACCCGACCCGCTCCACTCCTCTTCTTTTCCCCACTTCATTCTTTTTCCCGCTCATTCCTTCTTCTGCGCGAACCCACGTCGCCCCCACGTCGCCCATGTCGCCAACGCCTCGACTGCGTTCCCACGACCTTGACCAAGACCCCTCGAGCTCCTCAACCTCACTCTCGCTTTCAAACTTCTCCTCTCTCCCTCACACTCTCTATCTCTCCAACCTCTCCTCTGCTCTCTCCAAATCACCGAGCTCTCAACCCTTACACCCCCAACGCCGCCGCCGATGACTCTCCTCGTCTTTCCTCCCTCGCTCCTCTCTCCAAAACTCCGAACCCTACACTGCCTCACCCCCTCAACCAAGCACCCCCTCACTCGAGCTCGAACTCCCCTGCACACCCACCTCGGCCACCACCTGCACCCCGACACCGATGAGTCCCCACCACCTCGTTGACCCTCTACATCCTCATCATCCCCATCACCTCCAAACCGAGCCCCGACTGCTCTCTCCCTCTCTCTCGCTAAAACCACCAAACTCCAAGCACACTGCCTCATCCCCTGCTGCCCACCGCCAGAGCGACACCGTCGACCATCGTCGACCCCAGCACATCCCAGGAGATCCACAGAGCACCCCACTCCGCTTCCAGTGATCACGAGTCATCTCCGGGCAACTCCGACGACGAACCCGAAACGCGAGCCAAGACCGTGAATCCAAACTGTGCCGTTCGTCACGCGGTCATGCCGTTGCCACTGCCGTGCGTCGCCAAAGCGTCTCCATTCAAGTTACCTACTTGCTTCATTCTATTTGTTTTACTAAAGCTTGAAATACCGTTAGATTCCACCTAAACACTTAGTGCGACTTAAAATGGTGTATGTGTTCGACATAGAATCTGAACGAAAAACTTCCACTAAATTGACGGAACTTGATTGAATATGCTGGCCCGTGTGGCAATAAACTTTGTGGTGAAATTTGACTGAAAAATATGATTGTTACTGGCTTTAACGATCACCCCCAATTACACCCGTTAAAATTGAATATTTTCCGTGTTCGAAACTTGTTAAAATCATAATTAATTGTGTACATAAAGAAATGATGCGTTCGAGGACTCAAATCAAAGCCGACTCGACGACCTGGAACCCATAAAAGTTTTACATTGTTTCTGTACTGAAAATATGACGAGAACTGGTTCGGAGAGCGGCTCTGGACTGCAGTCCAGAGCAGCTCTGGCTGTTGATTTCTATTTCATAATGCTTACTACTTTGCTGCCTGAACTTGTATGTTGTGGAACCCTATACTTTATTGAATATGAAACTGTTAGCTAAATAACACAAGTGATTTCACCCCTTTTCATTGTCGTTTACTATTTAAACTGCAATTTAAAAGAACAGGACGTATAGCAGTCCCAAACTGAAACAGGACTGATACCCTAGTGTTGAACAGTGCATAATTTCTGACGTAGAGACGCGATTGAGAATCCATCTGGTGCGTTGAAAACCCTATTGAAAACCCTAAATTTCATTAAATTGTAGCGTCACTAAATTCTGATCCCAACTGGGTGAAAATTATGCCGCGAAACGGACGTTTAGTTCAGAAACTGAATTTCCTGCAGCGAGCACTTAAATTGAAACGGCTGTAATTTGAATACCAGAAATCCGATTGTGCTGAAACAAATTTTGCTGAACTTTCGACAGAATGTAATTGTTACCGTATTTGTATCGTTTCATTTAATTCTGAGCATATGAATTACTGCAATTTTTGTAAGCTTATGACGTGCATAATAGTTCATATTACACCTAACTTGTTAACTGCATAAATGTACATACCTTACCCAACTGCCATATACATAGTGATAGTGCGCGTTATTATTCAGTGGACATTGCATTATGGTGTGTGAATGGTATTGGTTTAGGAGTGTGAAGTACGCCAATGGAAAAGTGAATGATTCGTGACAGTGATTAATACAGTGAACAGTGATAAAACCGTGTTATTGGTGTATACTTGTACACGACAAAATCATAATCATCAATAGTGTAAACTTGGGGGAAAAGGGGAAATCGAAATGGAAAGAGCATCGTATTTAGCGAGGACCGTGTTTTAGAGGATGATCATTCGAACAACGACTTTTATATATATTAGGTATGTTCCCCTCCGAACAGCGGCTAAGACATGGACGTCTTGCCTGAGATTCGGGGTAGATGCTATTTGGTTTTATCCGTCCACCTCTCCGAAGATGCCAAGTTGATTTATGGCACCGTGTATCGGAGGTTTGGACAGATGCGGCCGATGTAGCAGACTTCGTCAGATTCCCCCTCACTTGAGGGGTTTTTGATTGTGGGGACGCTCTTCCCTGCAGGCGCAAGCCCTTACAGTTAATTACGCTACCGCATCGCGGTAACCACTTTCTTCTTCTCCAGAATTTCACTTCGTGTCGTGTGTGTTTGTTTTGTTTGTGGTTGCCCGTGGATTGTATACGGAGACTAATTTATGTCGTCGCCCGTAGGACGTGGATTAGTCCAAATCCGTATTTACTTAGATTTGGGTTTGGGGTTTTGGTTTAAGAATACGTTAGCTACACTTGCCTAAACTACATGCCACTGAAATGAAGAAGTTACTCATGAGCATATAAACTACTTCACGCCAGAGTAAAACATAAAGAAATAGAAGGGTGCAGCTCATGGAATTGAGAGTTTGGAACTATATCTTTTAAGAGTCGAGATTTGAGTCAACGATAAATGATGATACTTGTGTCCGCTCGTTATCTTCTCAGATCAAGATTCTGAAAGTTATATACCAACCTGAAACTAGTCATACGCTATGCATTACTCTGCACTACTTCACCCACGTATATACTTACATGGGCAAAGTAGTGGGGGGCATTTGTTCCCGCCAAAAATTTCTGCGCAAAAGAGTCCAAGGTACTAAATGGCAGCGATACGCTTAAGGAAATGCGAATCAGTATCTTCCGGCCTGTATTTTGATAAACTCCCGAAGAAGGTACAATTAAATTCTGATGGTAGTGAAAGCATCTCGAAAAAACCTTCGATTTAATATATTATAGGCCTCATAATTCATCCAGGATCAAAAGTTATGAGCAAATGTTTATGCGCATGTAATCTAAGGAAGAAGATGCGAACTAGTATTTTCCGAGCTGTATTTTAACAAACTTCGGAATGAGTAACAGCTAAATTCTGATGGTATTGAAATCATCTCTAAAAAACCTTCGATTTGATATATTATAGGCCTCATAATTCATCCGGGATCAAAAGTTATGACCAAATGTCTATGCACATGTGATCTAAGGAAGAAGATGCGAACCAGTATTTTCCGAGCTGTATTTTGACAAACTCTGGAATGAGAAACAGCTAAATTTTGATGGTATTGAAAGCATCTCGAAAAAACCTTCGATTTGATATATTATGGGCCTCATAATTCATCCGGGATCAAAAGTTATGAGCAAATGTCTATGCACGTGTAATCTAAAGTAACGCTCTACTACATGAGGAATGCATTTTTAGTCCCACATCGGGAAAATGAGAGATGGCTTCTCTACCACTCCCATATAAATAAGAGGGGACACCTCTTAGAAAGGGTAGAGTTGAATCATTCAATACTCAAAGGAGCTTAGTTCTCCATAAGAGCTTTGTTCTCCATATATAGAAGCCATGCTTCTCCTCATAATGCGCATGTGCGCTACGTGCAACGTACGTGTGCCCGCCACACGCGCACCACGTGCAACGCACGTGCACCACATGAGAACATTTAATAATATTAAACGGAGCTTAGTTCTCCATATATAGAAGCCCTGGTTCTCTTCATAATGCGCACGTGCGCTACATGCAACGCACGTGTGCCCACCACGCGCGCACCACGTGCAACGCACGTGTGCCAGCCACGCGCGCACCACATGCACCACATGAGAACATTTAATAATATTAAAAGGAGCTTAGTTCTCCATATATAGAAGCCCTGCTTCTCCTCATAATGCGCATGCGCGCTACGTGCAACGCACGTATGCCCACCACGCGCGCACCACATGCAACGCACGTGCACCACATGAGAACATTTAATAATATCAAAAGGAGCTTAGTTCTCCATATATAGAAGCCCTGCTTCTCTTCATAATGCGCATGTACGCTACGTGCAACGCACGTGTGCCCGCCACACGCGCACCACGTGCGCCCGCCACACGCGCACCACGTGCAACGCACATGCGCACCACATGAGAATATTCAATAAAAGAATACTCGTTCTCCATAGGAGCTTGCTCCCCCCATAATGCGCATATGCGCAAGCTCCATGTGCGCTACGTGCAAATATGAGCGCCCAACACGTACGACGCACGTGCGCGAACGCAAAGAAATATTTTTCAGCGGCGAGAAGCTTAAGCTCTAGCCTGTTTTTCCCCCCTAATGAGTGAGATATGGTTCAAAGGGTATATCCCTCCACACCTTCGATATATGGCACTGTAATCTCTCAGTGTCGTCGGAGAGGTGGTGGGTCCCGACGACCAATGATTCTTCTTTCTAAAATAAAAAAAAGAAGAAGAGAGAAAAGATACAGAGGAGACAGAGAAAAACACAGAGAACTCTTCTAAAATTTTTGAGAAGAGCTCAGAGAAAAGAAAAGGTAAAAACCTTTGAATAAAAGAAGAACTTCTTCTAAAAGAGATCAATGATCTAAGAACAAGATCAAGATCTTGGATAAAAATAATAATAATAATAATAATAATAATAAAAGAAGAAGAAAGAAGAAGTAATTTCTGTATAAAGGCATTACCTTTTGATGAACCACTGGTTCTTGAAAACAAGAAAAACTTGTTTTCTTTGATCTAAATTTGATCAAGAAATTAAACAGTGCCCTGCACTTGAAAAATTTGCACTGTTGCGCTCTTGGGTTGGCGCAAGCCACCAGAGAGCGCCACGTGTCAGCCCCAGAACGAACTGCGCCTTGCGCTTCTAAAACAGAGCACTGCTCTCATAAATTGGCGCAAGTCATCAGAACGCGCCACGTGTCGGCAGCGCAACAGCGCAGCGTACTGTCGCAGCGCACTGCGCTTGCGCTCATTAGAGCGTGACACGTGGCACCTCCACATGCGTTTGCGCCTAGCGCTGGCGCAAAGCGCCTGACAAGCCACGCGGCGCTCTGTCAGACTAATTAATGCAGTGCATTATTAAAAAGAAGGACAGAGCCCAAATAAAGGTCTGTCAGACCAAAACAGATGCTGTGCATCATTTTAAAAGAGGGCAGAGCCCAAACAAAGGCCTAGCAGGCCAAACATAAATAAAATGTTGAACACCTTCAACTGGACTAAGCCCAATTCTGGCCGTAAGTCCTCAAATTAAATTGACTAAGCACGACTGCTCTCTTAAATCAATTTACACCTGGTTCGAGGGTACATCTCCGAACTCCTCTAATATTTGTCGTTGTAATCCTTCAACGTCATCAGAGAGGTGACGGGTCCCGACAACCACACATTGATATTGACTAATGCGTCCTTAAACTCATGGACTAATGTGTCCTTAAACTCACGGACTAATGCGTCCTTAAACCAGTATTCGTCCCTAAACTGGCAATGGACCACTATGTCCCTAAAATGGAACAATAGAGCCCCCAAATGCTCTTTTGTCGGATCTAAACGATCCCGTTTAAGTTGATCTTAGCCTCAAATATGGCTAACGTATTCTTAAACCTTTAAACAAACTTTAGTCCCAAATTGGACTATAGATTCCCCTAATCGACTGTGGTTCAAGGGTAGATCTCTGAACTCCTCTGGCACTTGTCGTTGTAATCCTTCAACGTCGTCAGAGAGGTGACAGGTCCCGATGGCCATACATGCAATGGACCACTATGTCCTTAAACTGGAACAATAGAGCCTCAAAATGCTCTTCTGTCGGATCTAAACGATCCCGTTAAGTTGATCTTAGTCTCAAATTGGACTAACGTATCCTTAATGAGCGTTTAAGTTGATCTTAACCTCAAATATGGATAACGTATCCTTAAACCAAAACCCCAAACCCAAATCTAAGTAAATACGGATTTGGACTAATCCACGTCTTACGGGCAACAACATAAATTAGTCTCCGTATACAATCCACGGGCAACCACAAACAAAACAAACACACACGACACGAAGTGAAATTCTGGAGAAGAAGAAAGTGGTTACCGCGATGCGGTAGCGTAATTAACTGCAGGGGCTTGCGCCTGCAGGGAAGAGCGTCCCCATAATCAAAAACCCTTCAAGTGAGGGGGAATCTGACGAAGTCTGTTATATCGGCTGCATCCGTCCAAACCTCCGATACACGGTGCCATAAATCAACTTGGCATCTTCGGAGAGGTGGAAGGATAAAACCAAATAGCATCTGCCCCGAATCTCAGGCAAGACGTCCATGTCTTGGCCGCCGTTCGGAGGGGAACAGATTCTGGCACGCCCGGTAGGACTTTTTCCTCTTTCCACTCCACACTTCGTGTGTCGTCTTCGCGAACGAATCACGGTTTGTTAATGGTTGCCTTTGGGTTTCAAGTTACTAAGATTTAGTTTTTTGCTTGGCGCAGAAATCAAGCATCAATGGCATCCAACTGCTCGAGCTGCTCCAAGTGTCGATGCAACCGACGCTCCGCCTCACCTGGAGGTGTAGCCTATGGGCCTCAAGCGGCCTCCATCCTTGCCATGCCGGTGGAACAAGTGACTCAGGCCACCACCGGTCTGTTTTTCGGGACCATGCTCCCGCCAGCAAGCTTCACCATTCCAGTGCCCGCACCGGAAGCGCAGAAGAAGTCGGTCTTCGATCGGCTCACTACCACCACGGCCCCTTTCAACGGGTCGTCCAATATCAAGCCGGCAGCCTCTGTCTTTACCGGGCTGAACCAGAACTCCGATGGGCCCGCCAAGAAGCCCATGAACCCTGAAGTGGCCACCCCGAGGAAGATAGCTACCTTTGCTCCTGAAGTCGTCAAGGCGGCTTCTCCTATTAAAGAGTCGGTCTTTTCAAGGCTGACTATTCCGGCTCCTGCTCCTGCTCGAAGGTCTGTCTTTGATAGGTTAGATACCGCTACTGAAAAGACAACATCAGTCTTTAAGAGGCTGGCACCAGCGGTGCCTCATCTGGACAGGGGGCAAGACGAAACTATCCCCATCGCATCACCAGCCCCAACAGCTCGTCACGCTCGACGTCGCCACTGGCGCCGAGTAAGGAAGGCCGGGGGCAACTCCCCCTCTGGGTTAACTCTACCGGCTCCAATGGTGGAAGTCAATGTTGTTGTTCCAACTGGGAACAGCTTCGAACCGCTAAGGAGGGTACGCAAGAACTCTCCGACTGCCACGCCGAAAAGATCTCCTCCACCTGCGGAGAGTGTTACGGAAACAAAGCCGGAGTAGCCCCCTCAACGGCTGTCCTCAAAAATTTATAAGGTCTGGCGACGGGTCCAGGACTCAGTAATCGACCAAGATCACTCTCGCCGGCAGAAGAGGGTGAAGGCTCAGGAGGAAAAGAACCGTCCTGTCAAACAGCAAAGGATGACAACTATTTGGGTGCCTGCGGCAACGGCCCCCTCAACTTAAACGGCCCACAAAAGAAGAAGGCCGGAGAAAGTTCCCACGCCTACGGCGAACGTCAAAGGCAGTGGACCCAAACGCCCTAAGTCCGGGGGTATTGTAGTCCATACCGTCTACATGGCGCCCGGGAAAGAGGATAGCCGTACATCTACAGGTCATAAACCGCTTACGCCATCAGTGACTAAAGCGCAGGAGCAGCAGCAGAAGCTCCAGGAAATGATGACCGCGATGGCCGCACTCACTGGGCCAAAAGAAAGTCCCGAAGCGTCGTCGGATCAATGCCAGGAGCAAGAAACTGACGCTGAGTTCCTTCGGAAAATATTAGAGAAGAAGGACAAAGAGGTTGCAGAACAAGTAGCCAACATAAAATGAATGGCCCTCTTGTTCCAGGACATGGTGGGTATAATGATCCAACAAGATCCTCCTGCTGAAGATCCTCCGATCGTTCTTGAAGATGACAGGGGAGAAACGTCAAATCCTCCACCGGCACTGTCAACAGCCAAGGAGGAGACAATCTCCAAAGTTGACCTGGACGAATATATAGCTCAGCAGATAAGGGCTCACCAGGCAACTGAGGCAGCCGGTCAGGTCGTAAAAATAGGGCGGCCATATCCGAGATGGTACGATCAGATAAAGTACCCGCCGGGCTATACGATCCCTAAGTTCCATGTCTATAAGGGGACGGGCAATCCCCACCAGCATGTTGCCCAGTTCAGGACGCTTTGTGGCAACACTGGGGGTAATGACAAACTGCTATTTCACCAGTTCGTCGGCAGCCTGTCGGAGACAGCGTTCGAGTGGTACTCTGAACTCCCGAACGACTCCGTCAAAACATTTGCGGAGATGGAGCTGCTGTTTACGCAACGATTCGCAAGCGCCAGCGAATGCACCCCGATAACAGCATTGATTAATGCCAGGGTGAAGCCGGGCGAGACGTGGGTCCAATACGCAATACGATGGAGGAACCTATGGTTGAAATGGGAACAACGCATAGAAGAGGCTCCTGCAGTAGGCATGTTTGTGGGAACCCTCGATCCGTGAGTTTAAGGACGCATTAGTCCGTGAGTTTAAGGACGCATTAGTCTATGAGTTTAAGGACGCATTAGTCCATATCAATGTGTGGTTGTCGGGACCCGTCACCTCTCTGACGACGTTGAAGGATTACAACGACAAATATCAGAGGAGTTCGGAGATGTTCCCTCGAACCAGGTGTAAATTGATTTAAGAGAGCAGTCGTGCTCAGTCAATTTAATTTGAGGACTTACGGCCAGAATTGGGCTAAGTCCAGTTGAAGGTGTTCAACATTTTATTTATGTTTGGCCTGTTAGGCCTTTGTTTGGGCTCTGCCCTCTTTTAAAATGATGCACAGCATCTGTTTTGGTCTGACAGGCCCTTATTTGGGCTCTGCCCCTCTTTTTAATAATGCACTGCATTAATTAGTCTGACAGAGCGCCACGTGGCTTGTCAGGCGCTTTGCGCCAGTGCTAGACGCAAACGCATGTGGAGGTGCCACGTGTCACGCTCTAATGAGCGCAAACGCAGTGCGCTGCGACAGTGCGCTGCGCTGTTGCGCTGCCGACACGTGGCGCGTTCTGGTGACTTGCGCCAATTTATGAGAGCAGTGCTCTGTTTTAGAAGCACAAGGCGCAATTCGTTCTGGGGCTGACACGTGGCGCTCTCTGGTGGCTTGCGCCAACCCAAGAGCGCAACAGTGCAAATTTTTCAAGTGCAGGGCACTGTTTAATTTCTTGATCAAATTTAGATCAAAGAAAACACGTTTTTCTTGTTTTCAAGAACCAGTGGTTTATCAAAAGGCAATGCCTTTATACAAAAATTACTTCTTCTTTCTTCTATATTATTATTATTATTATTATTATTATTATTATTATTATTATCCAAGATCTTGATCTTGTTCTTAGATCATTGATCTCTTTTAGAAGAAGTTCTTCTTTTATTCAAAGTTTTTTACCTTTTCTTTTCTCTGAGCTCTTCTCAAAAATTTTAGAGGATTTCTCTGTGTTTTTCACTGTCTCCTCTGTATCTTTTCTCTCTTCTTCTTTTTTTTTATTTTAGAAAGAAGGATCATTGGTCGTCGGGACCCACCACCTCTCCGACGACACTGAGAAATTACAGTGCCATATATCGAAGGTGTGGAGGGATGTACCCTTTGAACCATGTCTCACTCATTAGGGAGGAAGAACAGGCTAGAGCTTAAGCTTCTCGCCGCTGAAAAAGGCTTCTTTGCGTTGGGCACACGTGCGTCGCACGTGTTGGGCACACGTGCGTCGCACGTGTTGGGCGCTCATATTTTCACGTAGCGCACATGGAGCTTGCGCATATGCGCATTATGGTGGGAGCAAGCTCCTATGGAGAACGAGTCTTCTTTTATTGAATATTCTCATGTGGTACGCACGTGCGTTGCACGTGGTGCGCGCATGGCGGGCACACGTGCGTTGCACGTAGATCACATGCGCATTATGAGGAGAAGCAGAGCTTCTATATATGGAGAACCAAACTCCTTTTGATATTATTAAATGTTCTCATGTGGTGCACGTGGTGCGCGCGTGGTGGGCACACGTGCGTTGCACGTAGCGCACATGCGCATTATGAGGAGAAGCAGGGCTTCTATATATGGAGAACTAACCTCCTTTTAATATTATTAAATGTTCTCATGTGGTGCACATCCGTTGCACGTGGTGCGCACGTGGCGGGTACACGTGCGTTGCACGTGGTGCGCGCGTGGTGGGCACACATGCGTTGCACGTAGCGCACATGCGCATTATGAGGAGAAGCAAGGCTTCTATATATGGAGAACTAAGCTCCTTTTAATATTATTAAATATTCTCATGTGGTGCACGTGCGTTGCACGTGGTGCGTACGTGGCGGGCACACGTGCGTTGCACGTGGTGCGCGTGTGGCGGTCACACGTGCGTTGCACGTAGCGCACATGCGCATTATGAGGAGAAGCAGGGCTACTATATATGGAGAACCAAGCTCTTTTGAGTATTGAATCCTTTGAGGATTCAACTCTACCCTTTCTAAGAGGTATCCCCTCTTATTTATATGGGAGTGGTAGAGAAGCCATCTCTCCTTTTCCCGATGTGGGACTAAAAATGCTTTCCTCATGTAGTAGAGCATTACTTTAGATTATACGTGCATAGACATTTGCTCATAAATTTTGATCCCGGATGAATTATGAGGCCTATAACATATCAAATCGAAGGTTTTTTCGAGATGCTTTCAATACCATCAAAATTTAGCTGTTTCTCATTCCGGAGTTTGTCAAAATACAGCTCGGAAAATACTGGTTCGCATCTTCTTCCTTAGATCACATGTGCATAGATTGCTCATAACTTTTGATCACGGATAAATTATGAGGTCCATAATATATCAAATCGAAGGATTTTTCGAGATGCTTTCAATACCATCAGAATTTAGCTGTTTCTCATTCCAGAGTTTGTCAAAATACAGCTCGGAAAATACCGGTTCGCATCTTCTTCGATCACATGTGCATAGATATTTGTTCATAACTTTTGATCCCGGATGAATTATGAGGCCCATAATATATCAAATCGAAGGTTTTTTCGAGATGATTTCAATACCATTAGAATTTAACAGTTCCTCCTTTGGGAGTTTATCAGAATACAGGCCGGAAGATACTGGTTCACATTTCCCTAAGCGTATCGCTGCCATTTAATACCTTGGACTCTTTTGCGCAGAAATTTTTGGCGGGAACAAGGTAGGATCTATTGATCCAGCTGACAGGGTTAAGTCCCGAGCGTGTGGGCCGTTGTCTCGGGTATATACGAGACTCCCGTTAAACATGATCCTCCTTTCCACAACTCGATTTCAAACATAACTTAGAGACTGATAGGGACACAGATCATACTTTACATCATTTAGTGACATAGTGATTATCTGCATTTTACTTCCACTGTTATTACCTTATTTGCCTGTTTCATGTCATTATTATAATATTGCTATTATGTCGTTCTGACGACCTGAGTATGCATGCTTAGTGATAGAGGTGGATTCGCCTGACCTCGTGGAGACCGTGAAGATCCAGACTAGTGAACCAGTTACATTTCTATATTGATATTCCTGGTTAGTTGCCTTTTGCTTACTTCCATTGAGCTTAGATTCCTTTATGCTTGATAGTTTTAGTGACTGCATTCTCTTTACCCGTAGTGCATTTTACTGATTATCATATAATGCTAGAAGCCGAAATGTGACTACAACATGATCTTTTCTTGATCGTAGGAGCATGGCTGGTCTTGTCACCCTCGTATTCCGTATTTTGGGAAGCGGGGCGTGACAGTTTTCTTAAAAACCTGTCATAGCCCTCCGTCATTTCAGATAAGTAGTCTTTAGTATTCGTGCTGCGTTTGTTGACTTAGTCAAGGCGTAGTGTGCGGTAGATGATTGGTGCTTATCTGCAAAGCATATGATGCGATTGGATTAGGGTAGTCGTGCGGCCTTGTTGACTTAGTCAAGGGTCGTGCGGGTGGGTTTAATTCAATCGGGAAATGACGGGTTGAACTTTACCTGCGGTCTATGGTTTGTTGACTTAGTCAAGGTCATAGATCGCTTGGGGCAAAATATTATCGGGAATTTCAAATGTTGAAATTTTCAATGAGATTGCATACCTTCTATGAGATAGTTGGATACCGATACCCACTGCGAGTAAGAGTTACTCCTGAGAGAGTTTTACACATTATAATTGTTAGTTGTATGTATGCCCTAGAGGCCAGTATTATACAGATGATGTATTTTATATTGGATGCTTGGACATATATAGAGATGACTTTCTTGCTCGATATGATAGTATGCTATCTGGTTGCTCTTTATCTTAACATGTACACTTGTCTCTTTAAACTGTCTTATAGTTACATGTTGGTAAAGCTCTTAGGATGTGTACTTGACTACCTGGACTATGATGCAGATCATACTAGTGGGGACATGGTAGTCCATAGGTACATCCTTCAAGGTCCCTAGTCGTGGGTGTATCGAGACGGGGCATCGATATACCAGTGTAGACTAGCGTATATGCTTCTCGACCCATGAGATGGGCGATGGATGATCCCATATCCATTGGTGTTTGACATCAGAGATGGTATACGGGTGCTCAGTGGAGACTGGGTACACTGGACGGACTCGCCGAGAACTCCCAGATGGTATTATACCTCACGTCAGATGGCAATTCTCAGGTGACACTTGTGCAGGTTAGTCTGTAGACCCGAGATCGTCATAGAGTCTTGTGTGATTCCCACTGTGCTTTGATCTCCACCTTACCACGTCCATGAGGGCGTGAAAAACGGGGGTTTTTGGGTACAGTCCCGAGTCACATGGAGGCAATGAGCGATAGGAGGGGTTTCGTCTCTCCCGGTATTGGGGGTTGATGTTGCGCTGTGCTCGATTGGCCGTAACAGGGAAGTCCCTGGCCAGGGCTGATCAGAGTTTTGCTGGTAAGTGTTACCAGTAGTTTCTCGACCAGTTATGAGCCTCACATCGGCACAACTTATCGGTTATTGGGGTCTGACGTTTACCACCCCTAGACTTGATATGCGACATATCAGACGAACAGACCGGACTGTACGGTAAGTGTTACTGGTTGGATTCACAGGAGTGTGAGCGGGCTTGCTCGTCGATCTTCTGATCGCTCAATACCCGGGTGGCCGTTACGTTTAGCAGACCGCTTACGGCTTGTGGGTGCTTGATATGATCATCATCTGCTGCCGGCGTATTGACGAGTCTTTAGAGTCCTACATAGAGGTTTCCTGGCTCAAGCGAAACGAAATAGGAGCGCATATGAGATATGTGCGGGACCGAGAATAATGCGTGTATGTGATACCGTATTTCATTCTCGCGATGAATGTTTCGATTGGTTGTATGTGATATAACCTAGTTATCGAATCGAAGATTGATTCGATAAGTCGATACATTGGATGCTAGTCGGTTATGTGCGACATGACCGGATCATTGAATCAAGTGTTGATTTAATGATTTAATGTATAATTATATATTTGATATATTACTTTGCATTAACTAGTATTGGTTCATTTTAAAAGGATTTTCTCACTTGATGTGCACATTGTATATGTGATATATTTTTTGTGTGCACTTGATTGTATCATGTTTGATGATACATGTTAACTTGAGTTTGTGTAAAGATTAAACCATGGTTATATGAATGGTTAGGGTTTTGTTTACTTATTCATTTATTTATTTTGATTATTGATTTTGGAAAAGAAAATGGAAATGGTGGCTTTTCTTGTTTCTTTCATGAAGCTTCATGAAGGGTTGAAACCTTGACCATTTTTGTTTTCTTCTCTTAACCTAACCATTCACCTAACCCTAGTTTACTCTTTACACTTGACCATGGTTAGTATATGATAAGTATTCATATTATTTTCATTTTTAATCTAATACTTATCATATTCTATCTTCTTCTTCTTCTTGATCTTGAAGAAGAAAACTTGCCACCATTAATGGCATCTTGAGAAAAAGAGTGAGAAATCCAATTCTAAAGTGAACCCACCTCCTATTTCTTCATCCTCTACCTCTTGCCAAGTAGTATATGGTGTTTTCTTCACAAGTTTCACAACTTGGTGAAGTTGGAGCTTGATCTTGAGTTGCCTCGACGTAGATCTTCTTCGGCATCGAAGTCGACAACCTAGTCCGCTCATTTATCCGATGAAGCCGATGCTAGAGTCCGAGATCCGATATGGACAGCAAGGGGACGGCTACGTGGAGCTAAGGAAGTGGAGAACCGGATCTACAAAGGTTGTAGCCTCTTTCCTTTAGTTAAGTTGTTAACTAGTTTCACTTTTCGCCTAAACTCTAGTCAACGAATCCGTATTAGGGTTTCTCGGCACTTGTAAAGTTTGAAATTGGCATGGTTGATGCCTTGTAAGACCTCATTAGCGTGCCTAGGAACCCTACAGTGGTATCAGAGCCTAGCTAGAGCCTTAGGCGAAGTGTAGACGACGTTTGAAATCCGAACGAACATCGAAACCCTAACCCAAATTGCTCTCTGGACTTTTTTCAAAAACTGGGTTTTTTCCAGATTAAAAACGCTTAAAAAATTCAGCAGGGAATTCTAAGAATTACGGTGCAAAAATTACCTCATGATATGTCCAATGCGCGGCCAAACCGCGGCAGAAGCCTGGTTTCTGCGGCGGTTCCGCGGCCAAATGATGGGAGTTGCCTTCAATTTTTGCACAGTAATTCATGTTTTCAGGTGCTGAGTTTTCTGGGAATTTTTAATTTTCACTCAAGAGTTGAGTTTTCTGGGGTGTTTTAGAGCTTCGATGATTCGATCGGAAATTTCAAACTTTGTCTATGTGTTTTCCGGATATTTAGAATATGTTAAAAGGTTCGACCGGATGTAAATACCCAATCTTTCCCCTGCCGGGAAATTTCCAATTGTTGGACTTTTCCGTAGTTTAATGACATTCTAAGTAGTGCAAGTAACGCCATGGTCCCTCTAGAAGACAACAAACCTTAACTCGATTTTGTGACCGTCTTGAACTGCCCTTTGAACCTTAGGGTTTGGGGCAGTACGGCGTGCCACATGTGAGGCGTTGGCTTGACCCTTCTATGGCTGGACCGTTGGTACTGAGGCATGAAGTGAATGTCTTTGAACTTATTTCATGTGTTGAACGGTTTCGGGAAAACTTGGGTGTTCGAATATTCGATCGGAAAGTTTAATATTTTCTATTTATCCGGAATGGGATACAATAATTGGAATTCACACACAGTTATGAGATAACTGAATGAATATTATAAATCTAGCGGTTTAGTCTCACTTCATATTGAAAAGAGTTTTCGATAATAAGACTAAAATGCGGGGTTTATAATTATTAGGCATGTGATGTCTAAGTATTTCATTTGATTAGGCATGCGATGTCTAAAGAGGTTGCGGATTCCAACTGTTGTAGTTTTACACTTTCTTTTCTGTGACCGTAAGTGTAGTATGTAGTGATATTGCCGATTGTCGTTGCTATACGTCGACGACAATCGGTGTATGCATACTTACTTACGTTGATGACATATGATGTTATGTGTTGCTGGATATGTTATATTGGATCGTCGTGTTTGAATAGCCGGGGTTTTTTATGTGAGATGAGTGTTTTTCATTTTCATTCATGTAAAAACTTGTATGTAATATTCTTTTATTGGGGCACTTCCAGGTTGCGGAAGATGTCACCCTTTGTATATTATTTACTTTTCCGCATTAGGATAGACCCAAGGAGGGGAGCACAAGTAACCGGGTTCTAGGGTCCAGTGGGAGACCATCTCGAGGAGTCGAGTCCGGGTCTCCTAACCCTAGAATTGGTAGGGTTGCTTGCCGCTCTCGTAGGGGTCTAGGGGTGTGGGATTGGCTATTCATCACGACCGTGGAATCCGTGTTTTATACTGGCTCGTATTAAAAACACGGACGTCCTAGTATATCCAATATTTCATGTGATTCTTCTGCTGCGATATCTATGATGTGATCATGTGATATGTTCTGTGATGGATACTTTATATAGTATATATGATTTATTATATAGGCGTTACTTATGTTTTACACCCGCGCTAGCCCTGCCCCGCTCTGCCGTTAGTTACCTAACCTAACGGTGCACGAGGGGACATTGAGGCGAATGCGGATGGCATAAGTGTACGTCGTATTTATCTGTGATGTTTAGGTGACTTAAATGATGGGACTTCATTAATGTGATTAATGAAAGAAAAGAAACCTAAAAGATATTGTAGAATCGAATTTTAAACAAAAAGGGTAGCTACAGTTTTGCTTTGCATAGCGGTATATATGATATACCCTGCACCTTATTCGATGAGGAAAGGGCCGACGATCCCTTCACTGGGAGTGACCCCTTTAGCAATAACTGGAAGATGCTACACACTCGGTTTGCTTTTGATTGCTTTTGGAGTTTTGCTTTGCACAGCGATATATATGATATATCCTGCACCTCATTCGACAAGGAAAGGGCCGACGATCCCATCACCGGGAGTGACCCCTTTAGCGAAACTAGAAAAGCCTCAAAATCACTCCATTTCAAAACTTCACTTGATTCTACAACGATATCAAGTTCATTACGCAATAGGTTTTCAGAAAAACCTGACGTAGCCCTCCGTCATTTCAGATAAGAACTGTTTAGTATTCGTGCTGCGTTTGTTTGCCTTTGTCAAGGCGTATTGTGCGGTAGCTGAATAGTGCTTATCTGCATGTGCATGTGATGCAGATTGTTTCAGGGTAGTCGTACGACCTTGTTGGCCTTTGTCAAGGGTCGTGCAGGTGGGTTTGATTCAATCAAGAAATGACGGGTTGAACTTGACTAGCATCCTATGATTTGTTGGCCTTTGTCAAGGTCATAGGACGCTAGGGGCAAAATATTATCGGGAATTTCAAATGTTGAAATTTGCAATGAGATTGCATACCTTTTATGAGATAGTTGGATCCCGATACCCGCTGCGAGTAATTGTTACTCCTAGGAGAGTTTTACACATTACAATTAGCCGATCAAGTAGGTGTCTAGAAAGGTGTCAACGGGGTTACGCCTCTGGGAAAACGAGGTTTACATTAATTAGGTTCGTGCGAAAGCACGGGGGACCTCCCTCAAAGTACCGACACTGGCCTGGCTGAAAGATTGGCGAACTTGTAGTGTGTAATTAATCCCGGCTAGTCTTTCCTTTTAGGATTTGAAGAAAGATTTGATAAAAACCAGTGGGAGCTATCCTGATTAGATAAGATAATAACCAATCTGATCTTGCAAGAGTATACGCTAAAGTGTTTTCTTCTCTCTCTCTCCAGGTAGCGACTATTTCATGCCCTAATAAAGATAATAATATGGATGTATTGACTGAACCCGCATGTTATACTGTGCTGGGGAACGTTGGTTCCGTTCTTTCTTATAAAGGTTATGGGAATGAACAGGACATAGGGGAATACCAGGATTCCCATGCCACCCGAATGAAGAAAGTACATATTGATGCATTTTCTTCGGGTGTGTTCGTTACTCAGAACTGTTTCTCCATTTGCTCTACGTCCTGGGTATTAGATACCGGGTCAGGATCCCATATATGTAATCAGTTACATGGGCTAAGGAAAGGTAGAGAACTTGGAGAAGGTGATAAAGACATAAGAGTTGGAAATGGTGCAATTATTGCAGCTAAGACTGTCGGGGAATATCACCTTGTATTACCAACTGGTAATATATTGGTTCTGAACGAATGCTATTACATGCCAAACCTGATATGCAATATTATATCGGTTTCTTTGTTGAGTAAAGAGGGATATAATTTTGTATTACAGGATAATGTTATGAACATTTTCCATAACCAAAAGTTGGTTGGATCAGGCACGTTGTGCAATGGCATTTATGTTCTAAATCAATCAACAGTTCTGAGCATAACAAACATACACAAGAGGAAGAGTTCTGAACTGAATGAATCCTTCTTGTAGCATTGTAGACTGGGTCACATCAATACGACACCACTGGCTAAGTTACATAAGGATGGATATTTGAAACCATTCGAATTTTCATCTTATGACACTTGCCAGTCATGTCTCGAAGGCAAGATGACCAAAACTCCGTTTACGGGACACGGAGAAAGAGTTACTGAACTCTTAGGACTGATACATAGTGATGTATGCGGTCCTATGTCTACACATGCCAGGGATGGTTCTTCATACTTCATTACATTCACTGACGATCTCTCTAGGTTCGGGTATGTGTTCCTGATGAAACACAAATCAGAAGATTTTGAGAAATTTAGAGAATATAAACAAGAAGTTGAGAACCAAACCGGAAAAAGTATTAAAATCCTACGATCTGATCGAGGAGGTGAATACTTGAGCAATGAATTCCTGGACTTCCTAAAAGAGAATGGGATTCTCTCTCAGCTGACTCCTCCATATACACCACAGCACAACGGTGTATCAGAACGGAGGAACCGCACCCTATTAGATATGGTGCGCTCTATGATGAGTACAGCTGAGTTACCTATTTCCTTCTGGGGATATGCGCTGGAAACAGCAGCATACCTATTGAATCAAGTTCCAACTAAATCTGTACCTACCACACCATATGAGATATGGAGTGGGAAGAGACCATGTCTTAAACGAGTTAAGATATGGGGTTGCCCGGCCTATGTCAAAAGGCAAAATCCGGACAAACTCGAGGCACGGTCAGTTCTATGCAAGTTTGTGGGATATCCCAAACATTCACATGGATATCTATTCTACCATGCAGAGGAACAAAAAGTGTTTGTTTCTCGACATGCCACCTTTTTGGAAAAGGAATTTCTTGCAAAAGAAATTAGTGGGGATAAGGTAGAACTGGAAGAAATTCCGGCTACACAAACTCAAACTGAAGGTTTAGTGGAACCAGAAGATTCAGTGGCTCCCAATGAACCTCAGCCTCTCCACCGATCTAGTAGGGTTCCTTGCCAACCTGTGAGATACTACGGTTTTCTCATGGATGGTGGCAGCGAGGATTGCATCATGGAGGATGATGACCCAACTAGCTTCGAGCAGGCCATCACGAGTGGGGACTCAGTGAAATGGCTGGATGCTATGCGGTCCAAGATGGAATCCATGTACACCAACAAAGTATGGACTTTGGAAGTTGCTCCTAAAGGGGTAAAACCCATCGGGAGCAAGTGGATCTTCAAGAAAAAACTTGGTGTAGATGGGAAAGTGGAGACTTTCAAAGCTAGACTTGTTGCAAAATGTTTTCGTCAAAGACCAGGTGTGGACTATGACGAAACCTTTTCTCCAGTGGCTATGCTTAAATCCATCCGGATCATGCTTGCCATCGCTGCATATCATGACTACGAAATCTGGCAAATGGATGTTAAGACCGCCTTTCTAAATGGTGATTTAGAAGAGTGCGTATACAGGACTCAGCCAGAGGGCTTCGTAGACAGTGGGAGCAGCGGGAAGGTGTGCAAGCTGCTTAAATCCATTTATGGATTAAAGCAAGCATCGCGGAGTTGGAACATCTGCTTTGACGTCGTTATCAAAGAGTTTGATTTCGTCAAAAACACAGATGAACCTTGTATCTACAAGAAGGTGGCAGAGAGTAAGGTTGTCTTCCTCGTATTGTACGTAGATGACATACTCTTGATAGGAAATGATATTCCTATGCTGCAATCGGTCAAGCTCTTCTTATCACAAAGATTCTCAATGAAAGATCTTGGTGATGCCTCCTGCATATTGGGAATTAGGATCTATAGGGATAGATCCAAACGGATATTAGGATTGTCCCAATCCAGGTACATTGACACCATACTAAAGAGGTTTAGTATGGAAGAATCCAAGCGTGGGAACTTGCCCACGATCTCTGGAGTCACTCTCTCCAAAGAGGTGTCTCCCAAGACTGATTTGGAGAGAGCTCGCATGCAAGGGATACCCTATGCTTCGGCTGTAGGCTCTATCATGTACGCGATGCTATGTACCAGACCTGATGTAGCATACTCACTAAGTGTAGTGAGCAGGTATCAAGCTGATCCTGGAGAGAGTCACTGGACAGCTGTGAAGAGCATTCTCAAGTACTTGCGAAGGACTAAAGAGATGCTCTTGGTGTATGGTAACGGAGAACTCCAAGTGGAGTCCTTTACCGATTCGAGCTTCCAGAGTGATAAGGACGACTCTAAGTCGCAGTCGGGATTTGTCTTTACCCTTTACGGAGGGGCGGTTAGCTGGAAGAGTTCCAAGCAGGAAACCGTGGCAGACTCGACGATGGAGGCTGAATACATCGCTGCCAAAGATGCTGCTAAAGAGGCTGTCTGTATCAAGAAGTTCATTACTGAACTTGGTGTGGTTCCATCCATTGAGCATCCAATACCTTTGTATTGCGATAACAATGGAGCGGTGGCTTTGGCCAAGGAACCCAGGTCCCATCAGCGATCCAGGCATATTCTGAGGCGGTATCACCTGATCCGGGAGATAGTTGATCGCCGGGAGATCGAGGTCAGGAGGGTTGACACGAAGAACAACACGGCGGATCCACTCACTAAGGCCATTCCCCAGATACAGTTTGAGAGACTCTTCGGGATGCTCGGTATGCGATACTACAGCAGCTGGCCCTAGTGCAAGTGGGAGATTGTTAGTTGTATGTATGCCCTAGAGGCCAGTATTGTACAGATGATGTATTTTATATTGGATACTTGGACATATATAGAGATGACTTTCTTGCTCGATATGATAGTATGCTATCTGGTTGCTCTTTATCTTAACATGTACACTTGTCTCTTTAAACTGTCTTATAGTTACATGTTGGTAAAGCTCTTAGGATGTGTACTTGACTACCTGGACTATGATGCAGATCATACTAGTGGGGACATGGTAGTCCATAGGTACATCCTTCAAGGTCCCTAGTCGTGGGTGTATCGAGACGGGGCATCGATATACCAGTGTAGACTAGCGTATATGCTTCTCGACCCATGAGATGGGCGATGGATGATCCCATATCCATTGGTGTTTGACATCAGAGATGGTATACGGGTGCTCAGTGGAGACTGGGTACACTGGACGGACTCGCCGAGAACTCCCAGATGGTATTATACCTCACGTCAGATGGCAGTTCTCAGGTGACACTTGTGCAGGTTAGTCTGTAGACCCGAGATCGTCATAGAGTCTTGTGTGATTCCCACTGTGCTTTGATCTCCACCTTACCACGTCCATGAGGGCGTGCAAAATGGTGGTTTTTGGGTACAGTCCCGAGTCACATGGAGGCAATGAGCGATAGGAGGGGTTTCGTCTCTCCCGGTATTGGGGGTTGATGTTGCGCTGTGCTCGATTGGCCGTAACAGGGAAGTCCCTGACCAGGACTGATCAGAGTTTTGCTGGTAAGTGTTACCAGTAGTTTCTCGACCCGTTATGAGCCTCACATCGGCACGACTTATCGGTTATTGGGGTCTGACGTTTACCACCCCTAGACTTGATATGCGACATATCAGACGAACAGACCGGACTGTACGGTAAGTGTTACTGGTTGGATTCACAGGAGTGTGAGTGGGCTTGATCGTCGATCTTCTGATCGCTCAATACCCGGGTGGCCGTTACGTTTAGCAGACCGCTTGCGGCTTGTGGGTGCTTGATATGATCATCATCTGCTGCCGGCGTATTGACGAGTCTTTAGAGTCCTACATAGAGGTTTCCTGGCTCAAGCGAAACGAAATAGGAGCGCATATGAGATATGTGCGGGACCGAGAATAATGCGTGTATGTGATACCGTATTTCATTCTCGCGATGAATGTTTCGATTGGTTGTATGCGATATAACCTAGTTATCGAATCGAAGATTGATTCGATAAGTCGATACATTGGATGCTAGTCGGTTATGTGCAACATGACCGGATCATTGAATCAAGTGTTGATTTAATGATTTAATGTATAATTATATATTTGATATATTACTTTGCATTAACTAGTATTGGTTCATTTTAAAAGGATTTTCTCACTTGATGTGCACATTGTATATGTGATATATTTTTTGTGTGCACTTGATTGTATCATGTTTGATGATACATGTTAACTTGAGTTTGTGTAAAGATTAAACCATGGTTATATGAATGGTTAGAGTTTTGTTTACTTATTCATTTATTTATTTTGATTATTGATTTTGGAAAAGAAAATGGAAATGGTGGCTTTTCTTGTTTCTTTCATGAAGCTTCATGAAGGGTTGAAACCTTGACCATTTTTGTTTTCTTCTCTTAACCTAACAATTCACCTAACCCTAGTTTACTCTCTACACTTGACCATGGTTAGTATATGATAAGTATTCATATTATTTTCATTTTTAATCTAATACTTATCATATTCTATCTTCTTCTTCTTCTTGATCTTGAAGAAGAAAACTTGCCACCATTAATGGCATCTTGAGAAAAAGAGTGAGAAATCCAATTCTAAAGTGAACCCACCTCCTATTTCTTCATCCTCTACCTCTTGCCAAGTAGTATAGGGTGTTTTCTTCACAAGTTTCACAACTTGGTGAAGTTGGAGCTTGATCTTGAGTTGCCTCGATGTAGATCTTCTTCGGCATCGAAGTCGACAACCTAGTCCGCTCATTTCTCCGATGAAGCCGATACTAGAGTCCGAGATCCGATATGGACAGCGAGGGGACGTCTACGTGGAGCTAAGGAAGTGGAGAACCGGATCTACAAAGGTTGTAGCCTCTTTCCTTTAGTTAAGTTGTTAACTAGTTTCACTTTTCGCCTAAACTCTATTCAACGAATCCGTATTAGGGTTTCTCGGCACTTGTAAAGTTTGAAATTGGCATGGTTGATGCCTTGTGAGGCCTCATTAGCGTGCCTAGGAACCCTAAAATAATTAGCCGATCAAGTAGGTGTCTAGAAAGGTGTTAACGGGGTTATGCCTCTAGGAAAACGAGGTTTATTTTAATTAGGTCCGTGCGAAAGCGCGGGGAACCTCCCTCAAAGTACCGGCACTGGCCTGGCTGAAAGATTGGCGAACTTGTAGGGTGTAATTAATCCCGGCTAGTCTTTCCATTTAGGGTTTGAAGGAAGATTTGACTAAAACAGTGGGAGACATCCTGATTAGATATATTAATAACCAATCTAATCTTGCAAGAGCATACGCTGAATGTTTTCTTCTATCTCTCTCCAAGTAGCGACTATGTCATGCCTTAATCAAAATAATAATACGGATATTTTAACCGAACCCTCTTGTTATACTGCGCTAGGGAACGTTGGTCCCGTTCCAACTTATAATTGTTAAAAGACAGAGCAGGAAATAGAGGATTACCAGAATTCCCGTGCCGCCCAAACGAAGAAAGTGCATGCTGATGCATCGTCTTCGGGTGTGTTCATTACCGAGAACTGTTTCTCAGTATTCTTTACGTCCTGGGTATGAGATACCGGATCAGGATCCCGCAAATGTAATTTGTTATATGGGCTACAGAGAGGTAGAGAACTGAGAACGGGTGATAAGTTTCAAGAGTTGGAAATAATGCAAGTGTTGCAGCCAAGTCTGTTGGCAGTTATCACCCTGTATTACCAGAATACATTGATTCTGAACGAATGTTATTAGATACCGAACCTGATGATTTGGTAAACCCGGAGGATTCACTAGTTTCCAACGAACCACAGCCTCTCCGCCGATCTGGTAGGGTACCTCATCCAGCTGAGAGATACTTCGGTTTCTCTATGACAGTGGGAGAGATGATTGCATCATGAGATGATGACCCGAGTAGTTTCGAGCAGGCCATCAGGAGTGGGAACTCTGTGAGAATGGCTGGATGCTTAGTGATCTGAGATGGAATCCTTATACACCAACGAAGTATGGACTTTGGTTGCTTTATCTGAAGGGTTAAATCCCCATCAGGAGCAAGTATATCTTGAGAAGATTACTTGGTGTATATGGAAAAATTGAGACTTTCAATGCTATGCTTAAGTCCATCCAGATTCTACTTGCCACGGATACATACCATGACTACGATATCTGGCGATTAGGTGTCATGACTGCTTTTCTAAATGATGATTTGGAAGAGAGCGTCTATAAGTACACAGCCAGAGGGCTTCGTAGACAATGGGAGCAACGGAAACGTGAGCATGATGTTCTATGGGATAAATCAGGCATCGCGGAGTTGGAACGTCTGTTTTAATGAAGTAGTCAAAGAGTTTGACTTCATCAAAATGGTAGATGAACCTTGTAAATACAAAAAGGTAGTAGGGAGTATGGTGGTGATCCTCGTATAATACGTGGATGACATACTCTTGATAGGGAAGGAGTTTCCTATGCTACGCTCGGTCAATCTCCTCTTATCACAAAGATTCTCTATAGGATCAAGGTGATACCTTCTAAATCCTGAGTTTTGGATCTATGAGATAGATCTAATTGGATGTTAGGATTCTCACTAGTTGTAGTGAGATTCAATCGATCCTGGGGAGAATCACTGGAAAGGTTCCGGGGTGATAAGGACAACTGAATGTCAGTCGCATGCATTGTCTTTACCCTCAGTGGAGGGACGGTATGTTGGAAGAGTTCCAAGCTAGATACCGTGACATACTAGACGATTAAAGGCAAGACACATCGTTACAAGGGATGCTACCAAAGAGGCAGTCTGAATATATATATAAGTTCATGAGATAAACTTCGTTCCTGCCATTGTGTGACAATGGAGTTGTGGTTAAGGCCAAGGGACCCCCGTCTCATCAGAGATCCAGACATATTCTTAGGTAGTATCACCTAATCATGGAGATAGTTGATCTCTAGGGAGATCGAGGTTAGGAGAGTAGACACAGAGGACAACAACGCGGATCCACTCACAAAGGCTTATTTCCCAGTAGAGACTTTTATGGGATGGTTGAGTATGAGATACTTCAACCACAGCTGATTGTTGGGTATGCGATACCACAACAGATGGCTCTAGTGCAAGTGGGAGATTGTTAGTTATATGTATGTCCTAGAGGCCATTACTGTACATACGATATATATTGTAGTGGATGCTTGGACATATAGAGGACTTTCTTGCTCGACATGATAGTATGCTATCTGGTTACCCTTTATCTTAACATGTACTCTAATTGTTTCTATGTCACATGTTGATAAAGCCCTTAGGATGAGTTCTTGACTACCAGGACTATGATGCAGATCATACTAGTGGGGACAGTGTAGTCGCCAAGTACATCCTTCAAATGTTCCTAGTCGTGGGAGTACCGAGATAGGGCATCAATACTCCAGAGTAGACTAGCGTATGCGCTTCTTGACCTATATGATAGGCGATGGATGATCCCATATCCATTGGTGTTTGACATCAGAGAAGGTATACGGGTGCTCAGTGGAGACTGGGTACACTGGACGGACTCGCCGAGAACTCCCAGATGGTATTATACCTCACGTCAGATGGCAGTTCTCTGGTGACACTGGTACAGGTTAGTCTGTAGACCCGAGATTGTCATAGAGTCTTGTGTGATTTCCACTGTGCTTTGATTTCCATCATACCACGTCCAAGAGGGCATGCAAAAAGGTGGCTTTTGGGTACAGTCCCGAATCACATGGAGGCAATGAGCGATAGGAGGGGTTTCGTCTCTCCCGGTATAGGGAGTTGATGTTGCGCTATGTTTGATTGGTATAACTGGAAGTCCCTGGCCAGGGTTGCTGAGATTTACTGGTAAGTGTTATCAGTAGTTTCTTGAACTGTTATGGACCTCATATCGACACGACTTATCAAGCTACTAGGGTCTGACGTTTACCACCCCTAGGCGAGATATGCGACATATCAGACGAAGAGACCGGACTGTACGGGAGTGTTACTGGTTGGATTCATAGGAGAATATATAGGCTTGCTTGTTGATCTTCTAATTGCTCAATACTTGGGTGGCTGTTACGTTTAGCTGATCGCTTGCAGCTTGTGGGTGTTTGATATGATCATCACCAACTGCCAGCGTATTGACGATTCTTTAGAGTCCCACAGAGGTTTCCTGGCTCAGGCAAAACGGAGTAGAAGCACATATGTGATATGTGGGGGACCGAGAATAATATGTGTATGCGATACCGTATTAGATTCTAGCGATATGAGATATCGGCCGGGTATATGTGATATAGCCGGGTCATCGGATCAAGTGTTGATTCGATGAACTGATGCAGATTATATTAGTCGGTTATTTGTGAAATAGCCGGATTATCGGATCAAGTGTTGATTCGATAATTTAATGTATAATTATATATTTGATATATTAAATTACATTAATTAATATAAACTCACTTAAAGATTCTTTTTCTCACTCGGGTAATACATTGATATATATGTGATATATGTTAATTGTATTATTTTATTTTGTTACAATAAATATTGTATATGTGATATATAATATTATAACAAGTTAGGGTTATAAATGCAACATGTTTTGTGGAGTTTAAATATGGTTAGGGTTTGGACTAGGGTTAAGCTTACATGAAGCTTTCAAGAAGCTTCTTGAAGGTTTGACTTTGACTTGTGATATTTTGCATAGATATTTCTTAACCAAACCCAAACCCTTTACCATGGTTAAATCTCTACAAGGGTTAAGTCATTTTTCTTAACCCATGGTTGTATTTCTAACCTCACACAAGATTTCATTATTCATCACAAATGGTTTTGTTCTTCTTCTTCCTTCTTCTCTCTTGAAAAAGCTTTCTAGCTTTTTATGAAGTGATGAAAATGAGTGAGATAAAGAAAACAAATGAGAGCTAAATTCCTACTTCATCATCCTCATCTATTTTAGCCACTTAGATTAGGGTGTTTGCTTTGCTAATACTTGATTAGTGAAGCAAAAGCTTGGGCTTGAGTTTTTTCAAGGTAGATCATCTTTGTTATTGAAGATCGGAAGCAACTTTGCTTCATGGAACCTCTCTGGAGTCCGGGTACTCGATGATCGCAGCGAAGGGATCTCAACACGGAGCTTTAGAAGTGCAGGAACGGACTACAAAGGTTGTAATCCCTAACTCTTAGAAGTAAAGTTGTTTACTTGCATGTTTAACCCTAATTATCTAGCAAAGATCCTCGCTTTAGGTTGTTCGGCACTTCTAAATTTTAAATCGGGCATGGTTGATGCCTTATAAAACCTTGTGACAATGCCTAGTAACCCTACAATATGTAATTAATATCAAAATATCTATTTTTAATATTTATAATATTCCACATTTAAAAAATTCAAGAAAAACATCTCATTTACAAGAAAATACTATACAATTCCAATATTACAAATAAATACCATATATTATGAAATTAGATTTTATTCACTAGAAATGTCATATTGATCAAATATACATCCATGAAAACTCTAAAGACGATAATAAAATACTTGAGGTGTATTTTGAAAATTATACAAAATTATTTTACATAAAACCCCCTCAAGTTATACTAAATTACAATAAGGACCCTAGTAAACATAGGTTTAAGCGGGACCGGTCTCTTGAGCCTCAGGGAGTCGGAGATATGGGTGCTTGCCTATTTAAGGTTGACAACTTAACAAACGGTGTTATCAACACGGTAATTGTTTTTGAAAAACACACAAATCCTGCCATCCATGTGCAGCAGTTACCGATAGCACTAAAACATAATTCAAGATTTAATTTCTTTTCTAATTGTCTGACTCAGACCGAGTCTCGATATAATTAATCTGACTTGAATATGATTCAAGTACAAACTACAATTCAACATGAATCCATGAATCTATATATTCAATCTATTCAATCTATATTGACTGAACCGAACCATGGATATACATCCATCTACATGATTCTCCAGTTACATCCATTTACTGATATCATGGTTTTGGCAAGTCATCCATCTATATACAATATACAATTCAAACAATATATCAATACAATCAAGACATCGCGGGGTTTATAAGGGGTAGATTGGTACGGAAGGTGTTAGAAGTGGCACGAGACTGCAACCATAATACACCTAATCTGAATTCAATTGCCGTTGTATCATGGCTGAACGGTTCCTTGTACTCCTGATACCTTAGTCTCCGGGGAAAGTGAGACTCCTCTCGTATACACTGGCCTCTTCTGTACCAAGCTACAAATAACAGCGTTAACATTAAATACAACATTATAACAATATACTCTCTATTCTGTCTATTCCATTCTTGTCTATTTACAGGACTTACCTAGCGATTTGTTCGCTGATAACATTCTCTTTCTTCTTCTTTGGAATGTTGTCAGGTGTTTTGGACTCACTGGAGATCAAGCCCACCCGCCAGGATTGGGACCGGCTAGCTTTCGACCCAGAGCTTTAGATTCCTTATACATATTTACATTCTATATTTTTCCATTTCTGTTATGCCACTATTTAAGCATTGCTTTTCATTACATGTATTTACTTTCAGATGTATTGTAAAAAGAATGTTAATAAATAAAGTTGATGTTCAATTATATCTATTGTCTTTGTCTCTTGTGCATTTTACTTATATTGCTTAGATACGCTTAGCGTGTTTATTTCAGAGTAAATACGTAGCGGCCTCGTCGCGTCCTCTGCCCGTACACTGGGAAGCGGGGCATGACAGTTTGATTGACTATAACCATAAGTCCTTGAGCGAGAAGGTTGAGATAAACTGATAAATGATATCAATTATATCTCAGGGGGTTATGAGTTTGACATCAGCACGACTTATTGGGTTATTGGGGGTCTGACTGAATCCACCCCCAGACCCGGTATGCGATACTCTCAGACAAAGAGACCGGATTGTACAATGATTGTCACTTATAGACTCTGATTGTATTTGGATCAGCTTGCTTGTCGACCTTTCTTTTCATCAATACCTGGATTACTGTTACGTGCAGCTAGTACCGCTGACATGCTTGTGGGTTAACCCGTGAGGGGATTGATCTGAAAGTGTTTTAGATTCAATCGGATATGATCCTAATCTACTGCCAGCGTATTAATTGAGTCTTTAGAGTCTCACACAGAGCTTTTCCCCGCTCAGGCGAGATGATGTTGTGCGTGTATGGAGATACGTGCGGGATTTCGATTAAACACGTGTATTTGATACACGTATATTAATCGGACATTTTATAATACTAGCCGGTTTATGTTAAAGTCGGATTATTAAATCGTTGATTTTATATATATATATATATATATATATATATATATATATATATTCTAGTATTATGTTCACATTCTATTTCTATCTCGTTTGCTATTTGTATATGATACAAATACGTGTATATGTATACGATGCATATACTTTGTGTATATGATACACATACTAGATGTTTTATGTATTTGATACATAAATACATCTAGATGGGACACCTCATTTCATGTTATTATTAAATACGGAAATGTGTCATTTCTTTTTTAGTAATAAAGAAAAGAGGTATGGTTGTAGAGAGGGATGTGCTTCATTTTTAAATGGAAAAATATCTATTTTAGTATAAAGCATTCTCTCTCCTCTTCATTCCTTCATGCTCATTCTCTCTCATCTTTTTCAAAAGAGAAAAAGAGATAAAAGAGAGAAAAATAGAGAGTGAAATTGTTACTTAACTTCCTCTCATTTTCTAGCAAATTATGAAAGCAAAGTTACTTCACAAAAGTGTTGATTTTGGTGAAGTTGAGCTTGAGTTGGAGTTTTCTTCAAAGTGGATCATCTTCGGCGACGAGGTCCGCTTGTAAGCTTGATCCCTATGACGCGGAGTTTAGTTTGGGTCTTCCACTAGGCGAGTAGACACGCTACAAAGGTTGTAGCCCTCTGAACCCCATATTTAGCTTATTAGTTTTTGACAACTACTTGTATTTGAATGATTTTAGGATTGGTATTTGGTGCTATGTTCTTGAAATTTTTTGTTCACTATTCTGTCGCGGTCCTCAAGTGTTGCAACCATAGTACCAAATGCTAACATCATGATACCATGTATCTTAATAACAATATATACTAAACTATTCCAACACCCCCCTCAAGCTGGAGCATAGATATCAGTGATGCGTAGCTTGGTTAATAGACGAACAAATGCAGGTCTTGGAAGAACTTTCGTCAAAATGTCTCCAATCTGTGCATGAGTAGAAACATAATAGAGATTGACTTCCTTTTCAACAATTTTCTTCCGGATAAAGTGGCAATCCACTTCAATGTATTTTGACCGTTCGTGAAACACTGGATTCTCTGAAATATGAATTGCAGTTTTATTATCACAGAACAAGGATGCTGGTGTAGTAGAACTAACACCGAGATATCGAAGCAATGAGGAGAGCCATGTTCATTCTGAGATGGCATGGGACATAACCCTATATTCAGTCTCGGCTGATGAGCGTGCAACAACATATTGTTTCTTGCTGCACCAGGTAACTAGGTTCCCCGCAAAGAAAATACAAAATCCACTTATGGAGCGACGGTCTTTCACAGATCCGGCAAAATCAGCGTCGGTATAGGCTATAAGAGACAGATTAGAATAGGGTTTATAGAGAAGGTCTTGACCAGGTACACGCTTCAAATAGTGGAGAATGCTCTCAACGGCCTGAAGATGGGAAACTAAGGGTGCTTGTATAAACTGACTCACTGTGCTAACTACAAAGGATATGACTGGACGAGTAACCGTGAGATATATCAGCTTCCCAACTAACCGTCGATACCGACCTGGATCGGAGAGTGGCTGGTCATCGGGTGAGCTAATGCGAGAGAGTTTTACTGTTGTATCCATGGGAGTATCAGTAGGGCGACAACCAAGAAATTATGTTTCTTTAAGAAGATCAAGGGTATACTTCCGCTGTGAGAGAAATAAAGATCTCTTATTTCGAGATACATCTATACCAAGAAAGAACCATAGAGGACCAAGATCTTTGGTGTGAAAATGTGAGGCCAAATGAGTTTTGACCTTAGATATAACATTATCAGTTCTTAGAGTTTTAATAAACGCATTAAACTGATTAGCCACTTCATTAATAAATGTTTTTAAACACATGAGTAGTATTTTTCAAACTCTTTGTCAATCCCGTAGGATTATTCATCAAACTTTTTGCTCATACATACCACAACAAAATGACATCGTTGAAAGAAAAAACCGCCACTTGCTTGGCGTTGCTCTGATACCATATTAAACGATAAAAGAGAAAAGATTTAGATATTTTATTTTATGACCAATGGTCTCTTTATAGAGGGATTACAATTACTTAATTCCCAAGCATTATGGTACGGTGTACCTTAATAACAATATATACTAAACTATTCCAACAGCGATCAATTTAGCTACGGTCAACTATAACTTCTTTTGATGGAGCAAATAAGAGTGAGGTGAGGATGAGAGGGGTATAAAGAAAAATTTGTTTATAGGAATAGTTAAATTATTTGTTGTAACCGTAGTTAATTAGGTACAGCCAACCGTAGTTAATTAGGTAGGGGGTTTCGAACCCAAAACCTCTCACAAGTGAGAGAGTGGCATTGCCGCTCGATCAAATGCTCTTTGGCTGATATAGCTCATTTAATCTTTGATAAGTAGACACCATATGCCTCTAGAAACATGTCAAACCGGGAAAGTATACATAACTCCTTAAGCATACCTTTCATTAATTAATTATATATTTACACTTTTTTTCTTTGCATCAGGTCGTAGGCTTTGTTTGGGGGTACGGTTCAGCCTCTAGGCCTATGAGAACTTTCTCCACTAAATTGGTTGAAAATCCTCTTTGCCACTGCAAATGGGAGGTATTGAACCCGAGACGTCCCATCAAGCGGGGGGTATTATTACCGCTTGAGCAAAAACTATTAGCATATATTTACCCATTAATGATCATTTTTACACATTATTAATCAATTTATTTTCAACATTTATCTCAATTCGCTTTTCCATCTCAATTCCCACCAATTTAACACAACTTCTTCTCGTAATAAAAAGGACAATTTTTATTGTAAATTATTTTTAAATAATAATTTTTAAAACAAACCATTTTGAAAACTTATTACAAAAATAGATCACCTTCTGCCTCGTAGGCGCCAACTCAGCGCTGGCGTTGACATTTGTATGGGACGCAGTTGGCGCAGTTTCAAACTGCACTCCATACATTTGTAATGGGCGCAGATTCAAACTGCGCCCATTAATAAAAGCAAAATAATATGAATCGTTTTCATTGTTGGGACTTTGTTTTTTTTTAGGCGCAGTTGAAAACTGCGTCTCAAAAAGAAACATACTCCTTCACAGGTCTATGTTTTTCTATGGCGCAGTTTGAAAGTGGGTCCCAAAAGGAAACACAATTATTCACAGGTATGTGTTTTTCTGGGGTGCAGTTGTAAACTGTGCCCCAAAAATAAACATGCTCATTCACGGATCTGTGTTTTTCTATGGCGCAGTTTGAATGTGAGCCCAAAAGAAAACACAATCATTCATGGCTATGTGTTTTTTTGGGATGCAGTTGCAAACTACGCCTAAAAAAACACATACACGTGGATGATTGTGTTTCTTATATTAAGAGTTCAATCTCTTCCTCTCTATCTCAAATCTCACTCTTTGTGCCGAGCTCTCTCATACTCTCTCAGATCTCATCGCTATCACATTCTCTATCTTTCTCCCTTTCAGTTCTTATTCTCGCTCTCTCTCAATATCGGGATCTTCATCTGCAGGATTGCCATGAATCGATGAAATTGAGAGGTGCATCCCTTATACCGTAAAATCTATATATACGATGATAGACTACTCTAGTTACGAAGGCATTCTCTATCGATTATGAGGGGGTATGAACTGGCCGATGAAGATCGATCATGAAATCCTGCGGCTCTTGCACTTAGCCGTATTGGACGCGCTCCCGTATCCCCCTGAAGAAGTAACCCATGACCACCATAGGGAAGCAAATCATCGTCTCCACTTCTTTCATTCTATAGGTCTTCTTTCAAGTCGCAATATCTAGTACTCCGTAAACTCTCTCTACCGCATCTTTATGCACCGTCGGACTTTAAACCATCTCGAACTCACTCAAGATTCCGTGGTAGGTGATGAGGCCATTGATGCAATTACAGAGCGGATTAATTCTATAGCTACGGAGATAAGTAACATAGAAGATTTATTTCTGAAATTTTAGTGATGAATTATGGTGTTGTTACTGTTCTTACTATTTATTTTGTTTGCATCATTCTCATGTATGCTGTGGATGTGTGTACCATGTATGTGTAATATATCGTGTATGAACATATGTTTGTGTGAGAGAGAATCAACATTTGAATTAAAATGAATTAAAGTCTTTTTTTGTAACGAAATAATCGGGGAAAATCGGACAGCACCTTGTAGGTTGTTTTTCATCACCCCATTAAGATGGGAATACGCATCGCTTGTCAGGCGTACTACAGATTCCCCTGCCTAAGGTAGGCTAGGGTTTATTGATTGTAGGGATCCGAATCTCCGGTGGCTGTGGACTAAACTGCCGTTAATTACTCCTCACCTTTGAAGCGAAAGAATCTCCGATTGACGGGTCAAACTGGTCATGCGAACTCAATGTGCAATGTGCGTGTGTTGTGTTTTGAGGGTTCTTGGGTATATTGGGGGCCTCGCAGAGTTTACGGGAGGCCCGCTATCCGGATAGTGGGCTGGGGGTCAAGAGGGCTAGCATCCCCCCTGCGGGGTGCGGGGCAGCATCTCATTAGAAATTTTTTCTAACGGGACAATGTTGTGAAGTATGTATATATATAAAAAAAAAGGGGAAATAACGTCCAAAGGACGCGTGGGCGCTGGGCGCCAGCGTCGCATGCACCCGGCGCGTGGGCGCTGGGCGTTCGCGGGAAAAGGGGCTTAGCCCCCTATACTGGGAGTTGTCCTCCCAATTGACTTTTGGTGTTAAACTCCTTAAAAAAGGACAAAGGGGTGTTTCTTTATAAAAAAAAGAAGAAAAAGAAGATGAGAGAAAGAAAGGGGGAAACTTCCACTAAACAAGCCTCACGTGTTAAACACGTGAGCGCCTATATGCAAAGTATATAGGTGCTGCAATTAAACTACAGATAGGCTAAACAAAGGCTCACGTGTTAAACACGTGAGCGCCTATATGCAAAGCATATAGGCGCTGCAATCAAACAACAGATAGGCTAAATAAAGCCTCACATACTAAACACGTGAGGACACCTCCTTACATAGAATTAAATCCTACTTAATGAACCGTTGAATCAAGGATCCAACGGTGATTAAATATATAATTAAATTCTATTGGGAAGAATATTTTCTGTTAGACAGAGAGTTAATGGATCAAAGAACCAAAATATTTTCTATATCTTTCTAAACAGAGAAAGATTATACTTTGTTAAATTAAGCACCCTTGGAGTAAAAATCCAATGGTGATTAAAATGTCACCGCTCGATAGAATTTGATTCTATATATGGGAGAATATCCCCAATCTTGTTAAAAACAAGAACAATATCTTCTGTAAAATAGAAGTTCTTAGATCAAAGATCCAACGGTGGGTAAAATTCTCCAAATCAATTCTGAAACCAATTAAATCAATGGGGATCTCTCAATGAGAGATTTTCTGAGAATCAAACAAACTTCCCTCCACTATATAAAGAATCCGGGACTTCAAGTCTCAAAAAGGAAAGAAAAGAAGGAAAAAAGGAGGAAAAAGGAAAAAGGAAGAAAAAAAGAGGAAGGAAAAAAAAAGAGACGGAAACGCAGAGAGAGAGAACTCCCCAGAGGCTAAAAAAGGAAGAGAATATACAGTGGGATTTTAAAGAACATGAGAATTTAATTCTTAACGAAAAAACTTGCTTCTTTGAAACACTAGGTAAAAAGAAAACACCTATCCTTTGCCTCTTTAAGGGTTTAACCCTTCATATAAGAACTCAGTTCTTTCCTCTGGTTGAGATTTGCAGAAGCAAATCTCCCCACAAGTTGAGAATTTAATTCTCATCGGGGAGATTTTGCTCTGCAAGATTCAAAACCTAGGGAAAAAGAACTAAGTTATATAAAAAAAAAGAGAAGAAGAACAGGAACACATAGGAATTTAATTCCTCCAAAGATTAGGGTTTAACCCTATATATATAAGAACTTAGTTCTTCAATAAAAAAATTAGTGATCCAAGATCTCCAAGGCAAAATCGTTGGTTCTTAGCACTATTTCGAAAGCTCACGTGTTTCCCACGTGAGTGCTTCAAACGAACAAGGAAAATAACCAAAACTTTCTCAAGTGCTTACCACGTGATTTGTTTAAGAGGAAAACAAGTAAAAGAAAAAGAAAACTACAGTACTCCAGCATCAATAAAGGAAAAGGGGACACCCATGTGCTTTGCATGAGAGCCAAGTGCTTAGCACTTATATAAAAGAGGGGGGAATAAAACCCAAAGAGCAGTGCCCATATTTGGGGTGCCTCACGTGTGTCACGTAAGCGCCATAAAACTCTAGTGTTTAACACTAGTCTGGTGCCCATATTTGGTGTGCCTCACATATGTCACGTGAGCGCCATAAAACTCTAGTGTTTAACACTAGTCTAGCGCCCATATTTGGGGTGCATCACGTGTGTCACGTCAACGCCATAAGACTCTAGTTTTTAACACTAATCCAGTGCCCACGTGAAACGCACGTGAGCACTGTATTCCTCAGTACTTAGCACTGTTAGAGACTCAATCTTAGCCCAAATTGGCTAAGTTTTCTGAGGTTAGACCTCTTTGATACTGAAACAACCGAGTCCCTGTGCTTATGTTTTTCCAATTTGACATTAGTCTCAAAAATGACTAGTGGTCTCCCATTAGTGAAATCCCAAATGATACTCATCTTATATCTCCTAAGATAATTTTAGTCTCAAATATGACTAATATTTCTTAGGTCTACAGCAGCACCATCTTTTCCCTTAAATATGGGATTTGGTTTAAGGGTACATCTATCCACACCTCCGATATATGTCGCTGTAATTCCTCAACGTCTTCAGAGAGGTGGTGGGTCTCGACAACCAACAACTCGTTGATGTACTTCCAAATTGACGTGCACACCTCAAATCAGACTACACCCTAAATTGGGCACATTCCATATCAATATCGTTGTTCATCCCGTTACATAACAAATACACGTGCGCGCAAGATGGATAACGGACCGAGACGTCCTTAAACTAAAATCTCACCTCCAAAATAGTGATCAACAGACCGAGACGTCCTTAAACTAAAATCTCACCTCCAAAATGGTGATCAACAGATTGAGATGTCCTCAAACTAGAACTTCGCCTCCAAAATGGCGATAATGGACTGAAACGTCCTTAAACTAAAATAATAGAGCCCAAATGCTCTTTTGTTGGATCTGAAATAAAAATGATCCTGAAACCCAGTTAAGTGGATCTTAGTCTCAAATTGGACTAATGTATCCTTAACAAAAACAAATCGAGCCCCCAAATCCTCACATACATTTAAGTCGATCTTAATCTCAAAATAGATTAACGATCCTTAAAAAAATGCTAAATCTAAGTAATACGGATTTGGACTAATCCACGCCCTACGAGCGACGACATAAATTAGTCTCCGTATACAATCCACGGGCAACCTAAACAAATAAAAAAACACAGGACACGAAGTGAACTTCCGGAGCAGGAGAAAGTGGTTATCGTGATGCGATAACGTAATTAACTGCAGGGGCTTGCACCTGCAGGAAGAGCGTCCCCACAATCAAAAACCCCTCGAAAAATGAGGGGGAATCTGACGAAGTCACGCTACAACGGCCGCATCCGTCCAAACTTCCGATATATGGTGCCATAAATCAACTTGGCATCTTCGGAGAGGTAGACGGATAAATCCAAATAGCATCTGCCCCCAAATTTAGGCAAGACGATCCATCCCAGTTCGTCTCTGTTTTCGGCGGTAAACAGATTCTGGCACGCCCAGTGGGACCTTTTCCTCTTTCCACTCCACACTTCGTGTGTCATGTTTCACGAACAAAAATCGCGGTTTGCTATGATTGCCCTTGGATTCGAGGTACTAAGATTTAGTGTCTTGCTCCTATGCAGGAAGAAGAAGTCAACATCAATGGCTTCCAACTGCACAAACTGCAACAGCAACTCCCGCTCCGCCCTAACTGGAGGAGTGACATATGGGCCCAATGCGGCCTCCATCTTTTCAATGCCAGTGGGGCAGGTGACTCAAGCTACCACTGGATTGTTCTTCGGGACCATGCTCTCGCCCGCGAGTTTCAGCGCCCCAGTGCCACCATATGAAGCTCCCAAGAAGTCGGTCTTCGATCGACTTGCAACCACCACGACCCCTCTCAACAGGTCATCCAAGTCTGCCACCTCAGTCTTCAACAGGCTGAGCCAAAGCTCAAGTAGGCCCGCAAAGAGGCTCACGATACCTGAAGGGGCTATTCCAAAACGGATAGTCTTTCCAACTCCTACTGCGGGTGAAGTCGTTAAAGGTGCTTCCCCTACCAGAAAATCGGCCTTCGAAAGATTGGTCGTTCCCTCTCAACAGACGTCAGTCTTCGACAGGCTAACACCAACAGTAGCCCCTCATCAAAGCCGGGGGCATGACAGAGCCGCTTCCACAACTGAGGTGGTCCCGTCTGCAAGACACGCTCGACGTCACCACTGGCGCCGGGTGAGAAGAGCTGGGGACAACTCCCCCTCTGTACTTACTCCACCGGCTCCAATGGTAGAAGTTGACGCTGTTGTTCCAACCGGGAACAGCTTTGAACCGCTTAGGAGGGTGCGAAAGAACTCCCCAACCGCGGTGTTGAAGAAATCTCCACTTCCTGCTGAAATCATGACATGGGCAAAGCCGGTGCAGTCCCCTCAATGGCTCTCCTCCCAAATTCATAGGGTCTGGCAGAAAGTCCAGGACTCGGTGATCAACAAAGATCACTCTCGTCAACCGGAGAAAATGAAGGTTCGACAAGAGGAAAATCATCCTTCCACCATACAGTGAGGGACTTCTTTCACACAGGCACCTGTTACAACGGCTCCTTCAACCTCGACCTCCCACAAAAGGAGGAGGCCGGAGAAAATCTCATTGCCTACGGCAAATTCCAATGGCGCTGGACCCAAACGCCCTAAGTCTGGAGGCATAATCATACACACGGTTTACATGGCTTCCAGGAAAGAGAAAAGCTATGATTCCATTGGTCATCGACCGCAAACTCGGTCGTTAAAAAAAGCTCAGGAGCAATAACAAAAGCTCCAGAAGATGCTGACGAAAATGGCAGCACTCACCGGGCAGAAACAAAGCCCGGAACCGGCTTCTGAACAGCGCCGGGAGCAGGAGACCAATACAGAGTTCCTGCGAAGGGTGCTGGAAAGAAAGGATATGGAAGCCGCGAAACAGGCTGCTAATATAAAATAGATGGCACTTTTGTTCCAAGATGTGGTTGGAATGATGATTCAGCTAGAACCTCCAACTGAAGATCTGCCGATAATCATCAAGGACGACAGAGGGGAAATATCAAACTCTCTTCCAGCTTTATCAACAGCCAGGGAGGAAACGATATCCAAAGCTACCCTTGATGGTTACATAGCTCAACAAATACGAGCTCATTAGGAAAGTGAAGCGGCTGGCCAAGTTGTCAGAACTGGGCGACCGTATCCGGGCTGGTATGACCAAATTAAATACCTGCTAGGGTATATAATCCCCAAGTTCCACGTGTATAAAGGGATAGGCAATCCTCATCAGCACGTCGCTTAATTCAGAACTCTATGCGGCAATACTGGAGGCGACAACAAATTGCTGCTTCGCCAATTCGTTGGCAGCCTGTCAGAAACAGCGTTTGAATGGTACTCGGAGCTCCCAAATGACTCCGTCAAAACATTCATGGAAATGGAATTGCTGTTCACGCAGCGGTTCGCCAGCGCAAGCGAGCGCACCCCGATCACGGCATTAATCAATGCCAGGGTGAAGCCAGGAGAGACCTGGGTTCAATACGTAATCCGGCGGCGGAACCTATGGTCAAAATACGAACAACGCATCGAAGAAGCTCCTGCCGTGGGCATGTTTATAGGGACTCTGGATCCTCAGGCGACTGTGTCCTAGTTCATGACATTCTTTAAACTGACCACCTTTCAGGCTCTGATCGATAAGTTGGCCCAAATGGACCAGATAGGCCACGGACCTTCCTCTTCAAAAATGAACCCTCGGAATGCAAAGGGTAAAGAGAAAGCAGCATTCGTTGCCAACACTCAACAACAACCGAGTAACCCGAAACCGGTTGCTCGCCAAAATAACGCGCACCCGTGCCAATCCTTGGAAGAGAAGCTAGGATATGCTTACTCATTTCCCCATGATAAAGCGAGGAGACTGTTCGAACTGGCAGTGCGCAACAAACCCATCACTCTGCCGGACCCAAAACGTCCATCGCAGCTCGGTGACGTCAACAATCCCAACTACTACTATCACCGAATGGTGAGCCACCCTATTGAGGATTGCTACATCTTCAAGAACTGGGTCGAGGACCAAGACCGTCAAGGGAAATTCGCGCTGTCAGAGAACTGGAGGGTGAACCCGCTACAGAGGCACGCTCCTAAAAAGGTGGATACGCTGGGGGCATCATGTTCGTTTGTGGAAGAAGCTCCGTAGGAAGTTGTCCTTTCAGCTAAAACTGAAAGAATGATGAAGGATCTTCAAGCATGTCCGGCGATCAGGTGGAAAAGCCCGCTGGAGCCCGAGATCATTGAGGGGATGCTAAAACCGCGTCCCACACCGAAAACTACTAACGATGGGAAAAACACCCAGGTCAAGCCTTCAAAGTCTTCGAAGGGAAAGAAGAAGACTAAGAAGCCCATGCAGCCTGATAACAAGCGCATGGACCTGCAAAAGTACATTGACGCGCTGGAAGAATACAACCAGAGGGCGCGGACACCAGTCACTCTCGAAGATTTTCTCAACCATATCCTTGAAAACGAAGATAGTGACGATGATAAGGAACATGACTCATCAGGAGGAACCCAAGACTGTGTAGCAAGTTGCCACATGGTTTCTTATTCGTCGTCAAATGGCGAAGAAGCTCTCTTGGCGTTAGAAAACAACGCAGAGGAACTGGGGGCAAGACCGGTGCCAAAATCTCTGGAACTGTCAAAAGACCCAATTGACAGGCTGCTAAACGAAGTCTTTCAAAAAGGCAAAACTGACCAAGAACGTGAAACGGCCATATACGAAAAGGCCAAGCGTCGGCGTCAGGATGAAGAAAACACGGCAAGGAGGAGTTGTAAAGTACTCCAACCAAACCGACGCATGCCTGCGGCAAAACAAAGCAGGACCAAGACAGAAAAGCGGTTTACCAAAGCCCTGTCAATGGGAATGAAGCTGCCACCTCTCAAAGGAAATATTCTCGGAGCCACATGCCTCAATGGAGAGGTTTCACGTCCGAACTACTGCCTATATCATTAGAGAGTCACCCACCCCACCGAAGAGTACAATGCCTTCAAGAAGTAGTGGCAAGGATATGTTTCGCACCGACAACACTTCAAGCGGATGAAGCGCAAAGCTCGTCGGCGGCAAAGAAGCGCGATAGATGAGCATGAAGGAACGGCTGGCAACTGTCATATGGTTGATACCAATTCAACAAAAGGAAAATCCCAAGTTCTTACATTCGGGAGCGATTCTGAGGAAGAAATAACCCTCGACCCTCTCTTCAAAGAATCCACCTCCGGAAAAGGAGAAGAACCGTGAGAATATTTAGCTGCGTAACCACACGCTGCCTGAAAAGAACCTCGGGCCTTCAAACAAAGGTTCGAGCAAAAGAGACAAGGGGGAAATTACCCTTGATGATAGAGTCGTCAAAGAGCTCACAGCCAAGGACCCGCCTAAGAAAAACAAGGTGGATTACAATGTCCTGGCATACCTCACAACTGAGCATACTGGATGCTCTCCTCCTATCCAAAGAAGCAAGAGATTCTCTGATCATGGCATTACAGGAGCCTGATCAATTCCAAGATTTCCTTGCAGAAGAAAAGATGAAGGACGAGCTGGCAGAGGTTCATACAGCTGACATTACATTCGGCGATGAAGATCTCTTTCTCGGAACGTGCGAGCACAACCGTCCTCTATATTTCACCGGGTACTGCCACAACATCAAGATAGAGAAGATCCTGATCGACAACGGGTCCTCCGTCAACCTTCTCAACGTGAACGTGCTGAAGAAGATTTGCATGAACGTTCAGCATCTGGCTCGGGACAAAATTACCATCTCTGGGTTCGACTCACAGTCATCACGGACGCTTAGGTCTGTAATATTGACGTTACGCTTTGGGCTACTCGTCACTGACGTCAAATTTCATGTCATCGACGCCAAGACTTGCTACAACGCTTTGCTCGGCAGGCCTTAGTTGCACGAGTACAACGTCATCCTTTCTACAGAACACCAGTGTATGAAATATTTCAAATATGGCCTCGAGTACACCATTACGGGGGAGCTAAATCCATTCTCCGTAAACGAAGTCCAAAAATATGAAGACGCCAAGTACTTCCTACCAGACTTTAAAGACACGGAAAGATGTCATAAACCAAAGAATAAACAAAAATCCGTCACTACTATCCCGATCTTTAGGAGCGATACCGAGGAGGATGAAGAGATAGTCTACTGGAGGCAACCCCAAGGCAACATGCCCGGCCCATCTGCTCCTAGTTTGGTCTTCGGCGGTGAATCTGAGGACAAGACCAACACCGTGTTCTCCACTTGCCCGTCAGCACAAACCGTTACTGGAGCTGATCATAGTTTACAAATCACCATAGTTCCGCCATGGCATTGCAAACAACTTGATGCGCTTGATATATACAGCGTACAAGAGTTGCGGACTTTCTACGTCCCTCCCAGGAGAAGAGGTGAAAAGGCGATCTTTTTATACCAATCTACGGAGACTAAAGTAGAGAAAGAAGTCTGGCATGGTGCCGATTTTGCGCTTGACAGGTTTCAACCAATCTATCTGCCCTGATATTACGCAGAGGGATTAAAAAGGCTATTAATATGCCAAGGCGTACCCTTCAAACAAACCGCTCGACAAGCCCAATTCTACAACAAGATTTGGGACAGTCCCGGGACTCATCGAAAAATGCCCAACGGGAAATAGGGACAACTGGGCTCGGATACGTTCAGTCCAAGAAACAGGAGCGATTTCATGGCTGCCGCATCATAAAAAGCTCTGGTGAAAAAGTGAACGCTCTTTCAAATATCCGTGACGTTGAAACAGAACGGGATCCCGCTCTAAGAACATTAAGTCCATCGTTCGAAGAACAAGTTGACAAGTTAGTAAAAGAAGCCTGTCAAAAGATTCGAGATAACCACAGTCGCAAAATGGCTATTTATGAAAAGACCAGGACGCAACGCCTCAACCAGCAGTCCGCAGAGAAAGAAGACTACAATGCCCTCCATCCCCGGCTCGCTGTATGTCCTCTCAAGAAGGAAAAATCCCGAAATAGAGGTAAAAATAGGACAAAGAGCGCAAACAACGTTCGCAAACAACATGGTATATCTAAGAAGCCGCGCTATCAAGAAAAAAGTAGTTGGAACACGTCCTTTATCAAGAAGATGGGTCGAGAATACTCTTTCCCTCAAGACAAGACAAGGAAAATATTCAACCTTGTCATGAAGTACAAATGATGACGCTTCTGGAATCTCGACATCCCGAACAAATAAACGAGGTCCATCATCCGGATTATTGCTCCTATCATCGAGCAATAAGCCATCCCCTTGAAGACTGCTTCACCTTCAAAGACTGGGTCGAAAACCAGTATCAACAAGGCAAGTTCGCTTTGTCCGACAGCTGGAGGGTAACCCCGCCACAAAAACATGAGCCAAAGAGGACCTATACCGTGAGGACAGGACCAGCTCAACGTCAAGAATGGAAGCAAACCATACCTGCTATGTGGTAACACTCTCAAAGGAGAGAGGGTACGAGACTATAGATGACTCCTTCAGGTGCTTCGTAAATAAATACGAGGATGAGGTGATCTCAGAGTTTCCACCAGCACCAAAAGAGCTGGAAGATGGGATACATACTACGACAGACAACCTGAGGAAAATCGACTTGGGCACGGAAAATGAGCCGAGGCCCACGTTCGTCTGTGAGCTGTTGTCTAAAAAATAGGTGGACGCACTAAAGGACGTACTTATGCAATATAAAGACTACTTCGCATGGAACTATTCCGAGATGCCAGGACTGGATCCAAAAATAGCGGTGCATAAAATGGCTATATCGCCGGACGTCAAGCCAGTCAAACAGGCACTAAGAAGAATGCGGCTCGAACTCGAGATAGGTATTAATGCCGAAGTCAAGAAACTAATTGACTCCGGTTTCATCCAAGATATTCAGTATCCCGACTGGATCGCCAACATTGTTCCAGTGATGAAGAACAATGGGACAGTACAAATCTGCGTGGACTTTCGGGACCTTAACAAAGCTTGTCCGAAGGATGACTTCCCAGTACCTGTTACTGAGCTGATGATCGATAACACGTCCATTCTCCTCAACCTAGAAAGAGAACTCTGGGATCTTAATGAGGTCTTCTCCTTCATGGATGGATCTTCAGGCTACAATCAAATAAAAATGCATCCTGAAGACCAAAAGCACACCGCCTTCCGGACTCCGCTGGGCATATTCTGCTATAAGGTGACGTCCTTCGGTTTAAAGAACGCAGGCGCTACCTACCAGAGGGCCATGACGAAGATCTTCAAGGACCTCATACATGAGATTGTCGAATGCTATATTGATGACCTTATGGTGAAAAGAAAATCGTACGAGGAGCACTGGGAGCATCTGAATATAATGTTTCAGAGTCTTCGGAAATACAATCTAAAGATGAATCCTCTGAAATGCGCGTTTGGAGTCTCCTCAGGCAAATTCCTTGGTTTCATCATACGACACCGAGGTATCGAAATAGACCCATCAAAGATCAAGGCAATTATGGAAATGCCCATGCCAAGAACTCTTAAACAACTACGGTCTCTCCAAGGAGAGCTCGCGTATATCCGGCGGTTCATAGCCAACCTCTCTGGCAAATGCCGCCCCTACAACCATCTAATGAAGAAAGGGACCATGTTCGTTTGGGATCATAAATGTCAAAGTACACTGGACGAAATCAAGCAATACCTGCAGAACCCACCGGTACTGACCGCTCCGGTCAAAGGAAAGCCCATCATCCTGTACACAACGGCCCTTGAAGGTTCTCTAGGCACGCTATGGGCATAGGAGAACGATCAGGGAAAGGAGAGAGCTCTCTACTATTTGAGTCAAGTTCTCCTGAGGGCAGAAAATAACTACTCCCCCATCGAAAAGCATTGTCTGGCACTGATCTTCGCAATAACGAAGCTCAGGCACTATGCCTTGGCACATGAGATCCATCTCATATCAAAAGTGGATCCTCTCAAATATCTGATGTCAAGGGACATACTAACAAAAAGGCTTGCCAAATGGGCCCTCCTCTTGATGGAGTTCTCAATATCGTATCGACCCCTCAAGGCAGTAAAAGGTCAGGCCATTGCCGACTTTCTCGCTGAGCATCCAATACCAGCCGATTCTCCCTTAAATTGCGAATTGCCAAACGAACACGCATTCGACATAATCGGAAGGGAGGAGGAAGGAAATAATGTCCAATGGGAACTCTACTTCGATGGAGCATCTTCCATGAAGAAGCGGAGGCATAACACCCCTATAATCAAAGCCGGGGTGGGCCTCATCTTTGTGACTCCGTAAAGAGGGATAATGCGTTTCGCCCTTTCCTTAACGGAACTAAGAACAAACAACGAGACTGAATATGAAACTTTGATAGCGGGTCTTGAGATCACTGTCGATATGGGAATCGAAAACCTCCTCATATATGGAGACTCCTAGCTGGTCGTTAGCAAAGTAAATGGCGACTATCAAACGTGCAAACCAGAGTTGATAAAATATGGTAGGAGTGTGCAGGAACTGCTGACACAAATCCCCTCCTACATAGTGGAAAGCATACCGCGTGCGGAAAATAGCAAGGCGGATGCATTAGCCAAGCAAGCAAAGGAGCTGGCTGACGAAAACCTCGACGACGTAAGGATCGTTGTGCAAAGCCGCCGGGTTCTCGGGCTAGCAGAAATATCTTCAGAGGATTCAATGGAGCCATTTGAAGGAAAAGAAAAGACCAAACAAGAGGTCTTCCGAATAGAAGACGAAGAAAAGGTCAAGGATTGGAGGGAAGTCTTCATAGACTACTTCAAATCCCATCGAACGCCCGAAAACGCGTCGTCAAGACATCAGCTCATGAAACGGGCTATGTCTTTCGCCTTCGTCAATAATACTCTATATAAGAAGTCGCTTGACTATCTGTGGCTAAGGTGTTTGGGGCCAGAAGAAGCAAAGAGGGTCATCCAAGAAACTCATGACGGACTCTGCGGTTTTCATCAAGCCGGGCCAAAGATGAAGCTGAAGATCAAAAGAATGGGTTACTATTGACCCACAATGATTCAGGACTGTCTCGAATATGCGAAGCAGCGTCACTCATGCCAGATTCACAGGGACTTCATCCACCAACATCCAAATCCGCTACATCCAACGGTAACTAGCTGGCCATTCGAAATGTGGGGAACCGATATAATCGGCCCCATTGAACCAGCATCATCCAAAGGACACCGGTTCATACTGGCAACGACTGGCTACTTTTCTAAGTGGGCGGAAGCGGTACCACTAAGAGAGGTGAAGACGAAGAATATTCTCCATTTCTTTAAGACACATGTCATCTACCGGTTCGGTACTCCGCGACGGATAATCCCGGATAATGGGCCAGCCTACTGGAGCCATAAAATCAGTCGCTTCACAGAACAGTATAAAATAGACTGGAGATACTCTTCAGTCTATAATCCTCGTGCTAACGGTCTAGCTAAAGCTTTCAACAAGACCTTGACCAAGATTATAAAGAAAACGGTGTCCAGAAACAAAAAGGACTGGCACGAGAGACTGCACGTGGCTCTCTGGGCGTACCAAACGACGTTCAAAACGGCTGTGAATACAACACCATACACGTTAGTATTCGGCACTGAAGCAATCCTTCCTTTGGAAATAGAACTCCCTTCTCTCCGAGTAGCGGTTCGATAGGAGCCAACAGATGACGAAAATGCCTAGCTTCGGCTTGAGGAGCTCGACGCCCTCGATGAAACTCGCCTCATAGCGCAGCAAAACCTAGAAGCTTACAAGGCAAAGATGACGCGCTCATTCGACAAACTGACTAGGCCGAGAACATTCCGCCAAGGCGAACTCGTGCTAATCGTCAGAAGACCTATGATCCCCAATCATTCAAAACAGAAGAAATTCGAGCCAAACTATGAAGGCACGTACATCATAGACAAGGTCTACCAAGGTGGGGCCTATTTGCTCATGGATATGCATGGAGAAAGACCTTTCCGGCCAATAAACGGCAGATTCCTCAAGAAATACCACGCTTGATGAGTCACGACTTAGGTTAATGATAGATGACGACGCTCGTTTCCGCTCTCTATCTTCCTTAGTCAAAACTCTAAGTGGTATTCGGAAAAACTTTGCCTCAAACATGGCGACAACAGACCGTAATGTCCTTAAACTAAAGCTTCACCTCAAAAATGGTGATAATAGACCACTACGTTCTTACACTGGCCATGGGCCGAGATGTCCCTAAACTAACAATGGACCGAAATGTCCCTAAACTAGTGCTCTGCCTCAAACATGGCGCATCGTCCCAAATACGGTGATATCTTCTCTTGAAATCTATATTGCAATCAAAACTCCAACGGCGAAGACTGCAACCCAAGTCCCATTGGCAAACCGATGGGTAAAAAAATATTAAAAAATATAAATAATATAAATAAAAAAACGGTATGTCCGCAAGCAAAATGAGCACGGATGAAAACCCAAAAGGGCACCGTAAGTAAAAACAGCAGGACTACCGGTGAGATTATGAAAACTCGGAAGGGCGCAATCTCGTAAAACTTTCACTTACGAGATCCTCTTGGCTCGTAAGGAAAACTCCCCCTTTGAGACCCTAACGGCTCATAGAATTCAAAAGCCTTAAGCTACAGGATCCAAACCCATTCCTAAGCCATCACATTCCCCGAGTTGCCCTATAGGCGGTCCAATATTGACTCTTGTATACAATCCACGGGCACAAATAAACGATCTCCCTGCCAAGTCCCACCAATGACGAGAAATGTCCTCATATGGTGATCGAAACTTGTAAGTCCTCTTGACTTATAAGAAGAAAACACTCTTGTAAGATCCTTACGACTTATAAAAGAACACAATAGGAACCCCCACGATTCCTAAGAAGAAAATACGTCTACGAGATCCTCATGACTCGTAGGGACAAATAATTTTATGAGACCCTTACGGCTCATAAAGTCAAAAAGTGTTAGTCGACAGGATTCTAACCCTGTTTTCTAATCCACCTTTGTTCAAATCGACAAAGGCAAATGATGATTCGCTCCTGGCAATATCCCAGTTGTAGCGATGCTGATGCTTGAATCGCTGTCAAACTCCAAGTCCTTTCATGACAAATGATGATTCGCTCCTCGCAATATTCCAGTCGCAGCGATGCTGATACCAAGATTGGTATCAGATCTTAAGTTCCATACTCGCAATAAAAATCAGCGAGCAAAAATGCATATAAAAATAGTCGAAATGATGAGGCAGCTCGCAATAAAAATCAGTGAGCAAAAAATATATGCATATGAAATAGCCGAAATGTTTGGGCAACTCGCAATAAAAAGCAGCGAGTAAAAATATAAAAATAGCCAAAATGATTAGGCACCACGATAAATAGACGAAATGATTGGGCAATCGCGACTTTCGCGATATGAAAAGCTGAAAAGATAGTGCATCGCGGAAATAAAAAATAAAATAAAATAAAATTTTCTCTGCCCTGCAGATGATTCTACACCGACCCCTGTATACAATCCATGGGCATAAATGAAAAAGAGAGCTATGTTTTCCCACCAGGCTCCGTCAAAAGGAGAGCCAAGTCTTGACGGTTCACAAAACAACATAAAAACTACCTCAACATTTGTCTCGTTACAGAGGACGCAATGTCAACAACGACGTGCTCTCTTAATCCAGCAAGATACAGACGCGACATCAACAAAAGACCCCAGGGTCAAAACAAAACAAAGCCATGGCAAAATTTCTAGCTCCAAGTCTTGACGGTTCACAAAACAATCAAAGACTATCTCGACATTCGTCTCGTTACAGCAGACGCAATGTCAACAATGGCGTTCCCTCTTACTCCAGCAGGTTGCAGACGCGACGTCAACAAAAGACCCCAGGGTCGAAACAAAACGGAGCCACGAAAAATTCCTAGCTCCAAGTCTTAACGGTTCACAAAACAACCTAAAGACTACCTCAACATTCGTCTCGTTACAGCAGACGCAATGTCAACAACGGCGTTCCCTCTCACTCCAGCAGGATGCAGACGCACGTCAACAAAAGACCCCAGGGTCGAAACAAAACGGAGCCATGGAAAAATTCCTAGCTCCAAGTCTCGACGGTTCACATACAACCTAGAGACAATCTCGACATTCTTCTCGTTACAGCAGATTCAATGTCAACAAAGGCTCCAAAATAGCCATATAAAAAAGGAAGCGAAGGCAAAATTCCTAACTTCAGGGTCTTGACGGCGACTCAAATAAAACCCGAAAGACTATCGGAGATCATCCCGCACCAGTGCAGAGTGGTTATGACTCATCGGGGCTCCCAAACCGAGCCTAACCTCAAGTAAAAAGCGACATGGCAAAATTCCTAACGCTTGCTCTTTCGACGGTCAAACTGTCTAAGAAGATTACTTGAAGACGTCTTGTCCAGCCCCCGAAAGGATCAGAGACACGATAGTCGCGGGGCTACTCGAACAGCAGCGTAAAGTCTGCATATTGGGGAATGCATCAGCCAACGCGACGGTACCACGGAGTAAAACCCTAGTACCACAAAGCCTAACGGACCTTTGTCGCAAAGAGCAGGGGTTATCTATGACGTTAGGACAAGTTTGCCTGTAAACCCAAGGGAGGTAAACTAAATAAACTCCGAAATGAGTCCATAAACTAGAGACTCCGGAATGAGTGAATAAACTACAAACTTCGAAATGAGTCCATAAACTAGAGACTCCGAAATGAGTGAATAAAGTACAAACTTCAAAATGAGTAAATAAATTACTTTATGCCAAGACAAGATATCGACAAAAAGAGAAGTGCTAGTATGAAATGAAATATGTCTTTTATTCATGAGTTTAAGTGAATACAAGATACTTTTATTCAGGGATCAAAATGAATACATTTTATTCAGGGATCAAAATGATTGGAAAAAGAAAAGAATATACGGCAACAAAATTTCTAAGACGGCAGACGGTTCAATAAGCCCGCAAATTCGTCATTTTTCCGCTGGACTTCTACTTCGAGCTCAATCAGTGCTGCAAGACGAGTCCCTGTCTGTGCCTGTTGATTCTAGTATGAAGCGAACCGACTTTCAATCTCTTTCTCGGTGACTTTATGGGCTTCAACTATCTCACATGTAAAAATAACGGCTTTATCGAGAGCCACCACTTCTGTGATGGCCTCTTGAGGCACCCGCCAAATTTCATATGCACAAGTGGTCTTGACAGTGAGCTGGGCTTGAAGCTCCCCTAAAGCCTTTGAAGCCCCCCTAAAGCCTTTGAAACCAACTTCCTCGTCGAAAACTTCCGGTTGAGTCTTCTCTCGCATGACTGGAGATTACCCGCACATTGTTCCATCCATCCACGCAGGCTTGCTTTTACAGACAAGATGTCGGAGGGAAGGCGTATGCATTCAGTCCCATGTAGACAGGCCTCCACTCTGCGGCAATACTCAACCCAGGTACGTACCAATCCCTCGTCATGATAAGTGGAAAGAACAGATAAGGAAGTGTTGGCTTCAGCAGCGAATTCTTCGGCCGCGACAGAAGTGCCATCGCGAAGATCTTCGATGAGAGCCGCCAGAGAATAAACGCTTTGTTTTGCCATCCTCTCAGATACGCGTCGGGCGTAAGGACCTGGTAGCATAGGGATCCGAGACTCTAATAGGGTCAGGGCTGGCAAAGCTGTGAAGATATATGTGCGGTCAGTTGTATTTTCAAATATAGAGTAAGCAAAATGAAGCCAAAAATAAAACGTCACTTACCCACAGTCATGCAAGGCGGGTTTGAGAGATCCCCAGGTCCATCAAGAATCTCGACTTCGTCGTTGGCTTCCAGAACTGTTGTTTAAAATGAAGGGCATATCAGCATCATGATAAAAATATAAAACAAAAAGGGCAAAAGAATACCAACCTTGACCAGAAGAGAGCACTATGCTTTATGGTGGTATCGCTTGTGGGACCTCCATGTCAAGCAGTCGCTGGAAGGTTTTCCTCGGGGAAAGATCCACGCTGGAAGCCTCCAGCTCCCGCAATTATGAGGGAAAGAATAGTTCAGATAATGGAGGGGTCGTTAAACAAAATGTGTATGTATAGAAGATTACCTTCGATACTTCGCCCGCCTTGAACTAGAGGGACAGCAGCTTCGGTAGCTTCCTCTACAGCCTCAGGTGCATCACTGAGGATATTTGTGAAATCTATAGCCGGCATGGCAGTCTCCAATAGAGGGACAAAAGCCGCCGCGGAAGGCCCCGAGGCGGGGATAACAGTTTCAGCAATCTCTTCTACACCCTCCGGTGCGTCACTAGAGATATCCATGGGATCTATGGCCGGCAAGACCACCTCTGCTGGAGGAGTCGACGTTGAAGTGATAGAAACCACCACCGGGAGATCCACAGAAAGGGTAGTAGCTTCAATAATCTCCTCTAAACCCTCTGGTGCATCACTGGAGATATTCGTAGAATCCGCAGCCATGGCTCAATTAGGGCTCAAACCCACTTCCGCTGCAGAAGTCCCTGCAAAGTTTTTGCAAAGATAAGGAGACGTGAAAGTAATACAAATTACTCACCAAAAGAAAAACACGAAAAATACGCATACCAATATGCCAAGAAGCTTCAAGTATGGCTTTTTCGAGCCGTTGTTCTTTTCTGATCAAATGCGCTCGTCGGGTTTCAATCGCAAGTAAATGGATGCCTGTCTTCAGTGTAAGCTCGTCTTCAGAAGCAACCGAGATGGGCTGTTTAAGAGCCTGTTCTTCTTCCATTAACAGAGGACCCATGGGTACCCTACGTAATGATGAGTCCACATTGCAGAATACAATGGGGGGAAGGCTTTCTTCGGGACACGCACGTTTTCAGTTTCATCTCGTGAGCGCCTTAAAATCTCGGCCAACTGCGTGGCCTCTTCGACAGACGAACCAGGAAAGAGAAGACCGTCGTCCGAATCCTGCATTGATATCGGCTCGTCCTGAATAAAGGGCTTGGATCAAGCAAAGCGTCGACTGGGCTGGCGACCGATTTCTTTCTCTTTTTGGAGCCTGTGCTAACGCTAGCGGAAGAGCGCTTCCACCCCTTTGGTGCTTTGGCACGGCGCTGCCCAACTTCGCGTTCAGTATCACCCTTTGGTGACACCACCGTGGGTGCTTTATCAGAAACTTCTGCCTCGGCTCTAGTATGCACCGGCATACCAGCAGTGCGAGGGGCTGATTATACTTCTGCAGCTTTAGGGATAAGTACCGAACCGCTATCTGTCAGAGGAGAGTGAACCACCGACCGCAGCCACAATAGGGCGTTGGTGACCTGAGCCAGAACGGGAGCTCTACAATCGAAAATCACCCGTCTCTCCTCTGCAATGACGGGGCTGACCCGATGGCGATACCAACCCTTGAAGGACCCCACAGGCCTTGGAAGATAGTCGGGCTCCGGGATCATCAAGAGGGAGCCAGTGTTTAACTGCATGAAATGGTGAATGACATCACGAGTAACCAGGGAGAGGGCAGGCTCAACTAAAAATGTCTCGAGAGGAACGCCCTGGTTGTAGCTGTTAGTGGATGTTGCACACCCTCACAACTCTTGTGAGGAGGCGAAAGTGGCAAACGAAAATTTTCTTGCATGCAACACCCACTTTAAACCTAGATCTTGTGCTAAACCATAACTAGAAACCCTATCTAGAGATCTTATCTACTATGATAGGGGGTTATACCTTGAGAATCGGTCCTTCGGGTCTTCGTTTGGATGCGACTCCTAGGCTCCTTGGATGCTTGAAAGGAACTCAGTCTCCGGCCACCTCTAGGTCGTAGATGATCCACCCGAGAGCTGTAGAACAAGTTTCAAACTCTTCACAAGAGTTAACTAAGAAATTAAGTGTGCTAGAAATGATTACTTAGATAATGTAGAGATTAAATAGAGGATTAAAGTGATCCCTAAGCTTTTGATTCACAAGTTATGTGAAGGGTAAAGCTTAGACCTTGAAGAAGAAGATAATTAGGAGAGAGAAGATGAAAGTGTGATATGAGAATTATCAACCATGGAAAAAGATATGGCTCATGGAAAATAATTGAGGTGTGTATTATTTTATCTCTAAAATAATGCACCATACTTGAATAGTAATCCCAAATGAATAAAAAATACAAAGAGCCATTCCTTCACCCATGCTTTAACAATTCTCCTCATTCCACCTCATATTTTTATTTTCACAAAATAAAAATCCTATTATGAGGTGTCTCCTTCCAGAAGGTGCTCTTGTACAATTACAAGAATACCCCTCACCGTATACCGTATAAGTATACCGTATTCGTATTCCGAAAAATGCAATACAAATAATCCAATAATATAATACTGGTATCCGGTTTAAACCAAAGCCTACTGGTATTATCCTTCCGATCATCATTCGTGTAGCCAGTACACGAACATGATCGAAACCCTTCCGTAACAACTTATGGCCTCTACATCTTTTACCTGAACCAGGGAACCCTCTGTGTGGTACTCTAAAGACTCGACAGTACGCTGGCAGTGGGTCTAACCATAAGAACGTCAGCGGCACTAGCTGTACGTAACGGCTACCCAAGTACATGACGAAAAGGTGGCCGACGAGCGAACCCATCAACCCTAACGAGCCTGTAAGCAACACTTACCGTACAGTCCGGTCTCTTCGTATGATACGTCGCATATGAAGTCTAGTGGTGGTAAATGTCAAACCCCAGTAACTTTATAAATCATGCTGATGTTTGGCTCATAACGGTTCGAGAAACTACTGATAACTCTTATCAGTAAATCTCGACAACCCTGGCCAGGGATATGCTGTTATGGCCGATCAAGCATAGCGCGACATCAACTCCCTATACCGGGAGAGAAGAAATCCCTCCTATCGCTCACCGCCTCCATGTGATTCGGGACTGTACCCAAAATCCACCTTTTTGCACGCCTTAGTAGAGCCGTGGTAGGGAGGAAATCAAAGCACAGTGGGAATCACACAAGTCACTATGACGATCTCGGGTCTACAGACTAACATGTACAAGTGTCACCAGAGAAATGCTATCTGACAATAGGTATATATAACATATAGGAGTTCTTGGCAAGTCCTGTTCGGTGTACCCATTCTCCAATGAGCACCTGTTTACAATATTTGATGTCAAACACCAATGGTTGTGGGATCAACCATCACCCTCAGGGTCAAGAAACGTACACACTAGTCTACTCTGGTAATATCGATGCCCTGTCTCGATATACCCTCGACTAGGAACTATTAAAGGATATGCTTTTAGACTGCCCGGGCCCCTCTAGTAAGATCTACATCATAATCCTGGTAGTCAAGCATAATCCTAAGGGCTTCATCAACATGTATATAAGATATGGAATACAACACATCACACGTTAAAATGAAGATAAACCAGATAGCATACTATCATTTCGAGCAAAGACTGTTTCTGTATATATACATGCCTAGTATCCTATACAATACAGGCCTCTAGGGAATACATATCTAACAATCACCCACTTGCACTAAGGCCTGTAGTTGGTGCAATAAGCACCCACTGTCTACACTAGAACCAGTTGTCGGCGTACCGCATGCCCAACATATCGAACGGTCTCTCAAACTGGACTTGAGGGATGGCCTTGGTGAATGGATCTGCCTTATTGTCTTTCGTGTCTACTCTCCGTACCTCGATATCCTGGAGATCTACTATCTCTCCCCTGAGGTTATACCGCCTCAAGATATGTATGGATTTCTGATGGGACGGCGGTTCCTTTGCCAAAGCCATGGCTCCATTGTTATCGCAATACAAAGGTATTGGATTAGCAATGGATGGAACCACCTGAAGTTCAGAAACGAACTTCCTCATCCAGTCTACCTCTTTTGCGGCATCATTAGCAGCAATATACTCAGCTTCCATCGTGGAGTCTGCGACGGTATCTTGCTTGGAACTCTTCCAACATATCGCCTCTCCATTTAGGGTAAATACAAACCCCGAGATAGACTTACTATCATCCTTATCGCTCTGAAAGCTGGAATCGGTAAAGGCCTCCATTTAGAGTCTCCATTACCATACACCAAGAACATTTATTTAGTCCTTCGCAAGTACTTCAGAATGTTCTTCACAGCAGTCCAGTGTTTCTTCCCTGGATTGGATTGATACCTGCTTACTGCACTCAGTGCATATGCTACATCTGGGTGAGTACACAATATCGCATACATTATAGATCCTACTGCCGAAGCGTAGGGTATAATGCTCATGCGAGCCCTCTCCTCATCAGTCTTTGGAGATATCTCTTTGGAGAGGGTGATCCCGTGACAAGCGGGTAAATTATCTCGCTTGGAATCTTCCATACTAAACCTCTTTAGTATGGTGTCTATGTATCTCGATTGGGACAATCCCAATAATTTTTTAGATCTATCTCTATAGATCTTAATTCCCAGAATGTACGAGGCATCACCTAGGTCTTTCATGGAGAACCTCTGCGATAAGAATAGTTTGACCAATTGTAGCATAGGAACATCATTTCCTATCAAGAGAATGTCTTCAACGTACAATACGAGGAATATGACAGTACTATCTACAATCTTTTTATAAATACAAGGTTCATCTATATTTTTGATAAAACCAAACTCTTTGATTGTATCATCAAAACAGATGTTCCAACTCCGTGATGCCTGCTTCAATCCATAGATGGATTTAAGCAACCCGCATGCTTTTCCGCTGCTCCCACTGTCAATGAAGCCTCTGGCTGATCTATAAAAACGCATTCTTCTAAATAACCATTTAGAAATGTCGTTTTAACATTTATCTGCCAGATTTCATAGTCATAGTGAGCAGCTATAGCAAGCAGTATCCGAACGGATTTAAGCATTGTGACTGGTGAAAAGGTTTCATCATAGTCCAAGCCTGGTCTTTTGACGAAACCCTTTTGCAACCAGCCTAAGTTTATAAGTCTCCACCTGACTATCCACACCAATCTTTCTCTTAAAACCCACTTGCACCCTATGGGTTTTACTCCAGAGGTGCAACCTCCAAAGTCCATACTTTGTTGGTGTGCATGGATTCCATTTCGGATCTCATGGCATCTAGCCACTTCACTGAGTCACCACTCGTGATAGCCTGCTGAACTAGTAGGATCATCATCATCTATGATGCAATCTTCTCTATAACCATCAATTAGAAAACCATAGTATCTATCAGGTGGGCGAGACGTCTTACAAAATCTACGGAGTGGCTGAGGTTTGTTGGGTTCTATTAAAACCTCAGGTTCCACCAAATCATAAGTATTTGTCTGTAGTTCTGGAATTTCTTCCAGTTCTACTGCATTGCCAACAATGTCATTTGTAAAAAATTCATTTTCTATAAATGTGGCATACTGATAAACAAACACCCTTTGTTCCTCCTTGTGGTAGAAAAGATATCCATACGAATATTTTGGATATCCCACAAATTTACACAAAACCGATCGTGTCTCGAGTTTGTCCGGATTTTTCTTTTTCAAATAAGCCGGACAACCCCATATCCTAACTCTTTTAAGAGATTGTCTCTTGCCTTACCATATCTCATATGGAGTGGTAGATACGGTTTTGGTCGGAACCCTATTTAATAGATATATTACAATTTCCAATGCAAGCCCCCAGAATGAAAGTGGTAACTCAGCATCACTCATCATTGACCGTACCATATCTAATAGGGTATGATTTCTCCGTTCCGACACACCATTGTGCTGTGGTGTATACGGAGGAGTGGGCTGAGAGAGAATCTCATTCTCTTTTAGGAAATCTAGAAACTCTGTGCATAGGTACTCACCTCCTCGATCTGATCGATGTTTCTTGATACTCAAGCCTGTTTGTTTTTCTACTTCAGATTTATACTCCTTGAATTTTTCGAAGGCTTCGGACTTATGTTTCAACAAGAACACGTGTCCGAATCTCGAGAAATCATCAATAAATGTTATGAAGTATGAATAACCACCTCTCGCATATGTAGACAATGGTCCACATACATCACTTTGTATGAGGCCTAAGAGTTTAGTAGCTCTCTCTTCGTATCCAATAAACGGAGTTTTGGTCATTTTACCTTTGATACAAGACTGGCAAGTCGCATAAGATTTATATTCAAACGGGTTTAAATATCCATCTTTATGTAGCTTGGTTAGTCTTGTTTCGTTAATGTGACCAAGTCTACAATGCCAAATAAAAGTTTCATTTATGTCTGAAATCTTTCTTTTGTTTGTGTGTTGTATATTGAAAATTGTTTGTTAATTTAGGACGTATATCCCGTTATTTAATGTACCAGACCCAATCAACTGTTGATTAAGGTTAATGTTCATAACATTACTCTGTAACATAAAATTATATCCTTCATTGTCCAACAGTGATATTGATATAATATTACATAATATCGAAGGTACAAAATAACATGGATTCAAAACCAATATACAACCAGACGATAAACCAAGGTGATACTCTCCCACTGATACAGCATGTACAGAAGAACCATTTCCAACTCGGAGAGTGTGATCACCTTTCTTCAAAACCTTGCTATTTCTCAGCCCCTGCACATAATTGCAGATGTGTGATCCTGACCCGATATCTAATACCCAGGAAGTAGAGTTAATTGAAAAACGGTTTTCTGTTACAAACACACCTGAAGTGGAAGCATCACCATGCTTCTTCTTCTTGAGGTCGGCAAGGTATCCAACGCAGTTTTTCTTCCAGTGCCCAGTCTTGTGGCAGTAAAAGCATTCCCTTTTTCCTGATGCAGCAGCCCCTGTCTTGTCCTTCCCCGGTGCCTTTTTCACCCCACCTTTCGGTTTGATGGGATTCTTCTTTTTCTTTCCCTTGGCCTTAGCTTTTGGAACGGAAAAGGAAGATGGCCCAACAATTAGAGCGGGAGTTTTCGCTACCTTTAGCGTGCTCTGTGCACTCTTCAACATATTGAGAAGTTTGGGAAGTGGCCTCTCCATGTTGTGCATGTTGAAGTTCACTATGAATTGAGTAAAGGCAGGGGGAGAGACTGTAGAACAATATCAATATATTGTTCATTCTCCATTGTCCATCCCAGGTCCTCTAGTTCTTCGATAATTCCTATCATCTTCAATACATGGTCATCTATAGACGTGCCAGCAGCCATCCGCATTTGAAACAACTTTCTGGATGCTTCGTATCGGAGAGTACGAGATTGCTCCCCATACAAGTCCTTAGTATGGAGAAAGATGGATTGTACGTCCATCTTCTTATACTGCTTCTGATGTTCATTGTCCATAGAAGCAAGCGTGAGGCATTTGGCTGTTGCGTAGTCTATATCCCATGTCTTGCGGATTTCCTTATCCGCAACTGAAGAATCAAGGCCTGGACTAGGAGGGGCTGAAGTGGTTAGGACGTATGCGACCTTATCATAGGTCAGGGCAATATTTACGTTTCTCAACCATTCATTATAATTAGGTCCCGTGAGTTTATTTTTGTCTAATAAAAGCTTAAGTCCCGTCATAGGTATCTGCCATTACGAGAGAGAAAAGAAGACACTTAGCGATAACTCTTGCATGATTAGATTGGCTATTAATCTTATCTAATCGATGTCTCCCACTGCATTTTATCAAATTTTCCTGCAAACCTTAAAAAGAAAATTAGTCAGGATTAATTACAATCTACAAGTTCGCTAACCGGTCGGCCAGGCCAGTGTCGGTACTTCGAGGGGGGTTCCCCGTGCTTTCGCACGAATCTAATTAAAATAAACCCCGTTTCCCTATAGGCATAACCATGTTGACACCTTTCTAGACACCTACTGGATTAGCTAATTGTAAAGTGCAAAACTCTCCCGGGAGTAACTTTTACTCACAGTGGGATCGGGATCCAACTATCAAATAGAAAGTATGCAATCTCATTGCAAATTTCAACTCTTGAAATTGCCGATATGGCTTTTACCCCTAGTGTCTTATGACCTTAACTATGGTCAACAAATCATAAGCACAAGTCAAGTTCTACCCGCCATTTCTTGATTGATTTAGACCTACTAGTATGACCCTTAACTATGGTCAACAAAGTCATACGAATGTCCTAATCGATCGCATCATATGCTTTGTATGAAGACATCACTTAGCTACCGTACACCACACCTTAACTATGGTCAACAAACATGGTATGAATACTAAGTGCCCTGCTTCCTAAAATGGCGGAGGGCCACGGATGGTTTTGATGAAAACCTTTAACGTTTTGAACTTGATATCATTGTAGAATCGAGTGAAAGGAGTGGCTTAAGCTCCTGTTTTAAAAATCGAATGGTTTTGTAGCATAATTCTAATTTTGCTAAAGAGGTCACTCCCGATGAAGGGATTTCGGCTCTTTCCTCATAGAATGAGGTGTTGGATATTCATCAAGGAATACCATGATGCAAAGCAAAAATTAAATCAACTACAAAAACAAATCGAGTGCTTTGTAACATTTGCTAGTTTCGCTAAAGGGGTCACTCCCGGTAAAGAGATCCCGGGCCTTTCCTCATCGAATGAGATGCTGGATATTCATCAAGGAATACCACTATGCAAAGATAAAACTAGGGTTAACCGTTTTAAAAAAGTTTGATTCTATAACATCTTTAGGTTTCTTTTTCTTAATATTAATCACATTAATATTGTCCCATCATTTACGTTTCCTAAATATCACAGAAAAGAAACGAAAATAAAACGTACGCTTATGCCATCCACATTCGTCACGGGGCTCCGTCATTCATCGTTAGATTACTTAACTAACGGCAGAGCGGGGGCTGGACTAGCGTTGGTACAAAACATAAGCAACGCTTATTATATATCTCATATATAAATAGCCATTCGTCGCACGCAATTATAAACATTCCAGATCACAGATGAATATATTGGATATACTAGGAATTCCGTATTTCGTTTAAGCCCTTAATGAAAGACGGATTCCACGGTCATGATGAATAGCCAAACCCCACCCTAGACCCCTACGGGTGCGGCAAACTACCCGCCAAATTCCCGAAGTGAAGCAACCTCCCTCAATAAAATGAGTAGGCCACTCGGCACTTCGAGAGCCCGGTAGTTTGTGCACCTCACCATGGGTCTATCCTAGGAGCAAAAACAGTAAAAAGAAATAATACATCGGTGGCCACAAGCTCAATCTGGATGTGCCCTGCAAAATAATATTATATCAATTTTACAAATTACATGAATGAAAGAAAAGAAAAACACTCTTCTCACATCCCCCCGGCTATTCATCCACGACGATCCAACATATTCATATACAAATAACATCACATGATATACTTATGTGCAACCTCCACTAATCGTCGTATAGCAATTAGTGGACGTTTCAAACACATATCAAACTGAAAAGCGGATAAACGACGTTAAAAATTCGATTTCGAAACACTCTGATTTCCCCTAACACTTAGGTTACATCACATGTAATCTAGAAATAATCAAACAATACCATAAAACCAAAAACCTAGAGTACAGATAACCCTAAAAAACCAAAGCCCAAACCTCACTGTTCATCCGGCGACGTTGGGAAAAACAATGTTCTCGCCAGTGAGATCTTGGTGGTTTGGGCTCGTTTTTCTAGGGTTGTCTAGTTATCTCATAACAAGTATTCTTCACATGTTTAAAAAAAAGTAGAATACTTTTTAAAAATTTCCAAAGAGCAGGTTTTTAGGTTTACGGTTTTGGAGTTATTTCGCATTCGAAGCTTTAAACGTCGTATAACAACTAGTTATGGTTTAGTTAGGCTCTAATACCATGTTAGTGGATGTTGCACACCCTCACAACTCTTGTGAGGAGGCGGAAGTGGCAAACGAAAATTTTCTTGCATGCAACACCCACTTTAAACCTAGATCTTGTGCTAAACCATAACTAGAAACCCTATCTAGAGATCTTATCTACTATGATAGGGGGTTATACCTTGAGAATCGGTCCTTCGGGTCTTCGTTTGGATGCGACTCCTAGGCTCCTTGGATGCTTAAAAGGAACTCGGTCTCCAGTCACCTCTAGGTCATAGATGATCCACCCGAGAGCTATAGAACAAGCTTCAAACTCTTCACAAGAGTTAACTAAGAAATCAAGTGTGCTAGAAATGATTACATAGATGATGTAGAGATTAAGTAGAGGATTAAAGTGATCCCTAAGCTTTTGATTCACAACTCATGTGATGGGTAAAGCTTAGAACTTAAAGAAGGAGATAATTAGGAGAAAGAAGATGAAAGTGTGATATGAGAATTATCAACCATGGAAAAAGATATGGCTCATGGAAAATAATTGAGGTGTGTATTATTTTTGTTAGTGTATATGCCCTAGAGGCCATTACTGTATCATACTAGTTTGTATATTACTTGATGGAAGCTTGGGATATTCACCTTGTATAAACAATCTTGCTCAATATAGTAGTATGCTACTTGGTTTGTTTCTACTTCAATGTGTACTTGTGTTTATTTCAGTATATCACTTATACGCATTAGTGGAGCCCTTAGGATCTTTGCTTGATTACCAGCGTTGTGATGGCAGTCACACTAGTGGGGGCTGGGTAATCTATAGGCACATCCTTATACAGGTCCCTAGTCGTAGGACTATCGAGACAGGGCATCGATACTCCGGAGTAGACTAGCGTATGCGCTTCTCATCCCAGTGTGGGAGATGGTCTGTCCCACAGCCATCAGTACGTCGTACTGGAGATAGTATACGGGTGCTCGTTGGGTTACGAGTACACTGGACAGGACTCGTCGGGAACTGACAGGTTGGTATTATACCTATCGTCAGTTATCAGTTCCCAGATGACATGAGTATAGCTTAGTCCGCTGACTTGACACTGACACTTCGCCTCGAGTGTGTTCCCACTGCACTTTGATCACTACCCTACCACGGCTCAAAGGAGTCGTGCAAACAGGTGGTGGTTGGGTGCAGTCCCGAAGCACTTGGAGGCAGTGACGGTTAGACAGGATTCGTCTCTCCCGGTATTGGGGGTTGACATCGCGCTGTGTCTAGGAGAGCCATTACACGAGTAGTCCCTGGCCAGGGCAAGCGAGATATACTGGTAGGTTTCCAGTGTTATCTCAGGGTGTTTTGGGCTTCATTCCGACACGACTTGTACCGCTATTGGGAGACTGACGTTTTACCGCCCCCTAGGCCCGCCATGCGATGTATCAGACGAACAGACCGGACTGTACGGAGAATGTCACATTCAGACTCAGTAGGAGTTCAGATGGGGTTTCACCTCGTCAGCCTTCTTGTCGGCATCTACCTGGGGACCGTTACGCACAGCTAGTGCCGCTTGCGGTCTGTGGTTAAACCCACTGCCAGCGTAGTGTCGAGTCTTTAGAGTCCCACACAGAGGGTATTCGCCTCTGGGCAAAACTGAGTAGAGGTTGCATGGTTTTGCGACAGGGTTCGTTCTCATCCGCGCACTTGTGCACGTTTGGAGTCCGGACGGATTTTACCAGCGGGCTCTGGTTTGAGCCGGATACTGGTATAGTATTTGGGGTTGCTTTTATCTCTCAGTATTCATGTTCCTCGGAACAAGAATGCAGGTGTGTATGCACAGTTCTTTTTGAGGAGGAGGAAGATGATTTTTCATTAGGGTTTCGGAACGGGTGCGTATGCACAGTTGACAGTTGTATTTTTCCAAACCCTAATGGATTTGTATTATATCATTTAATAATATATAATAAAATGAAATTGTGTCATGGTTAGTTTTTGTTGACTTGTTGACCATGGTTGACTTGTTGACCATGGTTGAACATTTGACCATTATCATTACAAGAGAAAGATGCTCTTGATTCTTGCATTTTCATTTAATGCTTGTAATGATATTAGTCATTCTAAAACTTTCCATCAACCTTTTCATTTTGATTATTATTATTTGATAATTCATTTTCTTTTTGCATTATGGTTGCAAGAAAGGAAATGAGAGCTCATTCTATCATAACCTCTCTCTCTCCTCATTTCATCTTCTTCTTCCTCTAGCAAAGAGAAACCTTCTCATGTGTTGAGAATCCTTCTCTTTAAAAAGAAAAGCAAACCCTAGTCACTCTCTACTCACTCTAGGTTAAAGGTTTAGCAAGCCGGAAACCCTAGTTCACTCAAAGATCGAGGAAGAGCCCAAAGGTCGAACCTTCGAGGTGGATCCATCTTCGACGGAAGAAGGCGACGAAAAGAGAACCATCAACCTCTACAAGGTTTGAAGAAGAAGGAGTTCAAGTTTAGGTATAACCATCTTCCATAGTAGCTAACTCTCTTTAGCAAGTATACTAGTTTTAGTTTAGACAACGATCCCGACCTTGTTTAGTCCATGTTGCCTCTTGCGATAAAAATTCGTTTTTTATACCGTTTCCGCCTCCCCGTAAGCACCGGGGGTCGCAATATGGACTTACAGTGGTATCAGAGCCTAACTAAACTTAAACTAGCTTGGTAGTGAAGTGTAACGAAGTTCGGAACCGAAAAAATCACAAAACCGGAAAAACCAAAACCCTAAGTTTCTGTTGAATTTTTTTCTGCTCAAAATGAAAAACTTTATACTTGTAAATTCGTCTCAGGGTTTTCTAAGAACACCCACCAAAAACGATAGCATGATTCATCCAAAGCGCCGCCCTTCCGCGGCCTCACCTCTTCATCTGGCCGCGGAAACGCCGCAGTTTGGTGTGCTCTCTGCATCGATTTTTGTGCAGTGTTCTTCTATGTTGGTTTTGGGATTTTTAAGATATATTATATGTACCCAGATTTTCCAGAACAGAAATTCACTTTTGGGGTCCTATAATTCCGTATTTTTTTTTCCGAACTTCACTGCACTTTGGCTATGTTGGTTATATCTGTGATGTTTGCATGTATTGAACGTCGGCTAATCGCTATAAGTCGATTAGTCGGGGTTATACATGATCTGTAATGTGCTGGAATGTGTATATGAATGTGTTGGACTGTCGCGGGTGAATAGCCGGGGTGGATGTGAGATGAGCTTTTGTTTTTCTTTCATTCATTGTAAATGTAAATTGATGTAATAATATTATTTGTTTGGCCGCACAACCGGGTCGGGGTTGTAGCCGTCATTGTATAATTCTTTTTACTGTTTTTGCTCCTAGGATAGACCCATGGAGGGGTGCACAAACTACCGGGTTCTTGGCGGGTAGTTTGCCGCACCCGTAGGGGTCTTGGGTGGGGTATTTGGCTATTCACCGCGACCGTGTTATCCGCTTTTCGTTTCAGGCTCGAAAGGATTGCGGATTGCTAGTATATCCAATGTATTCATCTGTGATCTGTAATGTCTATCATTGCTTTCTATTTAGGCGTTGCTTATGTTTTACAGCCGCGCTAGCCCAGCCCCCGCTCTGTCGTTAGTTAAGTAACCTAACGAGTGATGACGGGACCCCGTGGCGAATGCGAATGGCATAAGCGTACGTCATATTTTGGTTGTTTTCTGCAATGGTAGGAACTAAATGATGGGACGCATTAAAAGAACTAATGCAAGAATATCACGCATTAAAAGAACTAATGCAAGATAATAAACCAAGTTTAAGTCGATGGAACACTTTCGATAAACCACTCGGTTCTTTTCAAAACTAACTTTTAAATGCGGAGCTTGAGCCACTCCTTCTAAAAGCTATCTCGTTCCAATCGATTATATCAAGTTCACTACGTTCACGGTTTCGCCAAAACCATCCGTAGCCCTCCGTCGTTTCATATGAATATTCAACAATATTCAAGCTGTGTTTGTTGGCCTTAGTCAAGGCACAGTGTTTGGTAGCTGGTGGGTATTCATATGTTGCATAGATAGAATGCGTTGGTTTGGGACAGTCGTATTGCCTTGTTGGCCATAGTCAAGGGTATATACGGGTGGGTTCAAATTAACCTGGATAACGACGGGAAGAACTTGACATGTGACTTATGATTTGTTGGCCTTAGTCAAGGTCATAAGAGCATGGGGCAAAAATCCACATCGGGAGTTTCATAAGTACTGAAACTTGCTAGATTTGCATACCATTTGGAGTGTGATGATTATGGTAGGATTCCTTCATTTTCGTCACGCGATGATATTTGGATCCCGATCCTACTGTGAGTATATGCTACTCCTCGGGAAATTTCTCACTAAACGATCAATGCTATAAACCTAGTAGGTGCCTAGAAAGGTGTTAGCGGGGCTACGCCCCCAGGGAAAAGAGGTTCTTAAATTAAGGAACTTCGCGAAAGCGTTGGAAAACCTCCCTCGAAGTACCGACACTGGCCTGGCTGAACGGTTAAGCAAGTATTGTACGGTGGGATTGATCCCGGCTAATTCTTCCTTTGTGGTTTGAGGAGGGATTCGAGTGACAGTGGGAGCCATCCTGTTTAGACAAATTAAAAACCATTCTAAACTTGCAAGAGCATCGTGCTAAGTGTTTCTTCTCTCCCCCTGCAGCGACCAAATCGAAATGACTGGACTTAAGTTACTTCTAGATAAAAACATATTGACAGGGCCAAACTACAAAGATTGGCTCAGGAATGTCAAATTGGCAATCTCTTACGACAAGCTGGGGTATCTTCTTACCACCAAAGCTCCCCCCGTCCCAGGTCCCACCTCCAGCGTCGCGGATAAGGAAATCCGTAAGACTTGGGAGATTGACAGCGCGAAGGCCAGATGCCTCGTACTTGCCTCGATGGACAACGACCATCAGAGGAGGCACGAGAATATGGATTTGGAATCCATATTTCTTCATACAAAAGAACTGTATGGAGAGCAGTCTCGTATCGCAAGATACGAAGTGTCGAAGAAGTTATTTTCGACTAAGTTGGTCGTCGGATCATCGGTAGCGGACCACGTGCTTAAGATGATTGGCTACACTGAGGATCTCGCGGAACTTGGGACCACGTTGGACAGTGAACTTTATACGGATATAATTCTCCAGTCCCTTCCATCCACTTACGCCCAGTTCATACTGAATTTCAACTTGCAAGAAAAGGAAGTTGAACTTTCAGAACTCCTCAACCTGCTGAGGAGCGCAGAGGGCACCCTACAGAAGGGTAGGGATACATCCACTTTGTTTGTAGGAGGATCTTCTTCTTCTAGGTCCAAGGCGAAAGCCAAGGGAAAGAAGAGGAAAGCCCCCGCCAAACCAAGGGGCGGTGTTAGTAAAGTGGGTACGAAGGGAAAGGAAAAGGCAACAAAGATAGCGGGGAAGCTTGTTGGTAAAGATGAATGCTTCTATTGTCACAAGAGTGGACACTGGAAGAAAGATTGCAGGGCTTGGAAAGCCAGGACACAGGAACTGAAGCAGGTTGCGGCTTCAGCTTCAGGTGTGTATGTTATTGAAAACTGTCTTTCTATAAACTCTACTTCCTGGGTATTGGATACCGGATCAGGATCTCATATCTGTAATTCTTTGCAGGCGTTGAGAAACCGTAGGTTTTTGAAGGCAGGTGACATGACCCTCAGAGTTGCGAACGGAGCTAGCATGGATGCTAAAGCCGTGGGGGACTATCACCTGGGAATGACAGATGGGCATGTTTTGGTTTTGCGTAATTGCTTTTTTGTACCTAACGCAACTTGTAATATCATTTCTGTATCTTTGGTTTCTAAAGAAGGTTATGAATTTGCGTTTGTAAGTAATGTTGTAAACATTCACCTTAATCAAGTTCTGATTGGGTCAGGTACACTGAGCAATGGTATATACGTATTAAACCAACCACAGATTTTCAATGTCCAGAATACACACAAAAGAAAGTCTCCAGATATCAATCAGGCTTTCTTATGGCATTGTAGACTGGGTCACATCAATGAGACACGGTTGACTAAGTTACATAAAGAAGGATACTTGGATCCGTTCGAGTATCAGTCTTATGCCACTTGTGAATCTTGTCTTATGGGAAAGATGACAAAGACTCCGTTCACCGGACACGGAGAAAGAGCGAGCGAGCTCTTGGGACTCATACACAGTGACGTGTGTGGTCCAATGTCTACACATGCCCGAAGCGGTTATTCATACTTCATTACTTTCACAGACGATTTCTCTAGGTATGGACATGTCTTCTTAATGAAGCACAAATCCGAGGCCTTTGAGAAATTTCGGGATTACAAGAATGAAGTTGAAAAACAAACAGGCAAAAGTATCAAGATCCTAAGATCGGATCGAGGTGGTGAATACTTGAGTGCCGAGTTCCTGGACTATTTAAAAGAGAATGGTATTCTCTCTCAGCGTACTCCTCCATACACTCCGCAACATAACGGTGTATCAGAAAGGAGGAATCGAACCCTATTGGATATGGTTCGTTCCATGATGAGTAAGGCTGAGTTACCGCGATCTTTCTGGGGATATGCACTAGAAACAGCTGCACATCTCTTGAACCAAGTTCCTACTAAGACTGTGCCTACCACACCATATCAGATGTGGAGTGGGAAGAAACCCTGTCTTATAGCCTTTAAGACATGGGGATGTCCGGCTTTTGTAAAAAAAGCAGCATGCGGACAAGCTCGAGGCACGCTCAGTACAGTGCAAGTTTGTGGGATACCCAAAGAACTCCAAGGGGTATCTATTCTATTACGCAGAGGAGCAAAAAGTCCTTGTTTCTCGTCATGCCCACTTCTTGGAAACTGAGTTTTTGGAAAATCAGATAAGTGGGAGCGCAGTAGAACTGGATGAAGTTCCAGAACCTCAGACTATTACTGAGAGCTTAGTGGAACCAGAGGGTTCAAAAGAACAGGACATTCCTATGCCGCTCCGCAGAAGTAGTAGGCAGTCTCATCCGCCCGAGAGATACTACGGTTTTCTCATAGACGGGGATAGAGAGGATTGCATCATAGACTATGATGAGCCTACTAGCTTCCAGCAGGCCGTTCAGAGCATTGACTCGGTAAAATGGCTGGATGCAATGCGGACCGAAATGGAGTCCATGTACACCAACAAAGTATGGACGTTGGACATTGCTCCAGACGGGGTAAAACCCGTAGGATGCAAGTGGATCTTCAAAAGGAAGATTGGTGTAGATGGACAGGTTGAGACCTATAAAGCTAGACTTGTAGCAAAGGGTTTCCGTCAAAGACCTGGCTTGGACTATGACGAAACCTTTTCTCCAGTGGCTATGCTGAAATCCATTCGGATCCTTCTTGCCATTGCTGCCTTCCACGATTATGAGATTTGGCAGATGGACGTAAAAACCGCTTTTCTAAATGGAAGTTTAGAGGAGTGTGTCTATATGGATCAGCCAGAGGGTTTCATTCAGAGTGGGAGCAGCGGAAAGGTGTGCAAGTTGCTTAAGTCCATCTATGGACTAAAGCAGGCATCGCGGAGTTGGAACATCTGTTTTGATGAGACGGTCAAGGAATTTGACTTTATCAAAAATCCAGATGAACCATGCATCTATAGTAGATTTGTAGCGAGAACTGTGGTATTCCTTGTTTTATACGTGGATGACATTCTCTTGATAGGAAATGACATTCCTATGCTACAATCTGTCAAGGGTTTCTTGTCACACAGGTTCTCCATGAAAGACCTGGGTGATGCCTCTTACATCCTGGGGATCCGGATCCATCGTGATAGATCCAAGAGGATATTAGGACTTTCACAGTCCAGGTACATCGACACCGTACTGAAAAGATTCAGTATGGAAGATTCCAAGCGCGGTAACTTACCGGCTTGTCACGGGATCACCCTCTCTAAAGAGATATCTCCCAAGACTGATTTGGAGAGGGATCGCATGTCTATTATACCCTACGCTTCTGCGGTAGGCTCTATAATGTATGCGATGTTGTGTACCAGACCGGATGTAGCTTATGCACTGAGTGTAGTAAGCCGGTATCAGTCAAACCCTAGGGAGAAACATTGGATAGCGGTAAAGAACATTCTCAAGTACCTGAGGAGGACTAAGGAGATGTTCTTGGTGTATGGCGGAAAAGACCTCCAGATTGAGGCCTTTGCTGACTCCAGCTTCCAGAATGACAAGGATGATTCCAAGTCCATGTCGGGTTTTGTCTTTACCCTCAATGGAGGGGCGGTGTGTTGGAAGAGTTCCAAACAGGAAACCGTTGCAGACTCGACTATGGAAGCGGAATACATCGCTGCATCTGATGCCGTAAAAGAAGCTGTCTGGATAAGGAAGTTCTTAAAAGAACTTCAGGTGGTTCCGTCCATTGTTGACCCAGTACCTCTGTATTGCGACAACAACGGGGCTATAGCTTTAGCAAAGGAACCCAGGTCCCATCAGAGATCCAGGCACATCTTGAGGCGGTATCACCTGATCAGGGAGATCGTGGATCGCAAGGAGATCGAGGTTCGGAGGGTTGCTTCAGAAGAGAACACTGCAGATCCATTCACCAAGGCCCTACCCCAGACTCAGTTCGAGCGGCTGATCGAGATGATAGGTCTTCGATACGCCAGTACATGGCCTTAGTGCAAGTGGGAGATTGTTAGTGTATATGCCCTAGAGGCCATTACTGTATCATACTAGTTTGTATATTACTTGATGGAAGCTTGGGATATTCACCTTGTATAAACAATCTTGCTCAATATAGTAGTATGCTACTTGGTTTGTTTCTACTTCAATGTGTACTTGTGTTTATTTCAGTATATCACTTATACGCATTAGTGGAGCCCTTAGGATCTTTGCTTGATTACCAGCGTTGTGATGGCAGTCACACTAGTGGGGGCTGGGTAATCTATAGGCACATCCTTATACAGGTCCCTAGTCGTAGGACTATCGAGACAGGGCATCGATACTCCGGAGTAGACTAGCGTATGCGCTTCTCATCCCAGTGTGGGAGATGGTCTGTCCCACAGCCATCAGTACGTCGTACTGGAGATAGTATACGGGTGCTCGTTGGGTTACGAGTACACTGGACAGGACTCGTCGGGAACTGACAGGTTGGTATTATAGCTATCGTCAGTTATCAGTTCCCAGGTGACATGAGTACAGCTTAGTCCGCTGACTTGACACTGACACTTCGCCTCGAGTGTGTTCCCACTGCACTTTGATCACTACCCTACCACGGCTCAAAGGAGTCGTGCAAACAGGTGGTGGTTGGGTGCAGTCCCGAAGCACTTGGAGGCAGCGACGGTTAGACAGGATTCGTCTCTCCCGGTATTGGGGGTTGACATCGCGCTGTGTCTAGGAGAGCCATTACACGAGTAGTCCCTGGCCAGGGCAAGCGAGATATACTGGTAGGTTTCCAGTGTTATCTCAGGGTGTTTTGGGCTTCACTCCGACACGACTTGTACCGCTATTGGGGGACTGACGTTTTACCGCCCCCTAGGCCCGCCATGCGATGTATCAGACGAACAGACCGGACTGTACGGAGAATGTCACATTCAGACTCAGTAGGAGTTCAGATGGGGTTTCACCTCGTCAGCCTTCTTGTCGGCATCTACCTGGGGACCGTTACGCACAGCTAGTGCCGCTTGCGGTCTGTGGTTAAACCCACTGCCAGCGTAGTGTCGAGTCTTTAGAGTCCCACACAGAGGGTATTCGCCTCTGGGCAAAACTGAGTAGAGGTTGCATGGTTTTGCGACAGGGTTCGTTCTCATCCGCGCACTTGTGCACGTTTGGAGTCCGGACGGATTTTACCAGCGGGCTCTGGTTTGAGCCGGATACTGGTATAGTATTTGGGGTTGCTTTTATCTCTCAGTATTCATGTTCCTCGGAACAAGAATGCAGGTGTGTATGCACAGTTCTTTTTGAGGAGGAGGAAGATGATTTTTCATTAGGGTTTCGGAACGGGTGCGTATGCACAGTTGACAGTTGTATTTTTCCAAACCCTAATGGATTTGTATTATATCATTTAATAATATATAATAAAATGAAATTGTGTCATGGTTAGTTTTTGTTGACTTGTTGACCATGGTTGACTTGTTGACCATGGTTGAACATTTGACCATTATCATTACAAGAGAAAGATGCTCTTGATTCTTGCATTTTCATTTAATGCTTGTAATGATATTAGTCATTCTAAAACTTTCCATCAACCTTTTCATTTTGATTATTATTATTTGATAATTCATTTTCTTTTTGCATTATGGTTGCAAGAAAGGAAATGAGAGCTCATTCTATCATAACCTCTCTCTCTCCTCATTTCATCTTCTTCTTCCTCTAGCAAAGAGAAACCTTCTCATGTGTTGAGAATCCTTCTCTTTAAAAAGAAAAGCAAACCCTAGTCACTCTCTACTCACTCTAGGTTAAAGGTTTAGCAAGCCGGAAACCCTAGTTCACTCAAAGATCGAGGAAGAGCCCAAAGGTCGAACCTTCGAGGTGGATCCATCTTCGACGGAAGAAGGCGACGAAAAGAGAACCATCAACCTCTACAAGGTTTGAAGAAGAAGGAGTTCAAGTTTAGGTATAACCATCTTCCATAGTAGCTAACTCTCTTTAGCAAGTATACTAGTTTTAGTTTAGACAACGATCCCGACCTTGTTTAGTCCATGTTGCCTCTTGCGATAAAAATTCGTTTTTTATACCGTTTCCGCCTCCCCGTAAGCACCGGGGGTCGCAATATGGACTTACAATTTTATCTCTAAAATAATGCACCATACTTGAATAGTAATCCCAAATGAATAAAAAATACAAAGAGCCATTCCTTCACCCATGCTTTGACAATTCTCCTCATTCCACCTCATATTTTTATTTTCACAAAATAAAAATCCTTTTATGATGTGTCTCCTTCTAGAAGGTGCTCTTCTACAATTACAAGAATATCCCTCACCGTATACCGTATAAGTATACCGTATTCGTATTTCGAAAAATATGAATACAAATAATTCAATAATATAATACCGGTATCCGGCTTAAACCAAAGCCTACCAGTACTATCCTTCCGATCATCATTCGTGTAGCCAGTACACAAACATGATCGAAACTCTGCCGTAACAACTAACGGCCTCTACATCTTTTGCCTAAACCAGGGAACCCTCTGTGTGGTACTCTAAAGACTCGACAGTACGCTGGCAGTGGGTCTAACCATAAGCACGTCAGCAGCACTAGCTGTGCGTAATGCCTACCCAGGTACATGACGAAATGGTGGCCGACGAGCGAACTCATCCCAACCCTAACGAGGCTGTAAGCAACACTTACCGTACAATCCGGTCTCTTCGTCTGATACATCGCATATGAAGTTTAGGGGTGGTAAATGTCAGACCCCAGTAACTTTATAAGTCATGCTGATATTTGGCTCATAACGGTTCGAGAAACCACTGATAACTCTTATTAGTAAATCTCGACAACCCTGGCCAGGAATTTGCTGTTATGGCCGATCAAGCATAGCGCGACATCAACTCCCTATACCGGGAGAGACGAAACCCCTCCTATCGCTCACCGCCTCTATATGATTTGGAACTGTACCCAAAATCCACCTGTTTGCACGACTCAGTAGAGCCATGGTAGGGAGGAAATCAAAGCACAGTGGGAATCACACAAGACACTATAAGGGTCTCGGGTCTACAGACTAACCTGTACAAGTGTCACCAGAGAACTGCTATCTGACAATAGGTATATATACCATATAGTAGTTCTCGGCGAGTCATGTTCGGTGTACCCATTCTCCAATGAGCACATGTGTACAATCGTTGATGTCAAACACCAATGATTGTGGGATCAACTATCGCCCCCAGGGTCAAGAAACGTACACACTAGTCTACTCTGGTAATATCGATGCCCTGTCTCGATATACCCTCTACTAAGAATTATGAAAGGATGTGCTTTTAGACTACCCAGGCCCCACTAGTATGATCTACAACATAATCCCGGTAGTCAACCATAATCCTAAGGGCTTCATCAACACGTATATAAGATATGAAATACAGCACATCACACGTAAAGATGAAAATAAACCAGATATCATACTATCATTTCGAGCAAAGATTATTTCTGTACATATACATGCCTAGCATCCTATACAATACAGGCCTTTAGGGCATACATATCTAACAGTAGCCTAACTGCTGGGCGAAGCAATGCGGATTATACCGCATGAAGAGAGCAGTATCATTCTAGTGGAACACCAAATAACCCGGCCTGATTGAGTATAGATGCATAATTTCCTTAGGCTTTAAAGCCGGAACCCCATTCTTTGACAAATCAAACAATTGCTGAACGGGCCCTGCTGGAGCAGAGAGGACTCAATCGCTAAAATCCATTCCGCCTTCATTCGAATATAGATTGAGCAGTACGCGGAGAGCCCCTAACTGGGTCGGATCGGGAGCGAAAGCATCAACTAACCTCATGATCCGCGGGAAGGTATATGAATCGTAAAAATCTGGCCACCGGCGCGCAGCGAACGCTCCTAACACGTGCATCTCGATCCACGACGTGAAGTAGTGGAGGGAGAAATTCACGGTATCCGCATCCGGGCTCGAAGTATTAGCGGCAACGCTTAAGCCGAGATACAAATGCGATAATCCCACAACGCCAACAGCTAATCGCGCCCTTTCAGATATGCAGTGAGCAGGGTAAAAGACGGAGGCTCTCATGAAACGTCAATGCATCGGCATGGCAAACCAGCTGAGCCAGAGACTGATAAAGCCGATAAAGAAAGTTTCTTTGTCCATGCCAGGGGCCGCGATTGCATCAAAAGCTATGGTCGACGAGTTTGGAATATAAAACTGCGGCAGGTCTTTGTTCATCTTAGAAAACTGCAATTTAATACCGCTCATTTATTATCTATTTTGTTATATATCGATGCTATTAACCAGTGTCTGCTCAGTAATTACAGATTACAGGTATTCGTGATAAAACACTGGAAACATACTCAATATCACGGATATAGCGCTTGGAAGCTGACACTGTAATCAGAACAGAAAACCGACCGATATTCAAAGAGCTCTTTTGCAATAAACATGTGTATACAATTTTGGACCCACACAACACAAGTGTGCACATATCTCTTTGATGACTTGGACCATGATAGGGCTGTCTTGGCACACACAAATGATGAATTGTGCAACTAGTGGGCACATGTGGATGTGATGGGTAATTAATGCAAAAAGTTATGATGTGAGTTAAAAGTTTGATTTCTCTCCAAAACTACTGGGTACAATACAAGTTTCTACAAAGAAAACAAACAGCACCCGTAGAATTGTCGAGAGAACACAACATCACACAACCAACACGAGCCCATTAGCTCAGATGTGACCCGACGACATGCCCATAAAATCTGATCTCGCCGGTCCTATTTGCTCCAAATAATCCCAATTTTCTTCTGGCACTGTATAGGCATCACATCATCCCTTTTATATTGTTTGTTTATTCTATTTTGATGCCTATAAATACCAGAACAGATTTGAGCCTAAGGACCATATGTATAATCATATTCTTTTGTTTTCTTTTGTTTTTGGTTTAGGCTTGAGAGTGAGTGGGCTTTAACTTGGTTCTTCTTCTTCTTCCCTCTTGAAGCTTTCTCTTGAGAGCTTCATTATGAAGGTTGAATAAGTTACCAATATCTTGTACCACAACTTCAAGTGTTGATATAAATTGCTTTGTTTATTTGCTTTCCTTTCTTTACTTGGTTTTCTTTTCTTTTCATTATGTTGTGTAACTAATCTTCTTTGGTTGTGGTGATGATAAGGAAGTAAGATGAAAGGCCTTGACTTCCTCCTCCTCTTGTTAAAGTTTAATGTGCATCACAAGAATCTAAACTTAGTATTGCAACTTGAATCGGTTGATATGGTATGTTGATTCCATGGTTACTTTGTAACCTCATTACATACCATATTCTCCCTACAAACCCCATCTTGCAAGCCTAAGCTTAGAATCAAATTAGTGTTGAGGTTGCTAGGTTTAGATATGGTATTTTGTGATCAAGTGCTTGACAATCGCTTGGTTTCATATACGATATACCATCACAAATACTTAGCAAACTCAACGCTAAAATCATTTGCTCTCACTCTCTAATTTGTGTTTTTGATGTTGTGGTATACTTGCTAACCCTTGTTCTTAGCGTTGATTCCTCAAGCTTGGACATACAAAAGGTAAGTGAACAAAACGGACTTGTTTCGTGTTTGTGTCGAATATCGGAAACTGGACGACTTGTGCCTCGCAACCGCCTTGACGAGTCATGCTATGCGCCGGGATCGACACAAGAACGGACAACTCATGAACAAGGGAGCGTCGAAGGAATCGTCGCGATTTGACCATCCGAGCCAAAGCCACGGCCATTTTTCTTCCTTGCTTGTTTTTCTTATTTTCGTATTCTATTCATTTTTCGTGACAAACCAACCAATTCATTATTTGTTGAACCTTAAACAACAAAACCTAACACACAATTCCCTGCGGATCGACCCGTATTTGCCGTCTTGCTACAACGCGCCGTGCACTTACGGTTTATAAATTTTAAAACAAGAACAATCTCGCGTTCGCATCCGTTTCCTTAAAATCATATCCGTTTCCAAAACATACGCGTTTGCGCGCGGGGGTGAATTCCCAACAAGTTTTTGGCGCCGTTGCCGGGGACTTGGTAGTTATTAGCTATTGTTATTTCTGGTTCGTACTAACAAACTAACTACTAACTCAATTTTTTTCAAAACTAACAAGCACACACTTCTAACACTTTGTTCTCTGTCCTTCTGACCTGCTATCACTCTGTAATCCAACTTAAAAATCAAAGTATACTAATAGACTACTAATATAGCCTGGAAGATCCACACAAAATTCGAGCATAAATTCTCATCATTGGGCCGGCGACATCAGTAAGAAATCCGAGCTCGCCGGCCCAATCTGGGTGTTTTTGATTTTTTCTTTTTGTGTAATCCCTAGTGTGTTGTCAGTACTCTAGTGGTATTGTTTGATTTTTATAATTTTGAGTGTGCAGGAATTAGGGCATATATATCGCTTTTTGACACTAAATATCGTATTTTCTGACATTTCAGGTTTTTCACGGAATTACGACCAGCGATCATGCGGAGCGAGGCTCAACTTCAATTTCAAGACGTTAGTGAAGTACAGTGCCAACTATCCAGGTGGTTTGACCCGCGCAAGCGAACAATCAAAGACTCATATCACTTCAAAAAGGGGTTTTCTTAACCAAATCACATCGGTATGTATTTACTAACACATTCCTCTTGAATCCGACGCATTCCACTATTCTATCATCTATAGGATTTTTCACACAAGCTTGTCACCAATTGTACAGAGAACTAACCGTATTTGTTGCAGCGCTTAAACCTTAAACGAAAAAGAATTGCTTAAATTGCTTGATTTCTTAAATTCTTTTATTGATTGTGCATTTGCATCTTAATACGGATTTAAGAGCATGACCAAACAAGATACGGTAAAGGATTTCATCACCTTTCTCCGTAGCTCACAAATCACAAAACTGCATTCTTATATACCCACAATAATTTAAAATAAACTAGAATTTTGACTCTAAGGATTTCGCGCTCATTAGGAGAAATTAACTGTGTTTATAACACCGCTTAACGGTATATCGTTCACGGGGTGTCTAGGCAAGTGTTCAAGAGAAAGGATTATCTAATTAAGGAACTTCGCGAAAGCGTTGGAAAATCTCTCCTTATCTCTTGCACTTACCTGGTTTCGTGATCCGTATATCTTGATCCTATTTCTTGACACATTTTTACTTCAACAATCAGGTTCTTGAGTGGGTCTAGTTGACTAGCATAACATAAACTGTTAGGGGTGTGATATTCTTTGTTTTTATGATATTTGTGAATTCTTGTTGATATGGGTGATACACTATTTAATTCAATTTTTCACGATTCTTATTCCTCTGTTTATACTCTGTCCCAATTCTTTTGTTCAAATTGCCACGATTTTTCCCACATTCATAATAATTGTCCTTTTCTAGGGGGTGACCAACTGTCCCAGATTTTTGATAATGGTCACCCATCTAACACTCTTGAACCCAGTCCCACTTCAATTATAGACCGAATGATTGAAGATTTAGAGAAAGAGGTCGAAGGGGTAACTTCTTTTGCATCACCACCGTCACAACCCTCCCTTCCTGAAACAACTGACCCATCCTTAGGGAATGATGGTGAGATGGATGCTAGGTTGACCGCTTTAGAGAAAGGTATTGAAGTGATGATTGCGGTCGAGAATCAAACAGCTGCTACGCTAGCCCTGTGTATACAGCAGTCTGAGCAATTGTTTCACACTCGAGCTTAATTTTTGGCTAGAATTGAAGAGCATGTAGCTGTAGTGATTCTAAAGAGTGAACACAGTCAATTAGAACCACATAGTGTTAATATCTGTCATCTAGGAAGTCACCCAAATAAGATAAACGATCAATTGAATTTTGATGATTTCATAGATGACGATGCAATTGAATTGACTAAGTGTTATCAGAACACACAAGAAAAACCTCCGACTGATTTTTGCATTCCAATTTTAGAGGAGGAAGCTTGTGATTTTGACGGGTATGGTTTGGATAGATTGTTAGAAGAGATCAATGATCAGGAACCCACAATTTTTGTGTCACCTAGTGATGTTGTTTTGGAAGAAACTTTAGGGTGGGAACCTACCTTTTTAAATGACATGAACCTACCCAAATATGAATGTGATGAAGAAGAACGTGTTTTGGGAATTGTGAGTTATAGCAGTGAGTGTAGGATTGTGCAGAATTATAAGGAGGAAGACAGCCTTGAAAAACAGTCTTTCATACAGAGTTTTGAAGAATTATTTGCGGATGAACTTGATACTCTCGGTGAGTTTGAGTCAGGATCAATTAGAGAACATCCCATAAACCTTTCCTTTTCCAAATTTTTTGCGGATGAACTCCAGTTTTTAAATGAGCTTGACTCCGAAACTCGACATGTGCATTTTGAACATTCAATTCATCCGGGCAACAATTATTTGACCTCTTCAAAACTTCATTTTTACTTTCAACATCTTCTGATCCCTACTCACACACACCCATGCCCTACACTAATAACTAACACATTCTTTTTCCTTTTCTTTGTTATATACTTATTCTTTTACCAGCCCTTGCATTATATCGATAAATTTTTTTATGGCTGGTATTAATTTCTGGACTAACAATGTCGTTTAACTTGTGAATACTGTAATTAATCTTTGTTTTTCTTAGTTTTTTGAAAATAAGATCTCACCCGTTAGGGGGTGAGTGCTAAATTTTTGGGATAGCAATGATTTAACTTTTAGTTTGAGTAAAATTGTAAAAAAGTGGGGTTTTCTTTTTGTTGGGTTTTTTTTTTGTAAAATTTCCTTTATAAATCAACAGACCCCTAACTCCGACCCTTTCTCCTCACTACTCAAACAGATCTAGAAATTTCCTTTGCTCTCTCCCAACCTTCCTCCAAAACCCTACCCCGATCTCTCGGAATCCGACCGGCGAGTCCCTTCAAAATTTCGGTGAGGCCGGCCGTACTACCTCCAATCGTCGTTTTCCTTTGTCATAGCTGTAAGATTTTCTCTTCCCCCCTCTCCTGCACTATTTAAATTTTCTACAAACCTCACCAACCCACAGATCATGGCCCATTTTGAATTAGAGCAAAATTTTGTCGATGTATTCACCCATGAGGTGTTCGGGAGCTATTTTCATGATGTTATCCGACAGTTGGGGTGGGAGTTTTTGCTGTATGGGGAAGAGGGGTTATGTGCTTGTGAACATTTGGTAGATGGGTTCTATGACGCGCTTAGAAATGGTATATTTGGCATATATCTATAAAACCATTATGAACTCTCTGTACGGTAGATTTGGTATCAATCCCAGGATCGCATTAGATTTCACTTTCAGGGTAGACGGAGGGTATTTTCAGCTGATACGATATCCAATGTCACCAACATCCCGATCCGACCTGGTTTTCAGAGACCATTAAAGCTTGCCCAATATAGAATGATCATGGGTACACTGTGCGAATTACGAGATGCTGGGCTGAATGCCCGACAGATTTATAGAAACGTCTATACGGCTTGCCGCTGGGCTTACCGTAACGTCAGGGGGATCGCTCGAGTTTCATCTTTTCCAGCGATTGTGGGGCACATGGTTCATTGTTTAATGACCAAGGATGATCAATTTTGCATGGCAAGCATGCTGTTTGCCACAATCAAGGAAAGTGTCGCTGCGCACAAATCATTACTTCCCGTCCTCGTTACCCAAATTTGTCGCTACTACATGGAGGACGATGATTTCGCAGCCTGCCTCACGATGCATGACACCGTCCCGGTGGAGATAGAGAGGATCTCACCAGGTTATACGGATGGCAGGAGTGAGCAACAGATTTGGTCATTGACTGACCCCAGCGAGCATACGGTACTGCAGACTTCCTCAGAGATTTACTTAGGAGAGGATGTTCCGACAGATCCCTATGAATTACACAGGATGGAGGTCCATGGCATCAAACTTTGATCAGGCAGAATAAGAAGATAAAAGAACAACTCAGCCAGATCTTAGCAAACCAAGAAAAAGCAAGCGGGAGTAGCAGAACCAAGGGCGAAGCCAAGAGACGATGAAGACATCGTCATATTCAGTTTGGGGGTGGATCTGTTTTGGTTGCATTTTGTATCTGCATATAGTTTGCATGTGCATATTTCCTGCATTTCAGCACTTACATTATGTATTTTTCTTTTCTTTGCATGTAGTCGCATTTCATATCTGCTTTTGTATTGCATTGTATTGAAAAACTTATAAAAATTGAAAAATTTCTTCAAAATATAAAAACTTTGTCATGTTAGCTAGCGAGGGAACTTAGACTCGAAGTCTGACAGTTCGGTTGATAAGTTAGAAATAACTAAATCCTTGTTGTGAGATTGACGACCCGAAAAATAACCCTCCCTTGTGTTTAACCATAGCTGATATACGTCTTTTATAACACTTTACACGTGTCATATGTGTTTTGAGAATTTGATAAATGTCTAATATGTCTGAAAAACTTTTAAAAATTGATAAACATCATTAGGATCAAGCAGGTTTGTTCTCAGTTAAGCAAATATCAAGAATAGTTCATACAGTGAAGTAGATATGAAGAATTTTATTGATGTTTTAATAGAAGCTATATGTCTAAAAAATAACCCATCTGGAAGCTTGTTGGAGTAATTACACACCTTATCCACATGTAACATCTTCGGATTTAAAAGAAAAGCTGGCTATATCTCCGTTTTCACCGAGTTCAGAATATTTTAAAATAAAATGAGTCTTTTGTTTTGTGGCCTTAGTAACTTGAGTAATTAAGTCCTTGGGGTGTCTTCACACCTAATGCCCTAAAACCATCTGGTTTGGGAGTCATTGACCCAAAGCTCGCTAAGTTTCCAGTCGCCAAATAAAACAAGCTAAGCAAGTGTTCTCTCCGAGTTAAAAGTTTTCATGGTTCATTGTGGGAGAATAATCTTGGCGAAAACGAGTTTTCTATTAAAACAGTTTTTTTTTCTAGCGGAGATATGAAGATTTGTATTTATAAAGACGTTTTGCATGATAACGAAAGGTGTGTATGAACAACAACAGGTGAAAGGTAGGAGTGAAAAATAAGACTTAGGTTCTCTGTTAAAAATGATATATATTCTGACTTGAAACCTAACTGGAGAATAACAACTTGAGTAAACCTTAACTCCTTTCAAACTCGTGTGATCCTTTAGAAGTCTATCCTGCTCTGTAATTATGACATGATGGCCCTAATCAAGTTCTTAAAAACTTGTGGATACTATCCGCACAATCACGTAAAGACGCGTATAAGTTTATGTTAAACAAATGGTAAGGAGAAAAAAATAGGGTTTAACGTTTCTGACTTGGGTGATAGAACTTCTAATTTTGATCTCTAACTTAAGATTAGAATCAACAGTTTCTCCACGACGCTAACTTGACTGGATTTTGTGGGTGTAATCCGCTGAAAACCCTTAGGAGATAACACTCCTCCTACTAGGGACACCTAGAGGTTTAACGGCTTGTTGCACATGCTCGGTGCAATCGCGTTCCCTGCGAAAGTGAGGCTAGGATTTTTTTTTTTGCTCAGGATGAGCAAAAGATAAGTTTGGGGGTATTTGTTCATCTCAGAAAACTGCAATTTAATACCGATCATTCATTATCTATTTTGTTATATATCGGTGCTATTAACCAGTGTCTGCTCAGTAATTACAGATTACAGGTATTCATGATAAAACACTGGAAACATCCTCAATATCACGGATATAGCATTTGAAAGCCGACACTGTAATCAGAACAGAAAACCGACCGATTTTCAAAGAGCTATTTTGCAATAAACATGTGTACACAATTTTGGTCCAACACAACACAAGTGTGTACATAGCTCTTTGATGACTTGGACCATGGTGGGGCTGCCTTGGCACACACAAATGATGAATTATGCAACTAGTGGGCACATTTGGGTGTGATGGGTAATAAATGCAAAAAGTTATGATGTGAGTTAAAGGTTTGATTTCCCTCCAAAACTACTGGGTACAATACAAGCTTCTATAAAGAATTCCTAATAGTGACACCTTGGCCGGCAGTTTCTTCAGCCCGAATCCAAAAGGGTCTTTAATTTTCACGAATTTTGGAGCCTTCTTGGATAAGACATCCTCACGGAGAAGGCAGGTAATGAAAGCGTCAAAAGTGACACCTTGCCCTTCCGATGTCACGAAAAGTTTTTCAAAAATACCCAGGGCCTTGATTAGACCTGGGTGCTTGTGACGAACGGCGTTCTCAGTCGTCAGGCCATCAAGCATAGCGGGCACCGTAGCAAACACGTACTCATCAGGAGGCAGTAACTCTTCGTAATGCTCTCCTCTGATTGGCAACCCTGAAATTTCGCGAAACTCCCCCAGTGAGATCGAGACTTTGCGATCCCCTAGCAAGAACGTGTTTGTGGGAAGATTCCATTGGTTCAAGAAAACCTTAACCCACCAGACGTGAGGGGCATGATAATAGAATAATGACGCGCACACTGCTTGGTACAACCCAATCTTTTGCAGCCGTGAGCGTTGGGCGGAGAGAATGTATCGAACCCAAGAAAGTTAGCCCACTGGATGGTACGGGGAAACGCCTACCTTATACACCTGCCCCCAGGGTCGGGCTTCGCCCTGGCATATCCAACGCCCCAAGATATCAATGGCCATCATAGGTTGATTAGGTATCCCAGTCGTCGACGACTCAAGCTGGCCCGTAGAGGTCCAATTAACCGCTTCCACCACATAAGCCGTGCGCGGACGCTCTATCAATGACATCGAGCGGATAGGTTCTGTTGGCACTCCACAAGTAAAGCTACGACAGCCCCCGATGATATGACCGTACCACACCCCCATAAGAGAAGACTCGTATGGCCCTTGTCATGCGCCCTAATCATCGCCATAATTATCTCGTCCGATGGCGATTGCGTAAAAGCGACTTCTGAGCGAGTGTAAGGAAAGTCAAAAATTGAGGCCATCGTTCCTGAAATAAGAGGGGAAAGGAAAAACCCATTTTAAAAAATATATATAATCATAATAAAATAATAAAATAATATAAAATAAAAAATGTGATGTTTGTTTCACGGGACCATTGGCTGCAAAACTAATGGACCCCACAAAATGAATATGGCGGCTCACCAATGATAAGACAAGATAATCATTGTAAGAATCAAAAAGGATTCTTATTAAATAGACACTGGAGTTTAAACAAACTCTGGTCATCCTCAAAGAAAAATGAGTTCTGTTAAAATACCCAACAAGTTCAAATTTATGGAAATAAGGATAAAACCCTATAATGGAAATATACTCAAGAACATCAGGGAATACAATTCCCAAAAGGTCTTCTTAATCTTTCAGAGCTAAACTCTTTGATGAGAAATTAAATTCATTTTAAGCAATGGAATTAAATTTCAAAAACCCCCATGATGGGAAACGAAAAAATAGAATTAAAATTCCAAAAATCCTCAAAGATCAGAACAGAAATGCCCGATCTTCGAAAACATGGGGGTTACTACACAAAAGATTATGTCTTTTTGGATCTTTAAGAGATCGGTTCCAGAAGAGAGCAAAGCTCTTACAGCGGATTTAAAATCCAGAAAAAATTAGAGAAAAGGGGTTTCTTATTCCTAAGAGATAAATGTTGTTCAAGATCTTTATCCAAAAGAGTTTTTTAAAACAGAGTTTAACTCTGAAATTTCAACGGGCAGAGAACTGAGCTCTGAAAGGATAATTAAATTCTCAAGAGAAAGGCTAAGGAAGAAGGCGAAGAAACGGTGGCCATCTCAAGAGCCAAGCCCTCGTATTTATAAGACATGATAGGAACGGTTCATCTCACCGTTCCCCTAGGCAATCCAACGGCTGTAAAAGTGGACAGCATTGCACTTACGTGCAAGCCACATGAGAGCAACGTTGTGGGGGCATTTGTTTCCTTATAAAAAAAAATTTTAAAAAAGAAGATGAGAGAAAGAAAGGGGGAAACATCCCACTGACACCTCCTTATGTAGAATTAAATCCTACTTAATGAACCGTTGGATCAAAAATCCAATAGTGATTAAACATAGAATTAAATTCTATTGGGAAGAATATTTTCTGTTATACAGAGAGTTAATGGATCAAAAATCCAAAATATTTTCTATATCTTTCTAAACAAAAAAAGATTAATGTTCCCTCCTGAAATATCAGGAAAAAACCCAATGGGGCATCACGTGCTCTCACATGACCAAGAGTCGCGTGCTGACACGTGATGGCTTCCTGAGGGCTCTGTTATAATAGAATTGAATTCTAATCAACAGGAGTCACGTGCCCACACGTGATGGGCCTCTTAAACTCACTAAAAGGGATTAAAAAATATAATAAAACAGCAGGGAACACCCCAATGGGGCGTCACGTGCCCACACGTGACCACAAGTCACGTGCAGACACGTGATGGGTTCCCAAGTTCTTTGGCTAATAAGAATTAAATTCTAACAATGGGGTCACGTGACAACACGTGGTAGGCCTTTAAACTCACTGAAAAGATTTAAAAGTATAATAAAACAGCAAGGAAAAATCCTAATGGGGCATCACGTATCCATACGTGACCACAAGTCACGTGCAGACACGTGATGGGATCCCAAGTTCTTAAAACAGCAGAATTAAATTCTGGTTAAATGCTTAATTGGGGAGTCACGTGTCAACACGTGATGGGATCCTAAAATCTTTGAGATAATAGAATTAAATTCTAATTAAGGGAAATCAAAAGCCTTAATATTTTCCTAGATCTTTCCAAACAGAAGGATTGTGCTCTGTAAAGTGGAGCACCGTTGGATTAAAAATCCAATGGTGATTAAAAATCACCAATTTATGGAAAGATTTTATATAAGGAAAGATTTCCCTGAAATTCACCAAGAATAAAAAACAGAGTATCTTTTGGATTAAAAATCCAATGGTGAATAAAATTCACTGGATGATCTAAAAGATCACGTTGGTTACAAAAACAACCAAAATCTTTCAATGAAAGATTGACTAAACAAACTGATTCTTTTCTTTCTCGTATAAATAGGACCCAAGAAGAGAAGAGAATGGATCCTTGAAACTTTTTTGGAGAGATACAACAACAGAGAAAAAAAAAGAGGAGAATTTAATTCTCAAGGGAGAAAAAGATTTCCTCAGAAGAAAAAGAAACCCTGGGTGAGAAGAGGAAAGAGATCTAAGCTCCATAAATCAAAAAGAGAATTTAATTCTCAATTTAAGAGTTTAACTCTTCTGAATAAGAACTTAGTTCTTCTTTTGGTTGAAGATCTGCAAAAGCAGATCTCCCCACAAGTTGAGAATTTAATTTTCATCGGAGAGGTTCTGCCATGCAGATCCAAAACTTAGAGGGAGAATTGAGTTTAGGGAATTTAATTCCCCCAAATTCATAGGAATTTAATTCCTCCAAATGAAACTAGGGTTTAACCCTATATAAGAATTTAATTCTTCCAAATTCATAGAAATTTAATTCTTCCAAATGAAACTAGGGTTTAACCTTATATAAGAATTTAATTCTTCCAAATACATAGGAATTTAATTCCTCTAAACAGAACTAGGGTTTAACCCTATAAAAGAATTTAATTCTTAAAAACAAGAGATTTAAAGCTCTCCATGCACAAAAAGATCAAAGTATCCATCGTGATCACGTGGTAACACGTGACCCTTCATTCCAACGAATGAAAAAGAACGAACAAGACTAGGTCACGTGACCCTTAAACAGACTCCTCAAAATGAGAAAGAAAAAACTTGGAGGCAATGCCTCACGTGCTCACACGTGACCCTCAAAACAAAAGGGATCAAATCCAAGAGCAGAATCAATTTTGGGCGCCCTCACGTGTCCCCACGTGACCCCTGACAAATTCCTTTAAATCCAGTGCATGGATGCCCATCACGTGCTCACACGCGACAGCCTCGAAGACTAAAAGTGTTTAAAACTTATTTGAATATTCTGGGAAGAAAATAAAGGAAGTCTGGCCCTCATCTTCAGACGCCTCAAGTGACCCCACGTGGCCAATTCAACTTTAGTGTTTAACACTACTTTAAGCGCTTCGTCCTTAGTGTTTAACACTATTTTCAGCACATCACGTGGGGGCACGTGATCTCCAAATATCCTCTAGTGTTTAACACTATTCTAAAGCCAAGTTTAGCCCAAATTGACTAAATTTTCCAGAGGCAAGACTCCCCTTTGACTGAGCCTCAAATATACCCTTGTCTTCCAAGATTGATCATCTCATATGGCATATGAGTGCTCAACACTCAATAAAAGATAAAGATATGGTCAGAACCCAAACCCCTGTTTAGCATTGCTAAATAATGGGGGGCTGAACCCAGACAAATGTTCAACAGTCCAACAAAGGGCCAACATTTCAAACTTAATTGGACTTAGCCCAAGTTGGCTATAAGTCCTCAATTCAGATTTAACTGAGCCAATGTGCTCATAATCTAATTAATTGATCTTAGTCCCAAATTGGACTACAGATTTCCCAAATCAACTTTGGTTCAAGGGTACATCTCTTCACTCCTTTGATATTTGTCGTTGTAATCCTTCAACGTCTTCAGAGAGGTAATGGGCCCCAATAACCAATCATTCCTCGGACTGTGGGGTCCTTAAACCCATGGACTATGATGTCCTTAACCTTGGACTGTGGGGTCCTTAAACCCATGGACTATGATGTCCTTAACCTCGGACTGTGGGGTCCTTAAGCCCATAGACTATGATGTCTTTAACCTCGGACCGTAATGTCCTTAAACTTATATTGAACCGTAATGTCCTTAAACTAACGTTGGACCGTAATGTCCTTAAACTAATCGACCGCAATGTCCCTACACTAAACAATAGAGTCCAAATGCTCTCTTGTTAGATCTAAACGATCCCGTTAAGTTGATCTTAGTCTAAAATTAGACTAACGTGTCCTTAACAAATGTTAAGTCGATCTTAGTCTAAAATTAGACTAACGTATCCTTAGCAGACGTTTAAGTTGATCTTAGTTTCAGATGAGATTAACGTATCCTTAAACCCAAACCCAAACCCAAATCTAAGAAAATACGGATTTGGACTAATCCACGCCCTACGGGCGACAACATAAATTAGTCTCCGTATACAATCCACGGGCAACCAAAAACAAAACAAACACCGACGACACGAAATGACTATTTAAAGAAGGAGAAAGTGGTTACCGCGATGCGGTAGCGTAATTAACTGCAGGGGCTTGCACCTGCAGGGAAGAGCGTCCCCACAATCAAAAACCTCTCAACGAGGGGGAATCTGACGAAGTCTGCTACATCGGCCACATCCGTTTAAACCTTCGATACATGGTGTCATAAATCAACTTGGTATCTTCGGAGAGGTGGACGGATAGCACCAATTAGCATCTGCCCCGAATTCAGGAAAAACGGACCCACGCGGTCGCGTCTCCGTGTTTCAGAGGGGAACAGTTTCTGGCACGCCCGGTAGGACCTTTTCCTCTTTCCACTCCACACTCCGTGTGTCGTGTTCGCGAACGAATCGCGGTTTGCTATGGTTGCTTGTGGATTCGAGGTACTAAGATTTGGTGTCTTGCTCCGTGCAGAAAACAGAAGATCAATGGTTTCAAACTGCACTAACTGCAACTCTCGCTCCATCCCGTCCGGAGGAGTGACTTACGGGGCCCAAGCGATCTCCCTTTTCACAATGCCAGTGGAGCAGGTAACTCAAGCCACCACTGGGCTATTCTTCGGGACCATGCTCGTACCGATGAGCTTCAACGCCCCATTGCCGTCGCAAGAAGCTCCGAAGAAGTCCGTCTTTGATCGACTTACCATTACTGCGACCCCTCTCAACGGGTCGCCCAAGTCTAGTGCCTCTGTTTTCAACAGACTGGGCCAAAGCTCAAGTGGGCCCGTGAAGAAGCCCGCGATACCTGAAGGGGTTATCCCAAAACGGATAGCCATTCCTGCTCCTGAAGTCGTCAAAGCGGCTTCTCCTCCTAAAAGATCAGTCTTTGCAAGACTTGCCGCTTCAGCTCCCATTTCAGGCGAAATCGTCAAGGCTGCTTCACCTGCTCGGAAGTCTGCTTTCGATGGGTTGGCCATCCCCACTCAGCGGACGTCAGTCTTCAATAGATTGACAACAACAACTTCTGATCAAGACAGGGGGCATGAGGAAATCTCTCCCGTAGCTGAGACAATCCCAACGGCTCGACACGCTCGACGTCGCCACTGGCGTCGAGTAAGGAAGGCTGGGGGCAACTCTCCTTCTGGACTGACTCCGCCGGCTCCAACGGTGGAAATCGATGCTGCTGTTCCAACTGGGAACAGCTTTGAACCACTCAGGAGGGTGCGCAAGAACTCTCCGATGGCCGTGCTGAAAAGGTCTCCTCCACCTATGGAGAACGCTACAAAGGTGAAGCCAGAGCATCCCCCTTAGCGGCTGTCCTCTAAAATTTATAAAGTTTAGCGACAAGTTCAGGACTCAATGACTGATCAAGATTACTCTCGCCGGCAGAAAAAGGTGAAAGTTCAGCGAGAAGAAGACCATCATGTCAATCCACAAAAGGCGATAGCTACTTGGGTGCCCACTGCAACGGCCCCCTCAACCTCGACCACTCACAAGAGGAGAAAGCTGGAGAAAATCCCGGTGTCTGCGACAAATGTTGAGGGCACTGAGCCTAAACGCTCTAAGTCTGGGGGTATGGTGGTGCATACCGTCTATATGGAATCCGGAAAGGAGGATAGCCTTATCTCCACAGGTCATCGACCGCTTACGCGGTCAGTGACTAAGGCTCAGGAGCAATAACAAAAAAAGCTCCAAGAAATGCTAACAGCTATGGCTGCACTCACGGGACCGAAAGCAAGCCCAGAGACATCCTCGGAGCAGCGCCGTGAGCAGGAAACTGATGCCGAATTCCTTCGGAGAATGCTTGAGAGGAAAGACAAACAGGCCGCGGAACAGGCGGCCAATATAAAACAAATGGCCCTTCTGTTCCAAGATATGGTGGGCATGATGATCCAGCCGGACACTCCAGCTGAAGATCCTCCAATAATAATTGAAGATGATAGAGAAGAGACATCAAATCCTCTACCAGCTCTGTCAACAGCCAAGGAGGAGACAATCTCCAAAGCTACCCTGGATGATTACATCGCTCAGCAGATACGAGTTCATCAGGCGAATGAAGCAGCTGGGCAAATTGTTAAAACGGGACGACCCTATCCGGGTTGGTACGACCAAATAAAGTACCCGCCGGGATATACGATCCCCAAATTCCATGTATACAAGGGGACGGGAAATCCGCATCAGCACGTCGCGCAATTCAGAGCCTTGTGCGGCAACACTGGAGGTGACGATAAGCTACTGCTTCGCCAGTTTGTTGGCAGTTTGTCGGAGACGGCATTCGAGTTGTATTCCGAACCCCCAAATGACTCTGTTAAGACATTCGCAGAGATGGAGTTGCTATTCACCAAGCGTTTCGCGAGTGCTAGTGAACGCACCCCAATCACGGCATTGATCAATGCCAGAGTGAAGCCTGGAGAAATATGGGTCCAGTATGCAATATGGTGGCGGAATTTATGGTCGAAGTGTGAGCAGCGCATCGAAGAAGCGCCTGCGGTAGGCATGTTCATGGGTACTCTTGACCCTCAAGCGACCATATCCCAATTCATGATGTTCTTCAAGCCGACCACCTTCCAGGCCTTGATTGACAAGCTGGCCCAAATGGACCAGATGGGTCACAGGCCTTCCTCTTCGAAGCCGGAGCCGCGAAATGAAAAAGGGAAAGGGAAAACGACCTTCGTCGCCAATGCTCAACAGCAGCCCAGTGGTCCAAAATTAACTGATCGTCTAGACGAGAGACGGCGATTCTATAATGAGAAAATAAAGCACCCTTATTCGTTTTCCCGTGACAAAATGAGGAGATTGTTCGAGTTGGCAGTGCGCAACAGGCTCATTAATTTGCCGAGTCTTAAATGCCCATTGCAACCCGGTGAGGCTAATAATCCCAATTATTGCCCCTATCACCAAACGATAGGCCACCCGATTGAAGATTGCTTCGTCTTTAAAGGCTGAATCGAAGACCGATACCAACAGGGCAAGTTTGCACTGTCCGAGAATTGGAAAGTAAGCCCACCGCAGCCGCACGCTCTCAAGAAGACGGACACACCGGGGGCATCATGTTCTTTCATAGAAGAAGCTCCATGGGAGGTCGTTCTTTCAGCCAAGACGAAAAGAATGCTGAAGGATCTCCAAACGTGCCCGGCAGTCAGGTAAAAGAACCCAGTGGAACCCGAGATCATTGAGGAAATGCTGAAACCGTGCCCAACTCCAAAAATCGGTGGTGATAGTCAAAGCGCTCACACCCAGCCGTCAAAGTCTTCGAAGAAGAAGAAAAAGACCAAAAAGCCCGTGAAGCCTGGTGACAAGCACACAGACTTGCAAAAATATATCGACGCGCTGGAAGAATATAACCAGAAGGCGCGAACCCCGATCACACTTCAAGAGTTTCTCAGCCACATCCTTGAGGACGGAGAGGATGACAATGGAGAAGACTCGTCGGGTGAGCCTGAAGATTATGTGGCAAGCTGCTATGTGATCTCTCACTCGTCAATAGACGGTGAAGAAGCTCCTTATGCAGAGAAACTGGGGGCAAATCCTGAGCCGGAAGTTCTAGGACCATCAGACGAAATGATTGATGCGTTCCTAAACGAAGCTCTTTTGAAAAGCAAAGCTGATCGAGAGCACGAGATGGCCATATTTGAAAAGGCTAAACGCCGGCGACTGGACGAAAGGGTTAAAATACTCCCACCAGATCAAAGTACATCCGCTGCGAATAAAAGCAGGTTCAAGATGAGGAAAAGGTTCTTCAAAGCTATATCGATGGGAATGAAGCTGCCACCCTCCGAAGGAAACACTCCTGATGAAGCGGATATACATCCTAGCTACTGCCTATATCATCAAAAGATTGCGCACCCCACCGAAGAGTGCAACGCTTTTAAAAGCTGGTGGCAGGGATATATTGCTCACCGAAAACATTTCAAGCGGATGAAACGCAAAGCTCGTCGGGAGCAAAGAAATACAACCAAAGAGCGTAAAAGAACTACCAGCAACTGTCACATGGTCAACGCTGTGGGATCGCAAGTTCTCCCCTTTGGGAGCGATTCTAATGAAGAAATAGCCCTTGGCCCTCTCTTCAAAGAACCTACATCCGAAACGGAAGAAATGAAGACCTGTGAAAATATTCAACTGCGCATTCGTACGCTGCCCGAAAAGAATCTCGGGCACGCGAGCTGTAGGTCGAATAGAAAAGATAAGGAAAAAGAAAAAGTCCTTGAGGATATCGCCCTAGATGACCAAGTCGTCAAAGAGATAACAACCAAGGACCCGCCAAAGAAAAACAAGGTGGATTACAACGTTCTGGCACACTTGAGGAAGCTACCTTCACAGCTAAGCATTCTCAATGCCCTCTTGTTATCAAAAGAAGCAAAAGATTCTTTGATCAAGGCATTACGAGAGCCCGAGCAATTCCAAGCTTTCCTCGCCGAAGAAAAGATGAAAGACGAACTGGAAGAAGTGCACACAGCCGATATCACCTTCGGCGATGAAGATCTCCTCCTCGGGACGTGCGAGCATAACCGTCCCCTTTATGTCTCCGGATACTGTCATGATATCAAGATCGGCAAAATCCTGGTTGACAATGGGTCCTCCGTTAACCTCTTCAATGTAAGGGTGTTGAAAGAAATCTGCATGAGCGTTCAACACCTCGCTCGGGATAAGATCACTTTCTCCGGGTTTGACTCCCAGTCATCACGGACGCTCGGGTCTGTAATATTGACACTACGCTTTGGGTTGCTTGTCACGGATATCAAGTTTCATGTCATTGACGCCAAGACTTGCTACAACGCTTTGCTCGGCAGGCCTTGGTTACACGAATACAACATCATCCCTTCTACACAACATCAGTGTATGAAGTATTTCAAGGATGGTCTCAAGTACACTGTGACAGGGGAGTTGAACCCATTCTCCGTGAATGAAGTCCGAAAGTACGAAGATACAAAATACTTCATACCAGATTTCGAGGACACGGAAAGATGTCACAAACCGAAGAACATAGCTATCACCACTATTCCGGTATTCGGGAGTGATACCGAGGAGAAAGAAGAAATAGTTTATTCAGGGCCGCCCCAATGCAAAAAGCCGGGACCGTCCACCCCTGTGTTGATCTTCGGTAGTAACTCGGAAGATGAGGTTAATGCCGTATTTTCCGTTCGGCCATCAATACAAGCCTTTGCTGGCAATGATCAGAGTTTGCAGATTGCCATGATTCCGCAAGAGCATTACAAAGAGCTTGACGCGCTTGACACCTATAGTGTGCAAGAACTGCAGACGTTCTACGTCCCTCCCAGGTGAAGAGATGAAAAGGCGATCCTCTTTTATCAATCCATGGAAACCAAAGTGGAGAAAGAAGTCTAGCATGGTGCTGACTCGACACTTGATAGACATCAGCCCATCTGACTGCCCATATACTACGCAGAAGGATTAAAAAGACTGTTGAGGCGCCAAGGCGTACCCTTCAAACAGACTGCTTGACAAGCTCAGTTTTACAACAGGATCTGGAACGTTCCCGGAACTCAGTGAAAATTGCCCAACGGGAAAATGGAAACTATCGGGCTTGGATATATTTGATCCAAGAAACGGAAGCGGGTCCATGGCAGCTACATCATACATGACTTCGATGGAGAAGGAGACGTTCTGTTAAAAGACACTAACCCTGAACCAAAACGAAGTCCCGCCATAAAAATGCCAAGTCCCTCGTTTGAAGAACAGATGGACAAGCTGATAAGGGAAGCGGGTCAAAAGGTTCGGGACGACCATAATCGTGAAATGGCCATCTACGAGAAAGCCAGGACGCAGCGCCTCCTTCGACAGGCCGCGGAAAATGACAATGCTCCTCGGCGCCAACCCGTCATTCAAAAGACCCGACGCAGAGGCAAAAATAAATCAAAGAACGGAAAAAATGTTCGACAGCTGCAAAGTGGGTCCAAGAAGCCATGCGATCAAGAATCGAGCAGCCGAGATCCGTCTCTTATGAAGAAGATGGGTCGAGCATATTCTTTTCCGCAAGACAAGACAAAGAAGATATTCGACCTTGTCATAAAACATCAGATGACGACACTCCCGGAGTCCAAGCCCTCCGAGCAAGCAGACGAGATCTCTCACCCAGACTATTGCTCCTATCACCGAGCAATAGGACATCCTCTCGAAGACTGCTTCACCTTCAAGAACCGGGTCGAAGACCAGTATCAACTCGGCAGGTTCGCTCTATCCAAAAGTTGGAGGGTGATTTTTCAAAGAATTAATTACCGCAATCATTAACGGCGTCGCTTAGTAGCTAGCCGGTGAGTACGGGTCGGTCCACAGGGATGTTGTGTATTTCCTAATTGGTCTAACGAGTTAATTCCAAACGGTGTGGATGGATTATCACTAAAAACTAAACTGATTTAAACTAGGATTAGAATCTTGCTAGGGTTAGGTTTAGGTTAAGTTTGGAAATTAAAGATTTCCTCACCGCTTTCAATGCCCTAATTTAGATCCATTAGGTGTTATGGTAACAATTAATAAAGGAGATTAGTACCATCGGGAAGAAACGATATTTCTTTCTCTAGGTTCCTGTCCTTCCTTTCTTAATTCTTACCCTAACCTCCATGGAAAACATACGCAACCGGTCGTTTATACTACGGCATCACCGCTACCTTGTGGGATAGGGTGCCGTAGGGAACGGTGTGTGTATGTATGCATGGAGTCCTATTATTATGTGTGATGGGCAACAAAGGGGTGAGAGATTTCATCTCTCAAACCTTCCCTATTCCTAACCCTAACAAGTGAGGAATTACTCACTCATTAGGGAATTGATAAACATTTCTAACTATCTAACTAGGGCAGATAATAAAATTATACTAAGGCAGAATAAAAATTAACTAGGGCAATGAAATAAATTTACTTGCTTTAATGATGGCTCTCTCCAAACATTTACACAGGAATTAAATTCTGAATAGATGAAATAAAAAAAGGCATACCTCAAAAAGAGGTTTAGGATTTCTATTTATAGAACATAGAAATCCTAGGGTTACAATCGACTCATATCTGCAATTACAAGTATACTCCTAAGAAGACTAGTCAGCGTACTGACTCCACCGTTATAATTTTCCACCGACACGGGCACTATATGGCCGTGGATCCACGACTAAAAGCCAGGTTTGGCCGCGGTTCCATAGCTATGTAGGGAGCTTGCTGGCTGAATTTTCTTCTGTTGCTTCAGGTTGCTTTTAACATCTGTTTTCTTCACTTTGTTCTTCAGAATAACTTCTGTTTCTCTTCCAGATTTCCACAGTGAATAATGTAGTGGACTTTACCGTTCGCTTCGTGTCGAAGTCTTGAACCTTGCGCTGCCTATTTATTGATCTTCGTTTATTCTCCAAACTGTAGGCTTGATCAAGATTCTTCCATTTGTTGGTCGTAGTCTCACTTTTGTATCGTCTTTTCACCTTTTTTACTGTTTTTGTTCCAAGAACCTGTAACTTGCAACTATGTAGCAGACATGGGTCAAAAGCATCTGTTTATTTGTAAAATGAATAAGAATGGGGAATATAATAATGCAAAATTATGATACGAACAAATACCCCCAAACTTATCTTTTGCTCGTCCTCGAGCAAACCTAATTTTATTCTCGAAAAAGACCTAGCCTCACTTTCGCAGGGAAACGCGATTGCATTGAGCTCGTGCAACAAGCCGTTAAACCTCTAGGTGTCCCTAGTAGGAGGAGTGTTGTCTCCTGAGGGTTTTCAGTGGATACTACCCACAAAATCCTATCAATTCGGCTTATCGACCTTTATTCTCCAATTAGATTTTCTAAAAAGAAATTCTATTATCTTCGACTCATAAATTATCCACCCGTATTCTTCACGCTTCCTTATCATTTAACTTAAGATTATATATATTCTTGTGAATTTACTTAGCTTTTGGTATCTTTTAAGTTTTCCTTGTAGGGTTCTATCTCAACTTAGGAATTTTTATCATCTTTATTAAAGATATAAGTCCTATGTATCATCCCTATCTCTCATCCAAACCCCAATCACATACCCCCACGTGTGTGTATATATCACCCCTACACTTAGAAATTCAAATCAAGCTATTATACTCTTGTCCATCGTCCAAAGTACTTTTAGTTGGTGAATTTTTATATGAAATCGCTCACACATTCTTCATGCGACCGTTAATACTTCTTGAGATACCAACGACCGATTACAAAATGTGTTTGCACATTAAGACGTAATTCCTAGTCTTGTAACACCTAAGGTTTTAGCAGTGACTCCCAAACCAGTTGGTCTAAAGCACTAGGTGATGAAGCACCCTCGCTAAATATTTTTTCTATTTATGCATCTTTAAGTAATTACAAAAACCCGTGTTCATTTTTTTATCTCTTTATTCACACTTGTATTTTTATTTATTTTTCTTTATACTGAGGATTTTAGACAAGAGCATTTCAAGGTCTCTTCTACTATTCCAAGTTTCAAGGTTCGTGTTTGTGCAATTTGTACGGTATATATTTTCAGAATTTAGACTTAAACTTAGGAATTATTTTTCAGACTTATACTTTAATAAAAATATCAATACTTTTCCTTTGTTTTAACTTAGCCCAAGAAGTCAACTCTAAATTTACCTATTCCTAAATAAACTACTAAGACATATACTTTCTACCGTTAAATTTTTAAGAAAGGTTATTTTTAAGGTTTTTAATTTACTAAGTCTAAGGTCTAGTTGTTCCTAGCTAGTGAACCTATTTGTCAAACTCAAGTCAATTAAGACCAAAATTGAATGTTTTAATTTTTATAATTTTTGAAATTTTTCAATTTTTTATGGGTTTTAAAATAAGTATGCAAATGCAAAAATGTACATATGAATGCGAAGGAAGAAAGCTTACCGAGCACACCCCCAAACTTAAACTTGACAATGTCCTCACTGTCAGGCTACATCAAGAGGGTCGAAAATGTCGGCACTCCCCTGTTTATTTTTTTTTATATTTTTTTATGTTAAAAGAAAAACAAAATATATATACAAAAAGTTTCCCCCAAACTTGAGTTAAAAAATGTTACAAGTCAATGCCAAACTTTGCAAAGACCAAAAGTCAACACTAACCAGTTGAAGAATTTATCTGTGTAAAGTATCGGTTGGTGGAAGAACATGTTGTACCGAGCCAAAAAGAATTGGGGAAGAGATAAGTGGTGGTATGGAAAGTGTCTGTATGTACGTGGAAGTGAAGAGATAAGAGGTGATGATGAATCAAAACGAGAATGTGAATGATCAGAAATCAATGGAATATTGGCATTCTCATAGCTTATTAAAAGAAAAGGGGGTGGTTCAACTTCTAAAGGAAGAGGTTGATTATCCACACAATCCCCGAGATGTTTCAGTGGATCATTTATTGACTTGGCATCATCCATCATATGCATATGATATTCAATTATGAGGGAACTAATCTCCTCGATGTTCGCCATAGTCTAGCCGAAAGCTTGTCGGTTATTTTGCAAGACCATTAAAAGAGCTTTCTCTTGCTCGAGGGCTAGAGAGGCTGATATGATAATGGGAAAGGTCTCATTCTCACCTAGGTAAGCGTATTTAAGGTGAGATGGTAAGGGCTTGAGTTTAAGTTTCGGAGGCGAAACAATCAAAGGTAAAATTGGGGAATCTACCTCGAACTCAAAGGATTCCAACAATGGTTCGAAATCACTGTAAGCAACCGAATCGGATGGTTCAACTAACTCATCCAAAAATTCAAAGGACTCATACTCAGACGGTGAGTCGTCAAAATCATCCGAAAAAGTGAAACATTCGTAATCAACATCGGTTGTGCAAACTGTGTTAGATTCCAGGAGGGACGCACTAGTGGCGTCAAAACTGTTGTCATCAAACAGAAATTTTTCAAGCTCGCAGTCCTCCTGCGTGATTTCGTGAATCGAGCAAACTTCTCGTGTACTAGCTTTAGGCACGGGGGGCAGACTTCCTATCTTTTAAATATTGAACTCACTAGACATTTTCCCGAAGGATAGAGTCATGGAGCCATTGCGACAATTGATTACGGCATTGGAAGTGGCCAAAAATGGTCGACCGAGGATCACCGGAATTTGGTTCCGTGGGTTAGCAACAGGTTATGTGTCCATAACAATAAAATCAACGAGGAATATGAAGTCCCCTACTTTAATCAACACATCCCCTAACTCACCCCTAGGATGGGTGATTGATCGATCAGCCATTTGGAGAGTACAACGAGTGGGTTTCAACTCTCCAACACCTAATTGCTCGTACACGGAGTAGGGAAGCAGGTTAATACTAAACCCAAGATCTAAAAGTGCTCGATTGATGTTCTTATCCCCAATTGTTATTGAAAGTGTAGGATAGCCAAGGTCCTTTCGTTTTTGGGGTAAGGGTTGACGTTGGTTAATAGCATTGCTCACGGCACTAGCTACTAGCACTTTCTTGGGTATCTGAGACTTTCTCTTCGAGGTGCATAAGCCCTTTAAGATTTTCGCATACGAAGGGACTTGTTGGATTGCATCCAAGAGAGGTATATTTATGCTAACCTGTTTAAATAACTCCACAATCTTCTCCATTTGTGGAGTTGGTTTATTGGATCTCAACCTGTTTGGAAAAGGAACATTTTGAAAATTTGTTGAGTCCAATGTCTGTGGAGTAGAATGTGGAGTTAGAATGGATCCCAGTGTTGGTGTGTTCGTGAAGTGAGATGTGGGTCTGTTCGGATCAGAAAAAGAAGAGCCTTTTGAAGAATGGAGAATAGGCTCTAACGGAGAAGAAGAAGATGAAGAAGAAGAGAAGAACCACCGGCAGGGGTGTTCATACTATAATATTGCATTATTATATTCCCCATTCTTATTCGTTTTATAAATAAACAGGTGCTTTTGACGCATGTCTGATACATATTACAGGTTACAGGTTCTTGGATCTAAAACAGTGAAAAAGATAAAAGACGATGCAAATGTGGAACTACAACTAACAAATAGAAGGATCTTGATCAAGCCTACATAAAAGATAAAGTTCACAAAGTACAAAGCAATGCAAGGTCCAAGATCGCGAAGCCACGATTAAAGTCCACCACAATTATTCACTGGAGATCTGGAAGAAACCTAGAAGCCCAATTGAGAAAAAAAAACCAAAGAAATAAGAAGCCCAAAAAGCCCACTACCAGCACATAAATTTGCAGAATATGATCCAATCATTGGGCCGCGGAACCGCGGCCCAACCCTTGCTGTGGCCGCGGTTCCGCGGTCATATAGAGCCCAAAGATAAAATATTTTTTTACCAAAATTCCAGAGGTGGCGCGGATCTTTGACTGGGTCTTTTCTTAGAGGGCATTTTTGCAAAAGCAGATGTGCGAATCAATTGTAACCTAGGGTTTCCTATCCTCTATAAATAGGAACTCTAAATCATTGTATTAGCTTATACCTCCCTCATGCCTCTTTTTATGAATAAAATTTAGAAATCTTTTGGAGCGCATCGATGCCTCTTTTCATTTCAGAAATTCAGATCTGACAAGTCTTGTGTTGATATTTGGAGAGAGCCATCTGTAAACTAAGTAGGTAATTTTAATTCTTGCCCTAGGTAATTTTTCATTCTCCGCCCTAGATTAAATTTAATTCCTTGCCCTAGTTAGATAGTTAGATCTTTAATTCAATTGCTCTAGATTAAATTTAATTCCTTGCCCTAGTTAGATAGTTAGATCTTTAATTCAATTGCCCTAGATTAATTTAGTTTTTAGATTTAATTAATCCATTCACACCGTTTGGAATTAACTCGTAAGAGCGATTAGGAAATTCATAACATCCCTGTGGACCGACCCGTACTCACCGACTAGCTACATGCGACGCCGTTCTTGATTGCGGTTATAGATAGTTTTTGACATACGAATCAAATGGCGCCGTTGCCGGGGATGGCGTGTTATTTCCTTTTTGCGATTTCGGGTTAATCTAAAATTAGAAAAATCATAAAAACTGAAAAATATAAAAATATAAAAATATATCATCTGTTATTTTTGGAGAGGGTATCTTTGTGTGAATTTTGCAGGATTTACAAGAAACTTCGGATCTGGAAATTTCCAGAAAGCGAAACAGAAAACAAAATATCAAAACAGAAGGGGACTTCAAAATCAGAGCAGCAGAATTTTTCCAGAGTCCCGAGCCCTCCATCGCGCCGTGCTTCCGCCGCTCAAACCTACCTCAGACCGCTGAACCGCGGCCGTCTGGTCAAATCAGAAGTTCAGAAAATTTCTTGGGACCCGCGCCGACTACCTGGCCGCGGAATCGCGGTGGGACCCCCCTTTGGCCGCGGAAAGGCTGCATGTTGGTGTCTTCAACTCATCAAAATTGCTCTGTAAGCCCCTCTGTTCTTGCTCTGGAAATCTAGATATATCTTTTCTGAAAATTCCTGCAAGATTCCGTGCGCTATAAAAATCTTTTCCCTTCCAAATAACAAATCTTGTGCAGGATTTTTGCGCCTCGCTTAAAATAGAAATTGATTGCAAGTAATATTTTTCTGTTTTGCATATTTTCTATCGAAAATCTTTTTGCAAAATTTCTAAATAAAGAGCAAGCGGAAAAAGGAAAATATTTTTTTAACAACTTGCAAATATTTGCCGCAAATAAATCCTTGCACCACCCAACCTTCTTTCTTTTCCCCTTTCTTCTAACATGGGTACCCCAAATCATAAATCACTTTCCGAACTTTGGTATCCTGAACCTAACTTTGCGTCGTACGTCAATTGTTTCGGTCGATTTAAGGAAAATCCTTCCATGCCCAAAATTTCTTTGAAAGATCAAATAGAAACGTCTAGGAGAATCAGTTCGACTTTGCAAACCACTTTGTGTCAACCAATTCAATCTTGACCACCTTCATATGTTGATATCACTTTTTCAAGTCCTGCTGTAACTTCTAAACCGATGTCCATTGCTGAGCATATTGCTCAATCTCGTAGCCGATCTTTCACCCCTCTCCACACATCTAGTTTTAGAGATCCACAAGACTATTCACCGTTTTGTACAAACGTTGATCCTACTCCTGTCCAACCATCCACTTCCTACCAGTCCTACCCGACCTTCCCACCTTCACTAGACACTATTTCTACACAGCCTTTTGGGAGTTTCACGTATCCAAATAATTCTGAATCTTTTACTGAAACCTCTTCACAACCCATGTCTAGTTTGGAACAGTCGTTGGAGGCTTATATCTTAGCAACAAACAAACTGATTAAGAATGTGGATGCGTCCGTAGCCGCCCTTATACAACCTAGTGAACCGGTAGCTAGTCAACTAGCTTCAAATTTTTCAATGTATGAGGAGGCGGTTGGACAGAGTGAGAATTTGAGAGGAGCGAGTGAGTTCTACACATTTCCAAATCAAATCTACCCTTATCCAATTGAAACCCACAACTCCGGTTTTCCATCGATTGCCCTAAATGATTCACAAGTTGTAAATAAAAACGAGTTGCGTGATTTTATAGTGCTTGATTTGCCAGATTGTGAAGAACCCCTTTCGAGTGAAACCACACTTAACCCTTTCGATTTTTACACCTCCAATCTAGAACCTGAATTGATAAATATCCATACTTTTGATGAGGCGTCAGAAAAAATTGATTTTCACTTGATTGAGGATTTAGACGCCGGGAATATTTCGGATGATGAACCTGTCGATTTGAGTGAAATTTTATGTCCAAATCATCATCCCGAGTCATTAAATGTTTCTCCCGAACTTCATATGCATCTTGATTTTGATGATAATGGCATGGATGAGTTAAATATTGAGGAGGATTATGAGGATAGTATTGAGGAGAGTATTGAAGATAATATTGAGGTTGAACCATTTTTGTTTGATGTGTCGGATTTTCCAATTCATCCTCCTGAACCTTTAACTGTTATATCACCCTCCCTCCTTTCCATCGCTCCGACCACACACAAAATCACGCTTAAAGACTGTGAGCTTGAAAAATTTTCCTTTGAATCTGACACAGTTCTCACAGCCGATAACACTTACGAGTATTTCACTTTTTCGGACGATATTGAAGACTCACCGCCCGAGTTTGAGTCCTTTGAAATTTCAGATGAATTAGTTGAACCATCAGACTCGGTTGCTTACAGTCGTTTCGAACCATTGTTGCAATCTTTCAAGTTCAAAACAGTTTACTACAGTGAGAATGAGACTATCCCTAATTCACTCCCTTTCGTCCTTTCTATCGTTCCGACCGTACAAGAGACTGTTACGCTTTCATCTCCAATACCAAGTTCGGCGTACCCATGCTTTCTTGCGAATCTTGAGGGATTTGACCCCATTTCTCGACGGGTTGATAGGTTAGCACAATCGCTTTTAACACATCGGTCATCACAAATTGTGCTAATTTATTCACTCGATTTACACTCTCAAGATCGTACTACACTTCTTTCTCTTTTCCGCCATTCTTCTCCTCCACCGAGACCGTATACCGTTTCTATCTCCATACGGTCTCGTGTGCTTCTCATCTCTTTTCTTTCCACTCCATTCTTTCACCAACTCGACCATTACCACGATAAGATTTTTGAATGGTTGGTGCTAACCTTTGGCTTGTGTAAGGCCAAGCTTAAGTTTGGGGGGAACCTTGTTGTATATATATTTTGTTTTTCTTTTAACAATAAAAAACAAAAAAAATTTGTAAATAAATAAACAGGGGAGTGCCGACATTTTGATCCTCTTGGTGTAGCATGACAGTGAGGACACTGTCAAGTTTAAGTTTGGGGGTATGCTCGGTATGTCTTCTTCCTTCGCATTCATATGTATATTTTTGCATGTGCATATTTATTTGAAAACCCATAAAAATTGAAAAAATTTGAAAAATTATAAAAATTAATGTATTCAATTTTGGCCGTATTGATTTGAGTTTGACAAATAGGTTAAGTAGCTAGGAACAACTAGATCTTAGACATAGTGAGTTAAAAAAACCCTACGAATAACCTTCCTTAAAGTTTAGCGGTAAAAAGTATATGTCTTTGTAGTTTATTTAGAAATAGGCAAATTTTGGGTTCACTTCTTGGTCTAAGTTGAAACAAAGGAAAAGTATTGATGTTCTTATTAGAGTATAAGTTTGAAAAATAGTTCCTAGCTTAAGTCTAGATTCTGAAAATGTATACCCTACAAATTGCACAATCACGCACCTTGAAACTTGGAATAGTAGAAGAGTCCTTGAAATGCTCTTGTCTAAAGTCCTTAGTACAATGAAAATAAAAGAAGAAAAAAGTGAATAAAGAAAAAAAAATGAACACTGGTTTTTGTGATTACTTAAGGCTGCAAAAATAGAAAAATATTTAGCGAGGGTGCTTCATCACCTAGTGCCTTAGACCAACTGGTTTGGGAGTCACTGCTAAAGCCTTGGGTGTTGCAAAACTAGGAATTACGCTTTAAAGTGCAAACGCATTTTGTAATCGGTCGTTGGTATCTCAAGAAGTATTAACGGTCGCATGAAAGATGTGTAAGCAAAATTCAATTAAAATTCACGAATTAATAAGTGCTTTGGACAACGGACAAGAGTATGATTGCTTGATTTGAATTTCCAAGTGTAGGGGTGATATATACATACACGTAGGGGTATGTGATTGGGATTTAGATGAGAGATAGAGGTGAAGAATAAAACTTGTATCTTTAATAGAGTTGATAAAAATTCTTAAGTGGAGATGGAACCCTAGAAGGAAAACTTAAGAGATGCCGAAAGCTAAATAGGTCTGCTGAACATATATAATCTTAAGTTAAATAATGAGGAAGCGTGAAGAATATGGGTGGATAATTTACGAGTCGACGATAATAGAATTCCTTGTTAGAAAACCTAATTGGAGAACAAAAGTCAATGGGCCGAGTTGATAGGATTTTGTGGGTAATATCCGCTGAAAACCCTCAGGAGACAACACTCCTCCTACTAGGGACACCTAGAGGTTTAACGGCTTGTTGCACGTGTTCAGTGTAATCGCGTTTCCCTGCGAAAGTGCGGTTAGGTCTTTGTAGAGAATAAAAAATAAGTTTGCTCGAGGACGAGCAAAAGATAAGTTTGGGGGTATTTGTTCATACCATAATATTGCATTATTATATTCCCCATTCTTATTCGTTTTATAAATAAACAGATGCTTTTGACGCATGTCTGCTACATATTACAGGTTACAGGTTCTTGGATCTAAAACAGTGAAAAAGATAAAAGACGATGCAAATGTGGAACTACAACTAACAAATAGAAGAATCTTGATCAAGCCTACATAAAAGATAAAGTTCACAAAGTACAAGGCAATGCAAGGTCCAAGATCGTGAAGCCACGGTTAAAGTCCACCACAATTATTCACTGGAGATCTGGAAGAAACCTAGAAGCCCAATTAAGAAAAAAAACCAAAGAAATAAGAAGCCCAAAAAGCACACCACCAGCACATAAATTTGCAGAATATGATCCAATCATTGGGCCGCGGAACCGCGGCCCAACCCTTGCTGTGGCCGCGGTTCCGCGGTCATATAGAGCCCAAAGATAAAATATTTTTTTACCAAAATTCCAGAGGCGGCGCGGATCTTTGACTAGGTCTTTTCTTAGAGGACATTTTTGTAAAAGCAGATGTACGAATCAATTGTAACCTAGGGTTTCCTATCCTCTATAAATAGGAACTCTAAATCATTGTATTAGCTTATGCCTCCCTCATGCCTCTTTTTATGAATAAAATTTAGAAATCTTTGGAGAGCATCGATGTCTCTTTTCATTTCAGAAATTCAGATCTGACAAGTCTTGTGTTGATGTTTGGAGAGAGCCATCTGTAAACTAAGTAGGTAATTTTAATTCTTGCCCTAGGTAATTTTTAATTCTCTGCTCTAGATTAAATTTAATTCCTTGCCCTAGTTAGATAGTTAGATCTTTAATTCATTGCTCTAGATTAAATTTAATTCGTTGCCCTAGTTAGATAGTTAGATCTTTAATTCAATTGCCCTAGATTAATTTAGTTTTTAGATTTAATTAATCCATTCACACCGTTTGGAATTAACTCGTAAGAGCGATTAGGAAATTCACAACATCCCTGTGGACCGACCCGTACTCACCGGCTAGCTACATGCGACGCCATTCTTGATTGCGGCTATAGATAGTTTTTGAGATCAATCAGGTGTCATTACTATTACCCACATTATTATGCAACACTCTTCCAGATCTCAACGTGGTCACAGTATTTACATTATAATTTTGTTGTTCATATGCAACATGTGCGTTGTGTGTGTGACCGGGATTTGGCAATGGTTGAGATGGAAGCTTTCCTTTTTCTCGCTCGCTCAACGCAGCAGTTAGTTGTGCTATTTGGGCTTCGATTGATTTGATACTTTGATCATGTGAAGTATTGTTGTGCACCAAAGACTGAATGGAAGTCTCCAACCTTGCTACGGATTATGTAGATTGTTTGAGAAACGCATCTAGACTTCTTTCTAGCGAGGTAACCTTATCATCATTTGGTTGAACAAAATTGTTTTGAGGGTAAAAGTTGTTGGGCACAAAACTGTTCATTTGATTTGGGTAAGGTTGTGGTTGGAAAGGTTGCTGGTATTGAGTTTGTTGGGGTGCTTGTTGTTGTGGAGGAGGAGGCCTTTGAAAGTTGTTGTTTCCTTGGAATTGTTGATTTTGATTCCAAGCAAAATTTTGGTGACTCCTCCAACCCGAATTATAAGTCGAAGAGTATAGATCATTTCTTTGTCGTTGCTGAAAGGCAGTATTGACTTGATCTTGTCCTTGAACAGGTGGATTGTAAGGACACTCTTCGGTAAGATGTGATGGATCCGAACAACAAGCACAAACAGTTCGTGGGGGTAAAGCAGGGGCAGGAGAAGACGATGAGATTTTGGTCTCAATTGCTTCTAGATTTTTCGTAAGTGCGGCTATTTCGGCCTTCATTGCAATCGACATATCTAATTGATGTATGCATGCCCTAGACTGACCAACAGAAGAAGATGAGGTGGTCTTAGTGCTTTCCCACTGAAGTGTTTGTTCAGCAAGATCCTCGAGAAACTGCCAAGCTTCCTCACTAGATTTGGTTAGAAAGTGACCTTGACAAATGGTTTCCAGCAACTGCTTCGTTGCTAGTTTCAATCCCTCGTATAAAGTTTGGCAAAGTTGCTAATTTTCGATACCATGGTGAGGGCATTGAACAAGTAGGTCTTTGAATCTTTCAAAACACTTCCAAAAGGGTTCGGAAGGAAGCTGGGAAAATTGAATAATCTCATTGTGAATTATCGCGGTCTTGTGATGTGGATAAAAGTTTTTAAGAAAAGTTTTAACAAACTCTTCCCAATTATTAATTGAATGTGATGCTGTGTTGTATAACCATTTCTCGGCTAAGTCACATAAGGTGAAAGGAATGACCCTTAGCCTTATAGCATCATCTGAAAGTTGGGTTGTTTTCATCATTGCACAAACGTTTTGGAATTTGTTTATGAAGATATAGGCATCTTCAGATTCCAGTCCATGAAATTTTGGCAACATGTTGATGAAGTGGGGTTTGAACTCAAAATTTTCCCCATTTGCCGGTGGGAGTGAAAGACAAGTAGGTAAGGCGGTGCGGATCGGGTAGAAAAGATCCTGGAGCGCGATTCGTTGGGGCGCTTCAACAGGCGGGTGTTGCGGGTTATTCGCACCTAGCGGAGGTGGAATCAGTCCCGTGGGTAAGGTGTTGTTAGGATTAAATCCCGACATCTCCTTAGAAAACGAAGAATGTGAAGGTGAAGGTAAGGAAGTGGAAGGAATTACGACTTCAGAGTCGAAAGTTTCGTCGGTCGGTACTAACGAGACACGGACTAATCGGGCACTAGTGTCCCTAGACCAACCGGACATACACTACAGAGCTAGTGTAGTCAAAAAGTGAAAAACAGAATGTGGAGGTAAGAAAACGTTAATGAGAAGAAAGTGGGTGTAAGTGGGGTGCACGGATTTCTTAGCGACAAGTTGCAAGTTTTTTTGTAAAATTTTTTTTCTTTTTTTTTGTTCTTTTTATGTAGAGCTTTTTGCAAAAAAGATTTTCGATAAAAGGCTTAGACACACGTTCAATCAACCACAAATGCACAATCAGACCTAGATCTAGGGTCACCTAGGTCAGCTAGACAGCTCCTAACTGTTCCAAAGGGCAAGAAGTAGGACCTCAAACCGCCTCTTCACCGCCAATTGTGGCCAGGTAAGTGCCAGGTAAGTGGGAGGTTCTCCACTACGTAAGTAGTGGGCCTAATTAAGTAACCACTCGCCTTAGACACACTTGCCTAGACACCACAAAGTCAGGTTAGGATCAACGGTCGATGCCTACAACTATTCCTCTGTCCTATTGAGCGCGAAGTCTTTAGGGCTGAGTCTAATCTTTTTTTAATTTAACTTGATGCTCAATGCAATATGCCTTATGTGATTTCTGGGGTCCTGGGAAGGGTAATGAAATCCCCACGCAATCTGGATTGGTGTTCAAGCCCCTTAAAGTCAATTAAAATATGCAAAGCAGTAAACACAATCACTTGCAAACAATTTTTTTTAGCGCGGCGTAAAGAATCCTGCACAAGATCAATTATTGGAGAAGGGGAGAAATTTTTGGTGCAAATAATCCTGCAGGAAATTTTTACAAAGGAGATATCAGGGGGTTCAGAGAAGAAAAGGGAAAACTTACAGTGATTTTTTCACCCGCTGACGTCACTAAGACGCCGCGGTTCCGCGGTCACAAGGTGCTTTCGGCGGCGGTTCCGCGGTGGGATCGTTGAATCGAGCCTCCCAACTTCTTCTGTTTTCTGTTACGATCTTCTTCTGGTTTTTCAGATTTGCTGTTTTCTGTTTTTCTCTCTGGATTTTTCCAGATTTGAATTTGTTCTTCGATCCTGCACAATTCAAACGAAAATACCCTTAACAAAATAACAAGATGATAATTTTTTTTTATATTCTTTTATTTTTCAGTTTTTATGATTTTTCAATTTTATATTAACCCGAAATTGCAAAAAGAAAATAACACGCCATCCCCGGCAACGGCGCCATTTGATTTTTCAAAGAATTAATTACCGCAATCAAGAACAACGTCGCTTGGTAGCTAGCCGGTGAGTACGGGTCGGTCCACAGGGATGTTGTGTATTTCCTAATTGGTCTAACGAGTTAATTCCAAACGGTGTGGATGGATTATCACTAAAAACTAAACTGATTTAAACTAGGATTAGAATCTTGCTAGGGTTAGGTTTAGGTTAAGTTTGGAAATTAAAGATTTCCTCACCGCTTTCAATGCCCTAATTTAGATCCATTAGGTGTTATGGTAACAATTAATAAAGGAGATTAGTACCATCGGGAAGAAACGATGTTTCTTCCTCTAGGTTCCTGTCCTTCCTTTCTTAATTCTTACCCTAACCTCCATAGAAAACATACGCAACCGGTCGTTTATACTACGATATCACCGCTACCTCGTGGGATAGGGTGCCGTAGAGAACGGTGTGTATATATGCATGGAGTCCTATTATTATGTGTGATGGGCAACAAAGGGGTGAGAGATTTTCATCTCTCAAACCTTCCCTATTCCTAACCCTAACAAGTGAGGAATTACTCACTCATTAGGGAATTGATAAACATTTCTAACTATCTAACTAGGGCAGATAATAAAATTATTCTAAGGCAGAATAAAAATTAACTAGGGCAATGAAATAAATTTACTTACTTTATTGATGGCTCTCTCCAAACATTTACACAGGAATTAAATTATGAATAGATGAAATAAAAAGAGGCATCCCTCAAAAAGAGGTTTAGGATTTCTATTTATAGAACATAGAAACCCTAGGGTTACAATCGACTCACATCTGCAATTACAAGTATACCCCTAAGAAGACTAATCAGCGCACCGACTCCACCGTTACAATTTTCCACCGACACAGGCACTATATGGCCGCGGATCCGCGGCCAAAAGCTAGGTTTGGCCACGATTCCGCGGCCATGTAGGGAGCTTGCTGGCTGAATTTTCTTCTGTTGCCTCAGGTTGCTTTTAACATCTGTTTTCTTCACTTTGTTCTTCAGAATATCTTCTGTTTCTCTTCCAGATTTCCACAGTGAATAATGTAGTGGACTTTATCGTTCGCTTCGTGTCGAAGTCTTGAACCTTGCGCTGCCTTTTTATTGATCTTCGTTTATTCTCCAAACTGTAGGCTTGATCAAGATTCTTCCATTTGTTGGTCGTAGTCTCACTTTTGTATCGTCTTTTCACCTTTTTCACTGTTTTTGTTCCGAGAACCTGTAACCTTCAACTATGTAGCAGACATGGGTCAAAAGCACCTGTTTATTTTTAAAATGAATAAGAATGGGGAATATAATAATGCAAAATTATGATATGAACAGAGGGTAAGCCCGCCACAAAAGCATGAACCGAAAGTGACATGTATAGCGAGAGTAGAACCAGATCAACATCGGTCTTGGAAATGATCTCGTATCTGTCACGCGATAACGCTGTCAGAAGAGGAAACCGAGAATATGGATGACCTCCCCTAGTGCTTCGAAAACAATGATGATGGGGTGATCTCAGAGTTTCCAACGGCGCCAAAAGAGCTGGAAGATGGAATACATACTACTGCAGATAACCTCAAGAAAATTGACTTAGGGACGGCAAGTGACCCACGGCCGACAATCGTCAGTGAGCTGTTGTCTGAAGAAAAAGTGGCTACACTCAAAGACGTACTCATGCAATATAAAGACTGTTTTGCGTGGAACTATTCCGAGATGCCGGGACTAGATCCAGAGATTGCTGTGCACAAATTGGCAATTTCTCCAAACATCAAGCCAGTCAAACAAGCGCCAAGAAGAATGCGGCTTGATCTTGAGATGAGTATCAACACCGAGGTCAAAAAACTAATCGACTCCGGTTTCATCCAAGAGGTTCAGTATCCTGATTGGATTGCCAACATCGTACCAGTGATGAAGAAATGGGACGGTGCGCATATACGTAGATTTTCGGGATCTCAACAGAGCTTGCCCGAAGGACGACTTTCCAGTACCGGTCATTGAGCTGATGATAGATAACACGTCCACTCACGAAGTTTTCTCCTTCATGGACGGCTCGTCAGGATACAATCAGATAAAGATGCATCCCAAAGACCAGAAGCATACCGCTTTCCAGACTCTTTTGGGCATATTCTGCTACAAGGTGATGCCCTTCGGTCTAAAGAATGCCGGTGCAACCTATCAGAGGGCCATGACGAAGATTTTCGATGACCCCATACATGAAATCGTCGAATGCTATATCGATGACCTTGTAGTTAAAAGCAAATCATACGAGGAACATTTAGAGCATCTGAAGACCGTGTTTCAACGCCTTCAGAAATATAACTTGAAGATGAACCATCTCAAATGTGCATTCGGAGTTTCCTCAGGCAAGTTTCTAGGATTCATCGTCCGACACCGAGGCATCGAGATAGACCCATCGAAGATCAAGGCGATCATGGAAATGCCTCCGCCAAGGACTCTCAAGCACCTGCGGTCTCTCCAAGGAAAGCTCGCGTATATCAGGCGGTTCTTAGCTAACCTCTCCGGAAAATGCCGCCCTACAGTCACTTGATGAAGAAGGGAACCCCGTTCGTTTGGGATCGCAAATGCCAAGGCGCACTAGACGAAATCAAGCAATACCTACAGAATCCTCCAGTGCTAACCGCTCCAGTCAAGGGAAACCCCCTCATTCTATATACAACTGCCCTCGAAGGTTCTTTAGGCGCGCTGTGGGCGCAAGAAAATGACCAAGGGAAAGAGAGAGCCCTCTACTATTTGAGTCAAGTTCTTCTGGGGGCAGAAAACAATTACTCCCCCATTGAAAAACACTGCCTGGCGTTGATCTTCGCGATAACGAAGCTCAGACACTATGCGTTGGCACACGAGGTCCATCTCATATCAAAAGTGGATCCCCTCAAATATTTAATGTCAAAGGCCATATTAACAAGACGACTCGCTAAATGGGCCCTACTCTTGATGGAGTTCTCGATAACTTACCGTCCTCTCAAGGCAGTGAAAGGCCAGGCCATCGCCGACTTCCTTGCTGAGCATCCGATACCTGCCGATTCTCCTTTGAACTGTGAATTGCCAGACGAACACGCGTTTGACACAATCGACGGGGAGAGAAGAGAAAATGATACCCGATGGGAACTCTATTTCGATGGAGCATCTTCCCTGAAGAAGCGCAAACAAAGCACCCCCATAATCAAATCAGGGGTGGTCCTCATCTTCGTGACTCCACAAGGAGGGATAATGTGTTTTGCCTTCTCGTTAATAGAACCGAAGACAAACAATGAAGCCGAATACGAAGCTTTAATAGCAGGTCTTGAGATCGCCGTCGACATGGGAATTGAGAACCTCCTCATATACGGAGACTCCCAACTGGTCGTTAGTCAAGTAAACGGCGACTATCAAACGTGCAAGGCTGAGTTGGTAAAGTACGACGAGAGAGTGCAGCAACTGCTGACTCAAATTCCTTCCTACATCTTGGAAAGCATACCGCGTGCGGAGAATAGCAAGACGGATGCATTAGCCAAGCTCGCTAAAGAACTGGCCGATGAGAACCTCGATGACCTGAGGATCGTTGTGCAAAGCCGTCGGGTACTTGCCCCGGTAGAAATATCTCCAGAGTCATCCGAAGAAAAGGGAGCTACCGAGCAAACGGCCCTACAAATAAAAGACCAGGAAAAGGCTAAGGATTGGAGAGAAGTCTTTATAGACTACTTCAAATCCCGTCGAACGCCTGAAGATACGTCCTCAAGACATCAGCTCATGAAACGAGCTCTGTCATTTGCCTTCGTCAATGATACTCTGTATAAGAGATCACTTGATTCTCTATGGCTAAGATGCCTGGAACCTAAATAGGCAAAGAGAGTCGTCCAAGAAAGTCACGATGGATTCTGCGGTTCTCACCAAGCCGGGCCGAAGATGAAGCTGAAGATCAAAAGGATGGGTTATTATTGGCCCACAATGATCTAGGACTGTCTCGAATATGCGAAACAGTGCCACTCGTGTCAGATTCATGGGGACTTTATCCATCAGCATCCAAATCCGCTACATCCAACGGTGGCTAGCTGGACGTTCGAAATATGGGGAACCGACATAATCGGGCCTATCGAACCAGCATCATCTAAAGGACATTGATTCATTTTGGCGAAAACTGAGTACTTCTCCAAATGGGCAGAAGCAGTACCGCTGAAGGAAGTGAAGACGGAGAATATCCTCCATTTCTTCAAGACACACGTTATTTATCGGTTCGGCACTCCACGACGGATTATCTCCGATAACGGGCCAGCCTATAGAAGCCACAAGATCAGCCGCTTCGCACAACAGCATAACATAGACTAGAGATATTCTTCGGTCTATAATCCCCGAGCTAACGGTCTAGCTGAGGCTTTCAACAAAACCTTGACGAAGATTGTGAAAAAGACGGTGTCTCGAAATAAAAAGGACTGGCACGAGAGACTGCATGAGGCTCTTTGGGCGTATCGAACTACGTTCAAAACGGCCACAAACATAACGCCGTATGCATTGGTATTCGGCACAGAAGCAGTACTCTCTCTCGAGATAGAGTTGCCCTCTCTACGAGTGGCAGTTCACTACGAGCTAACAGACGAAGAAAATGCTCACCTTCGGCTTGAAGAGCTTGATGCCCTCGACGAAACCCGTCTCATGGCGCAACAAAACCTGGAGGCTTATAAAGCGAAGATGACGCGCTCATATGAAAGATTGACTAGGCCGAGAACATTCTGCCAAGACGAACTCGTGCTAGTGGTCAAAAGACCTATGATCCCCAATCGTGCCAAGCGGGAGAAATTCAAGCCGAACTATGAAGGCCCGTATATCATGTTGGATATAGTGCCCTCAAAGTCAATTATTGGATCGCAGGTACGTGATTGCCATGATTGAAGAGGACCTATACCGGTAGGACAGTCTTACTCGAGATGATAGTATGCTATCTGGTTTACCTTTATCAGTCGTGTAAAGGTTCAGATGACTGATCACTGTTACACGTTGATTGAGCCCTTAGGATCTTGCTTGACTACCAACAGTATGATGGCGATCATATACGTGAGAGTTGGGTAGTCTATAAGCACATCCTTAAAAGTGGTCCCTAGTCATGGGAGTACCGAGACAGGGCATCGATACTCCGGAGTAGACTAGTGTATACAGTCGAGACCCTGACGAGAGGAGGTGGCCAGTCTTACAAGCCACTGGTGTCAGTTGGATCACCTAAGATGTATATAGGTACTCATTGGGTTATGAGTACACCGGACAGGACTCGCCGGGAACCTGCTAGTTGGTATTATACCTATCGTCAGATAGCAGTTCCCTGGTGACATGTGTACAGGTTAGTTCATCGACCTGAGGTCGTCATTTGTCTCGTGTGAGTTCCCACTGTGCTTTGATTTCTACCCTACCACGGCTCAAAGGAGTCGTGCAAACAGATATTTTTTGGGTACAGTCCCGAACCACATGGAGGCAGGTGAGCGGATCGGCAGGGGATTCGTCTCTCCCGGTATTAGGGGTGAGATCGTGCTGTGTCTAGGAAAGCCATTACACCAAGTCCTTGGCCAAGACAGGTGAGAATTACTGGTAAGTATTCCAGTAGTTTCTCAGGGTGTTCAGGGCTTGTCTCCGACACGACTTATACCGCTTTTGGGGGTCTGACGTTACCAGCCCCCTAGGCCCGATATGCGATACTCATAGACGAACGGACCGGGCTGTATGTATATTGTCACTGTTAGGCTCAGTAGGGTTTCAGGATTAGTTCGTTCATCGGCTACCCTTGAGGTCAGTACATGGGCAGCCGTTACGCACAGCTAGTGCCGCTGACGGCTTGTGGTTAAACCTACTGCCAGGGTACTGATTAGTCATTAGAGTCCCCCACAGATAGTTTCCAAAGTTCGGGCGAAACGTTGTAGAGGCCGTATGGTTTTATGGCAGGGTTCGGAAAATGCACGTGCGTTTACGCACGTGTCATATTTCGGGCAGATAATACTGGTGGGCTTTGGTTTAAGCCGGATCCATGTATTATACTTTGTAGATATAATATCTTTGTCTCAGTTGCATTTGTATTCGGTCGTAATACAAATGCGGGTATGTTTATACTGTTACGGGATTATCCTGAAATTCGTTTCGGGATCGCTTTTGGAAGTTGCCAGTTTTCTATCACCCGTCTTAAACATTCGGTTTAATGCGGATTTATCTTTTTCATTTAGGTGAGTCATGAGTGTGGAAGATTCTAGAATGGTGACTAGATTTAGTGTGTCACCATTTTGCATTAAATGGTTGATGACTAGGATTAGTGATTCATTATTTGTATTAAATGTTTTTGCAAGGTGGAATTTGCATTAATGTGGTTTTGTTTGCATGAAGGATATTTGTTATTGATCTTTTCCTTATGGTTACCCCCTTGCTCCTACACTCACCTCTCCTCTTGATATTGTGGCCGGCCCTTGATTGGGATGCTAGAGATTGATTTTTTCCTCTCTCTCACTTGGTAGAAAAAAGATTAATTTGGTTCATGGAAATTTGATAGCTCTTTTCTCATTACTCCAAAAGGCAAGTTCATTAACCGTTCATCCATGGTTTTGAATGAAGCGAGACAAAGTGTTCTACTCATTCTCTACATCAATCTTGGATATGTCGGCTAGCAAACTTCATGTCCGAGTTGCCTCGGTTCAGAGGCGGGAGCCCGTTTAAAGATCCGTAGATGTGGTGCCACCTCGACGAGGAGCCAGGAGATCGGAGCAGCCGCAATGGAGCGTGGGATGATGGTTAAAGAACGAAGGACTCGGATCGTTCGGTATAGCCTTTCTACCCACTTTGTAGTTTGTTAGTATAGCGTTAATGGCAGATCCGGGTTATAGTATGCGATAGCGCCAGTTATAAAAGTTTTTGTTCCGCATTTGGCGTCAGATTGACGGCCGGGGCGCTACCGTAGACTTACATGGTATTAGAGCCACGCTATTAAGCTTTACTAACTTGTTCTAACGCGTTTAAAATATCGATCGAACGAAATTTCCGAAATCGCAATTTTCATGTTAAAGTTTCTGTCGAATTTTTAAACAGGTCTAAAAATCATTTTGAGCATCTCAGAAAATCGTGCAGGCTTTTTTAAGAATACAGGAGAAATTTGATCCCCTGATTCGACCGTACGGCCGCGGAACCGCTGCTCAAGCCAAGCTTTGGCCGCGGATCCGCGGCCGTCTTGGTGCTTCAGTGGGCCAAATTTTCTTCTGGGGCTTCTTCATGTAAAATTGTGGCTTCTGGAATATTTCTTTTGGGCCCAGATTTTGTTACTGTACAGCAGATGTACGTGGGGCCCACTTCGGGAAGTTTTGTCGATCGAAATTTTAAACTTGTTAGCTTGCAGTACTTACATTATATCTCCGACCGTGAATGTCATTCGAGCGGAAAATTGCATCTAATTGCTATAGTTCTTTTAGACGGGTTTGCGAACGTGACATTCGCGTTGATGTTCTGTGTTGTGCTGTGATATTGCGGATTTGTCGTGGTGGATAGCAGTGTGCAATGGTAGTGCAATTTGGATTTATTTATACATTTGATATTGCGGGGCGAGCGTCCAACATGTGGACTGTCGTCACTGCCTGTTTGTATAATATTCTTTTGGGGCACGACCGGGCTGAGGTCGATGTACCCGTTGTACATATTTTTCATTTCTGTACTACGTTTTACCCCGCGATGGGGTGCACGGATAGCCGGGTTCTGGAGGACAAGGGGTCCGTATCTCATGGTTTTGAGAGGCAGAGGGGCCTCACTCTAGTATTGGCAGACTATTCGCCGCACTCGTAGGGGGTACAGGTTGACCCAAGGAGGGGTGCTCAAGTTACCGGATTCCGTGAAGTGCGGGGTGGTCCACTCACTTTGCTGTAGGGGGCTACCTCACTTCAGGTTTTGGCGGGTAACTTGCAGCACCCGTAGGGGTCTAGGTTTCATTGCACAGGCTATCCACACGACCAGGGGAACGTCGGGTTTCAGCAGCGGCTCTGTGAAACCCGGGGATCCCAGATTATCTGTATTGTTCTGTGATGCTTATTACTTTTCTGTAATGTTGCATATTATCACGCCTGGAGCGATTATTGTATATTGGTATATATACTAGTAGATGTTGTATATGTTTTGCACCCGCGCTAGTCCAGTCCTCGCTCTGTCGTTAGTTAAGTAACCTAACGGGTGATGACGGGACCCAGTGACGAATGCGGATGGCATATACGTACATTTTATTTTCGTTCTTTTCTGGTATGATTAATTGATGGGACTGCGTTGATTCTGATCAATGCAAAGGAAAACAAACCTGTTTGGATGTTGTTGGAACAGTTTTAAAAAGTGCTATTACAAAGACGTTTTCTTTTGTTTTGCATAGTGGTATTCAGTTGGAATATCCTGCACCTCATACGACGAGGTAAGGGCCGAGATCCCTTCACCGGGAGTGACCCCTTGGGCAGAAGTTTGCATCAGGGTAATAACTTCACTATAGTCGATTACATATTGCTTTGCATCGCGGTATTCAGTTGGAATATCCTGCACCTCATTCCACGAGGAAAGAGCCGAGATCCCTTCACTGGGAGTGACCTCTTTAGCAAAGGTTTTCGCCACTATATTTTTATAAAAAGCTATCAGGTTCCTTCAACGAGATCAAGTTCATTACGTTAAACGTTTTTCGCCAAAAACCAGCCGTAGCCCTCCGTCATTTCTTATGGATGGTCAGTAGTATTCAAGCTATGTTTGTTGGCCTTCGTCAAGGCAAAGTGTTTGGTAGCTGCTGGGGTATTCATTTGTTGCATAGATAGATGAGTTGGTTTGGGACAGTCGTATTACCTTGTTAGCCTTCGTCAAGGGTATGTACGGGTGGGTTCAAATTGACAAGATAATGACGGGCAGAACTTGACATGTGACTTATGATTTGTTGGCCTTCGTTAAGGTCATAAAAACATGGGGTAAAAATCATATCGGAAGTTTCTAAAGAAACTGAAACTTGCCGGGCATGCGCATACCTTCTGGAGTGTGATAACATAAGTGGATTCCGTCACGTTATCATGCGATGAGAGTTGGATCCCGATTCCCACTGATGAGTTGGTTTACTCTTCGGGTGATCCCGATTGATTCTTCTTTCAGGTTTGGAGGAGAATTTGACAGTACAGTGGGAGGTTTCCTGATTAGATAAAGTGATAACCATTCTGATCTAGGTTAGAGTGCACGCAGAATGTTTCTTTTCTCTTTATCTTTAGCAGCGACCTTTGACCGACCCTAGACTATGATTCAGTGACCAAGTTGACCGAACCTTCTTAAAATACTGGCCTTTGGATTGTCTATGTTGCACAAGTTATTGCCACTCCTTCTTTTACCCTTTGCATTTATCAGAACACCCCGTATTACTATGGACATCCACTTCTATTGGATAGATCCATCGTATGGTTATATACGAACTCGAAGGGACTTCTTCGAGGATGGATCCAGGTTCAGGAGAAATAAATTTGGTTTATTCAGTTGTCTTTTATTATCACCTTCTCTCAGGTTGCGAGGGCTCCTTGATTTAGGAGAGTACACCTATTACGCTTATTGGATAGTCTTCTTCCAAACCATAGGCAGGTGCCGAAAGGTAGGGAATGAAGAAAACCAATTAGCCTAAATAGGGTGTACAGAAGGTAATATGTAAAGACAAAATAAAGGGATTAGAAAGAGGGCAAAGTAAATTGCGATTGCTATCATTCACGACCAAACCGCATAGTTCATCGCCACTCCTATTTCACCTTTGCTTTTTTCCCCAGTTCGGGAGAAATAGAATAAGGTATTATTCAGTTGTCTTTTATCATCACCTTCTCTCAGGTTGCGAGTACTCCTTGGTTTAGTAGGGTACACCTATTACGCTTATTGGATAAGTCTTCTTCCAAACCATAGGTTGGTGCCGAACGGTAGGGAAGGAAAAAAACCACTTACCCTAAAGGGGTGTACAGAAGGAAATGACTAAAGACAAATAAAGGGATTTGGAGAGATGGCAAAGAAATATACGGTTACAGTCATGAATTGGATTATGGAAGAGGCATTACTAGGAATACCAGGATACCCCTACGAAACATTTTCATGTTTCAATTACACTGTGCATTGTTAAAGGAAAACTGATTTCCCGATTAGATACTTACTCCAGGGTATGTATTTACCAAGTATGATTCTCACATCTGTATGTTTTTACAGATGATGAGTGGGAGTAAGTTATTGGGAATATGGTGATCATCCTCATTATATCGGAATTCGTTGTAATTGGTGATATTTGAGGAAATCGCCTGGGTTATTGCCGGCAGGCATGTATTTGGTTTTGAGTATCCGTTGTTGTGCACCAATTTCAAAATGATATATCTATGCGTTTATTTTTATAAAGAGAGATATAACTTTTTGAAATTATGTCCGTGACATTTACCTATATCAGTTGGCGATTGGGTAAGGAGCATTGAACAACGGAGTAGTTCTTAACCATAAGTACAGTTTTCAACCTACGACGCACAAGTTTTGAGTTATTCAACTCAGCGGACTTATACAGGGTATTATATGTTGTCCAGTGTCCATCAGGACAAAGGGGTTGGTCCTTGTACTATGTTCTGTTTACTTATGACTTCTCTAGTTTTTAGACAAGTGTTTCATAGAAATACAAGGTCTAAGTTTTGAGAAGTTGTGGGTATAGGAATAAAGTAGAGAACCAGATGTTGCAAGTATCGGGATTCTTCAAAGAGATCGAAGATGTAGATACTTGTGATTGGTATTCAGTTGATAGTAATGGTTTTGAGAAACTTGTTTCTCTTTCAGGTTACTCATAATCGGATGGATTCCTAAGTTGAGTAATGCTGATTAGCCTCTCTCCATTAAGTTGATATGCATTGGAGACAGCTGCATGATTAGAATCTGGTTCCAATTAAATAAGTGCCAAAGTTTCTATATTGGATATAGAATGGTTCATATCTTAACGATGTTAAGGTACGGGGAGTTGTCCGGCTTATGCTTAAAACCAGACTCTGGATAACTCAGGGCACGTTTCTGTAATGGCAGTTTGTGGGTTGACCTGGGTTATGTCGAGGGTTGACTTTCTACCATCTAGAAGATCAATAGTGATATTGTTCTTGACTCGCCACAGTTTTAGTAAAATGGATTTTTTCAGAAAACAGTAGTGGGAGTATGGTAGAACTGGAAGTGATTCCAGAACCGCAAACGATTACGGAAAATTTAATAGGACCTATAGATTCAATGAGGTTTGACATTCCAATAGCCACTCCGCAGAAATTGTGGGTAACCTCAGACACCCGAGAGGTACTCCGGTAGCCTCAAGGACGGTGACAGGGAGGTTCTTGTTTACCCAGACTTGACACTACTGTTGTTTCAGACTATGAGACCCGGCAGGAGGTTAAGTATAGCGTCGTTCTAAACTAGCTTTAGAAGTGCACGTATATATTATTCTGCCAGAAGGTTGTTGTGATAAGTGGGAGAAGCGGAAGCATAGTGGGCAAGTAGCTTATGTCTATTTATAGACTAGAGCAGATATAGCGGAGATAGATCATCTATTTTTGATGTGACAGTCATAGGTTTGACTTCATCAAAATAGGGGATGGATCTGTTAAGAAGGTAGTAGGGTGTGATGTCCTGGTATTTGGATAACATACACAGAGTAGGAAGTAAAATTCCTATACTACGATCGGTTGTACTGTGGTCGTCACACGGTTGTTTCTCCAGACAGGATATGGATATAATATCAGACATTCTGGTTTCTAGATCTATGGTTTTAGATCTAGATTTGGGTAGTTTCCCAATGTGGGTACTTTGACAGTATTCTAATAGTTTTTAGAATAGATGACTCCTGGCATGGCGGTGTGCCTGCAGGTGATGGAGTCACCCTCTCTAAAGGTGTCTTACAGACTAAAGGGGAGAGGGATGCGCATGATTGGCAGATCACTTGCTTAGGCAATTGAGTCAATCATGAGATGTCAAGTACCACACCATATGTTGTTTTTGCACTAGATGCGATAAGTTTATATTAATCCAATCCTGGAGAAACATAAGGAAGCAGTTATAGAACATAAGTGAATGTTCTACGGATTTGATGACGGCAGCCTCCTTCGGAGACGGTTATCATTCCAGGCTTCAAAGGTGACATGGATGACAGAGAGATTGTCAGAGTTATAGTTTTCCCTCTGACGAAGAGGGCAGTATTATGGACAGGTGGTCCAAGAGGATACTGTGGGAGGCATGGTGCAGGATACTGATTAGGTTCAGTTATCGATACAGTCTAAGAAGTTTGGATTTGGAGTTCATTTATGAACTAGGTCCCATCAGATGTCCAGACATATTCTAAGACAGGTATTACTCAATTCGGGAGATGGCTTTCTCCGCGAACTTGAGATTAAAAGAGACATAGAAAGAAACATCAGGGCGGATCCACTCACTGAGGCTATTTCTCGAACACAAGAGTTTTACAAACGGGCTTTGTGAAACTGATTAGTAGAGGAGTTGGGTGTTCGGTATCACACGGGCTGTGAGTATGCGACATCGCAATAATTAGCCTTAAGTGCAAGTGGGAGATTGTTGGATATAGTGCCCTCAAAGTCAATTATTGGATCGCAGGTACGTGATTGCAATGATTGAGAAGGACCTATACCGGTAGGACGGTCTTACTCGAGATGATCATATGCTATCTGGTTTGCCTTTATCAGTCGTGTAAAGGTTCAGGTGACTGATCACTGTTACACGTTGATAGAGCCCTTAGGATTTTGCTTGACTACCAACAGTATGATGGCAATCATATACGTGAGAGTTGGGAAGTCTATAAGCACATCCTAAAAAGTGGTTGTTCAGTTGATAAAACTGCACATTTGTATTACATTTTTCCTACCATTTTCATATTAAAAAAGGACTCTATTATGATATATTAAACATATGAGGGTTTATGTGTAAAAACATTATTTTCCATGTGTTAATATATTTTAATTATCATTTGGTAGGAAAATGTATGCAAATAATTTCATTGACCAAATCCTAGTAGAATAAAGTCTACTAAATATTATATGAGATTATTGTGCAGAATTTTCAAGTTGTTATGCAGAATTTATCAAACAAATCAATTTGTTGAAGACAACTTGCCAAATTAAGAAGCAAAACTTGGAGACCAAGTCTGGAAGCAACTGAGAAAATATTTTCAGATTCTGAAGATGCCGAGGATTGCCACATGTCACCAGATGAAAGCCCACGAAAAAGAATCAAATGATCCCCACCCTTGAACGCGGATCCGCGGCCATACCCCCTCTTTGGCCGCGGATCCGCCGCAATTTGAGGGGGTTGGAAGGAAAGATTTTGGGGCATTAATCTAGGCTGAAATTTACCAAGTCTTCAACTAAAAGATTCTGGGTTTGCACTATAAAAAGGCACCGAGAGCCTCTTGGAAAAGGCATCAAGCCGAAGAGATCACGAAGCTCCCGACGCTCATGCATCCAGGCTGATCATCGACTGTTCGACTACCTCCTTAGGAAAGATCGAGAAGCAAATCAAGTTTTGTAATCATTTCCTACGGATTAAAGTATAGTTTGTTCAAGTCGATTAATAAAGGTAGTTATTTTATTTAATTGTTTTTTTTTTACATTATGTTTTCCCTCTCTTTCTTTTCATCTTCTTTTCCCAACATGCGCGAGTAATTCTCCGCTTGTTAGGGTTCATAGGATTAGGGTAGGCTAATGGACGATGAAAATAATTAAACCCTTTTTAAGTCCTATAAAGTTTAGGAACTTTATCAAAAGAATCATTAACATCCTAATCGGGTGCGCTAGCAATTCTTTGCTAGTTCCGACCGCGATTAGAGATTAGATTAATGATTGTTTTGGTAAAGGCTAGATATGAACGGAGTTCCGTGTCGAGATAAGGGTTAAGAGTGAGATTCCTTTTCCCTCCGGAAACCCTAATCTACACGCATCACCGTCGTTCTAGTTCTAAATCTATTAATGGATAAAAAGGGTAACTTTTAATTAATCGTCCATAACTACTAAATCCTAACGAACCCTACAAGCCCTATTATTATATTATTTAAATCTCTAAAATAATCTAGATCTATATTTTACATTCTTGTTTAAAGTAGATCTAGAAACTTTTCTATAAAATTCTTTATCCCTCCTCTCTTTCTCAACACATCTAAAGTAAAAGTAAAAGGTTCCACGTTTCCCAGAGGACGACCCGTACTCATCTCGGTCTAGCTACGTGCGACACCGTTATTGATTGCGGTTAACAATTACAAACACACTTTTCCCTATCAGTCAAATGGCGCCGTTGCCGGGGATACGTGCATAATTTTTTATTTTTACTATTTGTGTTGAATTCTTAGACGAGCCATATCATTATTAACACAAAACTGCAAATTGCATATTTAACGATTTAAGCGTGAATTTTTGCAAGGAGATCTGGAGTCACAAAATTGAGGAAAACAGGGAACAGAGACATTTTTAGAGATCCAGAGGAGCAAAGGAGACCACAGAAAAAATTTCATCAACTGATCCTTCTGCCACGCGGCGGAACCGCGGCAAAAGCACCACTTTGGCGGCGGAATCGCGGCAGGATAGAAGAGTTAGGGTCACAGAATTCTCTGGTATCTTTCTTAACTCCTTCTCTCTCTCCTCAAATCCAATAAAATCTATTTTCTGCAGGATTCTTTGCAAAATTGCGCCGCTCAAAAATCTTTTTGCAAAAGTTTTGTGATTGGTTTTGTTTTGCATATTTAATATGGACTTTAAGGGGCAAAGACCAAATCAAGATTAGGTAGGGATTTCATCACCCTTCCTAAGCCCCACAAATCACAAACCGAGCATATAGATCAACCCTTCATTAATTTAAAAAATATCTAGACCAGACTCTAAGGACTGTCGCGCTCAATAAGGACAGAGGAAGGTCGTGGGTAATCTATCGTTTATCCGCATTACTTTTGTAGTGCCTAGGCAAGTGTGACAAAGGCTAGTGGTTTTTAATTAGGCCCACGACGTGGTTTCTTCCCACTTACCTGGCACTTATCTGGCTACAAGGGTAGTACGGAGGCGGTAGAGGATTTATCCCGCGGCTTGTCCTTTGGAAGTCTAGGAGCGGTCTAGAGACTGGACCTAGGTGACCTTAGTTCTAGGGTTGCTTGTGCATCGTAGGGTGATTTGTCTTGAGTCCCACTTTTTCAAAAACAAGCCAATTTTAAAATCACACACATGCTGCCACTTGCACTAAACCCGCTTAGTGCATGCTCGGCTGGACACGGGATCCTAGTGCCCGTCTTGTCCGCGTTCCTTCTATCGACACCGAAGTCGGTACTTCTTCATCTTCTTTTCCCCCACCACACACCACATCAACCGTGATGGACAGCACTCCATCTAATTATAACACCACGCTGCCACCGCCCGTAGGTGAGCAGAATCCACCGCGCATCTCTCTCCAAGAGAGATGCTATCCTATTCGTGGTCCCCTTTCTACTTGTCTATCTCTTCCACCACCTAACGGGGATAATTTTGAAATTAAACCCCACTACATCAACCTGCTGCCCAAATTTCACGGGCTTGAGTCGGAAGACGCGTACGTTTTCATCACCAAATTCGAAAACGTATGCGCAATGATGGATACTTCACAATTGACTTTAGATGCTATGCGCTTACGTCTTCTCCCATTCACACTGTGCGACTTGGCAGAAAAATGGCTTTATAATACTGCCGCACACTCTATCACCAATTGGGATGAATTCGTCATAGCATTTCTTAAGAAGTTCTACCCAAATCATAAGACTGCCCACATTAGGAGCGAGATCAACCAGTTCACCCAGCTTCCCAATGAACCATTTTGGAAGTGCTTTGAACGTTTCAAAGATCTGCTTGTCCAATGCCCCCATCACGGAATACAAAGATGGGATTTATGTCGGATTATATATGAGGGCATTAATCCAGTGACAAAGCAGATGCTTGAAACAATGTGTCAATGCAATTTCATGTCTAAAGATGATGGTGAAGCATGGAAATATCTGGAAGATCTCGCTGAACACACGTTGCAGTGGGAAAGCATAAGACCACCTACAACCAAGGGAGGTATTCACCAACTCGACGTTTCCATCGCAGTAAAAGCCGAAATGGCAGCAATGCAAAAGAAACTCGATTCTATTGAGAACAAACTTTCATCAGTCTCCCTAAATCAGGTCACGCTTCCCAAGACTGTCTGTGGTTGCTGTTCGGATCTTTCACACCTAACGGAAGAATGTCCTATGAATGCATCGTTTCAAGCTAATGCTGCTATTCAGCAGCGACCTAGAAACGACCCTTATTCTTCCACGTACAATCAAGGATGGAGGAATCATCCTAACTTTGCTTGGAATCAAAACCAACAAAGCAATTATCAAAGACCTCCTCCACAGCAACCACAACCACAGAATCAGCCCCCCTTTCAGTCACAGAATTTCCAAAATCCGGCCAACATTTCTACACCACAAGTGGCCGGTATTGACAACTCACTTGCACAAACTTTGGATATGTTCATGAAACAATCCATGCAAAATTCGGCTGAGATAAGGTCTTCTATTGATACCCTAACGAAAAACTCCTCCTCCCATGGTGAGAGTATTAAATCAATAGAAAACCAAATCGCACAGTTAAACGCCGCAATGAGTGCGAGAGAGAAAGGGAAACTCCCATCTCAACCCCTACCGAATCCTGGCCATTCACAAAGTCATAATGTTAATGCCATCACTACGTTGAGATCGGGAAGAGTGCTGAACAACCAAGTGGGTGAGCAAGTTGATGATAGTGACACATTTGATACCCCTTCTTCTTCTTCTTCCCCTAACTCGTCTAGTCTTCCACCTTCGTCCGAGCCTATTCTCCGTTTTCCCCAAGGCTCAAACATTTCGCCAAATCTATCTAAGTCGATGCCCACTCCAATTTTGGGATCGAATCCGTCGCCACAATCTTCTCCACAAACGTTGGACCCAAAACTTATTGATCGAGCTCCATTTCCAAACCGATTAAGGGCCAACCGACCTAACCCGCAAATGGAGAAGATTGTGGAAATGTTTAAGCAAGTTAGCGTGAATATTCCTCTCCTAGATGCTATTCAACAAGTCCCATCTTATGCAAGAATTCTTAAAGACTTGTGCACTAGGAAGAGAAAAACTCAAGTGCCTAAAAAGGTTTTCATGACGAGTAATGTTAGCACAGCTTTTACCCAACAAATACCAAAGAAACGTAAGGACCCCGGCTGTCCTACAATCTCTATTTCTATTGGGGGTAAAAATATAAATCGTGCTTTACTCGATCTAGGCGCTAGCGTCAACTTGCTTCCTTATTCAGTATACGAGCAGTTAGGAATTGGAGAGTTAAAACCCGCCCATTGTACTCTCCAAATGGCAGACCGATCTATCACCAAACCTCGGGGCGAACTAGAGGATGTGTTAATTAAAGTCGGGGAATTCATATTTCCCATGGACTTTATTGTTTTAGATACACAACCTGTAGCAAACCCACGCAATCAAATCCCGGTGATACTTGGTCGACCCTTCCTAGCAACTTCTAACGCTGTAATTAATTGTCATAACGGTTCTATGAACTTATCCTTCGGGAAAATGACAATTGAGCTTAATATTTACAAGCTAGGAAGTCAGCCATCAGAACCTTCTGCTCAATTGCTGGATGTTTGTTCCATCCACGAGATAGCTTCCGAAAGCTGCATGGATGAGGAGCTTTGCTTTGATATTCTCGACAACACTAATGAGACATCGTTCGATCTTGCACCACTTTACAGTGAGGATATGTTCAATGAGTCCGACCTTGAGATTGAACCCGTTGACTCGTTGCAAAAGTCAGCAGCACTTTCCGAGTCAATATCTTATGCAAGTTTTGAACCTCTTCGGGAGTCCGAATATCATTCGCTTACCCCACCTTCTATGGTCTCTCCGCCAATTCTTGATCTCAAACCGCTACCTTCTCATCTTAAATATGCATATTTAGGAGAGAATGAGACTTTGCCAGTGATTATTTCCGCTTCTCTAGCCTTAGAGCAAGAGAATGCACTCTTGGCAGTGTTGAGATCGAATCGGGAAGCATTTGGTTGGACTATGGCTGACATCAAAGGGATTAGTCCCTTAATTGTTGAACATTACATACATCTGATGGATGAAGCCAAACCAACCCGAGACCCACAAAGACGGTTAAATCCCGTTATGAAGGAGGCGGTAAAGAAAGAAATCGTCAAGTGTCTTGATAGTAGAATAATTTACCCCATATCTGATAGTCAATGGGTAAGTCCAATTCATGTGGTCCCTAAAAATTCTGGCATCACGGTCATCACTAACGAGGCTAATGAGTTAATCCAAACACGCACCCAAACTGGGTGGCGCGTATGTATCGATTACAGGAAACTCAATGCCGCGACGAGGAAAGATCACTTCCCTCTACCTTTCATTGACCAGATGTTGGAACGATTAGCGGGATACGAATACTACTGTTTCTTGGACGGATACTCTGGTTACAACCAGGTCCCCATCGCCGAAAAGGATCAAGATAAAACCACTTTTACTTGTCCTTTCGGAACTTTTGCTTATAGACGCATGCCCTTTGGGTTATGCAACGCTCCCGCTACATTTCAGCGGTGCATGATGGGGATATTTTCAGATATGGTGGAAAATTTTCTAGAAATTTTTATGGACGATTTCTCCATTTTTGGGGACTCCTTTGAGGACTGCCTTCGTAATCTTGACGCTGTTCTTACCCGCTGTAAGGATAAGAACTTGACTTTGAATTGGGAAAAATGCCATTTTATGGTCCAAGAAGGTATTGTACTTGGACATATAATTTCACATAAAGGCATTGAGGTTGACAGAGCTAAAATAGATGTCATTCAAAACCTCCCTCGTCCCAATTGCGTCAAAGATATACGATCCTTCCTTGGTCATGCAGGATTTTATAGGAGATTCATTAAGGACTTTAGCAAAATTGCTAGACCCTTAACCCTTCTATTAGCCAAGGACACTACTTTTCACTTCGATTCGGATTGTGAGGCTGCTTTTGAATCGCTTAAAGAATCACTCACTACAGCCCCCGTTCTATCATCTCCGGATTGGAACCACCCGTTCGAGCTTATGTGTGACCCGTCAAATTTTGCTATTGGTGCTGTCTTAGGACAGCATATTGATAAGATGCCACATGTAATTTACTGTGCAAGTAGGACCTTGAATGATGCACAAATAAATTACACAACTATCAAGAAAGAACTCTTGGCAGTTGTATTTACATTGGAGAAATTCAGGCCCTACTTGATTGGCTCGCCTATTGTGGTTTACACAGATCACTCCGCCCTACGACATCTTTTATCGAAGAAGGATGCGAAGGCCAGGCTAATACGTTGGATCCTATTGTTACAAGAATTTGATCTTGTCATCAAAGACAAGAGTGGATGTGAAAACGTTGTAGCCGACCATCTTTCACGCATCACTTCTTCGCCAACTGTGACCGTGCCGATAAATGACTCATTTCCCGACGAATAGCTCTTGAAGGTATCCTACGAACCTTGGTTCGTGGATATCGTGAACTATCTTACGACGGGACTTATACCTAGTGATTGGTCGAAACAAGACAAACTTCGATTTTTATCCCAAGTAAAATATTTTTACTGGGATAAACCATATCTATTCAAGTATTGTTCCGATCAAATCATTCGCAGGTGTGTCCCTAACGATGAATTCAAGAGCGTGTTATCATTTTGTCATGATCAGGCATGCGGCGGTCACTTTGGACCTCGAAAAACGGCGGAGAAAGTTTTGCAATGTGGCTTTTATTGGCCAACATTATTTAAAGATGCATTTGAACACTGCAAAACTTGTCCGCGATGTCAGCATTTGGGTCGGATTTCACGAAGGAATGAGATGCCGCTCCAACCTATATTGGTTGTGGAAATATTTGATGTTTAGGGTATTGATTTTATGGGCCATTTTCCCAACTCCTTTGGGAATCTATATATCTTGTTAGCAGTTGATTATGTCTCGAAATGGGTGGAAGCTATACCGTGTCGCACTAATGACAACAAAGTTGTCATTAAGTTCCTTAAAGAAAATATCTTTTCGCGATTCGGACACCCTCGCGCTATCATTAGCGACAACGGGACACATTTCTGCAATAGGTCTTTCGAGGCCTTGATGCGGAAATATTCAATCACTCACAAGCTTTCTACGCCCTATCACCCCCAAACAAGCGGGCAGGCTGAGATCTCTAATAGGCAGATCAAACAGATATTGGAGAAGACGGTTTCGAAAAACCGTAAGGATTGGTCAACCAAATTGACGGATGCTCTTTGGGCATTCCGCACCGCTTATAAGACCGATCTTGGTATGTCTCCATACCGCCTTGTGTTTGGGAAGGCATGTCACCTCCCTGTCGAGATTGAACATAAGGCAATGTGGGCTATTAAAGAGCTTAATTTTGATCTTGATCATGCAGGCAGCTATCGGAAGCTGCAATTGAATGAACTAAGCGAACTCCGCGATGAAGCTTACGATAATGCGGTGATAGTAAAGAATAGGACTAAAGTGTTCCACGATAAAAATCTTTCTAGAAAAACCTTCACATCGGTGCAACAAGTCCTTCTTTACGATTCCCGTCTCCATCTTCATCCGGGTAAGCTTAAATCTCGTTGGAAATGGCCTTTTGTGGTGCGGTATGTATACCCGCACGGAGCAGTTGAAGTCGAAAATTTGAAAAACGGTTCGATTTTTAAAGTAAATGGGCATATATTAAAACCGTATTTTTCTGCTGACTCCGCGGAGGAGCTCCTGTTTTTACAGGAGCCGCTTTATCAAAACTAAATTTCCTCCGCCTCACCTCCATGTTTTGATAACTTTTTCACATTTTAAGAATGGAGGTGAGTAAAAAAAATGATTTGATTGAATATCTGTGCGTTTCAAAGAATAAGTTTGGGGGAATTTTTCATTTCACTATTATTTTACCCCTTGTATCTCTCCCTTGGTATACAGGTCCATGTTCTCAAAAGGCTACATCAGTGAGGACACTGCTGAAAACAGGTTTGGGGGGGAGGTTTGTATTCACTGAATTATCTTTGACACCGGGCATTAAATTTTATTTTTTTTTATATAACAAATGAATAGAAAGTGAAACATTACATCCAAAAGATAGGAATAGTTTAAGAAAACCAAGAAAATTAGAAGTTTTCTTATACGAACTAGTAATAAGTAGTTATGAGCTGTTGTCCCAAGGGTTAGTAAAAGGAAGGAAGTCACTAATCTGAGGATAAAAATAAGTCTGAAAAATAATTTCTATTCTGGAAGCCAAACATTTGAATGTTGATACCCTACTATATGCACTTACACACGTCTTGAAACTCGGGATAGTAGAGGATACCTTGAAATGCTCTTGTCTAAAAGCCAAAGTATGAAGGAAGTGAAAAAATGAAGAAAATATAAAAATGGTGAAAAGAAAAAAAAAATGAACACAGGTTTTGTATCGCCAAGGCAGCAATAAAAAATATAGCGAGGGTGCCTCTTCACCTAGTGTCCTAAGGCCAACTGGTCTGGGAGTCACTGCTAAGCCTTAGGTGGTGCAAAACGAGGAAAATATTATCACCTAATCAGCAAGCACATGAGTAATCGGTTGGTTAGTACCTCAAGAAGTATTAACGGTCGCATGAAAATGTGTGAGCAAATCAAAATATTCATAAAATTAAAAAGTACTAAGGTAGATGGACAAGAGTATGATAGCTTGAATTGAATTCTCCGAGTGTAGGGATGTCCATTTCACACACGTGGGGTTCTATGATAAATGTTTGGATGAAAGGTAGGAATGAAGAATAAAGACGATGTTTTATTGAGGGATGATGTGATTTCTAACATTTTTTCATGACTATTAAGATAGGGCTCATGACAACTGAAAAGCTAGTATAGTTGGAAACTCTTCTTTTCAAGGCCTTTCTTTTATGGTTCTTATCTTTATATGTAAATTTCACCACCTTTCTTTTGTTATTGGATTTTGTGGGTGTAATCCGCTGAAAACCCTCAGGAGACAACACTCCTCCTACTAGGGACACCTAGAGGTTTAACGGCTTGTTGCACGTGCTCAGTGCAATCGTGTCTGCCTACGAAAGTGTGCTTAGTTTTCTCCTTTCTTTTTCTCCTCTTAAATAAACTAGTTTGCTCGGGACGATCAAAGATAAGTTTGGGGGTATTAGTTCAGTTGATAAAACTGCACATTTGTATTACATTTTTCCTACCATTTTCATATTAAAAAAGGACTCTATTATGATATATTAAACATATGAGGGTTTATGTGTAAAAACATTATTTTCCATGTGTTAATATATTTTAATTATCATTTGGTAGGAAAATGTATGCAAATAAATTCATTGACCAAATCCTAGTAGAATAAAGTCTACTAAATATTATATGAGATTATTGTGCATAATTTTCAAGTTGTTATGCAGAATTTATCAAACAAATCAATTTGTTGAAGACAACTTGCCAAATTAAGAAGCAAAACTTGGAGACCAAGTCTGGAAGCAACTGAGAAAATATTTTCAGATTCTGAAGATGCCGAGGATTGCCACATGTCACCAGATGAAAGCCCACGAAAAAGAATCAAATGATCCCCACCCTTGAGCGCGGATCCACGGCCATACCCCCTCTTTGGCCGCGGATCCGCCGCAATTTGAGGGGGTTGGAAGGAAAGATTTTGGGGCATTAATCTAGGCTGAAATTTACCAAGTCTTCAACTAAAAGATTCTGGGTTTGCACTATAAAAAGGCACCGAGAGCCTCTTGGAAAAGGCATCAAGCCGAAGAGATCACGAAGCTCCCGACGCTCACGCATCCAGGCTGATCATCGACTGTTCGACTACCTCCTTAGGAAAGATCGAAAAGCAAATCAAGTTTTGTAATCATTTTCTACGGATTAAAGTGTAGTTTGTTCAAGTCGATTAATAAAGGTAGTTATTTTATTTAATTGTTTTTTTTTACATTATGTTTTCCCTCTCTTTCTTTTCATCTTCTTTTCCCAACATGCGCGAGTAATTCTCCGCTTGTTAGGGTTCGTAGGATTAGGGTAGGCTAATGGACGATGAAAATAATTAAACCCTTTTTAAGTCCTATAAAGTTTAGGAACTTTATCAAAAGAATCATTAACATCCTAATCGGGCGCGCTAGCAATTCTTTGCTAGTTCCGACCGCGATTAGAGATTAGATTAATGATTGTTTTGGTAAAGGCTAGATATGAACGGAGTTCCGTGTTGAGATAAGGGTTAAGAGTGAGATTCATTTTCCCTCCGGAAACCCTAATCTACACGCATCACCGTCGTTCTAGTTCTAAATCTATTAATGGATAAAAAGGGTAACTTTTAATTAATCGTCCATAACTACTAAATCCTAACGAACCCTACAAGCCCTATTATTATATTATTTAAATCTCTAAAATAATCTAGATCTATATTTTACATTCTTGTTTAAAGTAGATCTAGAAACTTTTCTATAAAATTCTTTATCCCTCCTCTCTTTCTCAACACATCTAAAGTAAAAGTAAAAGGTTCCACGTTTCCCAGAGGACGACCCGTACTCATCTCGGTCTAGCTACGTGCGGCACCGTTATTGATTGCGGTTAACAATTACAAACACACTTTTCCCTATCAGTCAGTGGTCCCTAGTCGTAGGAGTACCGAGACAGGGCATCGATACTCCGAAGTAGACTAGTGTATACAGTCGAGACCCCGACGAGGGGCGGTGGCCGGTCTCACAAGCCACTGGTGTCAGTTGGATCACCTAAGATGTATACAGGTGCTCATTGGGTTATGAGTACACCGGACAGGACTCGCCGGGAACCTGCTAGTTGGTATTATACCTATCGTCAGATAGCAATTCCCTGGTGACATGTGTACAGGTTAGTTTATCGACCTGAGGTCGTCATTTGTCTCGTGTGAGTTCCCACTATGCTTTGATTTCTACCCTACCACGGCTCAAAGGAGTCGTGCAAACATGTATTTTTGGGTACAGTCCCGAGCCACATGGAGGCAGGTGAGCGGATCGGCAGGGGATTCGTCTCTCCCGGTATTAGGGGTGAGATCGTGCTGTGTCTAGGAAAGCCATTACACCAAGTCCTTGGCCAAGGCAGGTGAGAATTACTGGTAAGTATTCCAGTAGTTTCTCAGGGTGTTCAAGACTTGTCTCCGACACGACTTATACCGCTTTTGGGGGTCAGACGTTACCAGCCCCCTGGGCCCGATATGCGATACTCATAGACGAACGGACCGGACTGTATGTATATTGTCACTATTAGGCTCAGTAGGATTTCAGGATGAGTTCGCTCATCGGCTACCCTTGAGGTCAGTACATGGGCAGCCGTTACGCACAGCTAGTGCCGCTGACGGCTTGTGGTTAAACCCACTGCCAGGGTACTGATGAGTCATTAGAGTCCCCCACAGATAGTTTCCAAAGTTCGGGCGAAATATTGTAGAGGCCGTATGGTTTTATGGCAGGGTTCGGAAAATGCACGTGCGTTTACGCACGTGTCATATTTCGGGAAGATAAACTGGTGGGCTTTGGTTTAAGCCGGATCCATGTATTATACTGTGTAGATAAAATATCTTTGTCTCAGTTACGTTTGTATTCGGTCATAATACAAATGCGGGTATATTTATACTGTTACGGGGTTATCCTGAAATTCGTTTCGGGATCGCTTTTGGAAGTTGCCAGTTTTGTATCACCCGTCTTAAACATTCGGTTTAATGCGGATTTATCTTTTTCATTTAGGTGAGTCATGAGTGTGGAAGATTCTAGAATGGTGACTAGATTTAGTGTGTCACCATTTTGCATTAAATGGTTGATGACTAGGATTAGTGATTCATTGTTTGCATTAAATTTTTTGCAAGGTGGAATTTGCATTAATGTGGTTTTGTTTGCATGAAGGATATTTGTTATTGATCTTTTCCTTATGGTTACCCCCTTGCTCCTACATTCACCTCTCCTCTTGATATTGTGGCCGGCCCTTGATTGGGATGCTAGAGATTGATTTTTTCCTCTCTCTCACTTGGTAGAAAAAAGATGATGATTAATTTGGTTCATGGAAATTTGATAGCTCTTTTCTCATTACTCCAAAAGGAAAGTTCATTAACCGTTCATCCATGATTTTGGATGAAGCGAGACAGAGTGTTCTACTCATTCTCTATATCAATCTTGGACATGTCGGCTAGCAAACTTCATGTCCGTGTTGCCTCGGTTCAGAGGTGGGAGCCCGTTTAAAGATCCGTAGATGTGGTGCCACCTCGACGAGGAGCCAGGAGATCGAAGCAGCCGCAACGGAGCGTGGGATGATGGTTAAAGAACGAAGGACTCGGATCGTTCGGTATAGCCTTTCTACCCACTTTGTAGTTTGTTAGTATAGCGTTAATGGTAGATCCGGGTTATAGTATGCGATAGCACCAGTTATAAAAGTTTTTGTTCCGCATTTGACGTCAGATTGACGGCCGGGGCGCTGCCGTAGACTTACATATCATAGACAAAGTTTACTAGGGTGGAGCCTATCTACTCATGGACATGCATAGTGAAAGACCTTTCAGACCAATAAATGGTCGCTTCCTGAAAAAAATACTATGCCTAACGAGTTACGGCCTAGGTCAATGATAAATGACGATGCCTATGTCCGCTCGCTATCTTCCTAAGCCCAAACTCTATAAGTAGTAGCCGACAACGGACCGAAACGTTCTTAAACTAACGATGGACCACTATGTCCTAAAACTGGCTGTTGACCGAGACGTTGATAAACTAGTACGGACCGCAGCATCCCAAGGCTGACACAAAAAAAAATGGTATGTCCATAAGCAAGATGGGCACGGATGAAAACCCGAAAGGGCTCCGTGAGTAAAAATAGCAAGGCTACCGGCGAGTTTTGTGAAAACCCGAAAGGGCGCAATCTCGTTAAAAGACGCTTGCAAGGTCCTCTCAACCCTGTAAGGAGAAAACACCTGCGTGAGATCCTTACGACTCATAAGGGACCAACACACTTAGGGATCCCCACGATTCCAAAGGAGAAATTACACTTACGAGATCCTCAGGACTCGTAAGGAGAATTCCCCTTTGAGACCCTCACGACTCACAGGCTTCAAAAGCTTTAAGCTACAGGGATCTGAACCTGTTCTTAAGCCATCACAACCTCCAGTGTTGCCCTACAAGCGGTTCAATATCGACCCTTGTATACAATCTACGTGCACGAATAAACATTTCCCTAACAAAGTCTTACCAGAGACTAGGGATATGCTCGTACAGTGGAGAACCCTTGTAAGTCCTCTCGACTTATAAGGAGAAAACACTCTTATAAGATCCTTATGACTTACGAGAAGCCATACACTTGGGAATCCTCATGATTCCTAAGAAGAAAACGCACCTATGAGTTCCTCACGACTCCTAGGGAGAAAAACCTTTATGAAACCCTTACGGCTCATGAAGTCAAAAGCCTTAGTCGACAGGATCTTAACCTTGTTTGCTAAGCCACCTTTGTTCGACATCGACAGAGGCAAATGATGATTCGCTCCTGGTAATATCCCAGTTGTAGCGATGTTGATGCCTAAATTGGTATCAAATTCCAAATCCTTTCATGGCAAATGATGATTCACTCCTGGCAATATTCCAGTCGCAGCGATGCTGATGCTAAGATTGGCACCAGATTCCAAGTTCCATACTCGTGGCAAAAAGTCAACGAGCCAAAAATGCATATGAAATAGCCGAAATGATGGGGAAACTTGCAACGAAATCAGCAAGTAAAAATGTATGCATACAAAATAGCCGAAATGGTTAGGCAACTCGCAATAAAAAGCATCGAGTAAATAAAATAAATAGCCGAAATGATTGGGCACAGCGAAAAATAGCCGAAATGATTGGGCAATCGCGACTTTCGCTATATAAAAAGCTGAAATGATTGAGCATCGCGAAAAGAATCAAAAAAAATGAAAGAATGAAACTTTTTGCCCTACAGGTGAGATCACATCGATCCCTATATACAATCCAGAGGCACAAACAAAGAGGGAACCACACCTTTCCCCCAGGCTCCATCTGAAAGAGAGCCAAGTCTCGACGGTTCATAGACAACCTGGAGATCATCTCAATATTCGTCTCATTACAACAGACGCAACATCAACAAATCGGAGCTGCGGTGAAGTTCCCAGTTTCATGACTCGACGATGCATAGACAACCGAGAGTCAACCCATCCTGGTTTTGCGGAACATGGCTTATGTCAATCCTGACCCTGTGGGAAGCGCCTAGAGTAAATCCTGGTTTCGTGGAACACGGCCTATGTCAATCTTGACCCCGTGGGAAGCATCCAGAGCAAATCCTGGTTTCGTGGAACACGGCTTATGTCAATCCTAACCCCATAGGAAGCATCAAGAGCGGATCCTGGTTCTTGCGGAACACGACTTATGTCAATTCTGACCCCGTGGAAAGCATCTAGAGCAAATCCTGGTTTCGTGGAACACGGCTATGTCAATCCTGACCCCGTGGAAAGCGTCCAGAGAAAATCCTGGTTTCGTGGAACACGTCTTATGTCAATCCTGACCCTGTGGAAAGCGTCCAGAGCGGATCCTAGTCCTTGCGGAACACGGCTATGTCAATCCTGACCCCGTGGGAAGCGTCCAGAGCAAATCCTGGTTTCGTAGAACACGGCTTATGTCAATCCTGACCCCGTGGGAAGCATCCAGAGCAAATCCTGGTTTCATGGAACACGGCCTATGTCAATCTTGACCCTGTGGGAAGCATCCAGAGAAAATCCTGGTTTCGTGGAACACAGCCTATGTCAATCCTGACCCCATGGAAAACGTCCAGAGCGGATCCTGGTCCTTGCGGAACACGGCTACGTCAATCCTGACCCCGTGGGAAGCATCCAGAGCAAATCCTGGTTTCATGGAACACGGCCTATGTCAATCTTGACCCCGTGGGAAGCATCCAGAGCAAATCCTGGTTTCGTGAAACACGGCCTATGTCAATCCTGACCCGTGGGAAACGTCCAGAGCGGATCCTAGTCCTTACGGAACATGGCTTATGTCAATCCTGACCCCGTGGGAAGCATCCAGAGCAAATCCTGGTTTCGTGGAACGCGGCCTATGTCAATCTTGACCCCGTGGGAAGCATCCAGAGTAAATCCTGGTTTCGTGGAACACGGCCTATGTCAATCCTGACCCCGTGGGAAACGTCCAGAGCGGATCCTGGTCCTTGCGGAACACGGCTTATGTCAATCCTGACCTCGTGGGAAGCGCCCAGAGCAAATTCTGGTTTCGTGGAACACGGCCTATGTCAATCTTGACCTCGTGGGAAGCATCCAGAGCAAATCCTGGTTTTGCGGAACACGGCTTATGTCAATCCTGACCCCGTGGGAAGCGTCCAGAGCAGATCCTGGTCCTTGCGGAACACGGCTATGTCAATCCTGACCCCGTGGGAAGCATCCAGAGCAAATCCTGGTTTCGTGGAACACGGCCTGTGTCAATCCTGACCCCGTGGGAAACGTTCAGAGCGGAGCCTGGTCCTCGCGGAACACGGTTATGTCAATCCTGACCCCGTGGGAAGCATCTAGAGCAAATCCTGGTTTCGTGGAACACGGCCTATATCAATCCTAACCCCGTGGGAAACGTCCAGAGCGGATCCCGGTCCTTGCGGAATACGGCTATATCAATCCTGACCCCGTGGGAAGCGCCCAGAGCAAATCCTGGTTTCGTGGAACACGGCCTATGTCAATCTTGACCCCGTGGGAAGCATCCAGAGCAAATCCTGGTTTTGCGGAACACGGCTTATGTCAATCCTGACCCCGTGGGAAACGTCCAGAGCGGAGCCTGGTCCTCGCGGAACACGGCTATGACAATCCTGACCCCGTGGGAAGCATCCAGAGCAAATCCTAGTTTCGTGGAACACGGCCTATGTCAATCCTGACCCCGTAGGAAACGTCCAGAGTGGATCTTGGTCCTTGCGGAGCACGGCTATGTCAATCCTGACCCCGTGGGAAGCATCAAGAGCAAATCCTGGTTTCGTGGAACATGGCCTATGTCAATCCTGACCCCGTGGGATGCGTCCAGAGCAAATCCTGGTCCCATAAAACACGGCTAAAGTCAATCTTGACCTCGTGGGAAATGGCCAGGGCAACCCCTGATTCCGTGAAATGCGGATAATGTCAACCTCATCCACCACTTACGGGTCCTCACGACTCGTAATGGAGAAAACTCTTTTGTGGGATCCTTACGACTTTCAAGAGAAAACGCACTTAGGAATTCTCATGATTCTTAAGGAGAAATTACACCTACGGGATCCTCACGACTTGTAGGGAGAAAATTCTTTCTGAGACCCTCACGGCTCATAAAGTTGAAAAGTCTTAGGAGGCAGATCCTAACCCTGTCTCCCGAGGCATCGTTGCTTCGCAAAGAGGTCAAGGTAGATTTTCTACGGGCCACGCTCTCCGACAAGAAAAGAAATAATCACTTACGGGTCCTCTCGACTTGTAAGGAAGAAAGTTCTCTTGTGAGATCTTTACGACTCTCAAGAGAAAATACACTTAGAAATCCTCAAGATTCTTAAGAAGAAATTACACTTACGAGATCCTCACGACTCGTAAGGAGAAATATCTTTATAAGACTCTCACGGCTCATAAAGTTGGAAAGCCTTAGGAGGCAGATCTGAACCTGACTCCTTAGCCATTGCTGTCCTACAAGGAGATTAAAATAGATTATCCACAAAATGCATTTACTAAAAGAGACACATCATCGTGAAACAAAATATGTCTTTTATTCATAAATCAAAATGAATACAAAGTATAATTTATGAAAGAAAAAAGAAATACTCTGATTCAGGAGTATATACAAAAGAAGAATAGAAAAAATATACAATTCTTTAGACGATTTAATAGGATTTCCAGTTCATCCTTTTTTCGCTGGGCCTCGGCTTCATGATTTATTATCGTCAAGAGACGGGCCTCCGCTTGAGCCTGCTGGGCCTGGTACGAGGCAAGCCGACTTTCAAGCTCCTTTTCAGTAACCTTATGAGCTTCGACCATTTCGCGAGTGAAAATGACGGCTTTATCAATGGCTACCACATCTCTGATAGCTTCTTGAAGCACCCGCCAAAGTTCATACGCCCGAGTGGTCTTAGCCGTAAGATTAGCTTGAAGTTCCCCCAGCGCAGCTGCCTCTCTGAAAATTTTTGGCTGAGCCTCTTCTTGCATGACAGCATATTCGCAGCGCACCGCTCAATCAGCCCCCGTAAACTCGCCTTTGCAGCCACAACCTCTGAAGGAAGGTGTGTACATTCAAGACTATGCAAGCAAGCCTCCACCTGACGACAGAACTCAACCCAGACTTGCACCAATGTTTCACTATGGTAAGTAGCAAGAAAGGGAAGAGAACCGTTGGCTTCAGCGGAAAATGCTTCGGCCATGATCAGATTTCCAGTATGAAGGTCTTCAATCAGAGCTGACAAGGAGTGAAGGCTTAGCTTTGCCATCCGTTCTGAGACACGTAGAGCATAGGGGCCGAGCGGCATCACGATGCGAGATTCCAGCGTGGTAAGAACCGGCAAAGCTGTTAAGATTCATAGAAAACAATCAGCGAGACTCACAAGTAGAGAGCGGGTGGAACAACATTGAAACTTTACTTATCCACGGTCATGCAAGAAGGGTCTGAAGGATCCCCAGGCCCATTAAGAATCTCAACTTCGTCATCAGCTTCCAAGACTGCAGAAGACATCGATATCGTTATACAAAATAATAATAATGCCGTGAGGAGAAGGCAAATAAACACTAACCCTGCCCGGAAGAGAGGACGATACGTTGAGGGGATATCGCCTGCGGAGCAGCCATCTCTAACAAGCGCTGAAAAGACTTCCTAGAGGACAAGTCCACGATGGACGCCGCTAATCCGCGCAATTCTGAAAAAACAGAAAGGGTCAGATAATGGAGAGATTATTAATATAAAATATAGAAGACTACCTTCGACACTCCTCCCACTCTGGACTGGAAGGATAGCAGCTTCAGCGGCCTCCTCCATGCCCCCAGACACATCATCGGGGACGTGAGCCGGTATAACAACTTCCAACTGAGGAGCGGCGGCCACCACTGTGGGCTCTAATGAAAGGACGGTAGCCTCGACTACCTGTCCCCTAGCCTCCGGGCCGTCCCCAGAAAGATCCATTGAATCCGCGGCCGATGAAGATGCCTCTTCCGGGGGAGCAAGCACCGGGGGAACGGGAGTCACCGAGGGGAGCTCCGTGGCAAGAACAACAGTTGTATCGACCCCCTCCACACTTACTAGTGTCTCATCGGGGATATTTGCAGAGTTCATAGTCAAGGCGCGACTCGAACTCGGATCCTCTGCCATTGCCGAAGTCCCTACGAAGTTTTCACGAGGATAAGGATGTATACATATAAAGCAGTGCAAAATACTACCAAAAAAAGGAAATATAAATGTACCAATGCGCAATGGAGCTTCTAGTATGGCTTTTTCAAGCCAACGTTCCTTCCTGAGGAGGTATGCTCGCCGGGGTTCGAGGGTAGACTCGTGGCCACCGGTCCACAACGAAAGTGCATCTTTGGCATCGGCCGAGATCGGTTGTTTAAGAGCTATCTCGCCTCCCTCTTCCAAAGGACCTATAAATATCCGCCGTATTGATGGAGGATCTTCGTAGAAGATGACGGCAGGATAAGGCCTCTTCGGGATCCTTACATTCTCAGTCTCATCCTGAGAGCGTCTTATAGCCTCAGCCAATTGTGCGGCTTCCTCGGTAGATGAACCCGGGAAAAGTAAACCACCATCCGATTCTTGCATAGCTAGTGGCTCATCTTGAAGGATAGGCTCGGAATCCACTAAAAAGTCAAGCAGATTGGTGACAGTCCTCTTTCGCCTCTTGGACCCAGAACCGACACTAGAATACGATCGCTTCTTTACCCTCGGTGCTTTAGTGTGGCGTTGACCCACTTCACCTTCAGTATCATCTCTCGGCGGTGCTACCGATGAGGAAACTGCCATTGTTGACGCCGTAGCTGATGATACTGCTACTGGCGCCTTATTGGCCCTTAATTGAGCTCTAGTGCACGGCGGCATGCCAGCTATGGGAGTTAGATCCACTTCCGCCGCTTCAGGAATAAGCACGACACCAGCATCTCTCAGGGGAGGGCGAACCACTACCCGAGGTCGCAGCGGGACCCCGTAACCTGGATTGGGATGGGAGCCCTATATCCGAGGAGCACCCTCCTCTCCTCACCAATAATGGGACTGACTCGGTGGAGGTACCGGCCTGTGAAAGCCCCCACGCATCGAGGAATATAGTCAGCTTCAGGAATCACGAAGCGAGAGCAGGTGTTCAGCCGCATGAAGTGATGAGCGGCGTCACGAACAACTTCAGACGGCGGGCTGGGCTCCACTATAAACGCCTCAAAGAGGACACCTTGGTCATATCCCAATTGCCGAGCAAAGCGGTGTGGGTTGTACTGCATAAAAAAGGCCGCACCGTTTTAACGAAACACCAGATAACCCGGTCTGATTGAATATAAGTGCGCGGCTTCCTTAGGCTTCAGGGAGGGTGCTCCCTCTTTTGACAAGTCAAAAAGCTACTGAATCGGTCCTGCAGGAGCAGAGAGGACTCGATCGTTAAACACCATCCCGCCCACATTGGCATAGGGACTAAGCAGCACACGAATAGCTCCGGACTGAGTCGAATCAGGAGCAGAGGCGTCCACCAACCTCATAAGCCGCGAAAAAGTGTAAGCATCATAAAAGATGGGTCTCTTATGCGCGGCAAATGCCCCTAGCACATGCATCTCAATCCATGACGTAAAGTAGTGAAGAGAGAAATTTACCACATCCATGCCTGGGGTTGAGGTATTGGCTTCGGCGCTTAGCCCATGATACAGATGCGCTAGCCCCGCAATGCCCACAGCTAGTCGCGTCCCTTCGGCAATGCGATGAGCAGGGTAAATGACCGAGGCTCTCATGAAACGACGGTGCGTGGGAATGGCGAACCAGCTGAGCCAGACGCTGATAAAACCCACGAAGAAAGTCTCTTCATCTATGCCAGGGGCTGCGATCGACTCAAAAGATACAGCCGACAGGATTGGAATGTAGAACTGCGGCAAATCCTCTTCTTTAGCCGGTAGCTCATTTAGACCGAACCCGAAAGGGTCGTTGATATTTGCGAACTTCGGAGCCGTCTTTGATAGAACGTCTCCATGAAGGAAGAAAACAATAAAGCTTTTGAAAGTGACGCCCTGTTCATCTGATTCTGCGAACAGCTTTCACTAGTAAAATAGAGGGTTGCCCCTACGGATATTGGAATCCGTAGGGGCAGATTTAACTTGGCCCTACGAATTAATCCGTAGGGCTAAAAGGTTACCCCTACGGGCCCAGACGTCCAAGAATAAAAATATTAATTCTTAATTTGGTGTTTGCCCCTACGGAGCCACAAACAAAGGACCTACGGGTAAATACGTAGGGGCAACTAAATATCGATTTAATAAAGGCACAGATCGATCGCCTACGCTCACTTTCCTTCTCTCTCTCTCGATCGCGCGCGAAAAAAATCCCCAAATCGCCACGCCGTTCTCCTCGTCACCACCGTCGTTCTCCTCGTCGCCACCGCCGTTCTCGTCGCCACCGCCGTTCAGGTCGTCGCCACCGTCGTTCAGGTGAGTAAATCTTGAGGTAAATTAAAGAATTTTTTGATTATTTTGGGCTTAGGGTTCATGGTTAGGTCTGGGGTTGCGCGCGCGAGTTGGGGTTCGGCAGGGGTCGCGGTCGGGGTTGGGGTTAGGGTTAGGGTTGGGGTTCGGCTGCTGCTGGGGCTAGGGCTGGGGTTAGGGTTTGCCTTAGGGTTGGTGTTGGGGTTTAGCTGGCCGCGCTGGGGTTAGGGTTAGGTTGGGGCTGGGCTGGGCTGGGGCTGGGGCTGGGGCTGGGGCTGGGGCTGGGGCTGGGCTGGGGCTGGGGCTGGGGTTAGGGTTAGGTTGGGGTTAGGGTTAGGTGGATTGATGACAACAAAATTCCATAATTTATAACTATATTACTCATCTAATGTGTATGGCATGTGAAAGCTAGATGAAGGTCGAGGCAAGCACAACAAATTTGTTGGATGGGACAATGTCAATAGGAGCTCAATGCTATTTGGAAAAATAATAATTCAAAGACATAGTGGAGTTTCCGATTGGTGGCATGGACTAGTTTGATGTATGTAGTTGGTTTGATTTATGAAAAAATAGGGAGACAACATGCATGTATGCATATAGGTAGCATCTGCCAATATGCCATATCCAGACCGCAATCTATTTTTGCCTATTGGCTAATATGAAAATATCGGCCCGCGTATATAATCAAAGTTGTTAAATCTTGATACGGTTTGTGTTTCGTTTTTTTATTTATCAGTTCTATCAATGTTGCGTATAACGCTTTATGATATCAGTATCCTATATTTGTAGTTTTAATTGTTGATTGTTATAGATGAATACCATTGCAATAATAGTTTTTGGTTGATGAATACTATTGCAATGTAGGATGATCAGTTCTATCAATCTTGATCTCAATGGTTTAAAATCATGTTACACATACAACACAAATGCACAACAAACGCATAATTAGAGAGCGACTCAAGATATTCAGGTTAAAACCAATATATGATACTCGATGATAATATTTAACCTTCATATTCCTATCGATACTCATATATGAAACTAAAAGCGCCACTTAATCCCCGTCTATCGGTTAACATACGTGCGATGCTCGTCGTGACCTAGAACTATACGAAGGTTGTTAAATATCGGACAGTATAGCTCGATACTAACAACCGTCGTATAGTCTACGCGACGAGAAAATTCAATCATATGGTAACCCATAGATTTGTCCCGTGTGGACAAGTTAAGAATGTATAAAGCAAACGCCTTCATTCACTTGTGTTTTCATCCGTTTCGAGATATTTCGTCGGTACCTTTCCGCTGGTTCTCCGTGTACAAAGATAGATTAGATGTTCATTTCAACGTTGTTTCACAGCTTTGAAATGATTATCTATTCTATTACAGTGTACTCAGAGAACAGCGGGGAGGTGCTGCCGAAATTTACTCGAAACGGTTGAAAGCACAAGTGATGGGCGTTCGCTCTATACATTCTTAATGGGATAGAAGCCTACCCCCGACAGCCGGAACACACACATACAACAAGAATACACAACAAACGCATAATTAGAGAGCGATTCGAGATGTTCGGGTTAAAACCAATATATGATACTCAATGATAATATGAAACCTTCATATTCCCATCGATACTCATATATGAAACTAAAAGCGCCACTTAGTCCCCGTCTATCAGTTAACATACGTGCGATGCTCGTCGTGACCTAGAACTATACGAAGGTTGTTAAATATCGGACAGTATAGCTCGATACTAACAACCGTCGTATAGTCTACGCGACGAGAAAATTCAATCGTATGGTAACCCATAGATTTGTCCCGTGTGGACAAGTTAAGAATGTATAAAGCAAACGACTTCATTCACTTGTGTTTTCATCCGTTTCGAGATATTTCGTCGGTACCTTTCCGCTGGTTCTCCGTGTACAAAGATAGATTAGATGTTCATTTCAACGTTGTTTCACAGCTTTGAAATGATTATCTATTCTATTACAGTGTACTCGGAGAACAGCGGGGATGTGCTGCCGAAATTTACTCGAAACGGTTGAAAGCACAAATGATGGGCGTTCGCTCTATACATTCTTAATGGGATAGAAGCCTACCCCCGACAGCCGGAACACACACATACAACAAGAATACACAACAAACGCATAATTAGAGAGCAATTCGAGATGTTCGGGTTAAAACCAATATATGATACTCGATGATAATATGAAACCTTCATATTCCCATCGATACTCATATATGAAACTAAAAGCGCCACTTAGTCCCCGTCTATCAGTTAACATACGTGCGATGCTCGTCGTGACCTAGAACTATACGAAGGTTGTTAAATATCGGACAGTATAGCTCGATACTAACAACCGTCGTATAGTCTACGCGACGAGAAAATTCAATCGTATGGTAACCCATAGATTTGTCCCGTGTGGACAAGTTAAGAATGTATAAAGCAAACGCCTTCATTCACTTGTGTTTTCATCCGTTTCGAGATATTTCGTCGGTACCTTTCCGCTGGTTCTCCGTGTACAAAGATAGATTAGATGTTCATTTCAACGTTGTTTCACAGCTTTGAAATGATTATCTATTCTATTACAGTGTACTCGGAGAACAGCGAGGAGGTGCTGCCGAAATTTACTCGAAACGGTTGAAAGCACAAGTGATGGGCGTTCGCTCTATACATTCTTAATGGGATAGAAGCCTACCCCCGACAGCCGGAACACACACATACAAACGCATAATTATAGAGCGATTCGAGATGTTCGGGTTAAAACCAATATATGATAATATGAAACCTTCATATTCCCATCGATACTCATATATGAAACTAAAAGCGCCACTTTGTCCCCGTCTATGGGTTAACATACGTGCGATAATTTATTCTTTTCAACGACAAACGCACACACAAAGCATATACACGGATTTTCTCCTTTGTCAGTAACTATCCCGTTCTTATATTTCTCAATATAGTCAGCATAACCTACAATTTATATGTTATTCAGTCTAACATGGCCCATGAGTACGTCAGAGTTAAGGACTGGATGTATGTGGATTGGAAACAACGTATGCAACCTAAGTTTGTCGCAGGAGTTGCTGCTTTCCTTGAATTTGCACGCGCACATAATAAGATCATAATAGAGAAGATTCTCTGTCCGTGCGATAGATGTGGCAATAAGTACTAACAGAAGGTAGAATTGGCAGAGCTTCATATTGTAAAACATGGGTTTACTAGACTTTATTCAACTTGGAAATATCACAGGGAAGGAGAAGAATGCAGTACTGCGGTAGAAGAAGAAGGAGAACACGATAATGCGGCAGGAGAAGAAGAAGAATTTGGTAATACGGCAGGAGACGGAAATTTATTTCCATCAGAAGAAATGGAGGATATGGTAGAGGCTGCCCTAAGTGAATCTATTCGTACCGAAGATGACATTCTTTCCGGTCAAGGACCGCGTGCGGATAAATATGAAAATTTCATGAATGATGCTAGGAAACCAATTTATGAGAATGCGAAGTATTCCACCCTCTCATGGTTCGTCCAACTTTTCCAGATTAAGTGCCTAAATGGATGGAGCAACAAGTCATTCACAATGCTTCTTTCGTTCTTGAAAGATTCTATGCCTCCGGGAAATAATGTGCCCGAAAGCTGGTACGAAGCCCAGAAGATGATGTCTGATTTGGGTCTAAAGTGCGAGAAGATTCAAGCATGTCCTAAAAATTGCGTGTTGTACCGGAAAGAGAATTCAGATTTGAAAGAGTGTCCAACATGCGGAGAGGCCAGGTATAAGTCGAAAGATTCTGATAAGAAGCCTGATATACCTGTGAAGATAGCACGATACTTTCCCATAACACAGAGGCTACAGAGGCTATTCAGGTGCAAGAAAACAGCCGAGGCAATGATTTGGCATCACCGTGCTCCTCCAAGCGAAAATGGAAAAATGAGCCATCCAAGAGATTCACCGGCATGGAAGAATTTCGATAGGAGGCACGCAATATTCAGTAGTGATCCTCGCAATGTCCGGCTCAGACTGGCTACCGATGGCTTCTGCCCATTCAACTATATCGCTGGAAGTCACAGTACATGGCCCGTTGTAATGATAATTTATAATCTGTCGCCTTGGTTGGCTATGGACCAATCATACTTTATGATGCCTCTTCTTATCGACGGACCAAACTCACCGGGGAACAATATCGACGTCTATCTCCGACCTCTGATCGAGGAGCTGAAAACTTTGTTCATTGATGGTGTATAGACATATGATTCAAACACAAATACAACCTTCATACTGCGTGCGGCTTTAATGTGGACAATTAATGACTTTCCTGCGTATGGAATGCTATCAGGTTGGTCCGTACATAGTCACAAAGCATGTCCTCATTGCCATGAACACACAACATCAAAATTTTTGAATTTTAGCAGGAAGGTTTGTTATTGCGGCCATCGACGTTTTCTGCCTCCAGACCACCCCTATAGGTTAGACACGGTTCACTTTGATAGTCATCAGGAGTTTCTTGAACCTCCATCCCCATTGTCCGGAGAGGACGTGACTGCTAAATGGGATGGTTACAATAACGTGACCTTCGGGATGGATCCGACGAAACAGGTCAAACCACAATATTGGAACAAGTTAAGCATTTTCTTCGAGCTTCCGTACTGGTCTACAAATTCAGTGTGTCATTGTCTGTACGTCATGCATATAGAGAAGGGAGTATCAGAGCACATACTTAACTTGCTTCTGTGTAAAGACGGGAAATTGAAAGACAACATGAATGCTCGGATGGATCTACAAGAGTGGGGAATAAGAAGTGAACTGCACCCTAAACCGGTAGCGGGTAAACCGGGCAAGTTTGTACTTCCCAATGCCGCTTATCATATGTCACAACCGAAGAAGAAAAGATTCCTGCAGGTGTTGCATGATTTGAAAGTCCCCACAGGTTTCTCAGGATCATTCAGTAAGAAAATAAAAATTGTGAAGGGCAAGATCGATGGGCTGAAAAGTCATGATCACCATGTTATCGTAGAGCACCTTCTTCCATTAGCCCTCAGGATTCTCTCCCCGACTCGGTTGGTCTAGTAATCAACGACCTATGTTGTTTTTTCAGGGAGTTGTGTGCTAAAACACTGGAGGTTGCGACGCTGGATAAACTAGAAAATTCTATTGCGTTGATACTTTGCAAGTTTGAGCGTATTTTCCCACCGTCATTCTTCGATATCATAATACACTTGACGGTTCATCTTGCAACTGAGGCGAAGTTAGCCGGACCGGTACAATATCGATGGATGTATCCCGTCGAGAGGTACGTGTAATTTTTCGTTTTGCACAATTTATAAATTTATTGTTGTCCTGTATGCCCGTATTTATTTATTCAACATATTCTCATTAGGTACCTTTACACTCTTAAGAAGTATATACGCAATAAAAATCGACCAGAGGGTTCTATCATGCAAGGTTATCTTCTTGATGAAGCAACCACATTTTGTTCCCGCTATCTGGACGAGAACATTGAGACAGGACTTAACCGACTACGAAGAATTCAAGATGGGCCATATGGTAAAGCCGAGTATAAGAGGGTAGACACTATGTTTATCAACAAGATATACCGGTTTATCTTGCTTAATTGCGCATGTCTTGAACAAATTGGAGAGTAAGTTCTTTTGGATTAATTGTTATATCTGTGTTTGTGTGTGTATGAAATGACATAATATTAATGTCACAATTATTTCTCGAAAACAGAACTCATTTTAACGAGGTACATGAGGGGCATCCTGATTGGAACGAAGAACGTTTGGAAAAATACTATCAGGATAATTTTTGTGATTGGGTCACAGAGCATGTAAGTTATTCGAATTACATTTTATTGCTATCAGTTTTAATCTAAACTTGTATCGTTATGTATTTGTCGTAAAATTTGTTTTGTTAGATCCACGATCCGAACTTGTTTGCATCATTTGAGAGTGATTCAAGATATTTAGCTCAATTTCCTAGTATGGAGGTTGCATATTACAAAGGATTTGGTGTCCTTGGATACAAATTCGAAGTTAAGGACATAGAAACATCTAGAACCACTCAGAATAGTGGGATTGCGACGGTAGGATCGGACGGTGTGATTTACTATGGGTACTTAAATTGTATACTCGGCATCCACTATCCCGGATGATCAGAACCCTTTTATATATTCCGGTGTACTTGGTACGATCCGCGAACCGATACGGACAGGTGGAGAAGCAGTCTTGGGACTTGGAAAGATGAATATGGATTGACCAGTGTGAACACACTTCGATTTTACGGTCAGGACGATCCATTTATCTTTCCGAACCAAGCGTTCCAAGTATACTATTCACAGTGTTTGAAGCATCCGGGGTGAAGTGTTGTATGCCGATGGAAACCCAGAGATGTCTACGATGTCCCAGAATACGAGGACAGCGATGAGGACGAAGAAGAGAGAAGGCTTAAAGTGCTCCGACCGTCTGTTTCGAAGGACGGGTTGTCTTCGACCGATCATGAAGTTACGTGGGTTAGAAATGACATCGACGATGAAATCCAAGTAGATATGTATGATGCGCCCACAAAACGAAAAAGGTTATCAGTAATGTTATATTATTACTTCACATTTTATGCTCTATACATATATAGTCAATACTTTTAATGATTGTCTAATGCGTCCACGAACCGTTTATCTAGATTTGATGACGATGTCGGGAGCAGCGAGGGGCGGCAGGAGCTCCAGCCGCGGCAGAGGCAGAGGCAGAGGCAGAGCGGTTCTGCCGCCCGGAGAGCTCCGTAGGGAGCTTCAGAGGGCCGGTCTTGCACCTAGATCGGAGACCCCTTTGGATGCCTTCTTCCGTGTGGATTTTGCCACACCTCCAAGTATACTGCACGCATATCCATTTTGAATGTAATATTACAGATATTCATGCCTGTTTATGTCAAAATTACTTATACTGTCAATGTTTGATTGTCTAGTTGTTGGTGATGCGTCCACATCTGGGACAGAGGCCACCCCCGCTCCTCCAGGTATGTTTATATATCATATAGTGTATGTATATTGATTTAGAATGCTATATCATAAATACACACATTCCTTTTGCTCTTACTTAGCAATTTTTATTATTGTCTAGCTGTAGGTGGTGACACCACCGCACCTGCGGGTATGTTTATATATCCTATAGTGCATGCATATTGATTTAGAACGTTATATTATTGATCTACACATTCTTTTTGCAATTACTTATATAATCTATTTTTAATTGTCTAATTATAGGTGGTGCGTCCACATCTTCCGCAGGGGCCACTCCTGCCGCTTCCATACCCTCCGCATCGTCTGCAGGTTAGTATGAATAAATTTAAAATATTTACTCATTTTACATATGCTCTATAGAATAAATATGAACTTCATGGAAATTTAGCGTCGATGTTTATTTTCTAGTTGGAGGGGATGCGTCCGCATCCGGGACCCCGGTTGTTCCTCACCGGAGGAACTATCGTCCCGCTCGTGCTGCTGCCCGGGCCCAGGCTCGTGCGATAGTCACCGGAGGTATATATCACACTTGAATTTTAGTTTAACCTTGATTTCTTAATACAACTTTGTCTTATTATTGATTGTCTTGATATTTCGTGCAGACGCAGGACCTCCCCATCCCCAGAGGGGGACTCGAGGCCCGAATCAGTCCCATAGGCTGAGGCCTGACAGAGATAGGGGGAGGCAGCATTCCCCCTTTTTTTTACCCTTGACTATCGCTATACCGGTCCTCATGCCGAGAGGTTTGGCCGGTATTTGGGGGACGAGAGCCGGCTCGTGAAGAACTATCCACTTCACGTTGAGTGGGGCGAGCAGCACCAGCGCTCATTCGCCCTCTTCTTTGATCAGGCTCGGGTATGTATTAATATATATTTTCATTTGATCTATCCAATATATTTATTATTAACACTTGCAATCTAATAACAATGTTTTTTTTGTATTTTCAGTTGGATTACGATTTTCAGCCTGTAGCCGACCCTGATCACCCGGGGAGGGTGCTCGACCTTCATGCTCTGTACAATGGCCTGATGAAGAACATGCAGGCCAAGGTCCGATACAACAGGAATGAGCTGAAGGCCGACTGCTACTCCCTGTGGATGGCGACCCCCGAGGCAGAGAGAGCGGCCCTCCTATCTACTCCGGCGTTTGCGAGAGTCGACGTAGAGACATGGCCTCTATTGTGCGCTTATTTCGACTCCCAACGCAAACAGGTATGTATTTTAAATGTAATTCATTATTTATGATATAATTTATTTCTTTGTGTTTCTTAATTAGAAAACTAAATGTTAATGCGTTGTGCAGAAACAGGCCGCTCAGAATACAGAGAACAGGAAGTCGGCGAAGAGGGGTCGCCCCACTTACACAGGTGGCTCGAGGAACATTACTCGAGCCATGGAGTTATCGGTAAATTACAATAGACCGACGTTTGTGATATTCTGCAATATTAAGAGTTATTTTCTAATATTTCTAATATTAAGAGTTACTTTCTAATATTGCAGACATCTCGGACCGTGGCGTCAGGTGGTACACCGAGCGTGCTGTCCGCATATCTTGCCGTCCACGGCACCTCGACAGATCCCGCCACGGGCGAGTTTCGATATCCCGACGTCGCTACCCAGGAGTACTGTGTAAGTGTTAATATTTTTTCTACCCAAATTTGAAATTTTAGTTTTGGAAGGTTCAAGTTTAAATCTTATACTTATACTTTACTGCTTAATGTGGGTGTAGGAGCGGGTGGTTGAGCAGGCCCAGGTCTCGGGGATCGATTTTACCGGACAGAGCGATCCGAGGCTGCTGACCCCAGTTCTGGACGCCGCACACGGAGGGCACCACGGAGGTTGGGAGAGAGGCCGGGGACTGGGCCCTAGCAGGGCCCATATGAGGTTGGACTCCACCCCGGCGGTTACTTCCTCCGTCTCCGGTGACCGACGTGTCCATCAGGAACTGGAGAGCTTGAGGGCCACCGTTCAGGAGTTGAAGGAGATGCTGGTATGTATACTGCTTTATAGTAAAATATCATGTCATATTATATAGATATCAACATATCCATAATTAGTACGTAGCTTGAGCTTATTTGGTTTTAGACTTAAGTTTGATTAATCATACATACTAGATATCCAAACGGGGGTTTCGAAATAACTTAATAATGATACGAATTCGAATAATACACAGTTCTTACACGCTTATTACACACGTTAGGTCCAGACGCGACAGGGTACATCGGCCGAGCCTCCACATGCATCTCCTTCGGCTGCGGCTCCGCAAGCCACTACATCGGCTGCGCTTCCGCAGACAGCTCCTGTAGCTCCACCGCCCACTCAGACTCCCACAGCCGCGGCTCCGCAAGCGACTACCTCGACGGCGGCTGCGCAGACCACATCGCCAGCTCCACAGGCCGCTCAGACTCCCGCTCGCGCCGAATTGCAGAGTTTATTGACCGAGGAACAGGCGCGCGTTATTCTATCGTTATTCAGAGGTGGAGCTGGACCGAACTAGGGTAGCTTTTTGGTTCTTATTTTTTGAAACATGTATTTATTTATATCATACACATTGTACTACATTTTGAAACGATATCGATATTGGTTTATATTTATATCATATTCAGTTTTTGGATTTCTTTTGTATATTATATGCGTGAGATGTGATTATGAATACTGCGATATATGTTGTGTGATGATTATTTTTATATTTGATTGATGTATATATTATTGTGCATAGGGCGGGAAAAAATCAGGCAGCACTTTTTTAAAAAAAAAATACAGACAATATGTACCTACGGATTAATCCGTAGGCACACATGTTGCCCCTACGGATATATCCGTAGGGGCAAAATATCAGCAGTAATTGATATTTGCCCCCTGATCTCAGTACCAGGGGTTGGAAGTGCCTCTACGGACATATCCGTAGGGTCTACTGCCTCTCCCCTACGAAGATATCCGTAGGGGCAAAATATCAGGAATCCTGATATTTTGCCCCTACGGATAGGTACCTACGAAGTTATCCGTAGGGTATATAACTTGGACCTACGGACATATCCGTAGGTACACTTAATATGTTATAAAAAACCGTAAATAATATAAATTTTTTTACCCTACGGCTTAGTCCGTAGGGACACTAGGACCTACACAGAAATCCGTAGGGGCAAGAATTTGCCCGTAGGGGCAAGTTCAGGGCCTCAACTTGCACCTGCGGCCTTTGCACCTACGGGGTATTTTTTCGCCCCTACGCATATATCCGTAGGGGCAACCCTTATTTATAGTAGTGTTTTCAAAAATGCCCAGAGCCTTGATTAGACTTGGATGCTTGTGGCGGACGGCATTTTCAGTCGACAAGCCGTCAAGCATAGCATGCTCAACTTCGAAAATATATTCATCAGAAGGCAACAGTTCTTCGTAGAGCGTCCCCCTGATCGACAACCCTGAGATCTCGCGAAACTCGTCTAGAGAAATTAGAACTTCGCGGTCCCCTAGCAAAAAGGTGTTGGTAGGAAGATTCCATTGATTAAGGAAAGCCTTAACCCACCAGACATGGGGGGACTGATAGTGGAAGAGAGACGCGTACACTGCCTGATATAGCCCGACCCTCTGCAGTCGCGCACGATGGGCAGACAGGATATAACGAGCCCAGAGAAGGTAGCCCGTGGGATGTCGAGGAGTAAGCCCTATTTTGTAAACCTGTCCCCATGGCTGGGCTTCGCCTTGGCAGATGCGGCGCCCTAAGATGTCTATAGCCGGCATAGGGTGGTTCGGAATCCCAGTTGTAGACGGCTCAAGCCATCCCGTACGGTCCAATTCGACATCTCCACAGCAAAGGTGGTCCGTGGACGCTCCATCGGCAAAAATGGCTAGATAGGCTCTGTCGATACCTCACAAAGAAAGCTACGGCGGCCCCGGTTGATATGACCATACCAGGTCCCCTACAAAAGTAGATTGGTGCAATTAGGGTCGTGAGCTCTAATCATCGCCATCACCTCTTCATCAGACGGTGATTAAGGAAAAGCCGCCTCCGAGGGGGTGAAAGGGAAGTACTGAAGAGAAGCCATTACTCCTGAAACAAAGGAAAGGAAGCTGTTAGTGAAGCACACATGTATATATATTTATAAATATATATAAGACAGTGGAAGAAGACGACAAGGAATTTATTTTATGGGACCACTGGTTACAAAACATAGGGGCCCCACAAAATCAAAATGGCGGCTCACTAATGATGAGGCAAGGTAATCATTATGAGAACAAAAGGAATATTCTCAATAGATGAACAGTGGATTGAAAACAACTCTACACTTTTCCCAAGGAGGAAACCCACTATAAGAACTCTATGCAAATCATGAAGGGTCTTTCTAGAAGCATTTTTGCAAAGAAAAACTCAGGGCAAGAAAATCCCAAGAAGTTCTCTGTAAAGAACTGAGTTCTTTAGAGAAATTAAATTCCTTTTGAATAGAGGAATTAAATTCCCAAAAAACATTTTCAGAGCTAAAGCTCTTTGGAATGGAATTAAATTCCAGAGAGAAGATAAGTGCCACCATCGATCCCTGAGATTAGAGAAGCCCTAACAAATGAGTTTATCATTTAAGATTGGACATTATTTTAAAAGAACTTGGAAAGATGGGTTCTTGTTAAAAGGAAAAATCCTTGGTGTGGATTTAAAATCCAAAGAAAATTTCTACAAGAAGTTCTTTAGCCGTTCAAGATCCTTACCTGAAAAAGGAAATCTTTTCTTGACAGAGTTAAATTATGGAAATTTTTGAAGCAGAGAACTAAGCTCTAGGAAAGAGAATTAAATTCTCAGAGAAGAACAAACAAGGAAGAAGATGAAAAGTGGAGGCTCTTCTGAATAGGCCCATGCATTTATAGGATGTGATGGGAAACGGTTCATCTACCCCCTTCCCTAGGCAGATCCAATGGCCACAAAAGTTACAGCGTTGCACTCACGTGCAAACACATGAGAACAACGCTGTGGGGGCATTTGTTCCCTCCTGAAATATCAGGAAAAACCCCAATGGGGCATCACATGCGCACACGTGACCAAGAGTCACGTGCTGACACGTGATGGCTTCCTGAGGGCTCTGTTATAATAGAATTGAATTCTAATCAACAGGAGTCACGTGCCCACACGTGATGGACCTCTTAAACTCACTTAAAGGGAATTAAAAAATATATAATAAAACAGCAGGGAACACCCCAATGGGGCATCACGTGCCCATACGTGACCACAAGTCACGTGCAGACACATGATGGGTTCCCAAGTTCTCTGGCTAATAAGAATTAAATTCTAACAATGGTGTCACGTGCCAACACGTGGTAGGCCTTTAAACTCACTGAAAAGAATTAAAAGTATAATAAAACAACAAGGAAAAATCCCAATGGGGTATCACGTGCCCACACGTGACCACAAGTCACGTGCAGACACGTGATGGGTTCCCAAGTTCTTTAAACAACAGAATTAAATTCTGGTTAAATGCTTAATTGAGGAGTCACGTGTCAACACGTGATGGGATCCTAAGATCTTTGAGATAATAGAATTAAATTATAATTAAGGGAAATCAAAAGCCTTAATAGTTTCCTAGATCTTTCCATACAGAAGGATTGTGCTCTGTAAAGTGGAGCACCGTTGGATTAAAAATCCAATGGTGATTAAAAATCACCAATTTATGGAAATATTTTATACAAGGAAAGATTTCCCTGAAATTCACCAAGAATAACAAACAGAGTATCTTTTGGATTAAAAATCCAATGGTGAATAAAATCACTGGATGATCTAAATGATCACGTTGGTTACAAAAACAACCAAAATCTTTCAATGGAAGATTGACTAAACAAACTGATTCTTTTCTTTCTCTTATAAATAGGAGCCAAGAAGAGAAGAGAAGGGATCCTTGAAACTTTTTTGGAGAGATACAACAACAGAGGAAAAAAGAGGAGAATTTAATTCTCAAGAGAGAAAAAGATTTCCTCAGAAGAAAAACAAACCCTAAGTGAGAAGGGGAAAGAGATCTAAGCTCTATAAAACAAAAAGAGAATTTAATTCTCAATTTAAGAGTTTAACTGTTCTAAATAAGAACTTAGTTCTTCCTTTGGTTGAAGATCTGCAAAAGCAGATCTCCCCACAAGTTGAGAATTTAATTCTCATCGGGGAGGTTCTGCCATGCAGATTCAAAACTTAGAGGGAGAATTGAGTTTAGGGAATTTAATTCCCCCAAATTCATAGAAATTTAATTTCTCCAAATGAAACTAGGGTTTAACCCTATATAAGAATTTAATTCTTCCGAATACATAGGAATTTAATTCCTCTAAACAGAACTAGGATTTAACCCTATAAAAGAATTTAATTCTTAAAAACAAGAGACTTAAAACTCTCCATGCACATAAAGATCAAAGTATCCAACGTGATCACGTGGTAACACGTGACCCTTCATCCCAACGAATGAAAAAGAACGAACAAGATTAGGTCACATGCCCCCACGTGACCTTTAAATAGACTCGTCAAAATGAGAAAGAAAAAACTTGCAGGCAATGCCTCACATGCTCATACGTGACCCTCAAAACAAAAGGGAACAGATCCAAGAGCAATCAATTTTGGGCGCCCTCACGTGTCCCCACGTGACCCCTGACAAATCCCTTTAAATCCAGTGCATGGATGCCCATCACGTGCTCACACGTGACGGCCTCGAAGACTAAAAGTGTTTAACACTTATTTGAATATTCTGGGAAGAAAATAAAGGAAGTCTAGCGCCCATCTTCAGACGCCTCACGTGACCCCACGTGGCCAATTCAACTTTAGTGTTTAACACTACTTTAAGTGCTTCGTCCTTAGTGTTTAACACTATTTTCAGCACATCACGTGGGGGCACGTGATCGCCAAATATCCTCTCGTGTTTAACACTATTCTAAAGCCAAGTTTAGCCCAAATTGACTAAATTTTCCAAAGGCAAGACTCCCCTTTGACCGAGCCTTAAATATACCCTTGTCTTCCAAGATTGATCATCTCATATGGTATATGAGTGCTCAGTACTCAATAAAAGATAAAGATATGGTTAGAACCCAAACCCCTGTTTAGCATTGCTAAATAATGGGGGGCTGAACCCAGACAAATGTTCAACAGTCCAACAAAGGGCCAACATTTCAAACTTAATTGGACTTAGCCCAAGTTGGCCATAAGTCCTCAATTCAGATTTAACTGAGCCAATGTGCTCATAATCTAATTAATTGATCTTAGTCCCAAATTGGACTACAGATTTCCCAAATCAACTTTGGTTCAAGGGTACATCTCTTCACTCCTTTGATATTTGTCGTTGTAATCCTTCAACGTCTTCAGAGAGGTGACGGGTCCCGATAACCAATCATTCCTCGGACTGTGGGGTCCTTAAACCCATGGACTATGATGTCCTTAATCTCGGACTGTGGGGTCCTTAAACCCATGGATTATGATGTCCTTAATCTTGGACTGTGGGGTCCTTAAGCCCATGGACTATGATGTTCTTAAGATCAGACCATAATGTTCTTAAACTAACATTGGACCGTAATGTCCTTAAACTAACGTTGGACCGTAATGTCCTTAAACTAATCGACCACAATGTCCCTAAACTAAACAATATAGTCCAAATACTCTCTTGTTGGATCTAAACGATCCCGTTAAGTTGATCTTAGTCTAAAATTAGACTAGCGTGTCCTTAACAAACGTTAAGTCGATTTTAGTCTAAAATTAGACTAACGTATCCTTAGCAGACGTTTAAGTTGATCTTAGTCTCAGATGAGATTAACGTATCCTTAAACCCAACCCCAAACCCAAATCTAAGAAAATACGGATTTGGACTAATCCACGCCCTACGGGCGAAAACATAAATTAGTCTCCGTATACAATCCACGGACAACCAAAAACAAAACAAACACCCACGACACGAAGTGACCATCTAGAGAAGGAGAAAATGGTTACCGCGATGCGGTAGCGTAATTAACTGCAGGGGCTTGCGCCTGCAGGGAAAAGCGTCCCCACAATCAAAAACCCCTCAACGAGGGGGAATCTGACGAAGTCTGCTATATCGGCCGCATCCGTTTAAACCTTTGATACATGGTGTCATAAATCAACTTGGCATCTTCGGAGAGGTGGACGGATAGCACCAATTAGCCTCTGCCCCGAATTTAGGCAAGACGGACCCACGCGGTCGCGTCTCCGTGTTTCGGAGGGGAACAATTAATACTCTGTTAAATTAAGCACCCTTGGATTAAAAATCCAATGGTGATTAAAATGTCACCGCTCGATAGAATTTGATTCTATATTGTCACAACCCGAAAAGTACTGAACATGACCGGCACATAAACTACGAAACGTCTCGAGACGTACGTAATCTAAGTAAGCCAAAACCCAGAAATCCAAACTAAGTAAAGCAGTAGAGTGAAGGAAAAACCAATTTTAAAGAAAAAAGTTTAACAACATAAGCTTAATATGCATTTTTAAAATCTCAAGTCTTTTCTGAAAATTTTGGCAGAGTTTCCTTTGTAAAAACTGACCTCAAACGGGTACAAACCTGATAAAGCATATATAATGAAAAAAAAGCATCCTCAAGCGGGAGCTAGCTCTTCGTCGGTTGACGGTCACAACCACACAATGCAATATAATATACAACGCCGAAAGGCCAGGATCAAACTCAGGATAAAAATCCAACATCATCAAGAAAACCAGAGGAAAACCATATAATACAGTGCGTGACTCTAAGGTCGTAAGAATATACACTGGTCTTCTATGTCTATCAAATAACACAAGTCTGGTTGATAGAGTTTACTAGATACAATTGAAATAATAAATATACAATGGTGGTCCTGATGCAAAAGAAACCACCTACCAAGGCAATCACCCGGAAGGAACAATGTGCTAGAAAAGCCGCAACGAAACCTGTACGGCAAAACCTGCAAGTAAACTGTGGCACAACGGGGGTGAGTTGCCAACTCGTGAGTAGAAAACATCTATGAGTAGAAATCGCATGTATAACGCTATCCTAGGTCATATCAAGTAACATCCTCAAATAAATATCTTGGTCCATCTATGTATAAGTGTAATACTACATGTTCATGTCAGTACCTCAAATAGCAACATATCAGATATATGATGTATGAATGCATGACAAATGAAAACAAGATACATCATGAAATCACAGAGAAATCAGTGTCAAGTATCGACACAAAACATAAATCTCAGTATCTCAATATCCCAATATCTTAAATCTCAAAATCTCGGTGTCTCGAATCCCAATATCACAATATCTCAATATCTAGGGCTCCGTCAGTCCGGATCGGCCCATATCATCAAATCACATGACCACGGACGGTATCCTCCGGATATCTGCCGCGCCAGGTAAAATCACCGGTAGGTAGTGCTCCCCTGCCAGGCTCATCGTCTACAACTCGAGCTTATTACCTCGGGATACCTTACCGGGCCCACCATGTACCCGAGACGATTCATTCTCTCCTCGCAACGGGTCTCGAAAACCAACAGCAATCATGAAAACTCATGGTGGACGACTCATACATCATGAGAAAACCGCAACTTGCATTTTAAAAAGAGGGAGAGAGAGAAAAGTTTATATATATTCTTGCGGTTTTCCCCCAAATCCAGAAATCTCATGGAAATCCGAAATCCAAGAATGAAGAGTAAGTAAACAATGAATATCGTCATAAATCTCCATAATACTGTATGACCAATGAATATATGAATGCATCTGATATCATGTAATAAATGCAATAGTTAAACTAGCATATGAAAGCTATAACATATTGCAACTAGCAACTAGCAAGCTATGTCAATGAATAGTATTTTCTAAAGTGTACGTGACATGGCAATTACCGATGATGATGTGTGTGAGCCGGCAAGTAGGTGTATGTGAAACATACGCATCATCGGTAATGGTGCTGGTGTCCTGACAGCAGGGTTTCATGATAATTACAGATAACATATGTACAAGCATGCAATGCGATGAAACATCATGAATATACAAAAAGTGATGTAGTAACAGCAACACTGAAAAATATACCTACCCAATATACGAGTCATACAGTTTGGTATATAAAAATACTCACGATTCTCCACTTTTGAAAACAAGTATGACTCGAGCCCAGTCAAAAGGGTAAGGAAATCCACCTAAGTCTGAGTCGATCTATATATATATCTAGTAGTTTGTGATCTCGCCTCAATAGTATCACGTACGATACAATATATATATATATATATATATGATATCCTTGAGTCAAGAGTGCGGATCTAACAACATAATCATATCTCGTATGGTAAATCTATCGTACGGCATCCCAAATCTTGGTACGGGTCAAATATCATATTTATCTCATTACTCATCTGATATCCTTATCATCACATATCGTGACAGGGGTACTGATCTAAGTCTAGTACAATACTAATATCATCAACAAATATGTACGCATGTGTGTGAATACACATCACCCATCAATCTGCTAATCTCATGTTGTATCTCATAATACAAACCAAAACACATCACCGATCTCATGGCACCATGCCTAATCTCATCGACTCATCTCCAAATACCATATAATGTCCTCAACATCCATGTATACGTGTATGTATATATATATAAGCACCAACACATCCACATATACATATATATATACATATGACGTATACACCCAACACCATATCACGTGTGTGTATATGTATGTGTACAACCTTACTTTAGGGTTCACGACTAAGAAACCAACTAAATCCTTTCTTCTGTTCTCGCTAACACTAACCCATAATCTCCTAATGCTTTCCTTGCTAAGGTTCATATCTCACACTAACATATAAAAGTATATATATCACATCCCATCATTTCTCACAACTTTGCAGGGGTGCTATACGCCATCCACCCGACGTCCCCCGTAGATATAATCTACTCACCTTGATCTTCGCTTGCCGATGCCGATGACGCCACGTGCTTGCTTGTCATCTCGGAGTCCTCATGAGGTACCTACATATCACATGACATTGTAATTCGAAATCGCATATGGAAACCAAATCGGCGCGCGTATCACACATGGGTTAAAAGCCATGATCTACGTATGCAAGAATAGCTAACAACCCTCGACGATTGATGTATGAACGTGAATCGTCCGATAAAAACACCAATACCAAAACCTTATTTCATAAATAACACGAAACATAAAGCAGCAACTTTGAAAACATGCTCCAGATTTTACCCTAGGCCAAACTAGCCAAAGTTGCATATGTCAAGGGTCTAGTTTACTGGAGATAAAGCCACAGAACAAACAAGAGCCAGTTCCAAACTACCTAGGCCGCAATTTGCGGCCAAAGGGAATAAAATTGCAGCCAAGAAAAGTCTAGGGGGTCTCAGGTTTCAGTGGTAGCTCCTAGGGTGCCTGCACATCTCATGATTAAGGGAACTTCTTTTACCAAGGTCTCGGGTCATCCCAGATCTCTAAATACCAATTTCCAGTTCATTAAAAGCCGTAAAACAATTTCAGCAACTAAGTAAAACACTTCTAGATTTTCCTCATGTGACAATTGGGACATTTTGCATACAGGAGGGGTCTAATTACTGGAGATGGAGCTACAGAACAATTACAAACCATAATGCAAAAGGTCTGGCAGCAAATTGCGGCCAGAAGGAATATTTCTGCAGCCGAGTTGGGGAATTAGGGGCTAGGGTTTCAGTGGGGGGTCCTAGGTTGCCTGCATGTATCTCAGTGTTTGCTAAATTGTAATACCCTAGTTCATTTATACTAGTTCTAGTTCAAGTATTTCTTTATTTACGGTATTTTCCTGATTTATTGTGTTTTGGGTGTGAATGATGTTTTTGACATTTGTATTGCATCCTATTCGACCCGCTTGCTGGAAACCCATCTTGATTCATGTTTATAATTTATCCTGACTTGTTATATGGATCCGTGCACTTTCATTATTTGTACATTGCATACTGGCATTATATCTGGCATCTGCATTTTTTTAATATAACATTTAAAGGCATATAAAATATTTTAAAAATACATTGCATGGCATGCATGATACCCCTGACCCTGTGGTAGCATCCGCGCATCTTGTTCTCGTCCCGTTCAGTGAAACGGACTCGTTTGGATAGCTACGTGTGCGTGCATGCATCCGTTCTTGGGGGTATGCATTTTCGTTACCCGGATATCCAATTTTAGTTTTGGTCGACACGTATATTAGCCGTATTTCAAACCATAATTTTAGACCCGACCTGGGCATATTTTGGAGTAGCTTTGTATTTGCCAAAACTTAAAATTTAACTAATATTATATTCTATATATAAAAACGTTTATATAAAATTTGTATAACAGAATTATATAATTTTTCGTTTATATTCTTAAGTTTTAAATATTTATTTTAAAATTTTATCCCTGATTCTCACAACTCTCTCTCTCCTTCTTCAAATATTTTATATTAATTCCTAACTAACCTATCTCACTCTCTCTGTCAATATATATATATATATATATATATATATATATATATATATATATATATATATATATATATATATTCTTCATATATTTTTTATATTAATTTTATTCTATCCTAACCGTTTCTCTCTCTCTCTCTTTCTCTCTCTCTCTCTCGTGAATCTCTCTCTCTCTCTTTCTACCCCTTCTCTCTCCTCTCGCACTTACTGTGCATTCCTCGACTCTCGTCACCTCCCTCTTCCTTAGCGTCACCTCCCTCCTTCCCTATTTAACCACCACGAGAAAACCATAGAACTCAAAAACCTAACCCTAGCCTCTGCCTTCGCCTCCGTCGTCGATCCCTCAACCTCATCTCCTCCTCGACCTCCCAACCTCATCACCTCAACCACCTCCTCCACATCACTTCCCTCTTCCTCTTCCCTGCACCGAACCCCGACGACGAACCCATCATGAGCCCCAAGAACCCATCACCCCTCGCCTGCATCGCCGTCGCTCGCGCCCACCGTCACTGCAACCACCGCCTCTTCGTCCACCTTCTTCTTTCACTTCCTTCTCTCCTCCCGACTCTATGACCACCTTCGTCACCGCCACCAGCAACTATTCCCGGCAACTCAAGAAACCCAGCAACCCTAACCATGTCTCCCTCGTAGCCGATCTCCTTCTTCGGCCTCGCCGCCACCATCACCTAACCTCACCACATCTCCCCGACTCCCTCCAACCTCGCCTCTACCACCTCACAACCTTTCTTCTTCCCAGCACCTTCTCTTCCTCCTGCACCTGAAACCCTAACACCCACTATTCATCGCCGACAACCCATCGCCAGAGACCTCATCGTCTCCCTCTCATCTCCTCTGTCCCATAATCCCAGAAGCAACCCACTTCCTCTCTTCTTCTCCTTCTTCTTCTTTCTTCTTCCTTCTTGATCTCGGTTCTTTTCCGGTGATCACCCGCCAGAGCTGTGCTTGACGCCGACGATCCAGACGACCCAGAAGACGTACCTTACCTGCGTGATCACCTTCTTGCATTGCTTGGACCCATCCCGTGTGCCGTGCGTGCATTGCGACGTTTTGACGACGTCGGACGTGTCGTACATATCCGTTTCGTGATCCGTTGAGGTAAGTTTATCTTGCTACATGCTACATTACTTTATATATATATCTCTATTTTAACAAATATAATACTGGTATTTCAAATTATGCACCACATGTTTACTTTTACAGTTTTTCGACATCCGTCTGCACCCGTACGTGTTACTTTACTTCTAGCGCATGCAAACTTATCTTGTTACATACCATACTACAATATACTGTATCCAATGGAATATTTACATCTCATATTGCTTAGTTGTACATCCCACATTACCATTGTACAGTTTTACTGCTTTCGGATACCCGTTTGCATCCATCTCATTTAAAATATATATAACTGCATCTATAGATCACATTAATACATAATACTGATGTTTTAACACCCCATGTTTAATAAAGTGCATCTTAATTAGTGTTGGAACTATAAAAGTAACCCTAATTAATAATTATGCATCCATATTTCATATCTATTTGCATACTATGTCACATTATTTCATTTTATTGTTATATTAGTACTCCATACTTGATATTGTGCACCCTACATAGTAATGTGATAACCACTGATAAATATTTGTGCATCCGTACTTTCACCCTGATTCAATACTTGCTACAGTTTGATTATGAGCACCCGCTCGATACCTGTGCACTATTTGACACAACCTGATACACTACTTGACCTGACTTGATACCGTGCACTACTTGACATGACCTGATGTACCACAGCCTGACTTGATACCTGATCTTGTTACTAATGCCGATAATCTTGATCTGTTGTCCCTGCGGACATTTCCTGTTGTCTATTCAGACAAACATGTACCTGCTTGATCCTGTGTTGTCATTAGCTCCAGATTTATCAATACCTGACTTACACACATAACCTTGGGGGTATGGAGAAATTATGAATGTAGCTGAACGTAACTCAAAGGGCTATTATATCATTTTACCGTGGTCCCATGGGGAATGAACGGGACATAGACTCACAGTCTATTATATTATTTTACCGTGGTCCCGTGGGGAATGAACGGGGCATAGACCGATGGGTTACGCTGAGGATTACATTAATTGATTTCGAATAACTTTATAGTAGATAACCCTGTAGCACAGTTTAGACTACTCACTGCACTTCACCTGTATATATCCTGTTCACTGATCTATATATTCATGTTACTGCTTATTTCTTGATAACTTGTTACTGTTCATACTTCATGCCTGCATATTTCATTACATCGTGCTTGCTTAATATTATTGATATCATGACGCACTGACGTCTGGGTTTTGCATAGCCCAGATCCCTTATCCTTATCGCAGGCTGCTCAGGAGTTTTTTGATCACCAGGCCGAGCAGTGAGGACCTGTTATTAGTTTAGTTTAGTTTCCTTTCAGTATTTTTCATTCCTGATGTGAGCCCGCATTATGGGATGTACATTCCAGATTATTATTGTACTTAGATCTTTTGCTTCCGCATTATTTTATTTCATGACTAGTTTATTCTGGATTATGGATATGTGATAGATAGTTTATTACTGTTCTTGATATCTCTACAGCCGTAATATGACTGTGGAGGGATATTTCCTATCCACAAGTAGCATGGTTGGCTCTGTCACGTGCCGATCTTAGCGCACTCGGGGAAGCAGGGCTGACATAAATAATTTTTCAGGTCCCCGAGTGTTAGCAGATTTCCAATTACCATCATATTTTCACAGTTTTCCGATGTCGGGGTTTCTAAGTTCGTATTCCGGGATTTATTCTATGGTTTCATTCCAAGATACAATCCCTACAGGGGTCATAAGGTCTCTACTAATCTCAATTACACTTCACAATTCAAAATTTCTCAAAACCCTTATCTAGAAATTTCTAGGTTCAGAAAACCACTCGATATCGATACTAAACATATATGGATGCCTAAAGAATTTAAATACTATTCTAAAGGTGCAGAATTACCTCAATTGGCAACTCAAGAATTTTCTTGAGTTGCCCAAAGTCCTCAAAATTCGATTTTTCTTGGTCCAATGTGCTTCCCTTGAGCTTGTGCATGCTTTTTGTGAAATGAATGAAGTGTTTTAGTGTATATTTGAAGGTGCTTTGTGGGTTGAAGAGGAGGGGGAGATGAAGTGCTGCCATGGGAGTGAGGGAGGAGAGGAAAAGATGAAGGGGATGAAGGATGAATGAGAACATAATGAGAGTCATGCTAGGTTGACCCCTCACCCTCTCTCTCTCTCATGCCCATACCTCTTGTCATCATGACACTTTTTCTTTTCTCTTTTTTTTTTCTTTTCTCTAAATAGAAACCAAAACAAAACAAGAAAGCCATGTAGAAAATGTAGCATAAGTGTAAAAATGATATGGTGTATGTCATGTGCACAAAACACGCTTAATTTGCGATTAGCGATATTTAATCGCGATTAGCGCTAAAATGGAGCAAAATAAATCATAGAATTTCATAATTTGCATAAATTACACAAAGCACTCTCTTTTTAATAATTTCTATAATTTTCCAAATTTTCCTCAAATTTATCGGTATTTAATTTTACCGCCTTATTAAAATATTCAATATAATTATTATTTAATTATAAAAATTCCCAAAAATAATATTTTATTTTCCTGAAATGTTACAATCTTCCCCCCTTAAAGAAATTCGGTCCCCGAATTTAAATTTAAACCTCTCAAATACTAAAACATTTCAGCTAAAAGACCAAGTCGTCGGGGCTCCGAAATCATCAATACATAAGACGCGTCGTAGCGCAATGCATGCGCATGAATAATGAGCAGATAACTCCAAATCAAAACTTCGTCAAGCCTCCCACAGTCATCAGAGTCATGGCGAAGATATCAATGTCAAAGCCTAAAACGAAACCAATCATGATATACATCAAAACCATACTTGTAAACATCAGAAAGAAATGCATGCCAAACCTTTCATTTTGCTGTGCGATACGCGTATCGCGGCACAGTGGCGGACATCTATTGTAAGAAAATAACTATATATATACTTATCCTTTGTTTAATATATACGTCCCGCCGTTTGAAATGATTTAGAAGGGTTTCCTTTATAAAATGTTTCGTGTCATCTCAGACACGTAGGTGAATACGGAGACTATAGCTTTCTTTCTTTTTTGGAAATCCCTTCGATAGCTATCAATGCATGCAAAACATATCCAGGTACTGTCCTCTGACTAGTCCTGCTCAGTACGAAAACAAATAGTAAATATCATAAAAACGTACTACTCCATAAGAATCAATTCCGAAATGTACATATGAATGCTACGTGCGTCTAGTGCGCACGGAAATCAAAATCCATGAATGTGCTATACATGTGCACAGAACTAACATCTTAGTGCAACGGGTGTGCACGAAAGCATCTGTCAAGGGCAACGGGTGTGCCTGACAGCAACATCAGGTGCATCTGATATGCACAAAGAAGCCCGATTTAGTGCATCTGGTGTGCACCAAAATCGTATTTCATATCATGCGGCCAACATGCGCGAAAATCCAAATTAGGTGCATAAGGTGCACAAAACAAATATCGAGTATCACAATGCTCAATACATTTATCGGGTGCAACCAAGGTACGGAGTATATGTCCGATGCAACCAATGCACAAAATACCTAGCTGGTGCAACAAATGCTCGAAATACGAATCCGGTGCATCCAGTGCACAAAATACAAATCGGATGCAACAAGTGCATGGAGATGCATCAATAACTCAAATGCGTATAAAAGCAACATCGAGTGTGCCAAGGTGTATAAAATCATAAACGCGTGCAACTGCGTGCACAAAACACGTACCAATGCACTGCAAGCACATGTAAGCTATACCGAGTGCAAAAACCAAATCGAGTGCATACTATATGCACAAAATCAAATCAACCGTAGGAAATCCACGAAATCATAAACATGTGCAGCCAAGGCACAAACCGATATCAAGTGCAATAAATACGCACAAATCATAAATCAACACATGGTGTACAAAAACATATCTCAAGTGCAATAATTATGCACAAAAATGTAAATACCCAGTAGATGCAGCCATGGTGCACGAAAACAATACCATAAAGCCCAATCATAAAAACTCAAATCCAAGCGATAAAAACGTGATACTCGGATCATAACACAAATCGCAACGAAAGACACTAAGGTACGCCTCCTACAATATCGAAAAGTGTCGGTACGTTCAAAACTAGCAGAGCAAGAACATCCGCTGACTCCTGCTCATGGTCTGGCGTCTTCTATCTCTGGGTCCTCATTTCTCTGTGGATTACCGATCTCGCAATCCATCGACTCATCGTCCCGGTCCGGTGTACTAACGGAAACGATCCGTTCTAGTACTCTTCTGGTCCTCTCACGGCCAATTAGCACGACCACTCATCAAGCAGCACGTCTCTGGCGTCGGCCTCTGGTCCTCTGAATATACGCCACACATCTGATCCTCGGTGCAAATCTCATTGCAGTAGTGTCCTGGAAAGAACCTGCTCAGGGTCTCTTCCGATCTCGCCTATGCCGAACTGTACGGAGGCTGTCATCTTTTACTATATCTCTTTCTTGTTTCGGAACGGCTGCATACTTATCACGGCTCTTCCTGAAAGATATATCCATTTACAACGTCTCTGCATGCGTATTACATCTGTGATGTCAGCGGAGTGGAACGTCCTCTCGTCACGATCTCGTACGAACATCTTACTCCACTTTTCTCCAATGTCGACTGATTCGGACTCGTCTCCTCGTGGCTGCATGGACTGCGCTCCAACGGCTATACTCTTATCTGGAGTCTCCCAAGCAATGTATCACATCACATGATATCCGAATGATGTCGAACTTTTCGATCGATTCATCGAGATTCCATAATCCCCCAAGAGCTCAACATCTTGGGTACAGTTTAATAGTATCGAATATATGCCACAGCACCTATAGACCATACGTAGAAGGGCAAACCCAAGCCTCACTAATGGCACCCCTGAACTGCCGCAAACCCTAAGGTTCACCGGCGTTCCATGGTCATTATGTCAAGTTAGGGTTTCATTCTTCTAGAGGGTCCGTAGAATTACTTGCATTGTTTTCCGAACACTTTAAACTTGGAAAATTGGTTCCTGACATTCGATCATCTATATCGACTCTCAACGTATCAGCGTGAAGTCGTCTCTAGCTGGAATCAATCAATCTAATGACCTCGCATCGGGGTAAGCGAACGAACCACATGTCCTAGTCATTCATTCTCGGGTGGCTAGCGATCTTTTATCATATCTCCAAGTATAACTCGTGCGGTATTTGCTCTAAACATCTGGGGCGATATCTCCTCATTCACAGCAACAACTGGCTCATTCGTCCGCACGCTGAACAGTGCCTAAATCATTAAATACGGTGCATTAACGGTCATCACAATCAGGCTAGCCTCTGGCGGTAGCCCAATCCGCTGGTGCTGATCTGCACGTCCAAGAAATCTCGTAAAGGCGATCCATCAAACGCTCATGGCGTGAAAACACAATAAAATGACGCCTCTATGCAATCGTATGTCCCTAGAATCACGCCCTGGTCAGTCCTCGTCCGTGACGAACTCGTGCTGACCGCAACTCTAGCCGTAGCTCTCCACGCCTGTACAACCATAATAACAAAATCATAAACTGGTACCGATGAGGATAGATCATAGGAATGAATAAAATACTGTGCAAAGAAATGTACGTCCTAAGGCTTCTTAAGCGGAGTATCGTATCGTAAGTATGCCGCGGAATATACACACGGTACGTCACTCTACTTGAGTCGCCTACTCCATCAACCAAGGGTCATCCTACACTCAGAAGGTAAAACCTAACGCTCTGATACCAACTTTGTCACGATCCGAAAAGTACGGAACATGACCGGCACTTAAACTATGAAACGTCTCGAGGCGTATGTAATCTAAGTAAGCCAAAACCCAGAAATCCAAACCAAGTAAAGCAGTAGAGTGAAGGAAAAACCAATTTTAAAGAAAGAAGTTTAACAACATAAGCCGAAGTATACATTTTTAAAATCTCAAGTCTTTTCTGAAAATTTCGGCAGAGTTTCCTTTTTAAAAACTGACCCCAAACGGGTACAAACCTGATAAAGCATATATAATGAAAAAAAGCATCCCCAAGCGGGAGCTAGCTCTTCGTCAATTGACGGTCACAACCACACAATGCAATATAATATACAACGCCGAAAGGCGAGGATCAAACTCAGGAAAAAATCCAACATCATCAAGAAAACCAGAGGAAAACCATATAGTACAGCGCGCGACTCTAAGGTCGTAAGAATATACACTGGTCTTCTATATCTATCAAATAATACAAGTCTGGTTGATAGAGTTTACTAGATACAATTGAAATAATAAATGTACAATGGTGGCCCTGATGCAAAAGAAACCACCTACCAAGGCAATCACCCGAAAGGAACAATGTGCTAACAAAGCCGCAACGAAACCTGTACGGCAAAACCTGCAAGTAAACTGTGGCACAACGGGGGTGAGTTGCCAACTCGTGAGTAGAAAACATCTATGAGTAGAAATCGCATGTATAACGCTATCCTAGGTCATATCAAGTAACATCCTCAAATAAATATCTTGGTCCATCTATGTATAAGTGTAATACTACATGTTCGTGTCAGTACCTCAGATAGCAACATATCAGATATATGATGTATGAATGCATGACGAATGGAAACAAGATACATCATGAAATCAACAGAGAAATCAGTGTCAAGCATCGACACAAAACATAAATCTCAGTATCTCAATATCTCAATATCCCAATATCTCAAATCTCAAAATCTCGGTGTCTCGAATCCCAATATCCCAATATCTCAATATCTAGGGCTCCGTCAGTCCGGATCGGCCCATATCATCAAATCACACGACCACGGACGGTATCCTCCGGATATCCGCCGCGCCAGGTAAAATCACCGGTAGGTAGTGCTCCCCTGCCAGGCTCATCGTCTACAACTCGAACTTATTGCCCCGGGGTACCTTACCAGGCCCACCATGTACCCGAGACGGTTCATTCTCTCCTCGCAACGAGTATCGAAAACCAACAGCAATCATGAAAACTCATGGTGGACGACTCATACATCATGAAAAAACCGCAACTTGCATTTTAAAAAGAGGGAGAGAGAGAAGTTTATATATATTCTTGCGGTTTTCCCGCAAATCCAGAAATCTCATGGAAATCCGAAATCGAAGAATGAAGAGTAAGTAAGCAGTGAATATCGGCATAAATCTCCATAATACTGCATGACCAATGAATATATGAATGCATCTGATATCATGCAATAAATGCAATAGTTAAACTAGCATATGAAAGCTATAACATATTGCAACTATCAACTAGCAAGCTATGTCAATGAATAGTATTTTCTAAAGTGTACATGACATGGCAATTACCGATGATGATGTGTGTGAGCCGGCAAGCAGGTGTACGTGGAACATACGCATCATCGGTAATGGTGTTGGTGTCCTGACAGCAGGGTTTCATGATAATTACAGATAACATATGTACAAGCATGCAATGCGATGAAACATCATGAATATACAGAAAGTGATGTAGTAACAGCAACACTGAAAAATATACCTACCCAATATACGAGTCATACAGTTTGGTATATAAAAATACTCACGATTCTCCACTTTTGAAAACAAGTATGACTCGAGCCCAGTCAAAAGGGTAAGGAAATCCACCTAAGTCTGAGTCGATATATATATATATATATATATATATATATATATATATATATATATATATATCTAGTAGTCGGTGATCTCGCCTCAATAGTATCACGTACGATACAATATATATATATATATATATATATATATGACATTCTCGAGTCAAGAATGCGGATCTAACATCATAATCATATCTTGTACGGTAAATCTATCGTACGGCATCCCAAATCTGGGTACGGGTCAAATATCAAATTTATCTCATTACTCATCTGATATCCTTATCATCGCATATCGTGACAGGGGTACTTATCTAAGTCTAGTACAATACTAATATCATCAACAAATATGTACGCGTGTGTGTGAATACACATCGCCCATCAATCCGCTAATCTCATGTCGTATCTCATAATACAACCAAAACATATCACCGATCTCATGGAACCATGCCTAATCTCATCGACTCATCTCCAAATACCATATAATGTCCTCAACATCCGTGTATACGTGTATGTATATATATATAAGCACCAACACATCCACATATACATATATATATACATATGACGTATACACCCAACACCATATCCCGTGTGTGTGTGTGTATGTGTACAACCTTACTTTAGGGTTCACGACTAAGAAACCAACTAAATCCTTTCTTCTGTTCTCGCTAACACTAACCCATAATCTCCTAATGCTTTCCTTCCTAAGGTTCATATCTCACACTAACATATAAAAGTATATATATCACATCCCATCATTTCTCACAACTTTGCGGAAGTGATATACGCCATCCACCCGACTTCCCCCGTAGATATAATCTACTCACCTTGATCTTCGCTTGCTGATGCCGATGACGCCACACGCTTGCTTGTCGTCTCGGAGTCCTCGTGAGGTACCTACATATTACATGACATTGTAATTCGAAATCACATACGGAAACCAAATCGGCGCGACTATCACACATGGGTTAAAACCCATGATCTACGTATGCAAGAATAGCTAACAACCCTCGACGATTGACGTATGAACGTGAATCGTCCGATAAAAACACCAATACCTAAACCTTATTTCATAAATAACACAAAACATAAAGCAGGAACTTTGAAAACATGCTCCAGATTTTACCCTAGGCCAAACTAGCCAAAGTTGCATATGTCAAGGGTCTAGTTTACTGGAGATAAAGCCACAGAACAAACACGAGCCAGTTCCAAACTACCCAGGCCGTAATTTGCGGCCAAAAGGAATAAAATTGCTGCCAAGAAAAGTCTAGGGGGTCTCAGGTTTCAGTGGTAGCTCCTAGGGTGCCTGCACGTCTCATGATTAAGGGAACTTCTTTTACCAAGGTCTCGGGCCATCCCAGATCTCTAAATACCAATTTCCAGTTCATTAAAAGCCGTAAAACAATTTCAGCAACTAAGTAAAACACTTCCAGATTTTCCTCAGGTGACAATTGGGACATTTTGCATACAGGAGGGGTCTAATTTACTGGAGATGGAGCTACAGAACAATTACGAACCATAATGCAATAGGTCTGGCCGCAAATTGCTGCCAGAAGGAATATTTCTGCGGCCGAGTTGGGGAATTAGGGGCTAGGGTTTCATTGGGGGGTCCTAGGTTGCCTGCATGTGTCTCAGTGTTTGTTAAATAATTTTTCAGGTCTCCGAGTGTTAGCAGATTTCCAATTACCATCATATTTTCACAGTTTTCCGATGTCGGGGTTTCTAAGTTCGTATTCCGGGGTTTATTCTATGGTTTCATTCCAAGATACAATCCCTACAGGGGTCATAATGTCTCTATTAACCTCAATTACACTTCACAATTCAAAATTTCTCAAAACCCTTATCTAGAAATTTCTAGGTTCACAAAACCACTCGATATCGATACTAAACATATATGGATGCCTAGAGAATTTAAATACTATTCTAAAGGTGCAGAAATTAGCTCAATTGGCAACTTAAGAATTTTCTTGAGTTGCCCAAAGTCCTCAAAATTCGATTTTTCTTGGTCCAATGTGCTTCCCTTGAGCTTGTGCATGCTTTTTGTGAAATGAATGAAGTGTTTTGGTGTATATTTGATGGTGTTTTATGGGTTGAAGAGGAGGGGGAGATGAAGTGCTGCCATGGGAGTGAGGGAGGAGAGGCAAAGATGAAGGGGATGAAGGATGAATGAGAACAAAATGAGAGCCATGCTAGGTTGACCCCTCATCCTCTCTCTCTCTCTCTCTCTCATGCTCATACCTCTTGTCATCATGACACTTTTTCTTTTCTCTTTTTTTTTCTTTTTTTTCTCTAAATAGAAACCAAAACAAAACAAGAAAGCCATGTAGAAAATGTAACACAAGTGCAAAAATGATATGGTGTATGTCATGTGCACAAAACACGCTTAATTTGCGATTAGCGATATTTAATCGCGATTAGCGATATTTAATCGCGATTAGCGATAAAATGGCGCAAAATAAATCATAGAGTTTCATAATTTGCATAAATTACACAAATCACCCTCTTTTTAGTAATTTCTATTATTTTCCAAATTTTCCCCAAATTTATCGGTATTTAATTTTACCGCCTTATTAAAATATTCAATATATTTATTATTTAATTATAAAAATTCCCAAAAATAATATTTTATTTTTCTGAAATGTTACATATATATGGAAGAATATCCCCAATCTTGTTAAAAACAAGAACAATATTTTCTGTAAAGCAGAAGTCCTTGGATCAAAGATCCAACGGAGGTAAAATTCCCCAAATCAATTCTGAAACCAATTAAATCAATAGGGATCTCTCAATGAGAGATTTTTTGAAAATCAAACAAACTTCCCTCCACTATATAAAGAACTCGAGACTTCAAGTCTCAAAAAGGAAAAAAAGAAGGGAAAAAAAGGAAAAAGGAATAACGAAAAGGAAAAAAGTAGGAAAAAAAGAGGAAGGAAAAAAAAGAGAGACAGAGACGCAGAGAGAGAGAACTCCCTAGAGGCTAAAAAAAGGAAGAGAATATACAGTGAGCTTTTGAGGAACAGGAGAATTTAATTCTCAAAGAAAAAACTTTCTTCCTTGAAACACCAGGTTAAAAGAAAACACCTATCTTTTGCCTCTCTAATGGTTTAACCCTTCATATAAGAACTCAGTTCTTTCCTCTGGTTGAGATTTGCAGAAGTAAATCTCCACACAAGTTGAGAATTTAATTCTCATCGGGGAGATTTTGCTCTACAAGATTCAAAACCTATGGGAAAAGAACTAAGTTATATTAAAAAAAGAGAAGAAGAACGGGAACACATAGGAATTTAATTCCTCCAAAGATTAGGGTTTAACCCTATATATATAAGAACTTTGTTCTTCAATAAAAAAAAATTAGTGATCTAAGATCTCCAAGGCCAAATCGTTGGTGCTTGTTCCCCTCCGAAAGACGCGGCAGAGACGCGGCGAACTTCTTGCCTGAATTTCGGGACAGATGCCAATTGGTGCTATCCGTCCACCTCTCCGAAGATACCAAATTGATTTATGGCACCGTATATCGAAGGTTTAAACGGATGCGGCCGATGTAGCAGATTTCGTCAGATTCCCCCTCGTCTGAGGGGTTTTTTGATTGTGGGGACGCTCTTCCCTGCAGGCGCAAGCCCCTGCAGTTAATTACGCTACCGCATCGCGGTAACAACTTTCTCCTTTTCCAGATGGTCACTTCGTGTCGTGGGTGTTTGTTTTGTGTTCGGTTGCCCGTGGATTGTATACACAGACTAATTTATATTGTCGCCCGTAGGACGTGGATTAGTCCAAATCCGTATTTTCTTAGATTTGGGTTTGGGGTTTTGGTTTAAGGATACGTTAGTCTCATTTTGGACTAAGATTAACTTAAACGTTTGTTAAGGATACGTTAGTCTAATTTCCAGACTAAGATCAACTTAATAGGATCATTTAGATCCAACAAAAGAGCATTTAGACTCTATTGTTTAGTTTACGGACATTTCGGTCGATTGCCAGTTTAAAGACATGGTGGTCCATCATAGTCCGTGGAATATATGGCTATCGGGACCCATCACCTCTCTGAAGACGTTGAAGGATTACAACGACAAATATCAGAGGAGTTCAGAGATGTACCCTTGAACCAATGTGAATTAAGTGATCTGTAGCCCAATTTGGAAACTAAGATCAATTAATTAGGTTATGAGCACATTGGCTCAGTTGAGTCTGAATTGAGGACTTATGGCCAATTTGGGCTAAGTCCACTTAAGTTTGAAATATTGGCCTTTTGGTTGGACCATTAGACATTTGTCTGGGTTTCAGCCCATATTATTTAGCGATGCTAAACAAGAGTTTGAGGGCTTTGGCAACATTTTGTCTTTGAGTGAGCTGTGAACATTATAGCTCTGAATTTTACTCAATTTCGAGTGGGAGGCTTTTGCCTCTGGAGAACTAGCCAATTTGGCTAAAAGTAATGTTAAACACTAGGGAACAATAGTGTTAAACACTGGAAATAAAGCTCTCAAATTAGTGTTAAACACTAGAAGATAACAGTGTTAAATACTGGAAATAAGATTCTCAAAGTAGTGTTAAACACTAAAGAAAAAGGGGTCACGTGAGGGCGCCAAAAGGTGGGGCCAGATCTCCTCGCTTTGTTCTGCAAATAAGTGTTAAACCCTTTTTATTTTCATAGCCATCACGTGTGGGCACGTGATGTATGCTTATGTTCTGATTTATTAGAACATTCATTAGGGGTCACGTGGTAACACGTGAGAGCGCCCAAGTCAGATTTTGCCTTTGCTTTTATTCCATATATAATGAGGGTCACGTGGGAGCACGTGAGGTATTGCCTCAGAACTTTTTCCTTCTTATTTTGGAGGATCTTTTTAGGGGTCGCGTGGGGACACGTGACCTTAGTCCTTTGCATGCATGGAGATCTTTCAAGTCTCTTTATTTTTTTACGAATTAAATTCTCTGTAGGGTTAAACCCTAATTTCTTTTAGAGGAATTAAATTCCCATATATGTAAAAGAATTAAATTCTTATATAGGTTAAACCCTAGTTCTGTCTTGGAGGAATTAAATTCATATGATTTTGGGAGAATTGAATTCTCATATAGGGTTAAACCCTAGTTTTATCTTGGGAGAATTAAATTCTCTAAACTCAATTCCCCCTCTAAGTTTTGGATCTGCATGGCAGGATCTCAACCCGATGAGAATTAAATTCTCAACTTATGGGGAGATGTGCTCTTTGCAGATCTTCTTGCAGATCTTCAACCAGATGAAGAACTAAGTTCTTTTGTGTAGAAGAGTTAAACTCTTAGATTGAGAATTAAATTCTCTTTATTGAAGTTTTGATCCCCTTTCTTTTCTCACCTAGGGTTTTCTTTCCTGAGAATTAAATTCTCCTTTCTTTTCTCCCCCTTTTGAAAATTTCAAGATTTAAAATTCTCTATCTTTCTTCTCTTCTTGGCTCCTATTTATAGGAGAAGGAAAAGAATCAATTTGTTTAGTAAATCTTTCATTGAAAGATTTGATTTGTTTTCATATTTAATATGAGCCTTTAGATCATTCAGAGAATTTTATTCACCGTTGGATTTTAAATCCAAAAGATATTCTGTTTGTTATTTCTGGTGAGATTTTCAGGGAAATCTTTCCTTGTCTAAAATCTTTCCATAAATTGGTGATATTTAATCACCCTTGGATCTTTAATCCAACGGTCTCCATAATCCTTTTCCATTTGGAAAGATTTAGAAGGTTTTAGAATTTAATTCTATTAAACTGTGAGGCTTTCGAAGCCAGTCACGTGTGAGCACATGACCCCCAATTGAGTCCTTTTCTTAGCATTTATTTACGCTTCAGTTTAACCATCACGTGTCAACACGTGACCATTGGTCACGTGTGAGCGCGTGATACCTCATTGAGGTATTTCCTTCAGCCATTTGTTTTTATTTCTGTTTTAACTATCACGTGTCAACACGTGACCATTGGTCACGTGTGAGCACGTGACCCCCAATTGGGTCCTTCTTCAGCCGTTTGTTTTTATTTCTGTTTTAACTATCACGTGTCAACACGTGACCATTGGTCACGTGTGAGCACGTGACCCCCAATTGGGTCTTTCTTCAGCCGTTTGTTTTTATTTCTGTTTTAACTATCACGTGTCAACACGTGATCATTGATCACGTGTAAGCACGTCATACCTCATTGAGGTAATTCCTGATTTTTTAATCAGGGAACAATGCATAGCATATTTGCTCATAACTTTTGATCCCGGATGAATTATGAAGCCCATAATATATCAAATCGAAGGGTTTTTCGAGATGCTTCCAATATCATCAGAATTTAACTGTTTCTCATTCAGGAGTTTGTCAAAAACAGCCCGGAAAATACTGGTTCGCATTTTCTTAAGCGTATCACTGCCATTTGATACCTTGGGCTCTTTTGCGCAGAAATTTTTGACGGGAACAAATGCCCCCCACTACTTTGTGTAGGGTTCCTAGACACACTAATGAGGTCTCACAATAGATCAAACATGCCCAATTCAAATTTTTTATGTGCCTACAAACCCTAATACGGATCGTTAACTAGATGTATAGGCGATGCAATGCAAGTAAACAACTTTAACTTAAAGGAAAGGTGCTACAACCTTTGTAGATCCGGTCCTCCACCTCTCTAGCTCCGTGATGACGTCCCTCCGCTGTACCCATCAGAATCCTAGACTCTCGCGGTGGTCTCATCGGAGAAAAGATCGGGCTAGGTCGTCGACTTCGATGCCGAAGATGATCTACGTCGAGACAACTCAAGATCAAACTCCAACTTCACCAAGTCATGAAACTTGTGAAGAAAACACCCTATACTACTTGGCAAGTGGTAGAGGATGAAGAAATAGGAAGTGGGTTCACTTTAGAATTGGATTTCTCACTCTTTTTCTCAAGTTGCCATTAAAAGTTGCAAGCTTTCTTCTTTGTTGAAGAAGAAGAAGAAGAAGAAAGAATATGATAAGTATATTCAAAAAATAGAATAATAAATTGATACTTATCATATTTGCAATCATAGTTAGGTGTAGAGAATTAACTAAGATTAGGTTGAATGGTTAGGGTTAAGTATGAAACAAAAATGGTGGACTTATTCAAAGCTTCATGAAGCTTCAACTAGAAAACAAATCAAGCCACCATTTCTCTTTATCTTTCAAAAATGAATAAATAAATAAATGAAGAGATAAGTAAATCAAAACTCTAACCATTAACATAACCATGGTTTAATTCTTTACACAAACCCAAGTTTGCATGTATCATCAAACATGATACAAACAAGTGCACAAAAGTATATCACATATACAACTTGTGTACATCAAGTGAGAAAGTCCATTTAAAGTGAACAAATATTAGTTAATGCAAAGTAATATATCAAATATATAATTATACATTAAATCATTAAATCAACACTTGATTTAACGATCCGGTCATACCGCATATGACCGACTAATATCCGATGTATCGACTTATCGAATCAATCCTCGATTCGATAACTAGGTTATATCACATACAACCATTCGATACATTCATCGCAAGAATAGAATACGGTATCACATACACGCATTATTCTCGGTCCCGCACATATCTCATATGCGCTCCTATTTCGTTTCGCTTGAGCCAGGAAACCTCTGTGTAGGACTCTAAAGACTCGTCAATACGCCGGCAGCAGGTGATGATCATATCAAACACCCACAAGCCGCAAGCGGTCTGCTAAACGTAACGGCCACCCGGGTATTGAGCGATCAGAAGATCGACGAGCAAGCCCGCTCACACTCCTGTGAATCCAACCAGCAACACTTACCGTACAGTCCGGTCTGTTCGTCTGATATGTCGCATATCTCGCCTAGGGGTGGTAAACGTCAGACCCCAGTAGCTTGATAAGTCATGCCGATATAAGGTCCATAACATAGCATGAAACTACTGATAACACTTACCAGTAGATCACTGCAACCCTGGCCAGGGATTTCCAGTTATGGCCAGTCGTGCATAGCGCAACATCAACCCCCAATACCGGGAGAGATGAATCCCCTCCTATCGCTCATTGCCTCCATGTGAATCGGGACTGTACCCAAAAACCACCTGTTTGCATGCCTCAGTAGAGCCGTGGTAGGGTGGAAATCAAAGCACAGTGGGAGACGCACAAGACTCTATGACGATCTCGGGTCAACAGACTAAGCTGTACCAGTGTCACCAGAGAACTGCCATCTGACGTGAGGTATAATACCATCTGGGAGTTCTCGGCGAGTCCGTTCAGTGTACCCAGTCTCCACTGAGCACCCGCATACCATCTCTGATGTCAAACACCAATGGATATGGGATCATCCATCGCCCATCATATGGGTCGAGAAGATATACGCTAGTCTACTGTGGAATATCGATGCCCCGTCTCGATATTCCCACGACTAGGAACATTTAAGGATGTACTCATGGACTACCCAGGCCCCACTGGTATGATCTGCATCATAGTGCTGGAAGTCGAGTACACATCCTAAGGGCTTTATCAACATGTAACAGAGAGACAGAAAGTATACATGTTAAGATAAAGAGCAACCAGATAGCGTACTATCATGTCGAGCAAGAAAGTCCTACCTATATATGTCCCAGCATCCACTACAATATACATCCAATGTACAGTAATGGCCTCTAGGGCATACATATAACTAACAATCTCCCACTTGCACTAGGGCCATCTGTAGCAGTGGTTGCAGTATCACATACTCAACCATCCCATATAAGTCTCTCTCTGGGAAAAAGCCTTTGTGAGTAGATCCGCCGTGTTATCCTCTGAGTCTACTCTCCTAACCTCGATCACCCTGGAGATCAACTATCTCCATGATCAGGTGATGCTACCTCAGAATATGTCTGGGTCACTGATGGGACCGGGGTTCCTGGGCCAAAGCCACTCTTCCATTGTCACACAATGGTGGGAACCTAGTTCATCTTATGAACCAATATACACCCAAACAGCCTCTTTGGTAGTATCTTTAATAGCGATGTTACCAGCCTTTATCGTCTAGTTTGCCATGGTATCTAGCTTGGAACTCTTCCAACTCACCGTCCCTCCACTGAGGGTAAAGACAATGTCTGCGACTGACATTCAGTCGTCCTTATCACCCTGGAACCTTTCCAGTGATTCACCTTTATCCTATTTGGAGAATCCTTGTGATAAGAGGAGATTGACCGAGCGTAGTATAGGAAACTCCTTCCCTATCAAGAGTATGTCATCTACGTACTCTATGAGGATCACTACCATACTCCCTACTACCTTTTTGTATATACAAGGTTCATCTACCATTTTGATGAAGTCAAACACTTCAACTACCACATCAAAACAGACGTTCCAACTCCGCGATGCCTGCTTTATTCTGTAAATCAACTTGCATACGTTTCCGCTGCTCCCACTGTTTACGAAGCCCTCTGGCTGTGTTCTTATAGACGTTCTCTTCTAAATCATTTTAGAAAAGCAGTCATGGTACCCAACCACCAGATATCGTAGTCATGGTATGTAGCAATGGCAAGTAGGATCCGGATAGACTTAAGCATAGTCACTGGAAAAGGTATCATCATTATTCACGCCTGGTCGATGACGAAAACCTTTAACAAGTCTAGCTTTGAAAGTCTCAACTTTTCCATCTACACCAAGTAATCTTCTCAAGATATACTTGCTCCTGATGGGGATTTAACCCTTCAGATATAGCAACCAAAGTCCATACTTTGTTGGTGTACATGGATTCCATCTCAGATCGCTAAGCATCCAGCCATTCTTACAGAGTCCATACTCTCGATGACCTGCTCGAATCTAGTTGGGTCATCATCTCATGATGCAATCCTCGCTCCCACTGTCATCGAGAAACCGAAGTATCTCTCAAGCGGATGAGAAACCTTACCAGATCGGCGGAGAGGCTGAGATTCATCGGGAACTATTGAATCCTTTGGTTCTGTCAAATCATCAGCTGCAGTTTTGTATAGCTGGAACCTTTCCAGTTCTACAGAACTGACATTGCCTCGATCTTGTCCGGATTTTGCTTTTGACACAGGCCGGACAATCCCAAATCTTAACTTACTTAAGAGATAGGCTCTTCCCATACCATATCTTATATGGAGTGGTAGGCACTGATTTGAATCGAACCCTATTCAATAGGTATGCAACTTCATAAGTGCATAACTCCCTAAAAGGAAATAGGAAACTCAGTAGTACCCATCATAGAGCGCACCATATCATATAGGGTGTGATTGCTCCGCCCCGATATACCATCGTGCTATGGTGTATACGGAGGAGTAATGCTGAGAGAGAATCTCATTCTCCTTTAGAATAGTCCAGGAATTCCATGCACAAGTATTCTCCTCCCTGATCTCATCATAGGACATAATACTTATACCCGGTTATTGGTTCTCTACTTTTAACTTATATTCTGTGAATATCTCAAAAGCTTCGGGCCTATGTTTCAACAGAAACATATGTCTGAATCTTGAGAGATCATCAGAGAACGTAATGAAGTACAAAGAACCTGTCCTGGCATGTGTAGACAGGAGACCTTACATACATCATCTGTATCAGTCCCAAGAGTTTACTAACTCTTTCTCTGTTTCCAATAAACAGAGCTATGGTCATCTTAATTTTGTGACATGATTGGCAAGTTTCACAAGATGTAAATTCAAACTGATTTAAATATGCATCTAAATGTAACTTCAGCCAGTCGGGTCGCATTGATATGACCCAGTCTACAATACCTCAAGAAGGAATCGTTCATTTCTGAACTCTTCCTCTTGTGTGTGTTCTGTATACTAGGAACTGTAGTTTGATTTAGAACGTCAATGCTTTTAGATAACGTGCCTGAACCGATCAACTTTTGATATAGGAAATGTTCAAAACATTATCCATCAATACAAAATTTTATCATTTCTTTACTAATAAAGAGACTGATATGATTTTGTATATCAGATTCGGTATCTAATAGCATTTGTTCAGAATTAATGTATTGGTAATACAGGGTGACAGTGACCAACAGACTTGGCTGCAACACTTGCCCCGTTTTCTGTCTCATAAAACTTATCACCCGTTCTCAGTTTTTCTACCTTTTTGTAGCCCTATGTAACAGATTACATATCTGGGATCCTGATCCGGTATCATATACCCAGGATGCGGAGGATACTGAGAAACAGTTCTTTGTAATGAACATACCCGAAGGAGATGCATCATATGCACTTTCTTCGTTTGGGTGGCATAGGAATTCTGGTATTCCCCTATTTCCTGCTCTGTCTTATAACAATTATAAGTTGGAGCGGGACCAACGTTCCCCAGCTCAGTATAACAAGCGGGTTCGGTCAATACATCCATATTATTATCTTGATTAAGGCGTGATATGGTCGCTACCTGGAGAGAGAGAGAAGAAAACACTCTGCGTGCGCTCTAGCAAGAATAGATTGGTTATTATTTTATCTAATCAGGATGGCTCCCACTGTTTTTTTTATCAAATCTTCCTTGAAACCCTAAAAGGAAAGACTAGCCGGGATTAATTACACTCTACAAGTTCGCTAATCTTTCAGCCAGGCCAGTGTCGGTACTTTGAGGGAGGTTCCCCGTGCTTTCGCACGGACCTAATTACAGTAAACCTCGTTTTCCCATAGGCGTAACCCCGTTGACACCTTTCTAGACACCTACTTGATCGGCTAATTGTAAAGTGCAAAACTCTCCCAGGAGTAACAATTACTCGCAGTGGGTATCGGGATCCAACTATCATATAGAAGGTATGCAATCTCATTGCAAATTTCAACACTTGAAACTCCCGATAAAGATTTTTACCCCTAGTACTTATGACCTTAACTATGGTCAACAAATCATAAGCACTAGTCAAGTTCTACCCGTCATTTCGTGATTAATTAGACCCACCCACATGACCCTTAACTAAGGTCAACAAAGTCACGCGACTGTCCTAACTAATCGCATCATATGCGGTGTAGGAAGACATCACTTAGCTACCGTACACTGTGCCTTAACTAAGGTCAACAAACACAGCACGAATACTAAGTACTCTACTTCCTAAAATGACGGAGGGTTGCGAATGGTTTTTAATAAAACCCTTAACGCTATGAACTTGATCTAGTTGCGGAATCAAATGGTTTTTAAATGGAATGTTTTTGAGGCTTTTCTAGTTTTGCTAAAGGGGTCACTCCCGGTGAAGGGATCGTCGGCCCTTTCCTCATCGAATAAGGTGTAGGATATATCATATATACCGCTGTGCAAAGCAGAAACTATAGAAGCAATCAAAAAACAAACCGAGGGTTGTAGCATCTGCCAGTTATTGCTAAAGGAGACACTCCCGGTGAAGGGATCTCGGTCCTTTCCTCATCGAATAAGGTGCAGGATATATCATATATACCGCTGTGCAAAGCAAGAACTGTAGCTACCTGTTTTATTTTTGAAATTCGATTCCACAACATCAATTAGGTTTATTTTCTTTCATTAATCTCATTAATGAATATCCCATCATTTAAGTCCACCTAAACATCACAGATAAATATAACGTACGCTTATGCCATCCGCATTCGCCTCGATGTCCCGTCTGCACCGTTAGGTTAGGTAACTAACGGCAAAGCGGGGCAGGGCTAGCGCAGGTGTAAAACATAAGCAACGTCTATATAATATATCATATATACTATATATAATATCTATCTGAACAAATCACATGATCACATCACAGATAACGCAGCAGAAAATATCATATGAAATATTGGATATACTAGGACGTCCGTGTTTTCAATACGAGCCAGTATAAAACACGGATTCCACGGTCGTGATGAATAGCCAATCCCACACCCCTAGAGCCCTACGAGAGCGGCAAGCAACCCTACCAATTCTAGGGTTAGGAGACCCGGACTCGACTCCTCGAGTTGGTCTCCCTCTGGACCCTAGAACCCGGTTACTTATGCCCTCCTCCTTGGGTCTATCCTAGTGCGGAAAAGTAAATAATATACATCAACGGTGACATCTTCCGCAACCTGGAAGTGCCCCAATAAAAGAATATTACATACAAGTTTTTACATGAATAAAAATGAAAAACACTCATCTCATATAAAAAAAACCCGGCTATTCGAATACGACGATCCAATATAACATATCCAGCAACACATAACATCACATGTCATCAACGTAAGTAAATATGCGCAACCCAATTGTCGTTGACATATAGCAACGAAATCGGCGATATCATATATTACACTTACGGTCACAGAAAAGAAAGTGTAAAACTACAATAATTGGAATCCGCAACCGCTTTAGACATCGCATGCCTAATCAAATGAATTCCTTAGACATCGTATGCCTAACAATTATAAACCCCGCATTTTAGTCTCATTATCGAAAACACTTTTCAATATCAAGTCGGGGAATTCAACAGGATTCCCGACATTCTGATCGAATACTCGTCGCAAACTTTAGTAGGCGGCCGCACCCCCGATACCGTCGACGAAGTGCACTAAGGCGGAACACCGCTACCGCGAGCACCCGAACGGATGCTTTCGGCGACGGGGTTCTCCCACAGTCACTTAGTCGGGGCTATGGGGTGAGGCTGTCTATTAAGTTTACCCGGCGAGTATCCGCGTACGCTACGTGATTGCGACGGACTTTTAATCTCATCAAAATCTCGTGGCAACCGATCAAATGAGATTAAACTGCTATGTTCATAACATTCATTCAGTTATCTCATAACAACTTGTGAATTCCAATTATTGTATCACATTCCGAATAAGATAGAAAATGTTAAACTTTCCGATCGAACAATCGAACACCCAAGTTTTCCCGAAACCGCTCAATACATGAAATAAGTTTAAAAACATTCACTTCGTGCCTCAGTACCAACGGTCCAGCCGTAGAAGGGTCAAGCCAACGCCTCACATGTGGCACGCCGTACTGCCCCAAACCCGAAGGTTCAAAGGGCAGTTCAAGACGGTCACATAATCGAGTTAAGGTTTGTTGTCTTCTAGAGGGACCATCGCGTTACTTGCACTACTTAGAACGTCGTTAAACTATGGAAAAATCCAACAATTGGAAATTTCCCGGCAGGGGAAAAAGCAGGTATTTATATCCGGTCGAACTTTTTAACATATTCTAAAATATCCGGAAAACACATAGACAAAGTTTGATAATCCGATCGAATCTACGAACTCCCAATACAACCCAGAAAATTCAACTCTTGAGTAAATATTAAAAATTCCCAGAAAACTCAGCATTTAAATAAAGAAGTTACTGTGCAAAAATAATTGACTGAAGAGACTAATTGGCCGCGGAACCGCCACATTAGCCATGCTAATGCCGCGGTTCCGCCGCGCTATGATCGAATTAGGTGCTCGTGCTTCACAGTAATTCTTAGAAATTCCTGCCGATTTTTCTGCATATTTTTAATTCTCAAAAATCCCCGATTTCAAAAAATGTACAGAGAGCAAATTTGTATTAGGGTTTCGGTTCGATCGGACTTGTAACTCCGTCTACTCATCGCCTAAGGCTCTAGCTAGGCTCTGATACCACTGTAGGGTTCCTAAGCACACTAATGAGGTCTCACAATAGATTAAATATGCCCAATTCAAATTTTTTATGTGCCTACAAACCCTAATACGGATCGTTAACTAGATGTATAGGCGATGCAATGCAAGTAAACAACTTTAACTTAAAGGAAAGGTGCTACAACCTTTGTAGATCCGGTCCTCCACCTCTCTAGCTCCGTGATGACGTCCCTCCGCTATACCCATCAGAATCCTAGACTCTCGCGGTGGTCTCATCGGAGAAAAGATCGGGCTAGGTCGTCGACTTCGATGCCGAAGATGATCTACGTCGAGACAACTCAAGATCAAACTCCAACTTCACCAAGTCATGAAACTTGTGAAGAAAACACCCTATACTACTTGGCAAGTGGTAGAGGATGAAGAAATAGGAAGTGGGTTCACTTTAGAATTGGATTTCTCACTCTTTTTCTCAAGTTGCCATTAAAGGTTGCAAGCTTTCTTCTTTGTTGAAGAAGAAGAAGAAGAAGAAAGAATATGATAAGTATATTCAAAAAATAGAATAATAAATTGATACTTATCATATTTGCAACCATAGTTAGGTGTAGAGGTTAGGTTGAATGGTTAGGGTTAAGTATGAAACAAAAATGGTGGACTTATTCAAAGCTTCATGAAGCTTCAACTAGAAAACAAATCAAGCCACCATTTCTCTTTATCTTTCAAAAATGAATAAATAAATAAATGAAGAGATAAGTAAATCAAAACCCTAACCATTAACATAACCATGGTTTAATTCTTTACACAAACCCAAGTTTGCATGTATCATCAAACATGATACAAACAAGTGCACAAAAGTATATCACATATACAACTTGTGTACATCAAGTGAGAAAGTCTATTTAAAGTGAATAAATATTAGTTAATGAAAAGTAATATATCAAATATATAATTATACATTAAATCATTAAATCAACACTTGATTTAACGATCCGGTCATACCGCATATGACCGACTAATATCCGATGTATCGACTTATCGAATCAATCCTCGATTCGATAACTAGGTTATATCACATACAACCATTCGATACATTCATCGCGAGAATAGAATACGGTATCACATACACGCATTATTCTCGGTCCCGCATATATCTCATATGCGCTCCTATTTCGTTTCGCTTGAGCCAGGAAACCTCTGTGTAGGACTCTAAAGACTCGTCAATACGCCGGCAGCAGGTGATGATCATATCAAACACCCACAAGCCGCAAGCGGTCTGCTAAACGTAACGGCCACCCGGGTATTGAGCGATCAGAAGATCGACGAGCAAGCCCGCTCACACTCCTGTGAATCCAACCAGCAACACTTACCGTACAGTCCGGTCTGTTCGTCTGATATGTCGCATATCTCGCCTAGGGGTGGTAAACGTCAGACCCCAGTAGCTTGATAAGTCATGCCGATATAAGGTCCATAACATAGCATGAAACTACTGATAACACTTACCAGTAGATCACTGCAACCCTGGCCAGGGATTTCCAGTTATGGCCAGTCGTGCATAGCGCAACATCAACCCCCAATACCGGGAGAGATGAATCCCCTCCTATCGCTCATTGCCTCTATGTGAATCGGGACTGTACCCAAAAACCACCTGTTTGCACGACTCAGTAGAACCGTGGTAGGGTGGAAATCAAAGCACAGTGAGAGACGCACAAGACTCTATGACGATCTCGGGTCAACAGACTAAGCTGTACCAGTGTCACCAAAGAACTGCCATCTGACGTGAGGTATAATACCATCTGGGAGTTCTCGGCGAGTCCGTTCAGTGTACCCAGTCTCCACTGAGCACCCGCATACCATCTCTGATGTCAAACACCAATGGATATGGGATCATCCATCGCCCATCACATGGGTCGAGAAGATATACGCTAGTCTACTCTGGAATATCGATGCCCCGTCTCGATATTCCCACGACTAGGAACATTTAAGGATGTACTCATGGACTACCCAGGCCCCACTAGTATGATCTGCATCATAGTGCTGGAAGTCGAGTACACATCCTAAGGGCTTTATCAACATGTAACAGAGAGACAGAAAGTATACATGTTAAGATAAAGAACAACCAGATAGCGTACTATCATGTATATATGTCCCAGCATCCACTACAATATACATCCAATGTATAGTAATGGCCTCTAGGGCATACATATAACTAACACTTTGCCCACGTAAATTTGTACGTGGGTGAAGTAGTGCAGAGTTATGCATGGCGTATGACCAGTTTTGGGTTGGTATATAACTTTCAGAATCTTGATCTGAGAAGATAACGAGCGGACACAAGCGTCGACATTTATCATTGACTCAAATCTCAACACTTAAGAGATATAGTTCCAAACTCTCAACTCCATGAGCCGCACCCTTCTATTTCTTTATGTCTTACTCTGGCGTGAAGTAGTTTATACGCTCATGAGTAAGTTCTCCATTTTAGTGGCATGTAGCTTTGGCAAGTGTGGCTCATCAATGGTCCATCTTGACCTCTTTGCGGGACAGTGATGGCTTAGGAGACAGGGGTAGGATCTGCCACCTAAGACTTTTCAACTTTACGAGCCGTGAGGGTCTCATAAAGACTTTTCTCCTTACGAGTCGTGAGGATCTCGTAGGTGTCTTTTCTCCTTAGGAGTCGTGAGGATTCCTAAGTGTGTTTTCTCTTGAGAGTCATAAGGATCTCACAAGAGAATTTTCCCGCTTATAAGTCGAGAGGACTCGTAAGTGGTTGTTTCCCTCCTTGTCGAGATTCGACTTTGGAGAGTGTGGTCCGTGAATAGTATGCAAGAGTCCGTTTTGGACCAACTTGCAGGGCCCCGGTGCTTAGGAAACAGGTTTTTATCCCTATTGCCTAAGGCTTTTCCCTACGAGTCGAGTCGAATCGAGAAGTTCTCGCAAGGATGTCCTAACGTCACAGTCAACCTTTGCTCTTCACAACAGAGGTCCGTTAGGGTCTGTGGTACTAGGTTTTGCCCGTTGTACCCTCGCGTTGGCTGATGTATCCCTCGATAGGCAATCTTGCTGTTCGAGTAGCCTTGCGACTATCGTGTCTCTGATCCCTTCGGGGGCTGGACAAGACGTCTTCAAGCAATCTTCTTAGGCAGTTTGACCATCAGAAGAGCAAGCGTTAGGATTTTTACCATGCCGCTTTTTACTTGAGGTTAGGCTCATTTTGGAGAGCCCCGATGAGTCATAACTACTCCGCGCTGGTGTAGGATGATCTCCGATAGTCTTTCAGGTTTTATATGAGTTGCCGTCAAGACCGTGAAGCTAAGAATTTGGCCTTTGCTTCGTTTTGCTGGTATTGCGTCTGCTGTAACGAGACGAATCTCACGGTTATCTTTAGGTTGCGGGTGAACCGTCGAGGCTTGGAACTAGGGATTTTTGTCGTGGCTCCGTTGTTTGATTGTCGCGTCTAGATCCTGCTGGAGGAAGAACACTGTGGTGACATCTCGTCTGCTGTATCGAGACAAACGTCCAGGTGATGACCACTCAATGCAGGATGATCTCCGGTAGTCTTTCAGGTTTTATATGAGTTATCGTCAAGACCCTGAAGCTGGGAATTTGGCCTTTGCTTCATTTGCTTTGGCGTGTCCGGATCCTGTTGGAGGAAGGACGCTGTGGTGACATCTCGTCTGCTGTATCGAGACGAATGTCGAGGTGGTGACCACTCCGCGCTGGTGTGGGATGATCTCCGATTGTCTTTCAGGTTTTATATGAGTTACCGTCAAGACCTTAAAGCTAGGAATTTAGCCTCCGCTTCGCTTGCTTTGGCGCGTCCGAATCCTGTTGGAGGAAGGACGCTGTAGTGACATATCGTTTGCTGTATCGAGACGAATGTCGAGATGGTCTCTAGGTTGTCTGGGAACCATCAAGATTTGGAGTAGGGGCTTTGCCGTAGCTCCGTTGTTTGATTGTCGCGTCTGAACCCTGCTGGAGGAAGAACGCTTGGGGTGACATTGCGTCTGGTGTAGCGAGACGAATGCTGAGGTGGAGCTGGGATTTCGTCGTCACTCCGCTTTGTTTGGACCGTGAGGTCTTTTGTTAACGTTGCATCTGCATCCTGCTGGACTGCGAAGGAACGCCGTTGTTGACATTGCGTCTGGTGTAACAAGACGAATGCTGAGGTAGAGCTGGGATTTCGCCGTCACTCCGTTTGATGGTGTAACATCTGTGTCCTGCTGGAATGAAGAGGCACACCATTGTTGGTCTCCAGGCTGTAGATGTGGCCATTGAGATTTGGAACTAGGGACTTTGCCATGGCTCCGTTTCGCTGCGACTCTGAGGTCGGTTGTTGACGTCACGTGTGCATCTGGTTGGAGTGAGGAAAAACGCCATTGGTGATCTCTAAGTTATCGATATTGACGTCGAGACCCTGAAGCTAGGGATCTTCCGTTGCTTCGTTTGTTGACATTGTGTCTGCAATATTGCGACAAATGTCGAGGTTGTCTTTAGGTTGTCTATGAACCATCGAGATTTGGCTTCGCTTTCTGGTGGAGCCTGTTGGGAAGGTATGGTTCCCTCTTTGTTTGTGCCCCTGGATTGTATACAGAGATCGATGTGATCTCACCTGTAGGGCAAAAAGTTTCATTCTTTCATCATTTTTTTATTCTTTCCGCGATGCTCTATCATTTCAGCTTTTTATATCGCGAAAATCGCGATTGCCCAATCATTTCGGCTATTTTTCGCGGTGCCCAATCATTTCGGCTATTTTTCTTTTTACTCGCTGCTTTTTATTACGAGTTGCCCAATCATTTCGGCTTTTTTTTCTTTTTTTTTACTCGCTGCTTTTTATTGCGAGTTGCCCAATCATTCCGACTGTTTTTGTATGCATACATTTTTACTTGCTGATTTCGTTGCAAGTTGCCCCATCATTTCGGCTATTTCATATGCATTTGTGGCTCGCTGGCTTTTCGCTGCGAGTCTGGGATTTGATACCGATTCAGGCATCAGTATCGCTACAACTGGGATATTGCCAGGAGCGAATCATCATTTACCATGAAAGGACTTGGAATTTGACACCGATTTAAGCATCAGCATCGCTACAACTGGGATATTACCAGGAGCGAATCATCATTTGCCTCTGTCGATGTCAAACAAAGGTGGCTTAGCAAACAGGGTTAGGATCCCATCGACTAAGGCTTTTGACTTCATGAGCCGTAAGGGTCTCATAAAGGTGTTTCTCCCTACGAGTCGTAAGGATCTCGTAGGTGCGTTTTCTTCTTCGAAATCGTGAGGATTCCTAAGTGTGTGTTCTCTTATAAGTCGTAAGGATCTTACAAGAGTGTTTTCTCCTTGCAAGTCGAGAGGACCTACAAGTGTTTGTTCACCGTGTGAGCATATCCCTAGTCGCCGGTGGGACTCTGTTAGGGAAATGTTCATTCGTGCATGTGGATTGTATACAAGGGTCAATATTGAACCGCTTGCAGGGCAGCATTGGAGGTTGTGGGGGCTGCTTAAGAAAAGGTTCAAATCCCTGTAACTTAAGACTTTTGAATCTTATGAGCCGTGAGGGTCTCATAAGAGGGTTCTCCTTACGAGTCATGGGGATCTCGCAAGTGTAACTTCTCCTTAGGAGTCATGGGGATTCCTAAATGTGCTGCTTCCTTTGTGAGTCGTAAGGATCTCACGCGGGTGGTTTCTCCCTACGAGGTCGAGAGGACCTTGAAAGTGTCCTTTAACGAGGTTGCGCCCTTTCGGATTTTCACAAACACTCGCCGGTAGCCCTGCTGTCTTTACTCACGGAGCCCTCTCGGGTTTTCATCCGTGCCCATTTTGTTTATGGACATACGGTTTTTTTTAACGAGTCTGCGCCCTTTCAGGTTTTCACAAACATCGTCGGTAGTCCTACTGTTTTTACTCACGGAGCCCTTTCGGGTTTTCATCCGTGCCCTTCTTGCTTGTGGACGTACCTCCTTTTTTTTGCTTTTTTTTAGCACGTCGGCCTGGGGATGCCGTGGGTTGGTAGTAGTTTAACGACGTTTCGGTCATTTGCAAGTTTTAGGACATTGCGGTCCGCCGTTGCCGTATTTGAGGCGAATTTCTAGTTTACGGACTTTTCGGTCCATGAGGCTTTCCCTATGAATAAGCATGATGCCCCTGGCATATCCATCTTTCTCGGAGCATGTGGTTGTGGCAGGCTCACCTTCCAGTTTTCGGACAGCGCGAACTTGCCCTGCTGGTATTGGTCTTCAACCCAGTTTTTGAAGATGTAGTAGTTTTCGATCGAATGGCCCAATACTTGGTGGTAAGGGCAGTAATTAGAATTGTTGACATCATTCAGTTGTAGCTGGTGTTTCGGCTCCGGTAGAGTGATAAGCCTGTTGCGCACTGCTAGTTCGAATAGCCTCCTTGTTTCATCCCAGGGAAATGAGTAAGGACGTTTCAACTTTTCATATAGGGGTTGCCGCTTGTTGCTTTGGCGAACAACTGTCTAGAGTCACTCAATTGTTGTTGAGCGTTGGCGACGAAGGCTGTTTTTTCCTTCCCTTTATCCTTTTTGTTCGATCCCTTGTTTGCGGGTCCGAGATTCTTTCCGGGTAGCGTGCGATTGCACGGCTGAATGTTCTCGCAACTCCTCAATTCTTTCGTTTTAGAGATGGATTCCTTGAAGAGAGGGTCGAGGGCTACTTTTTCGTCGGAGTCGCTCCCGAAGGTGAGAACTCGCGGTCCCTCGGGATCAACCCTATGACAATTGCCAGCAATTCTTTTACGCTCATCTGCCGTATTTTTCTGCTGCCTACGAGCTTCACGCTTTGTGTTGAAGTGTTGCCTGTGAGCGACATACCCTTGCCACCAACACTTAAAGGAGTTGCAGTCTTCAGTAGGATGTGCGATCTTCTGATGATATAAGCAGAAGTTAGGATGTATGTCCGCTTCATCAAGATGTATACCACCAGGAGAATTTTCTCTGAAAGAAGGCAGCCTCATCCCAATCGATATGGTTTTGGCAAATCGTTTCCTTGTCTTGATCCTGCTTTCATTTGCGGTGGATTTACTTTGATCTGGTGGGAGTGTTTTGACCCTTTTGTCCAGTCACCGGCGTTTGTCTTTTTCAAATATGGCCATCTCACGCTCCTGATCGGCTTTACTTTTTAGATGAATTTCATTCAGGAAGGCGTCGATCATTTCGTCTGACGGACATAGATGTTCGGGTTCAGGACCTGCCCCCCGTCTCTTGGTGCAAGGAGCTTCTTTATCATCTATTGACGAGTAAGAGATCACATGGCAGCTTGCCACATAATCCTCAGGTTCATCCGACGGGTCTTTGTCATCATCTCCGTCTTCAAGGATGTGGCTGAGGAATTCTCGGAGTGTGACTGAGGTCCGCGCCTTCTGATTATATTCTTCCAGTGCGTCAATATGTTTTTCCAGATCCGTGCGCTTGTCATCAAACTTCACGGGCTTTTGGGTCTTCTCCTTCTTCTTCAGAGCCTTTGATGGCTGGGTGCGAGCGCTTTGACCATCACCACCAATTTTTGTAGTTGGGCGCGGTTTCAGCATTCCCTCGACGATTTCAGGTTCCAGTGAATTTTTCCACCTGATTGCCGGGCACGTTTGGAGATCCTTCAGCATTATTTTCGTCTTGGCTAAAAGAGCGACCTCCCATGGAGCTTTTTCTATAAAAGAGCACGATGCCCCCGGCATGTCCACTTTTTTAGGGGCATGAGGTTGTGGCGGGTTCACCTTCCAGTTCTCGGACAGGGCAAATTTGCCCTGTTGGTATTGATCTTCAATCCAGCCTTTAAAGACGAAGCAATCCTCAATTGGATGGCTTACCGTTTGATGGTAAGGGCAATAATTGGGACTATTAGCCTCGCCGGGTTGCAACTGTCATTTTGGATCCGGCAGATTGATGAGCCTGTTGCGCACTGCCAGCTCGAACAGTTTCCTTGTTTTATCCTGGGGAAATGAGTAAGGACGTCCCAGTCTCTCCTCGAGGGATGGGCGTGGACGCATATTGTTTTGGTGAACAACCGGCTTTAAGTTGCTCGGCTGTTGTTGAGTACTGGCGACGAAACTTGCTTTTCCTTTCCCTTTTTCGTTACGAGGATCTGCCTTTGAAGGAGACGGTCTATAACCCACCTGGTCCATTTGGGCCAATTTGTCATTCAAGGCCTGGAAAGTAGTTGGCTTGAAGAACATCATGAACTGGGAGATAGTTGACTGAGGGTCAAGAGTGCCCACGAACATGCCTACCGCGGGAGCTTCTTCGATGCGCTGCTCACATTTCGACCATGAATTTCGCCACCGTATCGCGTATTGAACCCATGTTTCACCTGGACATACCCTGGCGTTGATCAATGCAGTGATCGGGGTGCGCTCGCTAGCGCTTGCAAATCTTTGTGTAAACAGCAGCTCCATCTCCGCAAAGGTTTTGACGGAGTCATTGGGCAGTTCAGAGTACCATTCGAACGCTGTCTCTGACAAGCTACCGACGAACTGGCGAAGTAGCAGTTTATCGTCACCTCCGGTGTTGCCGCACAAGGCCCTGAATTGAGCGACATGCTGATGCGGATTTCCCGTCCCCTTATATACGTGGAATTTGGGGATCTTGTATCCCGGCAGGTATTTTATTTGGTCATACCGACCCGGATAGGGTCGTCCGGTCTTGACAATTTGGCCAGCCGCTTCATTCGCCTGGTGAGCTCTTATTTGCTGAGCAATATAGTCATCCAGGGCAGCTTTGGAGATTGTCTCCTCCTTGGCTGTTGACAGAGCCGGCAGAGAGTTCGACGTCTCCGCTCGGTCATCTTCAATAATGATCGGAGGGTCTTCAGCTGGAGGATCCGGCTGTAACATCATCCCGACCATGTCTTAAAAGAGAAGCGCCATTCGTTTTATATTGGCAGTTTGTTCTGCTGCTTCTCTGTCCTTCTTTTTGAGGACTCTGCGGAGGAAGTCAGCATCAGTTTCTTGTTCATGACGCTGCTCTGATGACGCCTCTGGGCTTTCTTTTGGCCCAGTGAGCGTGGCCATTTACGTCGGCATTTCTTGAAGCTTCTGTTGTTGCTCCTGGGCTTTTGTCAAGGATCGGGTGAGCAGTCGGTGACCCGTCGAAGCGCGGCTTTCCTCTTTTCCGGAAGCCATGTAAACAGTATGCACCGTTATGCCCCCAGACTTGGGGTGTTTGGGTTCAGTGGTCTTACGATTCATCGCAGACTCAGGATTTTCTCTGGCTTTTTCTTTTTGTGGACTGGTAACGTTGAGGGGGCCGTTGCAGTGGGCACCCAAATAGCTGTCGTCCTTTGTGGCTTGCCAGGACGGTTTTCTTCCTGCTGAACCTTCAGCTTCTTCTGTCGACGGAGGTAGTCTTGATCGATCACTGACTCTCGAACTTGTCGCCAGATTTTGTAAACTTTAGAAGACGGTCGTTGAGGGGACTGTTCCGGCTTCACTTCTGCGACAGTCTCTACCGGTGGAGGAGATCTTTTCAGTATAGCGGTAGGCGAGTTCCTACGCACCTTGTTCAGTAGTTCAAAGCTGTTCCCGGTTGGAACACCAGCATTGACTTCCACCGTTGGAGCTGGTAGAGTTAGCCCAGAGGGGGAGTTGCCCCCAGCCTTCCTTACTCGGCGCCAGTGGCGACGTCGAGCGTGTCGAGCTATTGGGGCTAGTTCGGCGATGGGGATGGCTTTGTCTTGCCCCCTGTCCAGATGAGGCGCCGCTGGTGACAGCCTCTTGAAGACTGACGTCTTTTGAGTAGAGGTATCCAATCTGTCAAAGACAGACCTTCGAGCAGGAACGAGAGCCGGAATAGTCGGTCTTATAAAGACCGACTCTTTGGCAGAAGAAGCGGCCTTGACGACTTCAGGGGCAGGGATGGCTATCTTCTTTGGTACGGCCACTTCAGGTGTAATGGGCTTCTTGGCAGGCCCATCGGAGTTCAGGCTCAGCCTTCCGAAGACTGATGCTGCTGGCTTAACATTGGACGACCCGTTGAGAGGGGCCGTGGTAGTAGCGAGTCGATCAAAGACCGACTTCTTTTGCGCTTCCTGAGGCAGCGGGATATTAATGTTCACTGGCGGGAGCATGGTCCCAAAGAACAGACCGATGGTAGCCTGAGTCACTTGTTCCACCGGCATAGCGAAGATGGAGGCTGCTTGAGACCCGTAAGTCACTCTTCCGGATGGGACGGAGCGAGAGTTGCAGTTGCAGTTAGTGCAGTTTGAAGCCATTGATCTTCTGTTTTCTGCACGGAGCAAGACACCAAATCTTAGTACCTCGAATCCACAAGCAACCACAGCAAACCGCGATTCGTTCGCGAACACGACACACGAAGTGTGGTGTGGAAAGAGGAAGAGGTCCCACCGGGCGTGCCAGAATCTGTTCCCCTCTGAAAGACGCGGCAGAGACGCGGCGAACGTCTTTGTTCCCGCCAAAATTTTGGCTCCAAACCCGCTCCTTATAAAATAATAACAACAAAAATAAATAAATAAATAAATAAATAATAATAATAATAATAATAAAGGAGAAAATCTCCCTTTCAGAGCAAAGCTCTGTTCAAATTCCAAGGCGGGAAACGAAGCAAAGCTTCTGTTTCCCCCAATCAGAGAAAAGCTTTGTTTAAAATTCAAATAATAATAAAGGAAGCAACGCTTCAGCTGACTTGTGCTCTGCGCTGCGCGACACGTGGCAGCGCAGTTGCGCTGCGCGACATGTGTCAAAAGCAGGTGCGCTTGCGCCAAACAGAATTAATCTGAAAGATCTTTCTCAATTTTGTTAAAAACAAGAAGATTGCCTTCTGTAAAACAGAAGCCCTTGGATCAAAGATCCAACGGTGGGGAAAATTCCCCAAATCACTCAGAGAAAGATCTCTTTAACAAATTTAACTAATTTATGGGCACTATATAAAGACCCCTAGACCCCAATTCAAAAGGAGGATGAACATTGTGAGAGATTGAGAACCTCAAAACAGAGAGAACTCTGAAGAAATTTCAAGAAAAAGGTAAAAACCTTCATAAAATAGAAGAATTTCTTCTAATAGATCATTGATCTAAGAACAAGATCAATGATCTTCATATAATAAACAGTGCTTTGCACATTTTTATGAATCACTGGTTCTCTGAAAACAAGAAAAATAAGAAAAACTTGTTTTCTTTGATCTAAATTGGATCAAGAAATCAAATAGTGCCTTGCACTTGCAAAACTGCACTGTTGCGCTCCTGGATTGGCGCAAGCCACCAGAGAGCGCCACGTGTCATCTCCAGAACAACTTGTGCTATGCGCTTTTAAAATAGAGCTTTGCTCTCTGAAATTGGCGCAACTCACCAGAGCGCGCCATGTGTCAGCAGCGCAGCAGCGCAGCGCACTGCGCTACCTGCGCTTGCGCTCACCAGAGCGCGACACGTGTTATCACTACAAGCGCTTGCGCTCAGTGATTAGCGCAAAGGGCCTGACAAATGCAATGCATTTCTTTTACTAAAGGGCCAGGCCCAAATCGTAAAGGCCTAGCAGGCCAAATTAAATTGCAATGCAATAAAAAGAGCAGAGCCCAAACAAATTGATGCTCTGCATCATTTATAAATGGGCAGATCCCAAAGAAAATAATAAATAATGCAATGCATTATTTTAAAAGGGGCAGAGCCCAAATAAAGGTCTAACAGAGACCAAGATTAATGCTCTGCATTATTTAAAAAGGGGGCCAAGCCCTAGCACAGGCCTAATAGGCCAAAAACAAATAAAAATGTTGAACATTTTTCAACTGGACTTAGCCCAATCATGGCTTAAGTCCTCAAATTAAATTGACTGAGCATGGCTGCTCCCTTAAAATCAACTTTGGTTCAAGGGTATATCTCTGAACTCCTCTGACACCTATCGTTGTAATCCTTCAATGACGTCAGAGAGGTGATGGGTCCCGACGGCCATACATGATGGACCACTATGTCCCTAAACTGGCAATGGACCACCACGTCCCTAAACTGGAACATGGACCACTACGTCCTTAAACTGGAACGATAGAGCCCCCAAATTGATCTTAGCCTCAAACACGGCTAACGTATCCTTAAACATTTCAACAGACTACATATTCCCTAATCAACTTTGGTTCAAGGGTACATCTCTGAACTCCTCTGACACCTATCGTTGTAATTCTTCAACGACGTCAGAGAGGTGACGAGTCCCGACGGCCATATATTAAATGGATCACCATGTTAAGTTGATCTTAGTCTCAAACAGGACTAACATATCCTTAACAAACGTTTAAGTTGATCTTAGCCTCAACACGGCTGACGTATCCTTAAACTAAAACACTAAACCCAAATCTAAGTAAATACGGATTTGAACTAATCCACGTCCTACGGGCGACGGCATTACTTAGTCTCCGTATACAATCCACGGGCATCCACAAACAAAACAAACACACACGACACGAAGTGAAATTCTGGAGAAGGAGAAAGTTATTACCGTGATGCGGTAGCGTAATTTAACTGCAGGGGCTTGCTCCTGCAGGGAAGAGCGTCCCTACAATCAAAAACCTCTCAAGCGAGGGGGAATCTGACGAAGTCTGCTACATCGGTCGCACCCGTCTAAACCTCCGATACACGGCGCCATAAATCAACTTGGCATCTTCGGAGAGGTGGACGGATAAAACCAAATAGCATCTACCCCGAATCTCTGGCAAGACGTCCTAATGTCTCGGCCGCCTTTCGGAGGGGAACAGATTATGGCACGCCCGGTAGGACCTTTTCCTCTTTCCACTCCACACTTCATGTGTCGTCTTCGCGAACGAATCACGGTTTGTCAATGGTTGCCTTTGGGTTGCAAGTTACTAAGATTTGGTCTTTTGCTTAGCGCAGAAATCAAGCATCACTGGCCTCAAATTGCTCGAACTGCTCGAAGTGCCAATGCAACCGTCGCTCCGCCTCACCTGGAGGCGTAGCATATGGGCCTCAAGCGGCCTCCGTCCTTACTATGCCCGTGGAGCAAGTGAATCAGGCTACCACGGGCCTGTTCTTCGGAACCATGATCCCGCCTGCAAGCTTCACCATGTCGATGCCCGCACTGGAAGCGTCAAGAAAGTCAGTCTTCGATCGACTTGCTACTCCCACGGCCCCTCTCAACGGGTCGTCCAATTCTTCAGTCTTCACCAGGCTGAGCTTAAGCACCAAAGGGCCTATCAAGAAGCCCGTAACACCTGAGGCAGTCATCCCAAAGAAGACCGCTGCTCCAAAAGTCGTCAAGGCGGCTTCTCCCGTCAAAGAGTCAGTCTTTTCAAGGCTGTCTATTTCGGCTCCTACCCCTGCTCGAGGATCTGTCTTTGACAGATTGAATATCACCTCTCAAAGGACAACCTCAGTCTTTAAGAGGTTAACACCGGCAGCACCTCATTCAGACAGGGGGCAAGAAGAAACTGTCTCTATCGCCGGGCCAGTCCCAACGGCCCGTCATGCTCGACGTCGCCATTGGCGACGAGTAAGGAAGGCAGGGGGCAACTCCCCCTCAGGGCTAACTCCACCTGCTCCAGTGGTAGAAGTCGATGCCGATGTTCTAACTGGGAACAGTTTTGAACTGCTGAGGAGGGTACGTAAGAACTCTCCAACTTCTGCATTGAAGAGATCTCCTCCACCTGTGGAGAGAATTTCGGAAACGAAGCGGGAGCAGCCCTCTCAACGGCTGTCCTCAAAAATATACAAAGTTTGGCGGAGAGTTCAAGACTCCATAATTGACCCAGATCACTCTCGTCAACAGAAAAAGGCGAAGGTGCAAGAAGAAAAGGGCCGTCCTATTAAACAACAAAGGACAGCAACCGCCAGGGTGCCCACTACAACGGCCCCTTCAATTTCAACGGCCCACAAAAGAAGAAGGCCGGAGAAAATCCCCGCGCCCGCGGCAAATGCCAAAGGCGGTGAGCCTAAACGCCCTAAGTCCGGGGGCATAATAGTTCATACAGTATATATGGCGTCGGGAAAGGAAGACAGCCGTGCATCCACAGGTCATAGACCGCTTACACGGTCAGTGACCAAAGCTCAGGAGCAACAGCAAAAGCTCCAGGAGATGATGAACGCGATGGCCGCACTCACCGAGCCAAAAGAAAGCCCTGAAACGTTCTCGGATGAGCGCCGGGAACAGGAAACTGACGCTGAATTCCTTCGCCGGATATTGGAAAAGAAGGATAAAGAGGCTGCGGAACAAGCAGCCAGCATAAAGAAAATGGCCCTCCTGTTCCAGGACATGGTGGGTATGATGATTCAGCAAGATCCTCCGGCCGAAGATCCCCCGATCGTCCTTGAAGACGATAGGTGAGAAACGTCAAATCCTCCACCGGCTCTGTCAGCAGCCAAGGAGGAGGCAATCTCAAAGGCTGACCTGGACGAATATATAGCTCGGCAAATCCGGGTTCATCAGGCGAATGAAGCGGCTGAGCAAATTGTTAGAACCGGACGACCCTATCCAAGCTGGTATGATCAGATCAGTTACCCGCCGGGATATACGATCCCTAAGTTTCACGTATATAAAGGGACAGGGAATCCACATCAGCATGTCGCTCAATTCAGGGCCTTATGCGGCAATACTGGAGGCGATGACAAATTGTTGCTTCGCCAATTCGTCGGCAGCTTGGCAGAAACAGCCTTTGAGTGGTACTCTGAGCTCCCAAACGACTCTATCAAGACATTCGTGGAGATGGAGCTACTGTTTACCCAGCGTTTTGCAAGCGCCAGTGAACACACCCCGATGACGGCATTGATTAATGCCAGGGTGAAGCCGGGCGAGACATGGGTCCAATATGCTATACGGTGGCGGAACATATGGTCAAAGTGCGAGCAACGCATTGAAGAAGCTCCTGCAGTGGGTATGTTTGTGGGAACCCTTGATCCTCAAGCAACCATCTCGCAATTTATGATGTTCTTCAAGCCGACTACCTTCCAGGCCTTGATTGACAAGCTAGCGCAAATAGATCAGATGGGCCATAAAGCTCCTCTTCCAAAGCCGGACTCCCGAAATGACAAGGGGAAGGGAAGAACGATCATCGTCGCCAATGCTCAACAACAGTCGAGCAACTCAAAGCCGGTCGTTGGCCAAAACAACGTGCGTCCGCGCCCATCCCTAGAGGAGAGACTGGGACGTCCTTGCTCGTTCCCTCAGAATAAAACGAGAAGACTGTTCGAGCTGGCCACGCGCAACGGACTCATCAATCTACCGAGTCCAAAACATCCGTTGCAGCCGGGCGATCTCAATAATCCCAATTATTGCCCTTACCACCAAACGGTAAGTCACCCGATCGAGGATTGTCTCGTCTTTAAGGGATGGATCGAGGATCGGTACCTACAAGGCAAGTTCGCGCTGTCTGAAAACTGGAAGGTGAACCCGCCACAGCCGCATACTCCAAAGAAAACGGATACAATGGGGGCAACTTGTTCTTTTGTCGAGGACGAAAACGATGGAGAAGACTCATCAGGTGAATTCAAAAACTGCATAATGACTTGTCATGTGATCTCTCACTCATTGGCGGATGATGAAGAGGCTCCTTGCGCTAAGAAACCGAGGGCGAACCTTGAAACAGAAATTCCGCAGCCGTCAGACGAGTTGATCGATGCCTTCCTGAATGAAATTCGTCTGAAAGTTAAAACCAATCAAGAGCGTGAAACGGCCATACTGGAAAGAGCCAAGGCACTCCCGTCAAATCAAAAGCCATCCACTGTGGATAAAAACAGATTCAAGACGAAGAAAAGGTTCGCTAAAGCTCTATCGGTGGGAATGAAGTTACCGTCCTCTGAAGAAAATACTCTCGGTGGGGTAGAGATGCATCCTAACTTCTGCTTATATCATCAGAAGATCATACATCCTACCGAAGACTGCGAATCCTTTAACTGTTGGTGGCAAGGGTATGTCGCTCAAAAGCAACACTTCAACAGGACAAAGTGTGAAACTCATAGACATCAGAAAAATGTGATAGATGAGCGCAAAAGAGCCGCCGCCGACTGTCATATAACCGACTCCAAAGGATCGCAAATTATCACCTTTGGAAGCGACTCTGACGAAGAAGCTGCCCTCAACCCTCTCCTCGAGGAATCCATTTCAAAGATGAAAGAATTGAGAAGTTGCGAGAACGTTCAGCCGTGCAATCGCATGCTACTCGAAAAAAAAATCTCGGCCTCGCAAACAAAGGATCGAGCAAAAAGGATAAAGGGAAGGGAAAAACAGCCCTCGTAGCCAATACTCAACAGCAATCGAGTAGCCCTAGATCGGTTGTTTGCCGAAACAACAAGCGGCAACCCCACCAGGAAAAGTTGAAACGTCCTTACTCGTTTCCGCAAGATAAAACAAGAGGACTGTTCGAGCTGGCAGTGCGCGACAAACTCATCAATTTGCCGAGTCCAAAACGTCAGTTGCGACCAGGAGATGTTAACGCTCTCAATTATTGCCCTTACCACCAAACGGTAGGTCACCTGATCGAGGATTGCTACGTCTTCAAGAACTGGGTTGAAGACCAATACCAACAGGGCAAGTTCGTCATCTCTGAAAACTGGAGGGTGAACCCGCCACAGCCGCACGCTCCGAGAAAGATGGATACGCCGGGGGCATCATGCTCATTCATAAGGAAAGACCCATAGACCGAAAAGTCAGTAAACTAGAAATTCGCCCCAAATACGGCGACAGCGGACCGAAACGTCCTTAAACTAACAGCGGACCGAAACGTCCTTAAACTAATGATGGACCGCAATGTCCTAAAACTTGCAAACGACCGAAACGTCTTTAAATTACTACCGCAGCATCCTCAGGCTGACGATGATAAAAAAACGGTATGTCCATAAGCGAAATGGGCATGGATGAAAACCCGAAAGGGCTCCGTGAGTAAAAACAGCAGGGCTACCGGCGAGTGTTCTGAAAACCCGAAAGGGCGCGACCTCGTAAAAAAAATTAACGGTATGTCCATAAGCGAAATAGGCACGGATGAAAACCCGAAAGGGCTCCGTGAGTAAAAACAGTAGGGCTACCGGCGAGTGTTCGTGAAAACCCGAAAGGGCGCGACCTCGTAAAAAAAACGGTATGTCCATAAGCGAAATGGGCACGGATGAAAACCCGAAAGGGCTCCGTGAGTAAAAACAGCAGGACTATCGGCGAGTGCTTGTGAAAACCCGAAAGGGCGCAACCTCGTTAAAAGACACTTACAGGGTCCTCTCGACTTTGTAAGGGGAAACCACCTGGGTGAGATCCTTACGACTCACAAGGGAGCAACACACTTAGGAATCCTCACGATTCCTAAGTGCGTTGCTCCCTTGCGGGATCCTCACGACTCGTAAGGAGAACTCTCCTATGGGACCCTCACGGCTCATAAAATTTGAAAGTCTTAAGTTACAGAAGCCTTAACCTGTTCTTAAGCAACTCCCACAACCTTCGATATTGCCCTACAAGCGGCTCAATACTGACCCTTGTATATAATCCACGGGCATGAATAAACATTTCCCTAACAAAGTCCCACCCGTGACTAGGGATATGTCCATACGGTAAACGACCCTTATAAGTCCTCTCGACTTATAAGGAGAAAACCCTTTTGTAAGATCCTTACGACTTACAGGGGAACATACACTTAGGAATCCTCACGATCCCTAAGGAGAAAATGCACCTACGAGATCCTCATAACTCGTAGAGAGAAATACCATTGTGAGACCCTTACGGCTCATGAAGTCAAAAGCCTTAGTCGACAGAATCCTAACCCTGTTTGCTAAGCCACCTTTGTTCGACATCAACATGGGCAAATGATGATTCGCACTTGGCAATATCCCAGTGGTAGCGATGCTGATGCCTAAACCGGTATCAAATTCCAAGCCCTTTCATGGCAAATGATGATTCGGTCCTGGCAATATTCCAGTTGTAGCGATACTGATGCTGAGATTGGCGTCAGATTCCAAGTTCCACACTAAAAAAACAGCAAGCCATACATGCATACTAAATAGCCGAAATGATGGGGCAACTTGCAATAAAAAGCAGCAAGTGAAAATGTATGCATGCAAAATAGCCGAAATGATTGGGCAGCTCACAATAAAAAGCAGCGAGTGAAAATAAACTAAATAGCCGAAATGATTGGGCACCGCGAAAAATAGCCGAAATAATTGGGCAATCGCGACCTTCGCGATATAAAAGCTGAAATGATAGAGCATCGCGGAAATAAAATAATAATATAAAAAAAATGAATGAAACTTCTGTCCTACAGGTGAGATCACATCGATCCCTGTATACAATCTAGGGACGCAAACAAAGAGGGAACCATATCATCCCACCATGCTCCATTGAAAAGAGAGCCAAGTCTCGATGGCTACATCTACAGCCTGGAGACCCACAACAGCGTTCTTCCTCCAACAAGATGCGGACGCGACAATCAAGCGGAGCCATGGCAAAGTCCTTGGTTCCAAATCTCGACGGTTCACAAACAACCTAGAGACCACCTCGACATTCGTCTCGGTACAACAGACGCAATGCCAACAATGGCGTTCCTTCGCAGTCCAGCAGGATGCAGATGCAAGGTCAACGAAAGACCCCACGGTCAAAACAAAGCGGAGTGAAGGCAAAATCCTAGCTCCACCTCAGCATTCGTCTCATTACAGTAGACGCAATGTCAACAACAGCGTTCCTTCGCAGTCCATCAAGATGCAGATACAACGCCAACAAAAGACCCTATGGTCAGACAAACGGAGTAACGGCAAAATCCCAGCTCCATCGCAACGTTCATCTCGATACAGCAGACAAGATGTCACCCCAGCGTTCTTCCTCCAACAGGATTCGGACGTGACAAAGCAAACGAAGCGAAGGCCAAATTCCTAGCTTCAAGGTCTTAACGGCGAGTCATATAAAGTCTGAAAGACAACTGGAGATCATCTCACACCAATGCGGAATAGTCACCACTTCGACGTTCGTCTCGACACACCAGACACGACATCATCAAACAAATGGAGCCACGGCAAAATCCCAGCTCCCTCTCGGCATTCGTCTCGATACAGCAGACGAGATGTCAACCCAGCGTTCTTCCTCCAACAGGGATCAGACGTGACAATCAAACAAACGGAGCCACAGCAAAATCCCTAGTTCCCACCGCGATATTCATCTCGATACAGCAGACGTGATGCCAGCAAACGAAGCAAAGGCCAAATTCCTAGCTTCAGGGTCTTGACGGCAACTTACATAAAACCTGAAAGACTATCGGAGATCATCCCACACCAGTGCGGAGTGGTTATGACTCATCGGGGCTCGCCAAAATGAGCCTAACCTCAAGTATAAAAAAAAGCGGCATGGCAAATTTCTAACGCTTGCTCTTCCGACGGTCAAATTACCTAGGAGGATTGCTTGAAGACGTCTTGTCCAGCCCCTGAAGGGATCAGAGACACGGCAGTCGCAGGGCTACTCGAACAGCACGATTGCCTATCGAGGAATATATCAGCTGATGCGACGGTACGACGGCCAAAACCCTGAGTACCACAGACCCTAACGGACTTCTGTCGTAAAGAGCAGAGGTTAACTGTGACATTAGGATATTCTTGCGAGAAATGATCGATTCGTCTCGACTTGTAAAGAAATTGATGTCTTTGCGAGAACTTCTCGATGCAGCTCGACTCGTAAGATAAAGCCTTAGGCAGTAAGGATTAAAAAACCTGTTTCCTAAGCATTGGGACCCTGCAAGTTGGCCCAAAACGATCTCTTGCATACTATCCACGGGTCTCACTCTCCAAAGTCGAATCTCGACAAGGAGGGAAACAACCGCTTACGGGTCCTCTCGACTCGTAAGAGGGAAAATTCTCTTATAGGATCCTTACGACTTATAAGAGAAAACGCACTTAGGAATCCTCACGACTCCTAAGGAGAAAATACACCTATGAGATCCTCTCGATCCGTAGGGAGAAAAGTCTTTGTGAGACCTTCACAACTCATAAAGTTGAAAAGTCTTAGGCTACAAGGACCCTAAAGTTGTCTCCTAAGCCCTCGATTCCATGGCTATCCATAACTTTGCACTACTTCACCCACGTACATACTTACGTGGGCAAAGTAGTGGGGGCATTTGTTCCCGCCAAAATTTGGCTCAAAACCCGCTCCTTATAAAATAATAACAACAAAAAGAAATAAATAAATAAATAAATAAATAATAATAATAATAATAATAAAGGAGAAAATCTCCCTTTCAGAGCAAAGCTCTGTTCAAATTCCAAGGCGGGAAACGAAGCAAAACTTTTGTTTCCGCAATCAGAGCAAAGCTCTGTTTAAAATTCAAATAATAATAAAGGAAGCAACGCTTCAGCTGACTTGCGCTCTGCGCTGCGCGACACGTGGCAGCGCAGTTGCGCTAGCGCTCTGCGCTGCGCGACACGTGGCAGCGCAGTTGCGCTAGCGCTCTGCGCTGCGCGACACGTGGCAGCGCAGTTGCGCTGCGCGACACGTGTCAAAAGCAGGTGCGCTTGCGCCAAACAGAATTAATCTGAAAGATCTTTCTCGATCTTGTTAAAAACAAGAAGATTGCCATCTGTAAAACAGAAACCCTTGGATCAAAGATCCAACGGTGGGGAAAATTCCCCAAATCACTCAGAGAAAGATCTCTTTAACAAATTTAACTAATTTATGGGCACTATATAAAGACCCCTAGACCCCAATTCAAAAGGAGGATGAACATTATGAGAGATTGAGAACCTCAAAACAGAGAGAACTCTGAAGAAATTTCAAGAAAAAGGTAAAAACCTTCATAAAATAGAAGAATTTCTTCTAATAGATCATTGATCTAAGAACAAGATCAATGATCTTCATATAATAAACAGTGCTTTGCACTTTTTTATGAACCACTGGTTCTCTGAAAACAAGAAAAACTTGTTTTCTTTGATCTAAATTGGATCAAGAAATCAAATAGTGCCTTGCACTTGCAAAACTGCACTGTTGCGCTTCTGAATTGGCGCAAGCCACAAGAGAGCACCACGTGTCAGCTCCAGAACAACTTGCGCTATGCGCTTTTAAAATAGAGCTTTGCTCTCTGAAATTGGCGCAACTCACCAGAGCGCGCCACGTGTCAGCAGCGCAGCAGCGCAGCGCACTGGTGCAGCGCACTGCGCTAACTGCGCTTGCGCTCACCAGAGCGTGACACGCGTTATCACCACAAGCGCTTGCGCTCAGTGATTAGCGCAAAGCGCCTGACAAATGCAATGCATTTATTTTACTAAAGGGCCAGGCCCAAATCGTAAAGGCCTAGCAGGCCAAATTAAATTGCAATGCAATAAAAGGGGCAGAGCCCAAACAAATTGATGCTCTGCATCATTTAGAAATGGGCAGAGCCCAAACAAAATAATAAATAATGCAATGCGTTATTTTAAAAGGGGCAGAGCCCAAATAAAGGTCCAACAGAGACCAAAATTAATGCTCTGCATTATTAAAAAAGGGGCCAAGCCCTAGCACAGGCCTAATAGGACAAAAACAAATAAAAGTGTTGAACATTTTTCAACTGGACTTAGCCCAATCATGGCCGTAAGTCCTCAAATTAAATTGACTGAGCATGGCTGCTCCCTTAAAATCAACTTTGGTTCAAGGGTACATCTCCGAACTCCTCTGACACCTATCGTTGTAATCCTTCAACGACGTCAGAGAGGTGATGGGTCCCGACGGCCATACATGATGGACCACCATGTCCCTAAACTGGCAATGGACCACCACGTCCCTAAACTGAAACATGGACCACTACGTCCCTAAACTGGAACAATAGAGCCCCCAAACGCTCTTTTGTCGGATCTAAACGATCCCGTTTAAGTTTATCTTAGCCTCAAACACGGCTAACGTATCCTTAAACATTTCAACAGACTACATATTCCCTAATCAACTTTGGTTCAAGGGTACATCTTTGAACTCCTCTGACACCTATCGTTGTAATCCTTCAACGACGTCAGAGAGGTGACGAGTCCCGACGGCCATATATTAAAGGGATCACCACGTTAAGTTGATCTTAGTCTCAAACAGGACTAACGTATCCTTAACAAACGTTTAAGTTGATCTTAGCCTCAACACGGCTAACGTATCCTTAAACTAAAACACTAAACCCAAATCTAAGTAAATACGGATTTGGACTAATCCACGTCCTACCGGCGACGGCATTACTTAGTCTCCGTATACAATCCACCGGCATCCACAAATAAAACAAACACACACGACACGAAGTGAAATTCTGGAGAAGGAGAAAGTTGTTACCGCGATGCGGTAGCGTAATTAACTGCAGGGGCTTGCGCCTGCAGGGAAGAGCGTCTCCACAATCAAAAACCTCTCAAGCGAGGGAGAATCTGACGAAGTCTGCTACATCGGCCGCACCCGTCTAAACCTCCGATACACGGCGCCATAATTCAACTTGGCATCTTCGGAGAGGTGGACGGATAAAACCAAATAGCATCTGCCCCGAATCTCAGGCAAGGCGTCCTAATGTCTCGGCCGTCTTTCGGAGGGGAACAGTCTTGCCTGAATTTCGGGGCAGATGCTAATTGGTGCTATCCGTCCACCTCTCCGAAAATACCAAGTTGATTTATGGCACCGTATATCGAAGGTTTAAACGGATGCGGCCGATGTAGCAGACTTCGTCAGATTCCCCTTCTTCTGAGTGGTTTTTTGATTGTGGGGACGCTCTTCCCTGCAGGCGCAAGCCCCTGCAGTTAATTACGCTACCGCATCGCCGTAACTTTCTCCTTCTCCAGATGGTCACTTCGTGTCGTGGGTGTTTGTTTTGTGTTCGGTTGCCCGTGGATTGTATACGGAGACTAATTTATGTTGTCGCCCATAGGACGTGGATTAGTCCAAATCCGTATTTTCTTAGATTTGGGTTTGGGGTTTTGGTTTAAGGATACGTTAGTCTCATTTTGGACTAAGATTAACTTAAACGTTTGTTAAGGATACGTTAGTCTAATTTCCAGACTAAGATCAACTTAACAGGATCATTTAGATCCAACAAAAGAGCATTTAGACTCTATTGTTTAGTTTACGGACATTTCGGTCGATTGCCAGTTTAAATACATGGTGGTCCATCATAGTCCGTGGAATATATGGCTGTCGGGACCCATCACCTCTCTGAAGACGTTGAAGGATTACAACGATAAATATCAGAGCAGTTCAGAGATGTACCCTTGAACCATTGTGAATTAAGTGATCTGTAGCCCAATTTGGAAACTAAGATCAATTAATTAGGTTATGAGCACATTGGCTCAGTTGAGTCTGAATTGAGGACTTATGGCCAATTTGGGCTAAGTCCACTTAAGTATGAAATATTGGCCCTTTGGTTGGACCATTAGACATTTGTCTGGGTTTCAGCCCATATTATTTAGCGATGCTAAACAAGAGTTTGAGGGCTTTGGCAACATTTTGTCTTTGAGTGAGCAGTGAACATTATAGCTCTGAATTTTACTCAATTTCGAGTGGGAGGCTTTTGCCTGGAGAACTAGCCAATTTGGCTAAAAGTAGTGTCAAACACTAGGGAACAACAGTGTTAAGCACTAGAAATAAAGCTCTCAAATTAATGTTAAACACTAGAAGATAACACTGTTAAACACTGGAAATAAGATTCTCAAAGTAGTGTTAAACACTAAAGAAAAAAGGGTCACGTGGGGACACGTGAGGGCGCCCAAAGGTGGGGCCAGATCTCCTCGCTTTGTTCTGCAAATAAGTGTTAAACCCTTTTTATTTTCATAGCCATCACGTGTGGGCACGTGATGTATGCTTATGTCCTGATTTATTAGAACATTCATTAGGGGTCACGTGGTAACACGTGAGAGCGCCCAAGTCAGTTTTGCCTTTGCTTTTATTCCATATATAATGAAGGTCACGTGGGAGCACGTGAGGCATTGCCTCAGAACTTTTTCCTTCTTATTTTGGAGGATCTTTTCAGGGGTCACGTGGGGACACGTGACCTTAGTCCTTTGCATGCATGGAGATCTTTCAAGTCTCTTTATTTTTTTAAGAATTAAATTCTCTGTAGGGTTAAACCTTAATTTCTTTTAGAGAAATTAAATTCCCATATATGTAAAAGAATTAAATTCTTATATAGGGTTAAACCCTAGTTCTGTCTTGGAGGAATTAAATTCCTATGATTTTGGGAGAATTGAATTCTCATATAGGGTTAAACCCTAGTTTTATCTTTGGAAAATTAAATTCTCTAAACTCAATTCCCCCTCTAAGTTTCGGATCTGCATGGCAGGATCTCAACCCGATGAGAATTAAATTCTCAACTTATGAGGAGATGTGCTCTTTGCAGATCTTCAACCAGAGGAAGAACTAAGTTCTTTTGTGTAGAAGAGTTAAACTCTTAGATTGAGAATTAAATTCTCTTTATTGAAGTTTTGATCCCCTTTCTTTTCACACCTAGGGTTTTCTTTCTTCAGAATTAAATTCTCCTTTCTTTTCTCTCTGTTATTTCCCTTTTGAAAATTTCAAGATCCAAAATTCTCTATCTTTCTTCTCTTCTTGGCTTCTATTTATAGGAGAAGGAAAAGAATCAATTTGTTTAGTAAATCTCTCATTGAAAGATTTGATTTGTTTTCATATTTAATATGAGCCTTTAGATCATTCAGTGAATTTTATTCACCGTTGGATTTTAAATCCAAAAGATATTCTGTTTGTTATTTCTGGTGAGATTTTCAGGGAAATCTTTCCTTGTCTAAAATCTTTCCATAAATTGGTGATATTTAATGACCCTTGGATCTTTAATCCAACGGTCCCCATAATCCTTTTCCATTTGGAAAGATTTAGAAGCTTTTAGAAGTTAATTCTATTAAACTGTAAGGCTTTCGAAGCCAGTCACGTGCTGACATATGACCCTTGATCACGTGTGAGCACGTGACCCCCAATTGAGTCCTTTTCTTAGCAGTTATTTACGCTTCAGTTTAACCATCACGTGTCAACACGTGACCATTGGTCACGTGTGAGCACGTGATACCTCATTGAAGTATTTCCTTCAGCCATTTGTTTTTATTTCTGTTTCAACTATCATGTGTCAACACGTGACCATTGGTTACGTGTGAGCACGTGACCCCCAATTGGGTCCTTCTTCAGCCGTTTGTTTTTATTTCTGTTTTAACTATCACGTGTCAACACATGACCATTGGTCACGTGTGAGTACGTGACCCCCGATTGGATCCTTCTTCAGCCATTTGTTTTTATTTCTATTTTAACTATCACGTGTCAACACGTGACCATTGATCACGTGTAAGAACGTGATACCTCATTGAGGTAATTCCTGATTTTTTAATCAGAGAACAGTGCATAGCATATTTGCTCATAACTTTTGGTCTCGGATGAATTATGAAGCCCATAATATATCAAATCGAAGGGTTTTCTGAGATGCTTCCAATATCATCAGAATTTAACTGTTTCTCATTTAGTAGTTTGTCAAAAACAGCCCGGAAAATACTAGTTCGCATTTTCTTAAGCGTATCACTGCCATTTGATACCTTGGGCTCTTTTGCGCAGAAATTTTTGACGGGAACAGTGCTTAGCACTATTTCGAAGCCTCATGTGTTTCCCACGTGAGTACTTCAAACGAACAAGGAAAATAACCAAAACTTCCTCACGTGTTTACCACGTGATTTTTTTAAGAGGAAAACAAGAAAAGAAAGAGGAAACTACAGTACTCCAGCATCAATAAAGGAAAAGGGGACACCCACGTGCTTTGCACGAGAGCCAAGTACTTAGCACTTATATAAAAGAGGGGGGAATAAAACCCAAAGAGCAGTGCTGTAACATTTCAGAAAATTATAAAATATTATTTTTGGAATTTAATATTAAAATAATATTTTTCCCGAAAACTGCCGATTTGCGAAATTGGGGTTTTCGAAAAAGGATATAAATATACACAAATAATTGTGAAATAATTTGAAATTAAAATGATTTATCCATTTAAAGATATATTTATTGGATTTGGCATTTTTAAAATTTATTATATGCAGTTTAAATAAAAACCCGATTAGTGTACTACTAATCGCGATTAAGCCAAATCCGTGTTTCTACAGTTTTCATGCTTGGTGCACCATGACATGTTTCATTTGGTTACATGTTCCTTTCTATTGTTTTCATGTTATGGTTTCATTTTAGTGAGAAAAGAAAAGGATAAGGGAACATGATGACATGAGGAGAGGGAGAGGGGGGACATAATCATGAGAGTGGGCATGCTAGGAGAGAGAATGAGAGTGAGAAAAAGAGAGAGGGGGAGAGTGCTGCCCATATTTTTCCCCCACCATTTCTTTCATCTCCTTCTTCATCCTCAAGCCCCTCATTCTACCCTCATGACACATCTCCAATCTTTCACCAAAACCCCATACCCATTTCTTTAAAAACATGCACCAGCTCAAGGGAAGCTCATTGAACCAAGAAAAATCGGATTTGGAGGACTTTGGGCAACTCAAGAATTTTCTTGAGTTGCCAATTGAGATAATTTCTGCACCATTAGCATGGTATTTCCATTTCATTACCAACCAAACAAGTTTAGAAGTGTTTTCATGCGGTTTTGCGAGCTTTGAAAATTCCTAGAGAGGGTTAGGGTTTGATTTGAATTGGGATGGTGTATTTGAACCTTATTGGTGACCTTAGACCCCCCCTTGGTGCTAGAAACCCAGACCAAACACAAACACCAAACCTGAAACCCAAAATAAAAAACTTTCGTGTCGGTTTGTGACTAAATTGAGGGTGCAGGGAAATCTGGAGTGATCTGGAGCATTTTTTAGAAAATTAAACAATACCATTGACCTAGATGGACCCCCAGGAGGCCACCCTACCAATACGAACACATCCTGTGCCTATAAAACCGAGGAGGCCGGATTTTTGTGGGTAGGGGCCGGCCACATTGGTGAATTAGGTGCCCAGGTTGCTTCTGTAGGTCATATACACCCTATACATCATCCCAGTACTGTTTGTGCACCTAGTTTTGACCTGAACTAAAATCTGGGACCACTTTTATGGGTTTCTGCTTTGTATTTTGTGTTGTTTATGAATTCAAGTTTTGGTATTTGGTATTGTATCCGGTCACTTGACGTTTGTACGTCGATATCGGGTGTTTTTGGGCTCTTTGGTGTGAGTAGACCATAGGTTTTGACCTATGGGTGATTCGTGCGACATTTTTGTTTTCGTGCGTGATTTCGTTTATGATGCTATATATGATATGTAGGTACCCCACGTGGACTTCGAGATGACGAGAATGAGCGTGGCGTCATCGACTCCAGAAAGCAAAGATCAAGGTGAGTAGATATATATCTACGGGGGAAGTCGGGTGGATGGCGTATAGCACCCTCGCAAAGTTGTGAGAAATGATGTGATGTGATACAGATATACTTTTATATGTTATTGTGAGATATGAACACCTAGAAAGAAAAGGTTTAGGGGATTATGGGTTAGTGTTAGTGAGAATTAAAGAAAGCATTTAGTTGGTTTCTTAGTCGCAAAACCCTAGAGTAAGGATTTGCATACACACACACATACACACTCGCATACATTTACATTCTTATGCGTGTATATATATATATAACGCATAGGTATGGGACTATGTATATATATATATATACGTATACATATACTTGGATGATGATGATAGTATATGGTATTTGGAGATGAGTCGATGAAATTGGGTATGGTGCCATGAGATCGGTGATTTGACGTGACTCGTATTATGAGATACGACGCAATGTTATAATGGGTCCTTGGGCGATGTGTTTCATACACACGCATATACATATATATATATATATATATATATATATATGGTATCAGTCTTGTACTAGACGTAAATCAGTACCCAGTTCACGATAGGTGATGATGAGGATACCAGGTGAATAATGAGATAAAATGTGATATTTGACCCGTATCCTGTTTTGGGATGCCATACGATAGACTTACCGTACGAGCTATATTGATGATAGATCCGCACTCTTGACTCGAGGATGTCATATTATACAGTGTATCGTATGGGATACTATTGAGGAGGGATCACCGATTATTATATATACATCGACTCAGGCTTAGGTGGTTTCCTTACCCTTTTCGATTAGCCTGTTAGCTCAGTCATGTAGTTTATTTGTAGATGTTAGACTAGATTCGATTCATACCTATTTCAAAACTAACGAATCGTATGTATTTTAAAGACAGGATAAGGGATTCTACGGATATTTCAAAGGGCGTATCTTTTCTTAAAAACACCGTAGCCCTTATTTTCAAAACACCACGATTCGTATTATTTCAAATAACAAAACAGTATGACACATGTATAGCAGTGTAGATTCCTTATTGTTACATTATCATTCATGTTCCGTATATTATTGTTGCATTTACTATTCATTGTCATTTATTATGTTGTTATTGTTTCATTGCATATTTATTGTGTACTTAGTGATTATGAAACCATTTTGTCAGGACACCAGCACCATTACCGATGATGCGTATGCTCCACATACACTTGCTTGCCGGCTCACACACATCATCATCGGTAATTTCCATGTCACGTACACTTTAGAACATATTATTTCATTGATATAATCAGCTAAATGCTAGTTACCGCATAATATTTGCGTGATTGCTCTCATGTGTTATCTTAGAGATTGCATTCTTTACATAGATACTTCATGCATTCATATATTCATTGGTTATGCAGTATTATGGAGATTTATGCCGGTTTTCATTGTTATTGACATAGTGACTTGATGATTTCGGATTCTTCTTGAGATTTTCTGAATTTGGAAACCGCATGTGAAAGTTTTATAAACTGATGTTTTATTTTAAAGAGAAAGATGCGGTTTTCCTTGATATGATAAGTATTGTCCACCATAATGTTTTCTCGGTTCTGAGATGGTTTTCGAGACCCGATTTGAGGAGTTGGATGAACCGTCTGCGGGTACATGGTGGACCCGGTATAGTACCCCGGGGCAAGAAGCTCGAGTTGTAGACGATGAGCCCGGCAGAGGAAGACTGCCTACCGGTGATTGTTTGGTGTGGCGAATATCCGGAGGATACCGTTCGTGGTCGTGTGATTGATGGTATGGGCCGATCCGGACTGACGGAGCCCGAGGTATTGGGATATTGAGATATTGAGATTTGATGATACAGACCAGTCCGGATAGCCGGAGCCTGAGATATTGAGATTCATGTTTTGTGTCGATGCTTGACACTGATTTCTCTGTTGATTTCATTGATGATATTCGATTTATATACATACAGGAATCTCATTAAATAAAAAAAACAGTTGTCTCACTCATGATGTATTCTGTTTCCATTCGTAATGCATTCATAAATCATATATCTGATATGTTGCTATCTGAGGCGCTGACACGAGCACGTAGTATTGCACTTATATGTAGATGGATCAGGATATTATTTGAGGATATTACTTGATATGACCTAGGATGCGTCATACATACGATTTCTGCTCTGTGATGTTTTCTACTCACGAGTTGGCAACTCACCCCCGTTGTGCCACAGTTCCTTGCAGGTTTTGCCGTACATGTTTCGTTGCGGCTTTGCTGGCACATTGTTCCTTCTGGGTGATTGCATTGGTAGGTGGGTTCACTTGCATCGCGACCACCATTGTATATTTGTTATTTCAGTTGTATCTAGTAAAACTCCATCAACCAGACTTGTATATTTGATAGAGATAGATGACCAGTGTATATTCTTTCGACCTTAGAGTCGCGCGCTGTATTATTATGGTTTTCCTCTGGTTTTCTTGATGATGTTGTATTTTTATCCTGAGTTTGATCCTCGCCTTTCGGCGTTGTATATTATATTGCATTGTGTGGTTTTGTCCGCCGGTTGGCGAAGAGCTAGCTCCCACTTGGGGATGCCTTTATTCATTATACATGATTTATCAGGTTTTGTACACGTTTGGGGTCTGAATTTACAAAGAAAACTCTGGCGAAATTTTCAGAAAAGACTAGACATTTTAAAAATGCATATTTCGGCTTATGTTGTTAAACTTCTTGCTTTAAAATTGGTTTTTCCTTCACTCTGCTGCTTTACTTGATTTTGATTTCTGGGTTTTGGCTTACTTAGATTACGTACGCCTTGAGACGTTTCGTAATTTAAGTGCCAGTCACGCTCGGTACTTTTTGGGTCATGACAAAGTTGGTATCAAAGCGTTAGGTTTTACCTCCTGAGTGTAGGATGACCCTTGGTTGATGGAGTAGGCGACTTTAGTAGAGTGACATACCGTGTGTATGTTCCGCGGCATACTTACGATACGCTACTTCGCTTAAGAAGCCTTAGGATGTACATTTCCTTGCACAGTATTATATTCATTCCTATGATCTATCCCCTTCGGTACCAGTTTATGGTTTTGTTACCACGGTTGTACGGGCGTGGAGAGCTACGGCTAGAGTTGCGGTCAGCACGAGCTCGTCATGGACGAGGACTGACCAGGGCGTATTTCCGGCGACACAAGACTGCATAAATGTGTCTTTTATTGTGTTTTTTCACGCCTTGAGCGTTTGATGAATTGCTTATACAAGATTTCTCGGACGTGATGATCAGCACCAGAGGATTAGGCCACTGCTAGAGGCCAACCAGATTGTAATGACCGTCATAGCACAGATTATTTTGATGATTGAGGCACTGTTCAGCGTGCGGACGAATGAGCCAGTGATTTCGGCGAATGAAAAGATATCGCCCCAGATGTTTGAAGCTAATGCCGCACGAGTTATACTTTGAGATATGATAGAAGATCGCTAGTCACCAAAGATGAAAGACTAGGACATGTGATTCATTACCTACCCCGATGCGAGGTCATCTGATTGATTGATTCCAGCTAGAGACGACTTCACGTAGGTACGATGGGAGTCGATAGAGACGATCGAATGTCAGGCACCCATTCTCCAAGTTTAAAGTATTCGGAAAACAATGCAAGTAATTTTATGGACCCTCTAGAAGAATGAAACCCTAACTCGATATAATGACCATGAGAACGCTTCAAAACCTAAGGGTTTACAGCAGTTCAGCGGTACCATTAATGAGGCTTGGGTTTGTCCTTCTACGGTTGGTCCACAGGTGCTGTGGTATGTATTCGATACTATTAAACTGTACCTAAGATGTTGAGCTCTTGAGGGATTATGGAACCTTGATGAATCGATCGAAAAGTTCGACATCATTCGGATATCATATGATGGGATGCATTGCTTGCGAGACTCCAGATACGAGTATAGCCGTTGGAGCGTAGTCCATACAGCCACGAGGAGACGAGTCCGAATCAGTCGACATTAGAGAAAAGTAGAGTAAGATGTTCGTACGAGATCGTGACGAGATGACGTTCCACTCCGCTGACATCAGAGATGTGATACGCATGTAGAGGTGTTGTACATGGATATATTTTCCAGAAGGAGTCGTGATGAATATGCAACCGTTCCGGAACAAGAAACAGATTTAGCGAAAGATGATGACTTCTGGGCAGTTCGGCGGAAACAAGATTTAGGAGATATTTCGACAGAACCTTTCTGGAGTACTATACGAGAAGACCTGGACCCAAGATCAGTTGTATTACGCACACCCAGGAGACCAGAGTTCGGCATCATTGATGAGATATGTTATGAGCGACCATGATAATTGGTCAGAGATCTTTAGAGGATATGCTAGAGCGGATCGTTTCCGTTAGTACACCGAACCGGGCCGACAAGCCAATGGATTGCAATATTGGTAATCCACAGAGAAATGAAGACCCAGAGACAAAAGACGCCAGACCGTGAGCAGGAGGCAGGGATGTTCTTACTCTGCTAGTTTTGGGCGCACCGACACTTTTCGACATTGTAGGAGGCGTACCTCAATGTCTTTCATTGCGATTTGCGTTATGATCTGAATATCACGCTTATATCACTTGGATTTGAGTTTTGGTGATTGGGCTTTATGGTATTGTTTTCGTGCACCATGGCTGCACCTACTGAGTATTTACGTTTTGTGCATAGTTATTGCACTTGAGATATGCTTTATACACCGTTGTGTTGATTTATGATTTGTGCAGGTTTATTGCACTTGATTCAGTTTTGTGCCTTGGCTGCACATGTTTATGATTTCATGGATTGCATACAGCTGATTTGATTTTTATGCAGGTGGTATGCACTCGATTTGGTTTTTGCACTCGGTATATCTTACATGTACTTGCAGTGCGTGGATACGTGTTTTGTGCACGCAATTGCACGCGTTTATGATTTTATACACCTTGGCACACTCGGTGTTACTTTTTATACGTATTTGAGTTATTGATGCATTTCCGTGCACTTGTGGCACCCGATTTGTATTTTGTGCAGTTGTTGCACTAGGTTTTTACGCTGTGCATTATTGCACCATATTGTATTTCGTGCACTGGATGCACTGTATTTGGTATTTCGTGCACTGTATGCACTGTATTTGGTATTTCGTGCACTGGATGCACTGTATTCGGCATTTCGTGCACTGGATGCACTGTTTTCGGCATTTCGTGCACTGGATGCACTGGAGTTGGTATTTCGTGCATTGGATGCACTGGAGTTGGTATTTTGTGCACTTGATGCACCATATTTGTATTTTTATGCGATTATTGCACTGTATTGTATTTCATGCACTGGATGCACCGGATTCATATTTCGAGCATTTGTTGCACCAGCAAGGTATTTTGTGCATTGGTTGCACCGGAATTATACTCCGTACCTTGGTTGCACCCGATTTATGTCTTTGAGCATTTGTGTTACCAGATTTTTGTTTTGTGCGCGTCTGCACTTGATATTCGTTTTCATGCATGTTACTGCACTAGATACTTTTCACGGACTGACGCGCTTAGGTTGGATTTTTGCACATATTAGGCGCTTAATATTGGATTTCGTGCGCATCAGATGCACTTGATTTAGATTTTATTCGTGCATGTTGGATGCACTTGATTTAGATTTTATTCATGCATGCTCGATGCCCTTGATTTAGGCTTCATTCGTGCATGACGGATGTACTTGATTTGGATTTTCACGCATGTTGAGCGCATGATATGAGATATGATTTTGTGCACACCGGATGCACTCGATTTGGATTTCCATTCGTGCATGTTAGTTGCACTGGATTGAGATTTTGTGCACCACAGTTGCACTCGACTTTGATTAGATATCATTCGAGATATTGATTTTGATTCCATGCCTGATATTTTGAGTGATTTATTTGCATGATTGAGATTTTGTGCACCACAGTAGCACTTGACTTTGATTAGATATCATTCGAGATGTTGATTTTTATTCTATGCCTGATATTTTGAGCGATTTATTTACATAATTGAGATTTTATGCACCACAGTAGCACTTGACTTTGATTAGATATCATTCGAGATGTTGATTTTGATTCCATGCCTGGTATTTTGAGCGATTTATTTACATGATTGAGATTTTGTGCACCACAGTAGCACTTGACTTTGATTAGATATAATTCGAGATGTTGATTTTGATTCCATGCCTGATATTTTGAGCGATTTATTTGCATGATTGAGATTTTGTGCACCATAGTAGCACTTGACTTTGATTAGATATCATTCGAGATGTTGATTTTGATTTCATGCCTATGGTATGCATGTGATTTGACTTATGCTTTCGGCATAGTTTTCATACACTTTTAGTATTTTGATTCGATTTTGTGCACGCTGATACACATGGTTGTGAGATTATATACCACGGTATACCTGATTTAGATTTGGATTGAGATGTGTTGTATACCGTCGATTTCGATTGCGATATTCGATATTGTTTTCGTGCACCTTGTGCACTGGATTTGGATTCTTGCACATATTTGGATGCTTGATGCGATTTTGATGCACACCAGATGCACTCAATTGAGATTCTTCGTGCATATCAGATGCACCTGGTTTTGGCTGTCAGGCACACTAGTTGCCCTTGACAGGTGTTCGTGCACACCCGTTGCACTTAGATTTTGTTTCTGTGCACATGTATGGCACATTTCATTGATTTCGATTTCCGTGCGCACCAGACGCATGTGGCATTCATGTACATATTTTGTATTTAATTTCCCTTTGAGATGATGTTTATGATATTTACTAATTGGTATAATAGCTGAGCAGGACTAGTTCGAGGACAGTACCTGATTATGTTTTTGCATGTATCGATAGTTATCGAAGGGATTTACAAAAGGGAGCGATAGTCTCAGTATTTTCCTACGTGTCCGAGATGACACGAAGCATTTTTCAAAAGAAACCCTTCTAAATTATTTTTCTAAATGGCGGGACGTATGTTAAACAAAAGATATATATATATGTATATGGGATTATTTTCTTACAATAAACGTCCGCTACTTATGCCATGGGTTACGCATCACACGGCGATTTAGAAAAGATTTTGCATGTGTTCTATTCGGTTTTGGAGATTTGAGGATGCGTACTATATATGTATCATAGTATTTGACGAGAGTATATTGGATTTCAGTGGTGGATTTTGAGATCTGTATCTCCATTGTAACTCCGATGATATGCGTGCGAATCCGATGATTTGTGTGATACTTGACGGAGTTCGATTTTGGTTTATATACTCGTTTTTCATGCGTATGCATTGCGCTACGATGTGTTTTATATATGTATGATTTCGGAGCCTCGACGGCATGATCTTTTATTGAAATGTTTTAGAATTTAGAGGTTTAAATTTAAATTCGGGGACCGAATTTCTTTAAGGGGGGAAGGCTGTAACATTTCAGAAAATATAAAATATTATTTTTGGAATTTAATATTAAAATAATATTTTTCCCGAAAACTGCCGATTTGCGATATTGGGATTTTTGAAAAAGGGTATAAATATACTCCAATAATTGTCAAATAATTTGAAATTAAAATGATTTATCCATTTAAAGATATATTTATTGGATTTGGAATTTTTAAAATTTATTATATGCAGTTTAAATAAAAACCCGATTAGTGTACTGCTAATCGCGATTAAGCCAAATCCGTATTTCTACAGTTTTCATGGTTGATGCACCATGACATGTTTCATTTGCTTACATGTTTCTTTGTATTGTTTTCATGTTATGGTTTCATTTTAGTGAGAAAAGAAAAGGATAAGGGAAAATGATGACTTTAGGAGAGAGAGAGAGGGACATAATCATGAGAGTGGGTATACTAGGAGAGAGAATGAGAGTGAGAATGAGAGAGAGGGAGAGAGTGCTGCCCATATTTTCCCCCCACCATTTCTTTCATCTCCTTCTTCATCCTCAAACCCCTCATTCTACCCTCATGACCCATCTCCAACCTTTCACCAAAACCCCATACCCATTTCTTTAAAAACATGCACCAGCTCAAGGGAAGCTCATTGAACCAAGAAAAATCGGATTTGGAGGACTTTGGGCAACTCAAGAATTTTCTTGAGTTGCCAATTGAGGTAATTTCTGCACCATTAGCATATTTTATTACCAACCAAACAAGTTTAGAAGTGTTTTGATGCGGTTTTGCAAGCTTTGAAAATTCCTAGAGAGGGTTAGGGTTTGATTTGAATTGGGATGGTGTATTTGAACCTTATTGGTGACCTTAGACCCCCCTTGGTGCTAGAAACCCAGAACAAATACAAACACCAAACCTGAAACCCAAAACAGAAAACTTTCGTGTCGGTTTGTGACTAAATTGAGGGTGCGGGGAAATCTGGAGTGATTTGGAGCATTTTTTAGAAAAGTAAATAATACCATTGACCTAGATAGACCCCCAGGAGGCCACCCTACCAATACGAACACATCCTGTGCCTATAAAACCGAAGAGGCCGGATTTTTGTGAGTAGGGGCCGGCCACATTGGTGAATTAGGTGCCCAGGTTGCTTCTGTAGGTCATATACACCCTATACATCATCCCAGTACTGTTTGTGCACCTAGTTTTGACCTGAACTAAAATCTGGGACCACTTTTATGGGTTTCTGCTTTGTATTTCATGTTGTTTATGAATTCAATTTTTGGTATTTGGTATTTGGTATTGTATTGGGTCACTTGACGTTTGTACGTCGATATCGGGTGTTTTTGGGCTCTTTGGTGTGAGTAGACCATAGGTTTTGACCTATGGGTGATTCGTGCGACATTTTGGTTTTCGTGCGTGATTTCGTTTACGATGCTATATATGATATGTAGGTACCCCATGTGGACTTCGAGACGACGAGAATGAGCGTGGCGTCATCGACTCCAGAAAGCGAAGATCAAGGTGAGTAGATATATGTCTACGGGGGAAGTCGGGTGGATGGCGTATAGCACCTCCGCAAAGTTGTAAGAAATGATATGATGTGATATAGATATACTTTTATATGTTATTGTGAGATATGAACACCTAGCAAGAAAAGGTTTAGAGGATTATGGGTTAGTGTTAGTGAGAATTGAAGAAAGGATTTAGTTGGTTTCTTATTCGCAAAACCCTAGAGTAAGGATTTGCATACACGCACACATACACACTCGCATACATTTACATTCTTGTGCGTATATGGGGGGGTGTGTGTGTGTGTGTATATATATATATATATATATAACACATAGGTATGGGACTGTGTGTGTGTGTGTGTGTGTGTATGTATACGTATATATATACATGGATGATGAGGATAGTATATGGTATTTGGAGATGAGTCGATGAGATTGGGTATGGTGCCATGAGATCGGTGATTTGACGTGACTCGTATTATGAGATACGACGCAATGTTATAATGGGTCCTTGGGCGATGTGTTTCATACACACGCATATACATATATATATGGCATCAGTCTTATACTAGACGTAGATCAGTACCCAGTTCACGATAGGTGATGATAAGGATACCATGTGAATAATGAGATAAAATGTGATATTTGACCCGTACCCTGATTTGGGATGCCATACGATGGACTTACCGTACGAGCTATATTGATGATAGATCCGCACTCTTGACTCGAGAATGTCATATTATACAGTGTATCGTATGGGATACTATTGAGACGGGATCACCGACTATTATATATATATATATATATATATATATATATATATATATATCGACTCAGACTTAGGTGGTTTCCTTACCCTTTTCGATTAGCCTGTTAGCTCAGTCATGTAGTTTATTTGTAGATGTTAGACTAGATTCGATTCATACCTATTTCAAAACTAACGAATCGTATGTATTTTAAAGACAAGACAAGAGATTCTACGGATATTTCAAAGGGCGTATCTTTTCTTAAAACACCGTAGCCCTTATTTTCAAAACACCACGATTCGTGTTATTTCAAATGGCAAAACAGTATAACACATGTATAGCGGTGTAGATTCCTTGTTGTTACACTATCATTCATGTTCCGCATATTATTGTTGCATTTACTATTCATTGCCATTTATTATGTTGTTATCGTCTCATTGCATGTTTATTGTGTACTTAGTGATTATGAAACCATGTTGTCAGGACACCAACACCATTACCGATAATGTGTATGCTCCACATACACTTGCTTGCCGGCTCACACGCATCATCATCGGTAATTGCCATGTCACGTACACTTTAGAACATATTATTTCATTGATATAATCAGCTAAATACTAGTTACCACATAATATTTGCGTGATTGCTCTCATGTGTTATCTTAGAGATTGTATTCTTTACATAGATACTTCATGCATTCATATATTCATTGGTTATGCAGTATTATGGAGATTTATGCCGGTTTTCATTCTTATTGACATGGTGACTTGATGATTTCGGATTCTTCTTGAGATTTTCTGAATTTGGAAACCGCATGTGAAAGTTTTATAAACTGATGTTTTATTTTAAAGAGAAAGATACGGTTTTCCTTGATATGATAAGTATTGTCCACCATGATGTTTTCTCGGTTCTGGGATGGTTTTCGAGACACGATTCAAGGAGTTGGATGAGCCGTCTGTGGGTACATGTGGGACCCGGTATGGTACCCCAGGGCAAGAAGCTTGAGTTGTAGATGATGAGCCCAGTAGGGGAAGACTGCCTACCGATGATTGTTTGGCGCAGCGGATATCCGGAGGATACCGCTCGTGGTCGTGTGATTGATGATATGGGCCGATCCGGATTGACGGAGCCCGAGGTATTGGGATATTGAGATATTGAGATTTGAGACACTGAGATATTGAGATTTGATGATACAGGCCAGTCCGGATAGCCGGAGCCTGAGATATTGAGATATTGAGATTCATGTTTTGTGTCGATACTTGACACTGATTTCTCTGTTGATTTCATTGATGATATTCGATTTATTTACATACAGGAATCTCATTAAATAAAGAAAACAGTTGTCTCACTCATGATGTATTCTGTTTCCATTCGTAATGCATTCATACATCATATATCTGATATGTTGCTATCTGAGGCACTGACACGAGCACGTAGTATTGCACTTATATGTAGATGGATCAGGATATTATTTGAGGATATTACTTGATATGACCTAGGATGCGTCATACATGCGATTTCTGCTCTGTGATGTTTTCTACTCACGAGTTGGCAACTCACCCCTGTTGTGCCACAGTTCCTTGCAGGTTTTGCCGTACAGGTTTCGTTGCGGCTTTGCTGGCACACTGTTCCTTCCGGGTGATTGCTTTGGTAGGTGGGTTCACTTGCATCATGACCACCATTGTATATTTGTTATTTTGGTTGTATCTAGTAAAACTCTATCAACCAGACTTATATATTTGATAGAGATAGATGACCAGTGTATATTCTTTCGACCTTAGAGTCGCGCGTTGTATTATTATGGTTTTCCTCTGGTTTTCTTGATGATGTTGGATTTTTATCCTGAGTTTGATCCTCGCCTTTCGGCGTTGTATATTATATTGTATTGTGTGGTTTTGTCCACCGGTTGGCGAAGAGCTAGCTCCCGCTTGGGGATGCCTTTATTCATTATACATGTTTTATCAGGTTTTGTACACGTTTAGGGTCTGAATTTACAAAGGAAACTCTGCCGAAATTTTCAGAAAAGACTTGACATTTTAAAAATACATACTTCGGCTTATGTTATTAAACTTCTTGCTTTAAAATTGGTTTTTCCTTCACTTTACGCTTTACTTGGTTTTGATTTCTAGGTTTTAGCTTACTTAGATTACGTACGCCTTGAGACGTTTCGTAATTTAAGTGCCAGTCACGCTCGGTATTTTTCGGGTCGTGACAAGTGCCCATATTTGGGGTGCCTCACGTGTGTCACGTGAGCGCCATAAAACTTTAGTGTTTAACACTAGTCTGGTGCCCATATTTGGGGTGCCTCACATGTGTCACGTGAGCGCCATAAAACTATAGTGTTTAATACTAGTCTGGCGCCCATATTTGGGGTGCCTTATATGTATCACATGAGCGCCATAAAACTTTAGTATTTAACAATAATCCAGTGCCCACGTGAAACACACGTGAGAACTGTATTCCTCAGTACTTAGCACCGTTGGAGACTTAATCTTAGCCTAAATTGGCTAAGTTTTCTAAGGTTAGACCTCTTTGATACTGAAACAACTGAGCCCCTGTGCTTATGTTTTCCCAAATTGACCTTAGTCTCAAAAATGACCAGTGGTCTCCCATTGATGATATTCCAAATGATACTCATCTTATATCTCCTAAGATAATTTTAGTTTCAAACATGACTAACATTTCTTAGGTCTACAGCAGCACCATCTTTTCTCTCAAATATGGGATTTTGTTTAAGGGTACATCTCTCCACACCTCTGATATATGTCATTGTAATTCTTTAACGTCTTCAGAAAGGTGGCGGGTCCCGACAACCAACAACTCGTTGATGCACTTCCAAATTGACGTGCACACCTTAAATCAGACTGCACCTCAAATTGGGCACATTCCATATCAACATCGTTGTTCATCCCGTCACGTAACAAATACATGTGCGCGCAAGATGGATAACGGACCGAGACGTCCTTAAACTAAAATCTCACCTCCAAAATGATGATCAACGGACCGAGACGTCCTTAAACTAAAATCTCACCTCCAAAATGGTGATCACCGGACCAAAACGTCCTTAAACTAAAATCTCACCTCCCAAATGGTGATCAACAGACCGAGATGTCCTCAAACTAGAACTTCGCCTCCAAAATGGCGATAATGGACCGAAACATCTTTAAACTAAAACAATAGAGCCCGAATGCTCTTTTGTTGGATCTGAAATAAAAATGATCCTGAAACCCCGTTAAGTGGATCTTAGTCTCAAATTGGACTAATGTATCCTTAACAAAAACAAATCGAGCCTCCAAATGCTCACATATATTGAAGTTGATCTTAATCTCAAAATAGATTAATGATCTTTAAAAAAACCAAATCTAAGAAATACGGATTTGGACTAATCCACGCCCTACGGGCGACAACATAAATTAGTCTCCATATACAATCCACGGGCAACCTAAATAAATAAAAAAACACAGGACATGAAGTGAACTTCCGGAGCAAGAGAAAGTGGTTATCGCGATGCGATAACGTAATTAACTGCAGGGGCTTGCACCTGCAGGGAAGAGCGTCCCCACAATCAAAAACCCCTCGAAAAACGAGGGGGAATCTGACGAAGTCACGCTACAACAGCCGCATTCGTCCAAACCTCCGATATATGGTGTCATAAATCAGCTTGGCATTTTCGGAGAGATGGACGAATAAATCCAGATAGCATATGCCCCCAAATTCAGGAAAGACGATCCATCCCGGTTCGTCTCTGTTTTCGGCGGTAAATAAGGGACTTAGCCCCTGCACTGGGAGTTGTACTCCCAATTGACTTTTGGAGTTAAACTCCTAAAAAGAAAGACTTTTTTCGAAGGTAAACTCCCAATAGATTTTCGGAGATGATGAAAGGCTACCCCTTTCTTCTCTCTTAAGCCCTAGATCTTCTCTTGAGCCTTGGATATTCCCAAAGTATGGTTTTTGGAGATGGGTCTCCTTCTTCCTCCTCTTTGTTGGCTGAATCTTAGAGAAAAAGGGGCGAGACTTAAAAATCACCCCATTTGTGGATTTGATGGGAGATCTGAGCTCCCCTTCAAGAGTTTTATGGTAAAAAACTGTTTCTTTTTAGATAAAGAAGAGTTAAACTATTGATTTAATTCAAAAAAGAAGAAGATTTAGAACATTGAGGAAGGAGAAGGAGGCACAGAAACCCTAATTTTTTTAGAGAGAAAAAAGTTCTTTGATTTTTTCATCATGTTTGTCTTTATAGGCTACATACTTTACATATAACCCCTTAGGTTTTGCCAAATGGCACTTGTGTCACACCATGCCTTATGTGCTTATCTCTTTTTGCATATAAGCCATGGGATTTACAAAATTTTGGTTTTTTGCCCATTTTACATACATTTATTTCTAAAAAAAGAATTACATTAAACTAATTTATGGCTTCATTCTTTTTGTCATGGGGCCGGACCCTTCCATGCTCGGTCTTGACATGGGCTTAGGCCCACTTGGCTTGAGGTTGACTTTGATTTTAACTTGGTCAACCGGGGTGTAATTTTTTATCCCAACACACCTCCTTCATAAATTTTGAATAAAATTCATGTACAAGCATAGTAAAATAATAGCATTCACAAACAGAGCTAACTTAACGCCCAAACGGCGGAGGCTCAACGTCCAAACAGTGGAGACACAATCCACGAAAAATATACGATGCCCAAACGGCGAAGAACAATAAGCTGGAAACAATAAACAATGTAAAATAAATAACGAATTCATCGCAACACAATACAATATAAATACTTCGTGAAATCTAACGAAGTCGTCGCATCATCCCTGGTGTCCTCCTCTTCACTACAGGACGACGAGGTTATGGCGGTTCAGTTTCATAGGCGGCAGGTGGCTGAGACAGCTCTGGCTGTGATGGTCCATTCTCGTACTCATCGGGATGCTGAGACGGCTCCGGCTGTTCCCGTCTACGTTTTGTTGGTGCATATGTGATAGGAATGGCAGGTGCGGACACAGATGGTGCCGGAATGGGTGGCAGAGGCACGGGTGGTGCAAGCACGGCCGGTGGACGTGTGAATCTATGCCTCATCATCACACTCCTGATCAGGGACTTGATATTCATAAAGCAGCTCGCTAAGTCCCTGGTGCCACTAATACCTTCATCAGCTATATCCTCTAACGCGTAAATGGTTTGGACCTTTATTGATAGTAAATAATATAATGAATTTCATAAAAATAAGATTTTATTTTTAAAAGGTTTGATATAAACTTATCAAAATTTTCTCTATCAGTCCTCAAGGCGTATATAAGGTGGGCGGAGGGGTGGCTGTGATGACGAATCTGTGGGTAATCATCCAATACCAGGAAAGGCACTAGTCTATCGGTATACCTGACTGTATCTCATCGGCTATGTGGTGTATCTGATCGTACTATTGACCCACCCAAATTTGATACTCCACCAGCCAAGCATCCCCAACTAGCGCTCCACCCTAATGTGGCGTATGCTCCACCACGCCTGGTATATGCTGCCTCAAACCGAACTGGCGAAGGACACGGTCTAGCACGTGCATCTGAATAATATCGTTACAGACGATCGGCGTCCGTGCACGCCAGAAGCCGGCGTCTGCCAAGCATAATGGATGCAGAGTGCCTATCAGGCCATGTATGTACGGTGTCCACGTAACTGTTGCCTCCTCCATGACATCGAACTCATTGCGGTAGAAGCGGAGGCTGTGATCCGGTGTCACGTCTCATGACCTGGGCATATTCTACCTGTATAGAGATTACACATAAGTTAATATTCCAAAAAAACTTCAAATTTAAAATATGCGTATAGTTTCAATTACTTATTGGCATCCATATGACCTTTGTCCATCTAAAGCGAACTGTGTCGTAATGGCCGAGCGACCAATAGAGAGATATGTCCATGACCATATCTGAAATACAATATGATAGAAGTACGTTTTATATTGAATTTCAATTTAATTACGCAAAATTAGTAGAATGCGGTTTTAAGTATTGTATACCTGAAGAAGTGTCAAACAGCCCCCAAAACTCTTCTGCTCCATCAATGCAGCCATCCTCAGCTTGGTATAGAGGAATGTCAAAACTGCACCCCCCACGATAAAGTGGCACACTGGTTCAGCTAAAAGAGGCAGCCATGCAAGACTAACTCTGCTCTTATTCCTATCCGAGAACAAGCAAACCTCTATCTGATATAAAATGTAAGCTCATGCGTGCTGCTTGATCGCCGCAGGGGGTAGCATCCATGGCAGGCTCAGCACTAAACGCCTTCTGCAGCTAACTCAAGTTAATGCTATTGCCTTTCCTCTGCCCAACAGGCGAAATCCTACCTAATAAACTGGGACACAAATCTGACCAATTGTGACTGTACTCCACAGCAACCACCTCTCCGTCTATAGGTAGACCAAGCAGCACAGCGATGTCCTGAAGGGTGATAGTTATCTCACCAACTCTAAAATGAAATGTGCAAGTCTCTGATCTCCATTTATCTACCAAAGCCGTAATCAAGTCTCTATCCAGACGTATATACTCTAATCTCGATAGAAGATGAAAACCTTCCCGTTACAGCTCAGCCTGCACACGGGCATCTCCAGCTGGGATCCGGCTGTTCTGGACTGAGTGGTCAACACATGTAATCACCTGATCACTCTGCCAATTACAAAAAGATGACTTGTATCGGTAACGTATAAATAACATATGTAATTAAAGAAAATAATATTACAAAGTTTTACCTGTATTACTGCGGCGTTGGCCAACCTATGGTCAGCCTGCAAATACACAACACTTGTATATATAGGTCCAGGATCCATAGGTATATTTGCACAATTAAAAATTCGAGTTATATTATCTCTGAAAAAATAAGCATGTTTAACAAAAAACATATGTGTGCGTGTATGCGTGTAGATGTATGTTTGTTTTTTGTGTTTGGATGTGTGTGTATGCATGTGTGTGTATTTTAAAATATAGGCAGTGATTACCAATGGTGACTTGGGGCTGGAGGATTTTTGTATCGTGCCTTATTATGACCATACTCATTGCGGATACTGTATCTATTTGCCTACGTCCTTCTCGTGAATCATCCATAACACTTTTGATGCGAGTAAAACGTGATCGTCCTGCTTGTCTCTTACCAATAGATGGTAATATTATTGGACCGTTGTATACCTCCCAATATTGGTTATCGGCTACAGGATGGAACAACGGAGCATAAGAAGTTTTGAATTTGGGGACATAATACAATTTCAAAGAAAGATTATGATGTGCAATGTTCCCCCCACCCTCTGCTCGTGTGCATGATGAAATTACATGTGAGCAAGGCAACTTTAGCAACTTAGGAATATTGCACGTACAACTACAGTTCCTACCATTGATGACTACATCGTAATTTTTTCCATTTTTGTCAGTCACCTGCCATTCGAACTGGATGAACCTCACGATCTAAGCATGCCTAGCATCAGTAGCCCTTTTTCTTATTAATTGTTCGAACTTAGGACATAACTTTGTCGTCCACTCTTGTCCCTCCTGTCATCGTGCAAAGAAGTATTTGTTCGCTCTGTAAAATGTCCGTCCTACTAAGGCCTGAATAGGAAAAGATCAAGATCCTCTTAAGACCCCGTTAAACCTTTCTGAAGCATTCGTTTATCATGCAAAATTTCCTACCACCATATTTCGAAAGAGCTTATCTTTATTCTTCATTTTTTAGACTACTTTCAATCCAAGTATCTGCTCTTGTACATATACATTAAAGTTCCTCTCTCAGCTCTGTATAGGTCAGGTCATCTGGTGCACATGCAATTTGAGAGAACAAACTCTGTAAGGTTTTGCTACTAAATCCAGCAGTTGACAAATTAGCTCTGATATGTCGCATACGATAACGATGACTATGAGGTTCTGGCCATGATTTTTATAGTGCAATTGGAATCTCTTTCATCCGGTCAGATATGAAAGTAATGTGTCCTCCCCGCACGGATGAAATGTAGAGATGAATGAAAGCAATGAACCGCTCTCAATTTTCAATGGTTTCATCTCCAATTACAGCACATGCCAAAGGATAAAGGCCATCATTTACATCAGCACTGGTAGCAATGAAAAATGTCCCTTTGTATCTGCTGTATATCCTGTTACATATGAATGTAGAAGTGGCAATATTCTGTTACATATAAATGTAGAAGTGGCATATTTATGATTTGAATTCACTAAAGGATTCACACAAGTATAATTACCCGTATACTTCTTTATCTGCCAATGTCTCGTCGGTGATTTCTTCGATATATATGCACGAAACCTCCACTGGCAGTTCGCGTCTGTTTTACAAACGACGGTGTACTTGGCCGTGGTAGTCTTGATTGGTTTAAAAGAAACTCCGTGTTTAATTGACCAAACACTGATTGCCTGAATTAACTTCTCTTTATTTTTGAACAAATCGCTAACCTTCAACCCACTTGCAATATCGATTGTTGTCACGCCCCGCTTCCCAGAGTGCGCGAACTACGACACGTGACAGAGCCAATCATGCTACCTATGGATAGGAATCATAACTCCACAGTCATATTACGGCTGTCTATAGGGTATCAAGAACAGTAAAATATAAAATTTATCTGGTACATGTCTATTAGCCACAATAAAAAGAGTCAAGAAAATGTATAAGCGGAAACGAATCAATATCCAATAAACAATATCTAAAAATACATCCCAATATGGGCTCACATCAAGAAATAAAGCTGCGGAAAATAAACTAAACCGAATATCTCTAAATAACACATGTTTAATTCCTCACTGCTCGGCTTGACGGCTAAAATACTCCTGTTAGCCTGCGATAGAGATAGAGGAACTGGGCCATGCAAAACCCAGACGTCGGTGCGTCATAACATCAAAATAGTATTAATAACCAGGATGTAACGAGATAGGTAAATATGAATATAAATAAATAATATGGATATAAACAGTGAGGTACGTGCATGTAAGTGACGTGTAATGTGTAACCTAAAACTGTGCTTCTAGGTTATCTATTCTAAAAGTCTTTGAAATCAATTAATGTAATTCTCATCGTAACCCAACAGTCTATACAACGTTCATTCCCGCCGGGACCACGGTAACAGGATTATTCCATAACGCCCAGAAAAACGACAAGCAGGATTATTCCGTAATGCCCGGAAAAATGACAAACGTATAATTATTCCATAACGCTCGGAAAAACGGCAAATAGGATTATTCCGTAACGCCCGGAAAAACGGCAAACAGGATAATTCCGAAACACCCGGAAAAACGGCAAACAGGATTATTCCGTAATGCCCGGAAAAACGGCAAACATGTAATAATAGCCTTTTGAGTTACGTTTCGGTTACATTCTTGATTTTCCCTTTACCCCCGGGTTTGTGTTCAAGTCAGGTATTGCCAATGTAGATCTAATGCCAACAAAGAATCAAGCAGGTACAGGTTTTCGTCTATGCAAACAATAAGTAATGTCCGTCAGGACAACAAGTCAGGATTGTTGGCATTAGTAACTATATCCAAGTAATGAGTCAAGGAGTGTGTCGTGAACATGTCATGTGATGCATATGTATCAAGTAGATACCAAATGTGAAACTGTAACGAGTATCGGAACACGGTAAACACAACTGATACCAGGATGCATGTGTCTATCTGTAATAACCTTTTATACGTCCATTACCATGTATGATGCAATATAGATAACATATTGAACTAATATAGTAGTATGATAACGTTGTGACGTTCCGGCATGCAACTACATAAGCTATTATCAGTATGGATACAGAATGATAGTATAAAACTGTAAATCGGTAATATTTGCTGAATATTAAAACATATGCACTATTATTTAATAGATATTGATATAATAATATTAACAGAGATAATATATTCAATCCGAGTAATAACTATAAAATTGGTATTGATTAACCATGCATAAGAAAGTTTCGTTCAGAAATTCAGCGTCACCTTGATTTGTAAAATAGATTAAAAATAACAAACGTCCTCCAAAAGGGACGTGTCATATACCAAAATAAAGCTAATCAATAAGGTTTTCATTTTTATAAGTTAAATATCTTAGGTTGTTCCTATAAAAAGTTATGAACGTTCGAAATTGAAAACTTGCTGCTGGAATTTCACTGGACAACAATTCAGAGGTACTTTCATTTACAGTTTACGTTATTTAAACAATTTATTTTGCAATTAAATATTACATAGGATTATAGTATTCATAGTTAGCTTCATAACGAACTAAAGAATGTATGCTAATAATTTTTCTATGATTTATAATAAATTTTATAAGATAAGGTGTACAGTAAATTTCAGATTTGTTGTATCCGCTTTGCGACGACGTTTTATGTGTAAACTATAATATTTTCAAACTATATTTTATATAACATTATAAAATGCAGATTATAAACTAACTAATAATAATAAAAAAAAATATTATGACGATATATATATTTATAGATATAATTATAGCATGTCACAAGTTGTAAATTTGCATACATTGTATATTATAAAACTGATTAACATTAAATAACTACGGTGTATAAATTATATAGATATAGCTGTATGATAATGATGATGATAATAGTACGACAATATATAAGTAAATTACATAAAGTATAGCATGTAGCAAGTTGTAAAGTTGGCTCGAAACAAACGCGATGAACGAAAGTAACATGACGCTATACAAATCAACACCAAGTTTTGATGGCTCGGTTAAGGTTCTAGAATGCGGCTGGAGTTGCGTCGGCGAGAATGGGTGTGGGCTTGAAGAACGAAGAAGGAGAATATATAAATTGATGAGGGAGAGATATGTTATGTGGATGGAGAGAGAGAGAGAGGTTTTGTGTTTAATATAAATATATATAGTATAGTTTAAATTAGGTTATAAATATATATTAGTTTTAATGTATAGAGATAATATCAAATTACAACCAATCTCCACCAAAATCTCATCAAAAATATATTTTGGAAAATAATTCGCATATGTAAATTTCTCAACCATAATGCAATAATATATTTTAAATAGCTCATACCCCTAATTTAAGATTTAAAAGGATTCTAAAAATATATCTAAATTTAGTAAATATTTGATATTAGATATCTTAAGATTTAAACGTAAAAGATAAAAGCAAAATAAGATATGAGATGGCAATCATATGATGACAGTTAATAAAATATAACTTATTCTTAACTTGTAACTATTAAAAGATATATGATGATCTAGATATATGATATAAAAAGATCTAAAAATATAATGTAGGTATTATACTAGATTCATATAGATACACTTTACTGGTAAATCTCAGATACAATCTTGCACCATATTGGGTTCTAAACTTGCGGGTCGGGTCGGATAACGACTATTACTATTTGAATCATTCGCGACCCAATAGATAGAATAGAAGAAATATAAAGCAAGTGTTAAAATACCAATTAATGTCGTATAACCGTACTAGGGTGTTACAACTGTCAAAAGCCTATCAGCATGAAAGTTGATATTCTCCATTACCGTTGTAGATAACATGTGAGCATCTGTCATGTTATCGGCAAGTGGATTCAAACTCAATGAAGTCATTATTAACACATGAATTAGTAATCCACTGCCTATCATTTTCATCAGTAAGGACATGTGCAATTTGCATGTTATCCTGCGCTTGAATCTCGTCCTCATTACTAATATGATCATCATCATCACTTTCATCTCTATTATGTTCCAATACTACTGGATCCATAGCAGGTACATCAGTTGGATGTGTGGAACTAACATTGGAGACTTGCATGGTACTTAATGTTCCGGCTTTATACCGATGAAATCCCGACCTATCGTCTGCAAACGGTGTCCATCCCGTATTGTATTCTGTACTGTTTGACTGTATGTGCTCGGTATTTTGAGGCATAATATTGAAGCCAAAGCTTGGCGTTGGCATGCGATTAAAACCAAACTTGGCGATGACATGCAATTATAACCGAGCGGCGGTACATAAGAACTGCACACAAATTTATGAATACTTAGTAACTATAGCATACCTCCACTATCAATAAATAGTGTTCCGCTAAATGTATATGCGGTATAAAGATATGTAAGGTAATACTTACTTCGTAAACTGCCAATTCACTGACGTCCCGCTTGATGTGCCTTCACCTACGTAATTTCGATCTATATACTATTCATCATTGGTGGGAGAAATAAATCCGATAGAATCAGCATTCATATTGAACATGTGTGTCATTTCTCCTTACGGGTATTGGTCGGATGCTCGAAAAGAAGAATCGGACACTTCAGAATAAGGTTCGGGCTATTAAGCGGACGTCAATATCTTCTTCTTCACAAACAGCTCGATCAATTTCGATTTCGATACAAGCATGACTTGTGTATTCTCATCTTCGGATACTTCAATGGAGTTATATTCATACTCTGTCGGCCATTTGCATATTAAGGTGATATTGAACTCTAACGGATGGATTTTGGTAGGTTTGTACACTTCTTAGCACAGCTCGTTGTATGTGCTGAACTTCTTGACTCTAGTCATCTTAGTTTTTCCACCGACATATTCAGGAATATTATTTTTTCCGATCGTCAATTGGCCACCGAAATAGCAAACTAGATGGATGTAATTATCCGTCATTTTTCCACTTGCCATAAATATTGACGCACTTTGAGAGTTCTCATCAAACAACCTACTTATTTATCTTCACAATTATACTCAACTAATTACATAAAATTACAATAAAATTCATATTTATAGCATGCAATAAGTTGTAAGAACTTGTATGCTGCTCATTGATCCGTCATAAGTAAAATCGAGGAAAACCCCTAATATGTACCCAATTTGTTCGGATTGCTTGCCCAATACGAAATTTTAACCAAATTTTTTAATGAATTATTTTAAAATAAAATTATGGTTTAGCTAACCTTCGAGATGCTCACAGTAATAATGGCGATGGCGAGAATGAAGGCGAATGTTCATCCATGAATTTCCCTCTAAAGCCGCACAAGCGAGAGACCGTGAGATCGAGAGAGCTGATGAGCCAGAGAGATGAGAGAGGGGGGAAGAGAGAGATGAGAGAGAGACCAGAGGAAGTCTAGGGGGGAGGTGGGAGGAGGGAGGTGGGTGGGGAAAAAGAGGAGGTCTTGAGGGAAGTGGTCTCAGGGGAAGGGGGAAGAGAGAGGGGGGGAGAGAGAGAAAGAGTACATGCGATTAGAGAGAGAGTGTCATGACCCGAAATTTGGCACGTGACCGGCACTTAAACCACGTAATGTCTACAGACGTAACGCGATTTAAGTAAGCCGAAAATCCAGAAATCTAAACCATCAAAAGTGATAAGTGATAAAACATTTGTTAGAAACATTTGGAAATCTCAAGTAAAATCTTTGAAGTTTAAATTATTTTCTTAAAAATTTCGGCAGCACCTCCTTTGTTAAAACTAGCCCCGAAACGGGTACAAACATAAGATAATGGTAAAACAACATATGACATAAATAAAGCATTCCCAAACGGGAGCAATCATGCCCAACGGCAGAAATAACCACCACAAAAATAAAATACGAGGCCGTAGCGAAGAAATGGACAATATAGTGAACAACAACATAAAAGATAAAACTGCATAAATAAAAGTCGGCTCACACGAGCTCGACACCCAGAGTCACAAAATAATATACAATATCGTCCTCACAACTGGTCTCTAAGTCAATACATACATGGTAGATGGAGAGTACTATAAGGTGTACAATGAAATATAAACAGATAACCGCAAAACCCACCTATAAGCAAAACGGCTCGCAGCCAACTGTAGCGGTATCCGCTGCAAAAAGATACAATAGATAGCCCCTGCCGCGACTACTCTGAGGGTCAACCTACAAAACACTGTGGCACAACGGGGATGAGTTGCCAACTCGTGAATAGTAAGTAACATATACAGGTAATCGTAGGTATGCACATACTGCGATACCCTATCATATGTAGTCTGATAGCATAAGTCAAATGGATATGCAACAATCATGAAAAGTACTCTATCAGGTACTGCAAATACATAAAGCAGTGCATATCAATGCATGCTGAGTATGGGATAAAACATGTCATCACTAATGAATCATCATCGTACAAAAACCCGGTGTCCATCAACGACACCCTAAATCCCAATAATTCAGGCGGCGTACTCTAATCGGCTCTCATATCCTGTAAATTTCATAGAACCTGAGTGCCCAATATCGGCACTCAATACTCGTGTCCATCATCGACACGCAAATCCACATATATCAGGCTCCGTCAGTCCGGATCGGCCCATATCCATCTCTCGACTCCGGTCGGTATCCTCTGGATAACCGCCAGGTCCAACCATCACCGGCAGGTAGTGTTCCCCTGCCAGGCTCACCGTCTAACTATACGAGTCTTCTTGTCCCGGGGTACCATATCGGGTCCACCATGTACCCGCAGACGGTGCCTACCGCTCCTCGAATCGAGTATACTCACACAAGCTCTCAGAACCGAGAAAACTCATGGTGGACGCTCTGAAATATGATATCAAGAAAAACCGGGTTTTCAAAACAATGCATACTTTCTTGAAATAATACAACGGTTCTCAAATCCAGAAATCACATGAAATCCATAACTCAATGCGTAAATCCATGCAATATGATATATACAACATAAATCGTAATATGAGCATAAAAGGGAAAACCGCTCTTTTAAATGAATCTAGTTTTAAAATATATCATGTGGTTCCCAATTCTCCAAAATCAAAGCCAGCATCATCTATGGATGTACAAATATGCATGTACGCAAATATGGATGTACACTATGTATGCACTCCAGTATGGGTGTACAATATATATGTACGCAGGTATGGATGTACAATATGTATACACGCACGTATGGATGTACAATATGTATGTACTCAAGTATGGATGTACAATATGTATGTATGCAAGTATGGATGTACAATATATATGTACTCAAGTATGGATGTACAATATGTATGTACGCAAGTATGGATGTACAATATGTATGTACGCAGGTATGGATGTACAATATGTATGCAATAGAACCATAATCATGTGTCAATGTAAATAACAATAAAATACTGTATATGTGTATAGGCGTGTCATGGCAATTACCGACGGTATGGGTGTAGCATACAAATTAGTGCTCGTGCAACATGAACCGTCAGTAATAGTGCAGTGTCCACTAGATACTCAGTCAAGGCACAACAATATAATGGTATGTATGATGCTCATGCACACTCAATCTATATGGATATAAACATGCGGCTACACTAGTATATCAAGCCCTGATGCATAACGCCATACGGGCGATTTTCCCGTAGATGTTAAATCTACTCACCGTGATCTCGGCTAGGTATATCCCACCACCGGCTTCTCTTTCTTCGCAGCGTCCGAATTCCCCACCTGCGATCCTATTAAATAACAAACATAGCAAGACAAAACTTAGAAACGACCAATAATGCGCACAACCATGCTCAAATCGACGCACCGACTCCAACACCCTCAAAAGTGCTCGCTTAACGGCTAACGTGTGTGACGACACTAAACAACAGACCCTACGTGCAGAAATCACGCGAAGCGCAGAACTGAGTCGGACACCGTGTCGGATATCGTAATGCGCGTCGTCGCAACACTAAAACTAGCGATTCGATCCCAGATTTTACCCACCGTAAAAACACAAAAATTAAACAATACCAAACGTCCTAAAATCACTGCAGACAACTACCCACTAAGTTTCAACTCCCCAGGTGCCCAATAGGCCGAACTCACCGGAAATGTCCCCCCAAGTCGCCGGCCAAAACCGCCCAGATTGGGCTCGTACTTCAGGTGCACACTCAGGATAACTAGCACTACACTACTACACTGTTTGGTTTTGTTAGTTGTATGTATGCCCTATAGGCCAGTATTGTATAGATGATATATATTATATTGGATGCTTGGACATATATAGAGATGACTTTCTTGCTCGATATGATAGTATGCTATCTGGTTACTCTTTATCTTAACATGTACACTTGTCTCTTTAAACTGTCTTATAGTTACATGTTGGTAAAGCCCTTAGGATGTGTACTTGACTACCTGGACTACGATGCAGATCATACTAGTGGGGACATGGTAGTCCATAAGTACATCCTTCAAGGTCCCTAGTCGTGGGTATATCGAGACGAGGCATCGATATACCAGAGTAGACTAGCGTATACGCTTCTCGACCCATGAGATGGGCGATGGATGATCCCATATCCGTTGGTGTTTGACATCAGAGATAGTATACGGGTGCTCAGTGTAGACTGGGTACACTGGACGGACTCACCGAGAACTCCCAGATGGTATTATACCTCACGTCAGATGGCGGTTCTCAAGTGACACTTGTGCAGGTTAGTCTGTAGACCCGAGATCGTCATAGAGTCTTGTGTGATTCCCACTGTGCTTTGATCTCCACCTTACCACGTCCATGAGGGCATGCAAAACGGTGGTCTTTGGGCACAGTCCCGAGTCACATGGAGGCAATGAGCGATAGGAGGGGTTTCGTCTCTCCCGGTATTGGGGGTTGATGTTGCGCTGTGCTCGATTGGCCGTAACAGGGAAGTCCCTGGCCAGGGCTGATCAGAGATTTGCTGGTAAGTGTTACCAGTAGTTTCTCGACCCATTATGAGCCTCACATCGGCACGACTTATCGGTTATTGAGGTCTGACGTTTACCACCCCTAGACTTGATATGCAACATATCAGACGAACAGACCGGACTGTACGGTAAGTGTTACTGGTTGGATTCACAGGAGTGTGAGCGGGCTAGCTCGTCGATCTTCTGATCGCTCAATACCCGGATAGCTGTTACGTTTAGCAGACCGCTTGCGGCTTGTAGGTGCTTGATATGATCATCATCTGCTACCGGCGTATTGACGAGTCTTTAGAGTCCTACACAGAGGTTTCCTGGCTCAAGCGAAACGAAATAGGAGCGCATATGAGATATGTGCGGGACCGAGAATAATGCGTGTATGTGATACCATATTTCATTCTCGCGATGAATGTTTCGATTGGTTATATGCGATATAACCTAGTTATCGAATCGTAGATTGATTCGATAAGTCGATACATTGGATACTAGTCGGTTATGTGCGACATGACCGGATCATTGAATCAAGTGTTGATTTAATGATTTAATGTATAATTATATATTTGATATATTACTTTGCATTAACTAGTATTGGTTCACTTTAAATGGGTTTTCTCACTTGATGTGCAAGTTGTATATGTGATATACTTTTGTGCACATCTTTGTATCATGTTTGATGATGCTTGCTCATTTGGTTAAGTGTAAAGAATTAAACCTAGGTTAAGAAAGTGATTAGGGTTTTAATTATCCATTCTTTTATTTATTGATTTTGGAAAAAGAATGGGATAAGAATACAAAATGGTTGCTTTCATTCTTGAACCTTTGTGAAGCTTCATGAAGCTTTGACCAAAGTGACCAATTTGTCTTCATGCTTAACCCTAACCACTCTTCTAACCTTGGTCAATTCTCTACACCTAACCATGGTTCCTATTATGATAAGTATTCATTTCTTTTTCATTTTAAAAAACCTTATCATAATATTTCCTTCTTCTTGATCTTCTTCTTCAAGAAAGAAAGCTTGATGCCATCAATGGCAACTTGAGTTCTAAAGTGAGAAATCCAATTCTAAAGTGAACCCACCTCCTATTTCTTCACCCTCTACCTCTTGCCAAGTTGTTTTGGGTGTTTTCTTCACAAGTTTCACAAATTTGTGAAGTCGGAGCTTGAACTTGTGATGCCTCGACGTAGATCATCTTCGGCACGAAGTCGACGACCTATTCCGCTCATTTCTCCGATGAAGCCGATGCGAGAGTCCGAGATTCGAGATGGACAGCGAGGGGATGACTACGTGGAGCTAAGGAAGTGGATAACCGGATCTACAAAGGTTGTAGCCTCTTATCTTTAGTTAAGTTGTTAACTAGATTCATATTTCGCCTAAACTTCTAGTTAACGATCCGTATTAGGGTTTCTCGGCACCCATAAAATTTGAAATTGGCATGGTTGATGCCTTGTGAGACCTCTATAGTGTGCCTAGGAACCCTACAGTGGTATCAGAGCCTAGCTAGAGCCTTAGGCGAAGTCCAGACGGAGTTTGAAGTCCGATCGAACCGAAACCCTAATATCAAAGTTGCTCTCTGTACATTTTTTAAAAACTGGGTTTTTTCCAAATTAAAAATATGCAGAAAATTCAGCAGGACTTTCTAAGAATTACTGTGAAACACGATCACCCAATTCCTCCAAAGTGCGGCGGAACCGCGGCAGAAGCCTGGCTTCTGCGGCGGTTCCGCGGCCGTATGATGACGTCACCCACCCAATTTTGCACAGTAACTTCTTTTATTCAGTGCTGAGTTCTCTGGGAATTTTTAATATTTATTCAAGAGTTGAGTATTCTGGGTTGTATTGGGGACTCGGTATTTCGATCGGATTATCGAACTTTGTCTAAGTGCTTTCCGGATAATTTTTGAATATGTTAAAAAGTCCGACCGGATATAAATACCCAACTTTTCCCCTGCCGGAAAATATCCAAGTGTTGGATTTTTGTGTGGTTTAAGGACGTTCTGAGTAGTGCAAGTAACGCGATGGTCCCTCTAGAAGACAACAAACCTTAACTCGATTATGTGACCGTCTTGAACTGCCCTTTGAACCTTCGGGTTTGGGGCAGTACGGCGTGCCACATGTGAGGCGTTGGCTTGACCCTTCTACGGCTGGACCGTTGGTACTGAGGCATGAAGTGAATGTCTTTGAACCTATTTCATGTGTTGGACGGTTTCGGGAAAACTTGGGTGTTCGAATGTTCGATCGGAAAGTTTAATATTTTCTATTTATCCGGAATGGGATACAATAATTGGAATTCACAAACAGTTATGAGATAACTGAATGAATGATATAAATCTAGCGGTTTAGTTTCATTTGATATTGAAAAGAGTTTTCGATAATGAGACTAAAATGCGGGGTTTATAACTGTTAGGCATGTGATGTCTAAGTATTTCATTTTGATTAGGCATGCGATGTCTAAAGAGGTTGCGGATTCCAATTGCTGTAGTTTTACACTTTCTTTTCTGTGACCGTAAGTGTAATATGTGATATCGCCGGTTTCGTTGCTATATGTCAACGACAATTGGGATGCGCATATTTACTTACGTTGATGACATGTGATATTATGTGTTGCTGGATATGTTATATTGGATCGTCGTGTTTGAATAGCCGGGGGTTTTTATGTGAGATGAGTGTTTTTCATTTTCTTTCATGTAAAAACTTGTATGTAATATTCTTTTATTTTGGGGCACTTCCAGGTTGCGGAAGCTGTCACCCTTTGTATATTATTTACTTTTCCGTATTAGGATAGACCCAAGGAGGGGAGCACAAGTAACCGGGTTCTAAGGTCCAGTGGGAGACCATCTCGAGGAGTCGAGTCCGGGTCTCCTAACCCTAGAATTGGCAGGATTGCTTGCCGCTCTCGTAGGGGTCTAGGGGTGTGGGATTGGCTATTCATCACGACCGTGGAATCCGTGTTTTATACTGGCTCGTATTGAAAACACGGACGTCCTAGTATATCTAATGTTTCATATGTTTCTTCTGCTGCGATATCTGTGATGTGATCATGTGATGTTCTGTGATAGATACTGTATATAGTATATATGATATATTATATAGACGTTACTTATGTTTTATACCCGCGCTAGCCCTGCCCTGCTCTGTCGTTAGTTACCTAACCTAACGGTGCACGAGGGGACATCGAGGCGAATGCGGATGGCATAAGTGTATGTCGTATTTATCTGTGATGTTTAGGTATTTTAATGATGGGACTTCATTAATGTGATTAATGAAATAAAAGAAACCAAATGATGTTGTAGAATCAGATTTTAAAATAAAACAGGTAGCTACAGTTCTTGCTTTGCATAGCGGTATATATGATATACCCTGCACCTTATTCGATGAGGAAAGGACCGAGATCCCTTCACCGGGAGTGACTCCTTTAGCAATAACTGGCAGATGCTACACACTCGGTTTGATTTTTGATTGCTTCTATAGTTTCTGCTTTGCACAGCGATATATATGATATATCCCGCACCTCATTCGACGAGGAAAGGGCCGACGATCCCTTCACCGGGAGTGATCTCTTTAGCAAAACTAGAAAAGCCTCAAAATCACTCCATTTCAAAACTTCATTTGATTCTACAACGATATCAAGTTCATTACGCTCATGGTTTTCAGAAAAACCTGCGTAGCCCTCCGTCAATTCAGATATGTAATATTCAGTATTCGTGCTACGGTTGTTTGGCATGCGTCAAGGCGTAGTGTACGGTAGCTGATTATTACTTAGCATGAGATGCGATTGGATTAAGGTATTCGTACGGCGTTGTTTGGCATGCGTCAAGGGTCGTACGGGTGGGTTTAATTCGATCACGAATTGTACGGGTTGAACTTGACTAGTGGACTATGGGTTGTTTGGCATGCGTCAAGGTCATAGCACGCTAGGGGCAAAATATTATCGGGAATTTCAAGTGTTGAAATTTGCAATGAGATTGCATACCTTCTATGAGATAGTTGGATCCCGATACCCACTGCGAGTAAGAGTTACTCCTGGGAGAGTTTTACACATTGCAATTAGCTGATCAAGTAGGTGTCTAGAAAGGTGTCAACGGGGTTACGCCTCTGGGAAAACGAGGTTTACATTAATTAGGTTCGTGCGAAAGCACGGGGGACCTCCCTCAAAGTACCGACACTGCCTGGCTGAAAGATTGGCGAACTTGTAGTGTGTAATTAATCCCGGCTAGTCTTTCCTTTTAGGGTTTGAAGGAAGATTTGATAAAAACCAGTGGGAGCCATCCTGATTAGATAAGATAAAAACCAATCTGATCTTGCAAGAGCATACGCTAAAGTGTTTTCTTCTCTCTCTCCAGGTAGCGACCATGTCATGCCCTAATAAAGATAATAATATGGATGTATTGACCGAACCCGCATGTTATACTGTGCTGGGGAACGTTGGTTCCGTTTTTCCTTATAAGAGTTATAGGAATGAACAGGATATAAGGGAATACCAGAATTCCCATGCCACCCGATTGAAGAAAGTACATGATGATGCATTTTCTTCGGGTGTGTTCATTACAGAGAACTGTTTCTCCATTTGCCCTACGTCCTGGGTATTAGATACCGGGTCAGGATCCCATATATGTAATCAGTTACATGGGCTTAGAAAAGGTAGAGAACTTGGAGAAGGTGATAAAGACATTAGAGTTGGAAATGGTGCAATTGTTGCAGCTAAGACTGTCGGGGAATATCACCTTGTATTACCAACTGGTAATACATTGGTTCTGAACGAATGCTATTACATGCCGAACCTGATATGCAACATTATATCGGTTTCTTTGTTGAGCAAAGAGGGATATAATTTTGTATTACAGGACAATGTTATGAACATTTTCCATAACCAAAAGTTGGTTGGATCAGGCACGTTGTGCAATGGCATTTATGTTCTAAATCAATCAACAGTTCTGAGCATAACAAACACACACAAGAGGAAGAGTTCTGAACTGAACGAATTCTTCTTGTGGCATTGTAGACTGGATCACATCAATGCGACACGACTAGCAAAGTTGCATAAGGATGGATATTTAAATCCGTTTGAATTTTCATCTTATGACACTTGCCAGTCATGTCTCAAAGGCTAGATGACCAAAACTCCGTTTACGGGACACGGAGAAAGAGTTACTGAACTCTTGGGACTGATACATAGTGATGTATGCGGTCCCATGTCTACACATGCCAGGGATGGTTCATCGTACTTCATTACATTCACTGACGATCTCTCTAGATTCGGATATGTGTTCCTGATGAAACACAAATCAGAAGCTTTTGAGAAATTTAGAGAATATAAACATGAAGTCGAGAACCAAACCGGAAAAAGTATTAAAATCCTTCGATCTGATCGAGGAGGTGAATACTTGAGCAGTGAATTCCTGGACTTCCTAAAAGAGAATGGGATTCTCTCTCAGCTGACTCCTCCATATACACCACAGCACAACGGTGTATCTGAACGGAGAAACCGCACCCTATTAGATATGGTGCGCTCAATGATGAGTACAGCTGAGTTACCTATTTCCTTCTGAGGATATGCGCTTGAGACAGCCATGGACCTATTGAATAGAGTTCCTACCAAATCAGTGCCTACCACTCCATATGAGATATGGAAAGGGAAGAGACCACATATTAATTATATTAAGATATGGGGTTGTCCAGCCTATGTCAAAAGACAAAATCCGGACAAACTCGAGGCAAGATCTGTATTATGTAAGTTTATAGGATATCCCAAAAATTTACAAGGGTATATCTTCTACCATCCCGAGGAACAAAAGGTGTTTGTTTCTCGACATGCCACTTTCTTAGAAAAAAGTTTTCTTATGAAACAGATAAGTGGCATTGAGGTAGAACTGGAAGAGGTTCCAGCGACACAAACTATAACAGAAGACTTGGTAAAACCAGAGGATTCAGTAGTACCCGACGAATCCCAGCCTCTCCACCGATCTAGTAGGGTTCCTCGCCAACCTGAGAGATACTACGGTTTTCTCATGGATGGTGGGAGCGAGGATTGCATCATGGAGGATGATGACCCAACTAGCTTCGAGCAGGCCATCACGAGTAGGGACTCAGTGAAATGGCTGGATGCTATGCGGTCCGAGATGGAATCCATGTACACCAACAAAGTATGGACTTTGGATGTTGCTCCTGAAGGGGTAAAACCCATTGGGAGCAAATGGATCTTCAAGAAGAAACTTGGTGTAGATGGGAAAGTGGAGACTTTCAAAGCTAGACTTGTTGCAAAAGGTTTTCGTCAAAGACCAGGTGTGGACTATGACGAAACCTTTTCTCCAGTGGCTATGCTTAAATCCATCCGGATCATGCTTGCCATTGCTGCTTATCATGACTACGAAATCTGGCAAATGGATGTTAAGACCGCCTTTCTAAATGGTGATTTAGAAGAGTGCGTGTACATGACTCAGCCAGAGGGCTTCGTAGACAGTGGGAGCAGCGGGAAAGTGTGCAAGTTGCTTAAATCCATTTATGGATTAAAGCAAGCATCGCGGAGTTAGAACATCTGCTTTGACGTCGTTATCAAAGAGTTTGATTTCGTCAAAAACCCAGATGAACCTTGTATCTACAGGAAGGTGGCAGAGAGTAAGGTTGTCTTCCTCGTATTGTACGTGGACGACATACTCTTGATAGGAAATGATATTCCTATGCTGCAATCGGTCAAGCTCTTCTTATCACAAAGATTCTCAATGAAAGATCTTGGTGATGCCTCCTGCATATTGGGAATTAGGATCTATTAAGATAGATCCAAACGGATATTGGGATTGTCCCAATCCAGGTACATTGAAACCATACTAAAGAGGTTTAGTATGGAAGAATCCAAGCGTGGGAACTTACCCACGATCTCTGGAGTCACTCTCTCCAAAGAGATGTCTCCCAAGACTGATTTAGAGAGAGCTCGCATGCAAGGGATACCCTATGCTTCGGCTGTAGGCTCCATCATGTATGCGATGCTATGTACCAAACCCGATGTAGCATACTCACTAAGTGTAGTGAGCAGGTATTAAGCTGATCCTGGAGAGAGTCACTAGACAGCTGTGAAGAGCATTCTCAAGTACTTACGAAGGACTAAAGAGATGCTCTTGGTGTATGGTAACGGAGAACTCCAAGTGGAGTCATTTACCGATTTGAGCTTCCAGGGTGATAAGGACGACTCTAAGTCGCAGTCGGGATTTGTCTTTACCCCTTACGGAGGGACGGTTAGCTGGAAGAGTTCCAAGCAGGAAACCGTGGCAGACTCGACGATGGAGGCTGAATACATCGCTGCCAACGATGCTGCCAAAGAGGCTGTCTGGATCAAGAAGTTCATTACTGAACTTGGAGTGGTTCCATCCATTGAGCATCCAATACCTTTGTATTGCGATAACAATGGAGCGGTGGCTTTGGCCAAGGAACCTAGGTCCCATCAGCGATCCAGGCATATTCTGAGGCGGTATCACCTGATCCGGGAGATAGTTGATCGCCGGGAGATCGAGGTCAGGAGGGTTGACACGAAGAACAACACGGCGGATCCACTCACGAAGGCCATTCCCCAGATACAGTTTGAGAGACTCTTCGGGATGCTCGGTATGCGATACTACAGCACCTGGCCCTAGTGCAAGTGGGAGATTGTTAGTTGTATGTATGCCCTAGAGGCCAGTATTATACAGATGGTGTATATTATATTGGATGCTTGGACATATATAGAGATGACTTTCTTGCTCGATATGATAGTATGCTATCTGGTTACTCTTTATCTTAACATGTACACTTGTCTCTTTAAACTGTCTTATAGTTACATGTTGGTAAAGCCCTTAGGATGTGTACTTGACTACCTGGACTACGATGCAGATCATACTAGTGGGGACATGGTAGTCCATAAGTACATCCTTCAAAGTCCCTAGTCGTGGGTATATCGAGACGGGGCATCGATATACCAGAGTAGACTAGCGTATACGCTTCTCGACCCATGAGATGGGCGATGGATGATCCCATATCCGTTGGTGTTTGACATCAGAGATAGTATACGGGTGCTCAGTGTAGACTGGGTACACTGGATGGACTCGCCGAGAACTCCCAGATGGTATTATACCTCACGTCAGATGGCAGTTCTCAGGTGACACTTGTGCAGGTTAGTCTGTAGACCCGAGATCGTCATAGAGTCTTGTGTGATTCCCACTGTGCTTTGATCTCCACCTTACCACGTCCATGAGGGCGTGCAAAACGGTGGTCTTTGGGCACAGTCCCGAGTCACATGGAGGCAATGAGCGATAGGAGGGGTTTCGTCTCTCCCGGTATTGGGGGTTGATGTTGCGCTGTGCTCGATTGGCCGTAACAGGGAAGTCCCTGGCCAGGGCTGATCAGAGATTTGCTGGTAAGTGTTACCAGTAGTTTCTCGACCCGTTATGAGCCTCACATCGGCACGACTTATCGATTATTGGGGTCTGACGTTTACCACCCCTAGACTTGATATGCGACATATCAGACGAACAGACCGGACTGTACGGTAAGTGTTACTGGTTGGATTCACAGGAGTGTGAGCGGGCTAGCTCGTCGATCTTCTGATCGCTCAATACCCGGATGGCTGTTACGTTTAGCAGACCGCTTGCGGCTTGTAGGTGCTTGATATGATCATCATCTGCTACCGGCGTATTGACGAGTCTTTAGAGTCCTACACAGAGGTTTCCTGGCTCAAGCGAAACGAAATAGGAGCGCATATGAGATATGTGCGGGACCGAGAATAATGCGTGTATGTGATACCGTATTTCATTCTCGCGATGAATGTTTCGATTGGTTATATGCGATATAACCTAGTTATCGAATCGTAGATTGATTCGATAAGTCGATACATTGGATACTAGTCGGTTATGTGCGACATGACCGGATCATTGAATCAAGTGTTGATTTAATGATTTAATGTATAATTATATATTTGATATATTACTTTGCATTAACTAGTATTGGTTCACTTTAAATGGGTTTTCTCACTTGATGTGCAAGTTGTATATGTGATATACTTTTGTGCACATCTTTGTATCATGTTTGATGATGCTTGCTCATTTGGTTAAGTGTAAAGAATTAAACCTAGGTTAAGAAAGTGATTAGGGTTTTAATTATCCATTCTTTTATTTATTGATTTTGGAAAAAGAATGGGATAAGAATACAAAATGGTTGCTTTCATTCTTGAACCTTTGTGAAGCTTCATGAAGCTTTGACCAATTTGTCTTCATGCTTAACCCTAACCACTCTTCTAACCTTGGTCAATTCTCTACACCTAATCATGGTTCCTATTATGATAAGTATTCATTTCTTTTTCATTTTAAAAAACCTTATCATAATATTTCCTTCTTCTTGATCTTCTTCTTCAAGAAAGAAAGCTTGATGCCATCAATGGCAACTTGAGTTCTAAAGTGAGAAATCCAATTCTAAAGTGAACCCACCTCCTATTTCTTCACCCTCTACCTCTTGCCAAGTTGTTTTGGGTGTTTTCTTCACAAGTTTCACAAATTTGTGAAGTCGGAGCTTGAACTTGTGATGCCTCGACGTAGATCATCTTCGGCACGAAGCCGACGACCTATTCCGCTCATTTCTCCGATGAAGCCGATGCGAGAGTCCGAGATTCGAGATGGACAGCGAGGGGACGACTACGTGGAGCTAAGGAAGTGGATAACCAGATCTACAAAGGTTGTAGCCTCTTATCTTTAGTTAAGTTGTTAACTAGATTTATATTTCGCCTAAACTTCTAGTTAACGATCCGTATTAGGGTTTCTCGGCACCCATAAAATTTGAAATTGGCATGGTTGATACCTTGTGAGACCTCTATAGTGTGCCTAGGAAACCTACAGGTTTTACAGAAAACTCTCTGGATCACAGCAGATTGCAGATATCCTAACATGACACTAAAAATACGATACCGGCACAAAACTAAAACTTTATGGTTCTAAACTGAAACTATAAAGCAACACAATATAGTAACTAGCTAATTAACAAAAGAGAGTCATTACCTAACCAAACTTGCTCCAAAACCCTAGCTTTCCATGCTCCAAGTGCATCTAGTGGCTTGATCTTGGTTAGAGAAGGGTTTTGATGGAGTTTAGTGTAGATTTGTGTGGGTTTTGTGAGGGTGAGGTTAGGGTTTCAGTTGAGCGAGTGTGAGGGTGTGAGAAAATGGTATCAAGAATAGAAATGAGAATGAGAGAATGAGTGGGAGTGTGAGGGTGTATGTGAGTGAGTGAGGGTTTGGGAATGAGAGGTGAGTTTAGAGGAGCCATACCTCCCCTCTCTCTCTTCATTAAATGCATGGCATGCTTGTCATGCTCATGATGCCCCCCTCTCTCAAGTCAACACAATATAAAATTTCTTTTAAATTTAAAATTTTGAAAACTAATTAATTTATATGATACATAAGACTTAATTAGAATGGGGTTAAGGTGCCATGGCTGCTTAAGTATGGTTAACCCCCCAATTAACCCTAGGTTAACATGCACATGTGTGTGCAAGCCCAAATTAAATACTAATAAAATATTCATTAATTTTTATAAAATATTTGAAAACCATTTCGGTAAATTTTTTACTAAAAAAAACCCGCATTATCGCTTAATTAACCACTAATCGCGTTCTAAGGTGTTACAGAGAGAGAAGAGAGAGAAGAGAGAGAAGTGAGAAATGAGGAAAGTTAATGAATCGTGACGATTTAAGTAGGAGAATGGGCGCACTTTGAAAGCGCGATCCATTATTTTGGACTAAAATATAATGGGCGCAGTTTGAAACTGCATCCCTAAATTTATTTTTTCACGCCAGCGCTTACATTGAGCTGGCGCTAATATGACGCCTATGAGACAGAAAGTGGTCTCTTTTTGTAATAAGTTTTCAAAATGGTTTATTTTAAAAATTATTATTTAAAAATGGTTTACTAAAAAAAATTGTCCTAATAAAAATGGTCAAAAAGGGAAAATAAATTCAGGGAGGTTTAAGCTATTCTAATCCAAACCCAAGAGGGTTTTATGTGTCCTCTCGTCCTTTCTTCCAATAAAAATTTACATCAATTATAGTAAGCATGAACAAATAACAATAAATCCTATAATAATTTAAACATCAAGTTTTCATTTCACAATGGTGAGCATGACTTTATATGTGCAGTTACAGTTTGGGTTCGACTTTAGTCATGTAGAAATTCTTCGATTAAGTCTTTTGACACCAAAAAGTGAGCAATTCAGTGATTGAAATAAGTGTTAGAATTAGGCTTGCATGATGGGAAGAGAGTTTTCTTTTTATTTATCGACTGAGATAAAATACAAAGATGTTAAAATTGATGACGGAAAGAAAACCATAAATTACGTTCAAGCCCAAAGAGCACAAACAACATGGTGGTACTTGATCCCAAATTTAGACCTATGGCTTATAACTTGTTTGAAAAAGTCGGGAAATGTATATTTTTAGGTATCCAAAATTTTGTATACCTATCCGGTAGGCTTGGACGGTTTCCAGTTCCAATGAGCATATCGGAATTTAACTTGTAACTAATTTAAAAACAAAAGGAAATGCTATGTATCACAAAATAGTATACTATTCATATAATAAAGTATATGATGCGTCTTTTGATGGCTATAAAAGAATCAAGAATAAAGTGTTGGAGATAGTGCCCTCAGAGTCAATTATTGGATCACAGGCACGTGATTGCAATGATTGGGGAAGGACCTATCCCGGTAGGACAGTCTTACTCGAGATGATAGTATGCTATCTGGTTTACCTTTATCATCGTGTACTGCTTTAGGTGACCTTACAGGTCGCTATTACACGTTGATAGAGCCCCTAGGATTCTTGATTGACCACCGGCAGTATGAGGGCGATCATATAAATGGGAGCTGGGGTCTATAAGCACATCCTTAAAAGGTCCCTAGTCGTGGGAGTTTCGAGACAGGGCATCGATACTCCAGAGTAGACTAGTGTATACAGTCGAGACCCCGACGAGAGGCGGTGGCCGGTCTCACAAGCCATTGGTGTCAGTTGGATCACCTAAGATGTATACAGGTGCTCATTGGGTTATGAGTACACTGGACAGGACTCGCCGGGAACATGCTAGTTGGTCTTATACCTAACGTCAGATAGCAGTTCCCTGATGACATGTGTACAGGTTAGTTCATCGACCTGGGGATCGTCATTTGTCTCGTGTGAGTTCCCACTGTACTTTGATTACTACCCTACCACGCTCAAAGGAGACGTGCAAACAGGTTTTAGTTGGGTACAGTCCCGAACCACATGGAGGCAGTGAGCGGATCTTCAGGGGTTCGTCTCTCCCGGTATTGGGGGTGAGGTCGCGCTGTGTCTAGGAAAGCCATTACACGAAGCCCTCGGCCGAGGCAGGAGATTTACTGGTAGGTATTCCAGTAGTATCTCAGGGTGTTCTGGGCTACACTCCGACACGACTTGTACCGCTTTTGGGGGTCTGACTTTACCAACCCCCTAGGCCCGCCATGCGATACTCATAGACGAACGGACCGGACTGTACGGATATTGTCACTGACAGGCTCAGTAGGGTGTCAGGATGAGTTCGTTCATCGACGTCCCTTTTGGTCAATACCTGGTAGCCCGTTACGTATTGGCTTATACCTCTGACGTGCTAGTGGTTAAATCCACAACCAAGGTGTTGACGAGTCTTTAGAGTCCCCCACATTCAGTTACTCAGTTTTCAGGCGAAACGCTGTAGAGGCCGTATGGAGATATGGCAAGGTCCGATCAGATACGTGCGGTATTGCACGGATCAGGATCGGACAGTTAGTACTAGAGGCCGTATGGATATATGGCAGGGTTCGATCAGATACGTGCGGTATTGCACGGATCAGGATCGAACGGATATTATTGGCCGGCTTTGGTTTAAGCCGGATCCTAGTATAGTACAGTGTAGATTTTGTCTCTTTGCATTTGTATTCGGTGGGAATACAAATGCGAGTGTGTATACACAGTATCGGGGTTTTTCCTGTAATTTATTACGGGACCAGTTTTCTGGAGTTGCCAGTTTGTTTTCCGTTTCGGCCATTTTCATTTGTATCGTTCATTGGCCGAAGATTGGTGGAGGAGGGCTTATTTGCATTTGTGCAAATAAGCATTTGTGGAGGGTGGTCTTTACATTTTATTGTATCATGATACTTGCACCATCATTTGACTTCTTTTGACAATGATGGCTTGACTTTTGTTTTCATGATGGTTGTGGTGGAGTGTTGGTCTTTGTTCATGATCATGCTTGATGATGATGGTGTTGGAGTGTTGGTTTAGGCTAATGATCATTTCTTTGCATGATGGCCTTTTCTCTCACTTGCATTGTTCTTGTGGCTATCTTTTTCACTCACTCCCTCACTCTCATTCTCTCCACCACCATATGCATGGGCGGCCACAATGAGGGAGGGGGCTGTCCAAATTTCTTGGGGTGGGATTTTTGTTCTTCTAGCTTTGTAAAATCCCACATGTTCCATCTCCACAAGCTCATATCATTTCCTCCACCAATAAGGCAATTCCATAAACCCCAAAATGAGACATGAGTACTACACATTCTACAGCAAACCTTGGGCACGTCGACTTGCCAGCTTCGTGCCCGAGTTGCCTCGGCATAGAGGTGGGAGCCCGTAAAAGAAGCCGGCGATGTGGTGCACTTCCGGCGACGAGGTGAAGACCGGACATTCCGCGGGAGATCGGGACGACGACGAGAAGACCGGAGGACTCGGATCAGTCGGTATATCTCTATTCCCCATCTTGTAGTTAGCTAGAACTAGTTTAATGGCCCGATCCGGGTTTTAGTGCGCGGTGGTGCCGGTTCAAGAAAAATTAAAGTTAACCATCGCTTTCGCATTTGGCCTCGGGATGGAGGCCGGGGCGCCGCCGTGCACTTACAGTGGTATCAGAGCCTCGCTATTAACATAGTCTAGCTTTGTTTAATGTGTTTACATTTCTGATCGACCAAAATTCCAAAAACCCGCGTTTTCACATAGATCAGTTTTCTGTTGAATTTTTCCTTGCTCGAAAATTTTTTCAGGTTGTAGAAAAGTGATGTACTGGAAATTCTAAAAACACTGTAGAAATTCGATACAGTGACTCCACATTGGGAGCGCGGAACCGCGGCCAAACACCCCTTTGGGCCGCGGTTCCGCCGCACTATGTTGAGATCACTGCATCAAATTTCTGCAGTTGCTCTCTGGGTTGTTTTTAGGGTTTTTGGAATAGTATATTTGGGCCTAGAATTTCTGTGAGTGCTACAGTATTGCTTGGGGGCCCACTTGGTATTCTTTTGATCGATTGGATATTTCAAACACATTATTTCACAGTATTTACATTATATCTGCGACCGTGAATGTCACTCGATCGGTAAATCCTGTCTAACTGCTATAGCCCGGTTAGACGGATTTGCGAACGTGACTTTCACGTTGATGTTCTGTGATTTTGCTGTGATATTGCGGATCGGTCGTGGGGGATAGCCTGGATGCAATGCTAGTACAGTTTTTGTTGTATTATGTACATTTGATATTGCGGGACGAGCGTCCGACATGTGGACTGCCGTCACTGCCTGTTTGTATTATTTTTTTTGGGGCACGACCAGGTTGCGGTCGATGTACCCGTTGTATGTATATTTTACTTTCTGTACTAGGATTACCCCGCGGAGGGATGCACGGATAGCCGGGTTCTAGAGGGCAACGGGCCCGCATCTCATGGCATTGAGACGGAAGGGGCTTTACTCTAGAATTGGCGGGCTATTCGCCGCACTCGTAGGGGGTACAGGTTGACCCAGGAGGGGTGCCCAAGTTACCGGATTCCGTGAAGTGCTGGGTGGTCCATTCACGTTGCTGAAGGGGGCTGCCTCGCTTCAGGTTTTGGCGGGTAACTTGCCGCGCCCGTAGGGGTCTAGGATTTCATTGCACAGGCTATCCACACGACCAGGGGAACGTCGGGTTTCAGTAGTGGCTCTGTGAAACCCGGGGATCCCAGATATCTGTATTGTTCTGTGATGCTGTACATTTCTGTGATGTTGCATTTTTTTCACGCCTTGAGCGAAATATAATATATTGGTATATTTATTAGTAGATGTTGTATATGTTTTGCATCCGCGCTAGTCCAGTCCCCGCTCTGTCGTTAATTAGCTAACCTAACGGGTAATGACGGGACCCAGTGGCGAATGCGGATAGCATATACGTACGTCATATTATTTTCGTTCTTTGTGGTGTGATCATTTGATGGGACTGCGTTGATTCGGATCAATGCAAGTTAAAAACAAACCTAATCTGATGTTGTTGGAACTTTTTCAAAAAGCTGTTATTGCAAGAACGTTCACTTTTGTTTTGCATCGTGGTATTCAGTTGGAATATCCTGCTCCTCAGTCGACGAGGCAAGGGCCGAGATCCCTTCACCGGGAGTGACCCCTTGGACAGAAGTTTGCGTCAGGGCAATAACTTCACTATAGCCGATTACTTTTGCTTTGCATCGTGGTATTCAGTTGGAATATCCTGCACCTCATTCTACGGGGAAAGAGCCGAGATCCCTTCACCGGGAGTGACCTCTTTAGCGAAGGTTTTCGTCACTATATTTTTAAAAGCTATCCGGTTCCTTCAACGATATCAAGTTCATTACGTTAAAGGTTTTCGCCAGAAACCATTCGTCGCCCTCCATCATTTCAGTTAAATATTCGGTAGTATTCAAGCTATGTATTTTGACCTCACGCCAAGGCATAGTGTTTGGTAGCTGCCGGGTATTTATCTGTTGCATAGATAGATGCGTTGGTTTGGGACAGTCGTACTACTATTTTGGCCTACGTCAAGGGTATGTACGGGTGGGTTCAAATTAACCTGGACAATGATGGGTAGAACTTGACATGTGACTTATGATATTTTGACCTCACGCCAAGGTCATAAGAGCATGGGGCAAAAATCACATCGGGAGTTTCAAAAGAACTGAAACTTGCCAGATATGCGCATACCTTCTGGAGTGTGATAGCGTGAGCGGATTCCGTCACGTTATCATGCGATGATAGTTGGATCCCGATTCCCGCTGATGAGTTGGTTTACTCCTCGGGTGATCCCGACTAATTCTTCTTTTGGGTTTGGAGAAGAATTTGACGTTACAGTGGGAGGTTACCAGATTAGATAAATTGGTAACCATTCTGATCTAGGTTAGAGTGCACGCTGAGTGTTTCTTTTCTCTCTCTCTCTGGCAGCGACCATTGACCCGACCCTAAGACTATGACTCAGTGACCAAAATTAACCGAACCTTCTTAACACTGGTTTTTGGATTGTCAGAGTTGCACACCTCATTGCCACTCCTACTTTTACCCTTTTCTCCAGGACACCCCGTATTACTACGAATGTCCACTTCCATTGGACAAAACCATCGTATGGTTATATACGAACTCGAAGGGATTTATTCGAGGATGGTTTCCGGTTCTGGAGAAAACGGATAGAATTATTCAGTTGTCTTTTCCTTTTACCTTCTCTCAGGTTGCGAGTACTCCTTGGTTTAGGAGACAGTACACCCATTACGCAAATTAGATAGTCTTATTCCAAACCATAGGCAGGTGCCGACCGGTAGGGAATGAAGAAAACCAATTAGCCTAACGATGGTGTACAGAAAGTAATAAGTTAAGACAAAGTAAGGGATTAGTAAGAGGGCAAAGTAAATTGCGACTGATATTCACGACCAAACCAAATATTTCTTCGCCAATCCTAAATCACCTTTGTATTTCTCCAGGACACTCCGTATCACTACGAAGATCCACAGTTTATAGGATACTCCATCGTATGGTTATATACGAACTCGAAAGGAACTTGTTCCAGTTCGGGGATGGATTCTGGTTCAGGAGAAATAGAAATAAGGTTTATTCAGGTGTCTTTTATCTTCACCTTCTCTCGCATTGCGAGTGTTCCTAGGATTGGGACAGTACACCCATTATGCTTATTGGATAGTCTTCTTCCAAACCATAAGCTGGTGCCGAACGGTAGGGAAGGAAGAAAACCATTTGGCCTAAAGGGGTGTGCAGAAGGTAATGACTAAAGACATATAAAGGGATTTGGAGAGGTGGCAAAGAGATATACGGTTACAGTTGTGAATCTGGATAATGGAAGAGGCATTACTAGCAATACCGGGATACTCCATCGAAACATTTCAATATTTCAGTTTCACTGTGTAATGTTAAGAGAAAACTGATTTCCCGATTAGATACTTACTCCAGGGTATGTATTTACCAGGTATGATTCTCACATCTGTATGGTTTTACAGATGATGAGTGAGAGTGAGTTATTGGGAATTAGGTGATCATCCTCATTATATCGGGATTCGTTGTAATCGGTGATATTTGAGGAAGTCACCTGGGTTGTTTGCCGGTCGGCAAATATTTGGTTTTGAATATCCTCTGTCATGCACCAATTTCAAATTGATATATCTGTACGTCTATTTTCATAGAGTGAGATATACATTTTTGAAATTATGTCTACGACATTTACCTATATCAGTGGATGGTTAGGTAAGGAGTATTAAACAGCGGTGTAATTCTTCTTAACCATAAGTACAGTTTTCAACCTACGACACACAGTGAATGAGTAATCAGACTCAAGGGACTTATACAGAGTATTGTATGCTGTCCAGGGTTCATCAGGACAGAGGGGTTGGTCCTCGTACTATATTCGGTTTACTTATGACTTCTCTAGTTTTTAGACAGGTGTTTCGAGGAAACACAGGGTCCGAATTTGGAGAAGTTATAGGTATTTGAATAGAGTAGAGAACCAGGTGTAGCAAGTATCGGGATTCTTCAAAGTGATCGAAGATGTAGATACTTGTGTGCGGTATTCAGTTGATAGTAATGACTAAGAGAACTTGCTTCTTTTTTCAGATTACTCATAATTGGAAGCATTCCTAAGTTGAGTAACGCTGATCGGCCTCCTTCCATTTACTTGACATGCACTGGAGACAGCTGCATGATTTGAATCTGGTTCAATTAAATCAGTGCCTCTGGTCCTATATTGGATATAGAACAGTTCGTATCTTAACGATGTTAAGGTACGGGGAGTTGTCCGGTTTATGATTAAAACCAGACATTGGACAACTCAAGACACGTTTCTGTAATGGCTGTTTGTTGGTTGACCCAGACTATGACGAAGGTTGACTTTCTACCATCTGGAAGATCAATAGCGATATTGTTCTAGACTCGCCACAGTTTTAATAAAAATGGATTTTTTCAGAAAACAGTAGTGGGAGTATGGTAGAACTGGAAGTGATTCTAGAACCACAAACGATTACTGAAGATTTCATAGGAACCTAAAGATTCAATCTGGTTTGACATTCCATTGGCCACTCCGCAGATACGGTGGGTAACTTCAGGCACCCGAGAGGTACTCCGGTAGCCTCAAGGACGGTGACAGGGAAGTTCTGGTTTACCCTGACTTGTCATTGCTGTTGTTCCAGACCGTGAGACCCGGCAGGAGGATGAGTATAGCGTCGTTCTAAACTAGCTTTAGAAGTGTACGTCTATATGACTCTGCCAGAGGGTTGTCGTAGTCAGTGGGAGCAGCGGAAGCATTGGTGGACAGGTAACTTATGTCTATTTTTAGACTAAAGCAGATATAGCGGAGATAGATCATCTATTTCTGACATGACAGTCATAGGTTTGACTTCATCAGAATAGGGGATGGATCTGTTGAGAAGGTAGTAGGGTGTGATGTCATGGTATTTGGATGACATACACAGAGTAGGAAGTGACATTCCTATACTACGATCGGTTATACTTTGGTCGTCACACAGTGGTTTCTCCACATGGGACTTGGACATTATATCAGACATACTGGTTACTAGATCTATGGTTGTAGATCTAGATTTGGGTGGTTTCCCAATCAGGGTACTTAGACAACATTCTAAGAGTATTTAGAATGGACGACTCCTGGCACGGTAGTGTACCTGCAGGTGATGGAGTCACCTTCTCTAAAGGTGTCTTATAGATTAAAGGGGAGAGGGATGTGCATGATTGGCAGATCACTTGCTCAGGCAATTGAGTCAATCATGAGATGTCAAGTACCACACCAGATGTTGTTCTTGCGGTACATGCAATAAGTTGACATTGATCCAATCCTGGAGAAACAGTCGGAAGCAGTTTTAGAACATAAGTGGATGTTCTAGGGATATGATAACGACAGCCTCATGCAGGAGACAATTATCATTCCAGGCTTCCAAGGTGACTTGGACGACAAGGAGGTTGTCAGAGTTATAGTTTTTCCTTCTGACGAGGGGCAGTATTTTGGACAGGTGGTCCAAGGCAATACTGAGGGAGGCATGGCGCAGGATACTGATTAAGTTCAGTTGACGATACAGTCTAAGAAGTTTGGATTTGGAGTTCATTATGAGCTAGGTCCTATCAGACATCCAGACATTCTAAAACAGGTATTGCTCATTTCGGGAGATGGTTTTCTCCGCGAACTTGAGATATAGAGAGACATAGAAAGAAACATCAAAGCGGATCCACTCACTGAGGCTATTCCTCGAACGCAATAGTTTCGCAAACGAGTTTTGTAAGACTGACTAGTAGAGGAGTTGGGTGTTCGGTATCACACGGGCTGTGAGTATGCGACATCGCAATAATTAGCCTTGAGTGCAAGTGGGAGATTGTTGGAGATAGTGCCCTCAGAGTCAATTATTGGATCACAGGCACGTGATTGCAATGATTGGGGGAGGACCTATCCCGGTAGGACAGTCTTACTCGAGATGATAGTATGCTATCTGGTTTACCTTTATCATCGTGTACTGCTTTAGGTGACCTTACAGGTCGCTATTACACGTTGATAGAGCCCCTAGGATTCTTGCTTGACCACCGGCAGTATGAGGGCGATCATATAAGTGGGAGCTGGGGTCTATAAGCACATCCTTAAAAGGTCTCTAGTCGTGGGAGTTTCGAGACAGGGCATCGATACTCCAGAGTAGACTAGTGTATACAGTCGAGACCCCGACGAGGGGCGGTGGCCGGTCTCACAAGCCATTGGTGTCAGTTGGATCACCTAAGATGTATACAGGTGCTCATTGGGTTATGAGTACACTGGACAGGACTCGCCGGGAACATACTAGTTGGTCTTATACCTGACGTCAGATAGCAGTTCCCTGATGACATGTGTACAGGTTAGTTCATCGACCTGGGGATCGTCATTTGTCTCGTGTGAGTTCCCACTGTACTTTGATTACTACCCTACCACGCTCAAAGGAGACGTGCAAACAGGTTTTAGTTGGGTACAGTCCCGAGCCACATGGAGGCAGTGAGCGGATCTTCAGGGGTTCGTCTCTCCCGGTATTGGGGGTGAGGTCACGCTGTGTCTAGGAGAGCCATTACACGAAGCCCTCGGCCGAGGCAGGAGATTTACTGGTAGGTATTCCAGTAGTATCTCAGGGTGTTCTGGGCTACACTCCGACACGACTTGTACCGCTTTTGGGGGTCTGACTTTACCAACCCCCTAGGCCCGCCATGCGATGCTCATAGACGAACGGACCGGACTGTACGGATATTGTCACTGACAGGCTCAGTAGGGTGTCAGGATGAGTTCGCTCATCGACGTCCCTTTTGGTCAATACCTGGTAGCCCGTTACGTATTGGCTTATACCTCTGACGTGCTAGTGGTTAAATCCACAACCAAGGTGTTGACGAGTCTTTAGAGTCCCCCACATTCAGTTACTCAGTTTTCGGGCGAAACGCTGTAGAGGCCGTATGGAGATATGGCAAGGTCCGATCAGATACGTGCGGTATTGCACGGATCAGGATCGGACAGTTAGTACTAGAGGCCGTATGGATATATGGCAGGGTTCGATCAGATACGTGCGGTATTGCACGGATCAGGATCGAACGGATATTACTGGCCGGCTTTGGTTTAAGCCGGATCCTAGTATAGTACAGTGTAGATTTTGTCTCTTTGCATTTGTATTCGGTCGGAATACAAATGCGGGTGTGTATACACAGTATCGGGGTTTTTCCTGTAATTTATTACGGGACCAGTTTTCTGGAGTTGCCAGTTTGTTTTCCGTTTCGGCCATTTTCATTTGTATCGTTCATTGGCCGAAGATTGGTGGAGGAGGGCTTATTTGCATTTGTGCAAATAAGCATTTGTGGAGGGTGGTCTTTGCATTTTATTGTATCATGATACTTGCACCATCATTTGACTTCTTTTGACAATGATGGCTTGACTTTTGTTTTCATGATGGTTGTGGTGGAGTGTTGGTCTTTGTTCATGATCATGCTTGATGATGATGGTGTTGGAGTATTGGTTTAGGCTAGTGATCATTTCTTTGCATGATGGCCTTTTCTCTCACTTGCATTGTTCTTGTGGCTATCTTTTTCACTCACTCCCTCACTCTCATTCTCTCCACCACCATATGCATGGGCGGCCACAATGAGGGAGGGGGCTGTCCAAATTTCTTGGGGTGGGATTTTTGTTCTTCTAGCTTTGTAAAATCCCACATGTTCCATCTCCACAAGCTCATATCATTTCCTCCACCAATAAGGCAATTCCATAAACCCCAAAATGAGACATGAGTACTACACATTCTACAGCAAACCTTGGGCACGTCGACTTGCCAGCTTCGTGCCCGAGTTGCCTCGGCATAGAGGTGGGAGCCTGTAAAAGAAGCCGGCGATGTGGTGCACTTCCGGCAACGAGGTGGAGACCGGACATTCCGCGGGAGATCGGGACGACGACGAGAAGACCGGAGGACTCGGATCAGTCGGTATATCTCTATTCCCCATCTTATAGTTAGCTAGAACTAGTTTAATGGCCCGATCCGGGTTTTAGTGCACGGTGGTGCCGGTTCAAGAAAAATTAAAGTTAACCATCGCTTCCGCATTTGGCCTCGGGATGGAGGCCGGGGCGCTGCCGTGCACTTACATAAAGAACTCTAGAGCAAGTTTTGATGGTATTTGGAGGAATAGGTTTGGGATCAAGACGAGAGATTGGGTTTATTAAAATTTAAATTAAGAGATATAATGATACGAGAGCAACAACTCTATGACTTAGTTGAATTGTGTGGTTTTGGAAATAGACGGTAGTGAACAGGTTTAGGGTTCGTGTGGACGGGTTCAGATCAAACCCAAACCTGATCGCAATCTAAATCAATCAAAACGGGTGCGGGTCAAGCCCGACCGACTTGTACCCGAATGAACCTGACGGCATAATCATCTCCATTCCAAATTTTAGATCCAGCGTTATCTTTTCACCCGCTTCCTTCCTCCCACTCGAAGAGCGACTATCACTCTGCCAAAAAACCCTAAACCCTCGTCGTTTTCAATGTCCACCGCCGCCATCAACTCCTCTCCTCTCCCTCGTCTTCATCAATCTGATCCCGTCCGCGATCAAGCTCATAGATCAAACCCTCGCCGGCGTTCGAAGGGGAATCTAGGGTTTCCTCTGAAGGCGACGCCGTTGCCGAAGAGATTCGAGCTGAGCTGCAGCGCGGATAAGGACAGAGATCTCAGCACTTCGGCCATGGCGGAGGGGCTCGCGGATCGCTTGGATGATTCTTCTGCTTCTGAATTGGGTTGGTGATTGTTAGGTACTCTTTGTCTTTGATTGAGGGTTTCTTGATTTATTTGGGTTGTGTTAAAAGATGCAGAATTGAAGCGAAGGGAGCCGGGTATATCGACGGTTTTGACTAGTTTTGGGAATTCGTTTGATCCCTATGGGGCTTTGAGTACGCCGCTGTATCAAACATCCACATTTAACCAGGTAATTACAATGCTCTAAGGATTGTATCTTGTTCTAGATGTGGAAAGGCCGTTCCTTTCAGTTATTACTCGATCGCTACAGCCTTGCACTTAAAATTGGCAAAATTATAATTTTAAATTCCTCAGATGCACATTAGTTTTGCAAATGCAACAATTTCAATTCGTTATAAAAATAACCCTGTAACACAAGTAAGTGTTTTCCTAACGCTTATTTGCCCTCCCACCTGCATTTCGGACAACATGCTATAAAAACTCACTATTTTCACTATTTTCTTTTTTAATAAGTGTCAAACGCTAACAAGATTCGTACTCAATAGTCTGCCAAGATTATGTATTCATACATAATGCATTATGTGATATATTATATTAGGTTTCATAAACACTCTCGTTAATAGGTACTTGTTTTTTGTTAAGTATATGTCTCCATTTGTATCCTCAGCCTTCAGCTACAGAGTATGGCCCATATGATTATACCAGAAGTGGTAATCCTACTCGAGATGTATTGCAAAGGTCAGTGTAATTGATACTATTGCGCATATACTATAGCCACACAAAAACCATATCTTTTTGTTAAATTATGTTTCTGATTTTATAATTTACATCTTTGTCAACAAAACAGTCTTATGGCTAAGCTTGAGAAGGCCGACTCTGCCTTTTGCTTTACTAGTGGAATGGCTGCCTTGACCACTGTCACAAAACTTGTGGAACCTGGTGAGAACCAGCTTCCGATGATTGCTTAGTATGACTGTGCAGTAAATTGACCAATCAGCCTTGTTATGTTTAGGTCAAGAAATTATCGCCGGAGATGATATATACGGTGGTTCTGACAGATTGCTCCAACTGGTTAGACAGAGAGGAATTATAGTGAAGTTAGTCTTGTGCCTGTTTTAGTTGTCAACGTAATCGGGTGTCATAAAAATGTTATATCTCACTAACAAAGATTGTTAATACCCTTGAAATAACAGACAAGTCAATACGTGCGATCTAACCGAGCTGGCATCCGCAATTAGTCGTAAGACAAAGCTTGTGTGGTTGGAAAGTCCAACCAATCCTCGACTGCAAATTACTGACATGCGGGTAAGAGAGATGAATATTTTTGGTCCATCGAGACTTTACAATTGGAGAAGCATGTCCTGGCTATAACATGGATGTAAAGACACATTTAACATGATTGCTTTGTCAAGTATTTTATTCTCTTATTTTGGTGATGGGGCCTCTTGAGTTACGTCTTCTAGTTACTACGCATTACGATAATCATGATTGTACATCTCTTGCGACATGCATGTCATTAAATGATCACATGCATGTCATTAAATGATTATATAGTTCATGGAAGATATAAAGGTAAAACATTCAGCCTTCTTATGATGGCTAATCTCAAATTTACGGCTTCGATTCTAAAGGTTAATTCATATGTAATCTCCTAAAATAGAAAGTGTCACTCAGTTCCATGATTTCCTCTCCTGTTATTTATTCTTCTCCTCTTCTGATGCCTGACTTGTTATACCTTGCACTGCTCCAGAAGTCGAATATCTTTACACAATAGTTTCTACTGTTTGATTGAAGCATAAACTTAGGACTTTTCAGAGAATATCCATATGGTTCTTTATGAATTGGTTCATGATGATGGTGTCCTATGTTGAAAGGTATGGTTGATACCAGACAAATTCTTTCGCTTAAAAGATGCATTACATCTATCGTCATGGGCATTGTGGTAAAGCATGAAATGTCTCAGTAGTTATGGCTAGCTTTATCCCTCCTCTTGATGTGAAGTTAAATCTTTTTTGGGTGACTAATTGTATTTGTGTGTAACATCCATGTATATCTGAGATATGTAGTTTAAGCCATCTTCACTTTTTTAACTGAACAGCGATGCATCTGTTATCATGTGCAAGTTACTGTAGACCATTGTTATTACATGCATGGGAAACACCTGAAACATACTCATGGAAACTTCTTGTATACTGGGGTTTTCTTTTAATCATATTAGAGCACACAGTAGCTTGACTATGTAATAGTTGTTCTCCGACACGATTTTTCCTTTTTCTTACATTTTTTGTTTTTACCTTTATGTATTCTAGATGTATGCGAGATATTTTTGTATTTTAGACATATCCAGATCCCTAGCATTGCCTGGTCTCTGGTTGTTTTCTTGTTGAGTAATGAATATCTGTTTGTTGTTTGATTCACATGGATACCTGGTTCTCCATCTGCTTACTTTTCAGAAAATCACAGAGATAGCTCATTCTCTAGGAGCTATTGTTATGGTGGATAACAGCATTATGTCTCCAGTGCTATCTCAGCCCCTAGAACTTGGAGCAGGTATATGACTGCATACAATGTTATGATTTTTTTTAACGACTATCAAAGGTTTATTTTCTTCTTTTCTCCTAATTAAGCATTAGGTACTAAAATTTGAGGCCTTGTCTATTTTGTAGATATCGTTATGGAATCAGCTACCAAATTTATATCTGGCCATAGTGATCTCATGGCAGGCATCCTTGCTGTGAAGGAAGAAAGGTTAGACCATTTTATATCTAATATAACTTCATTTTTCTTAGTCTCCGAGCACTACCCGGCGTATATCACTGCTTCGTACATGTAGCTCATTCTGTTGCCAACGGTGGACAATTACTGAATGATCGATAAAGTTACTGCTAACGGTATCCTTTCATTCTTGGTTGTCTAATCTACTGCTGCATTTCTGTAGTGATTGTAATACTTGTACCATTTTTTGGGGCTCTACATCATATGACTACAAAAACAAGGATTTAATAAATACAATCCATTTTTTGAACATTGGATCTTTCAGCATGTAATGTATAAAACACACAAAGAATCACGTCACAAGGCTACATGGTCATATATAATTACTATGCCTGAACAATTTGAGCGGATTAAGGCCATGTGTGGATAGTTAGGGTTACAATCCATATGAATGACTGAAGGATTAAAATGTGTTGGAATGAATGTGCATTCCAAAAGTAAAATTCCAATGTATTTTGGTAACATAATGTATGTTTCGGTGGTGGGGATAAGGATAGCATTAAAGTGAGAGAGAGAGAGAGAGAGAAAAGATTGATGTGAAATTTCGCGAGAGAGAAAGAGAGAGAGAGAGAGAGAGAGAGAGAGAGAGAGTTGGATTAGAAAAATTAGTTCTTGCCAATTTTAAAAATCCAATGGATTAGGGATATTTTTGGATCTTTTTCCATTGTAGTTCTTAAAAAATTTACCCAAACACCCAATTTCTTGGATTTGCCCAGTCCAATGGAAAAAAGGAACCTAGGCTTTTCCCCCATTGGAATATGGGTATCCAAACATGGCTTAAGGCCCATTGTTTCTCGTAGAATAGGATACTCATCAAATCCATGTAATCATGCAATAAATTCTAATGTCTGAATGTTATTTATTTTGGCGTTTTGTCAGCTTGGCAAAAGCAATCGCGTTTCTACAAAATGCAGAAGGCAATGGATTAGCACCGTTTGACTGTTGGCTTTGCTTGCGAGGCATCAAGACCATGGCTTTACGTGTGGAGAAACAACAGGTGCAATTTAACCCTAGCTTCCGATGGATTATTTCTTCTGACAATATACCCGCATCCTGGTTTTTATTAGTCTCTGCATGTATATAAAACATTAAATGTTTAGAAGGAAGTGGATGCATATATACTGGCTCCCCTTTTTTGAAAATTGTTCTGTTATTTGCTTTTCTATTTTTTTTAACTGAATGATTGGAATTGCTCTTCAACAGGCTAATGCACAGAAGATCGCTGAATTCCTGTTATCTCACCCCAGAGTGAAGCAAGTTTACTATGCTGGACTTCCTGGTCACCCCGGTCACTATTTACATTATTCCCAGGTAGCCATATAATAGAAATCTCAAAATAAGAACTAGAAAGGCATTTAAACCCGTCCTTCATCTCTTTTTTTTCAGGCGAAAGGTGCTGGCTCTGTTCTAAGTTTTTTGACAGGATCACTCCCTCTCTCAAAGCACGTCGCCGATACTGTAAAATATTTCCGTACAACTGTTAGCTTTGGTAATCAGATTTTTTACCCTAAAATTTTATATCAAATGATGATGTTAGTTCACAGCTGCAACATTTTAATCTGTTAATTTGTCTAATATTTTACAAGGGTAACATATTCTCAAGTTATTTGCCAATACTATACTGAGTGTCATGAAATTCAGTTTTTTTTTATTTCTCATCAGTTGTTGTTGATTCAATGCTTGTTACTTTGGGCATACCTGATCATAGATACAATATTCATTTTGCGTCAGCAATTTATCTTTATATTCCTCTGTTCTTTTCTCTCTTACAATAAAATTGAAGTAGTATTCTTTCGAAAGTATTCATATAACTAAACTTCTATCTGGACATTCGGAACCTTAGGTTAGATGTTCTACAACAAAAAATATGCTCTCATGTGAATTTTAAAGTGGATGTGATCTGATAGGGATAGTTGTTGGATTACTTCATAAAGTACCTTTGATCGGCATTTGGACAGTTTCCTAATTCACTTGTAGCTATATATAAACGGGACTATTTTCAGTTGGTTTGGCTTTACTTCCAACTTATGAACATTTTCTTGTGCCTTTTTGTCTCTGTTTCCTTCTGTCATCCATTAGAGCCACTATATGTAAACTTGCTCTTTACATAATCTTTAATTATGGTGTTTATTTGTACTCTTTGAGGGGTTATGCTCTAGTTTGACTGTTGTAAGTGGGAGGTCCATCTGGTAACAGAAAAAGATCTTGGTGTAAAGCTGTTGGTTTTTAGTTTAGGGGATCATCGGAGGTATGAAATGGGATGTAGGTTTGGAGTTTGGTCAAACAGGGACAAATTCTTGTTATTTATTTCCTTTCTCCTCCATTCTTCTTCATCTCACTTGCTAGTTCTTGCACAGTGCTTTCATATGTTGTCATCTCATACCATAACTTGCACTGAGTGTAGGTGTCCGCTCAAACTTAGCATTGTTCACTATCCATCCTCCTCACTCACGCACTATGTCCATCCTTAAATGCTACAAGTCCTTAACTGTCCTGATGCACACGCGTGCACGCGCGCGCACACACACACACACAGAGAGAGAGAGAGAGACTTATGGCGGATCTTGATGTGATCATGGAACTACAATCTTCCACCTCTAATTTTTACCATCGGTAATGAGTCAGAACAATCCATATTATTTTCTTTGTTCTGTACAAAATGATACCTTACAGCTTTTTATTGGCATAGCTCAACACCTAAAACTATAATGTTAGCCTGTTTTTCTCTATTAAGTGTCTCTTTTTGTGGGTTTTGTTTTGTTTTACATTTTTAATAATGTTATCTGGTTGTAGGAAGTGTGAAGTCGCTCATAAGCTTGCCATGCTTCATGTCCCATGCAAGCATCCCTGCATCAGTCCGTGAGGCACGGGGATTAACTGAAGATCTTGTTCGCATTTCTGTTGGTATTGAGGATGTTGAAGATCTTATAGAAGACCTGGATTATGCTATTAGGTCAGGGCCGCTTTGAAACCTGTAGCCTAAGGCATTCTTCTGTATCATTGTTGATTGACCAATGGGTTTGTAATTTTATGTTTTCTGGTTTGTTTGGTAAACATGTCTGCGTATCTCGAAGTTTAAATAAAGGTTGCATAATATATTATTTTTCTGTTTTCTTGCTATTAACTTAGCAAGGCCAAATTTTGTGTACAATTTTTCATAATTTAAGCAGCTGAATTCAATAACTGCCTCTTGCTCTCTATATGCGCACGCGCGCACGCTTTTGTACATGTATTGTGTTGTTTGTGTTCTTATCTATTGCTGTTTTTATTTTCACCATGCTGTGCTGCTCTTTTGATTGGGTTAAATGCTGATTTGTATAATACTTTTACAGTTTATGTCTCAGAAATGCTTGAATAGCTATAGTTTTTCTTTTCAATTCACCTTGTTCTAAAATTTCGGCATAGATCGTGTTATTAGACTTCATTTCTTATCAAATTAAGAAAATTTGGTTGGTGAACTTGCGCTTTATTTGGTGCCAGATTGGGAGAATTGGGTTCGCTGACTTTTCTTATATGAGATTACATTATTGAGGAATTTAGTTCCACTTTGTTTTGCCTTGATTGCTTCAGGATCAACTTTCTGCATCTTATAACACGCCTTGTCTAGGGCATAATACATTCCTTTTTGTTCGTAATAGTCACTATGCAGTCATTTCCTTCCCTGTTACTTTTGTTCAGGGGATTATTCTGTTATCTTTGAGCAAGAAATTTTGCGCTTCCAGAAAGCTAACCTTTGGATTGCTTAATTGCTAATTTTTCCAGGTCTAGCTGGATGTCTGTTATACTTCACAATATATTCAGTGTAATTTACGCCATATATGCGCTTTATTTACAGAACAGAATATCACAGCAATAATTAAGCTACTTTGCTATTATTACTGGCAAATAAAATATGGACTAAGCACTTGTGATACCCTTGCGTATATAAGTGGAAATGTTTTCCGTTTATTATATAAGTGAAATTAAGCCTAAAATCTTATCTGTGTTGTCTTTTTGTTTCTTATGTACTATCCTTAATCTTTTTCTTTATTGGTAACAATCAATTGGCACGTGCCGATCTCTTATCCTCCTACTCAAGGGTGAGAAAAAGTTGAGTATGAAGGAATTCCTCGTCACCCTGGATACTTGGCATTGTATCAGGCAAAGCAAAATTGGTCTGAAAATTGATAAATTTGAACTCAATGATCGTTGACTGTCGGTTCCTTTGAAGCTTATGGTGCTAATTCCGTGCTATATTTTCTGTCAGGTTCAGTACCTGTTTTAAAGAACGATGTGGCTGTTCTGTACCTGTTTTTCCTGTGGGGATCAGCTCCTGTTTCAATATACATTCTGTCAAGTACAAATTCTATTTAACCTTTATTTTTGATAATTTACTTGCAGTCCTATTAAGTTTCTTCTTTAGGCATTATCCTAACATGCCTTCCCATTTTTTATTACTAATTTATCCAACAATTTCAAATTTTACAGGTATTTAAGTTGCAAACAGCTTCATAGAATAACACCCCAAGTTCCAACAGTGAGTAGATAAAAATTTTCCAACTTCCATAAACTTCTGGGAGCCGTATACACGTTATGAGACTGGCACCATCTGAAATCTTCTCTCTTCTAGTTGTGTGGGTCCAAAATGAGTTCAAGCTTTAGGCAAATAGGCATTACTCCCTGCTGGATGACAGTGATATGAGCCAGGGGATTCCTTGGTGTTAGTTTGCGTAGTAATCCGTAGGAGGCGGCTTTTTAAGGATATTTTGGAAAAATAGTCGAGGAAGCTTTTGATGCTAAACCACCAGAGTAGGGAGTCCTAATTGTTATGGGAAGGAGTAATCTCCATCTATGAGTAGAAAATCTCCTTCGAAATCAAAGAGTAAGGAAATTTCCTGTTATAGGGCAGAAAAACCTACTATAAAAGAGGAAAATTTTCAAAAAACCCACTATAATCGAATCAACACGAGAGAATTGAGTAGCAAAGCAGGGAAGACTGAAATATCTTTCACAACTTAATTCACTACTACTAATATACTTTTGAGATCAATGCAAAGAAAAAATTGAGGGATTTCACTAAAAGATATCGCAAGTTCAATAAGATATACATTGTTTTTTTGCTATACATTCTTTCAAGTGGATTGAAAGAAACAATGTCTCCTCTCCGATTTAATGAACCTTTTGTGGTGGTATGGGCACTTTACATTTATCCGTACATGTTCTCAACATCAACCCAGTCTCTATGTGAACATCAACATACTGCAGACTCCGTCATCATTGGTGCAACAAAGCAAGAGAATACAACATTGCAAGTTAAAGATGAGAGTGCTGCAGAAGCTGGAAGGAGCACAAAACCAAGGGCTAAACTCACTGTTCCTTAAGCTAAACTGCTGGGGACAGCTAGTACCAAGGCGAGTGATAATGTGCAACAACTCGAGAAACACTTTTTTGTGAAAAGATAGCTAGACATAGTTAACATGGGCTGAGCTCTGCCAAAAAAGAGAGTATTGATCCTGAAGGATATACATGGAGCAGAAGCAGAACACACAGCTTCAAATACGTGCCCACCAAATTACATTAACTTTTGGAGTATTGAAGAGATAATGCACCATGTGAAGGTATCCTTTGAGCTTCAAAATGAGTCCAAATTCAGGCAAAACTTCCACTGGATGGAGATACAGGCTGAACAAGTTAGTACTTAGTAGGAGTCGGTTTGTCTTGGTCCTACACAGTTTGGTGATCCTAATTATGAGGTTTTTGCTGGGTTGTTTAATAAAGACTTTGGGATATTTTTCTTTTCAATGCACACCGAATAGAGTTAGGCGCCCTAAGGCCGTTATAATTTTAGTAATTGAAGCTCAACCAGACCCTAGCATCTATGTAGTCTCCAAGAGATGTAGGGAACCTAGAGAAGGAAAAGCCGTGCACTCCAGAATAATCATAAGGAAATCTAGAAGATCCCCAATAGTAGAGTAGCCCACTCTACGCGATCTTCTTATTTGTATTATTTGTATCTACTAGGCAAGGGAGAACAAGAGAGCAGAAGAAAGATACATTCCAATCATTGTAAGCACCATTCTCTTAACAGTAATGTAAAGAAAACATAGAAGAGGGATTTCCCGTAAAACTAAAACTTAAAATTCTTCATATTTCTTAATACAAACCCGGCGAATTGGAGCAATCGATGCCTCCCCACGTCAATTATGAGTGATGACTTGTCTTCCAATCCTCAATTTGGTCTTCTAGATCTGCTTGCAGATTGTTCTCTAGTCTTGCCTTAAGTGGGTTTGCCCCGGAACCTCCCACCGGTCACCACTTAAATTGTTCGCGCTAGGTTTATATCTGGTCTTAGTCAAGGTTTACTTGCAACCTTCTCAAAATGTTTTCCCTATTCTAGGTACCGACATCCATATATAGGAATGCTTGTTGGCAATGATGTTGATGTTGCGCTAGTTATATCTGCGACTTGATTATACTAATTAATTTTTGTTTTACTGTTTTTCCATCATAACTAGTTTCCATTTTTGGTGCCTCGGTTCTATGCTTTTATATAGGTTTAAGCAGTCAATCTGCCTTTAATGTTTTGATTCTATAATTGTTGCAATTGCTAAAAGATATAATTTGCAAGCATGGTTTCAAAGCCTTTCTCGCTTTGTGACTCGAGTCAGGAAGAGCTTGTTGATCTTATATAGAAAATATATTAGTTCACCTTGAAAATGCAGTTCTTATACAATGATGTATTATAGTACTGCTAGTATTTTTTGTCCAAAAATAGAACTGCTGTATTAGTGTAATTAGTTCGAATGAATAAGGTGACTCTCTCTCACCTTGAGCTTATGGCCTCTTTTGTCACAATCAGACAATTCAAATATTGCAACCAACTGAGGAGGCTAAAAATCTTGTAGGCTATCCTCACTTAGATTAGATAGTTGTTTTCTATTTTGAAGACTTCCAGTGCATTGTACATATAGATTTTTCATGTTCCCCTTTTTGTGTTTACATGATTGTACCGCTACTGATGCCTACATAATGAATGAATTTGATGTGCTTTATTAAACACAAGAACTATCAGATACTGAAAGTGCCATGTTGATCTTGCCATCATCTTAGAAGCTGCAACAGGATCGGCGGTGGCGTGCTAATGAGCCTATCCATACTCGATCCCTGTAGGTACTTATGAATCCACACATCATGCAGTAAACACAAAAACTTAGATCAGTTAACCTTTGAAACCATCTATTAATGCTTTGATATCCAATTTTAGGAGGAGATGAGTTAGCAAGACAGATCGCAGCAGAGTTCACTAGCATTGCTTCAGAGAAAACACCAAGGTTCACAATTTTTAGTGTATAATATGCATTAACTTCCTCTCCTATATAAATGTGCCACAATTAATAAACCCAATCTAATTTCCTTGGCTTGGTAAAATAAAAATATATCTGTTCTAGTCTGTTCAACTTGAGCTCGCTAGCAGATTCTTTTGCTCAATAATACCTGCTTATAGTTTGGAAATGGGTTTGGTCGCCAAACCAAGTAATGGTTGTTTCGTAAAAGGCTGGGGCCTTGGACAGATCCAAAGCATTTCCAGATACGATTCGAGCATGTAAAATTATCTAGGAAGCCAGGATTAAATTCCTGGTAGACGAGTTACATTTCATCATAGACCTATGATTACAATCATCATACAGTTATTAGATCATTCAATGTTTCGGGAGAAATTTATTGCCTCATATGCTACCAATTAGCTGATAGGAATCTGAATTGACTCTCCCGTTTATATTTTAGTTAGTTATATGTCAAGCTTTTGATATTGTGGATGGACCTCCAGCCTATATTTAGGTGTGAGTTATTGCATAAGGACCGTAACCTACCTAGCCCAATGTGTCTAAATCGAATTAATTAATAACTAAAAATCATATACAAACTTATGAATGTATGCAGAAACCGAGTTGAGTTGCTTAAAAATACCGACTAATTCATTATGGATGTCAGTTAATGTTGAAGGAAGGAACAACCCATCTGTTCTAATCAACCTGTTCTTCTTTAATTGCTTACTTTTAGTCGGTTATGAATTTAATCACCGTCTTTGAATGATTTGAGTTGGCCTGAATGTTAAGTTGTAGGTTAGGTTCGAGTACGTTAATATCATAGCCTGATTTGATTAAAGCAGGTTGGACTTGAACACACAAAAACAACATACCCGAATTGACTCCTGATCCGGTCCTAGCACGATTAAGGGTTTGCCAGCCCCTCACGAGTCCTGAATACACTAGTTTTCTGAAGCTCATCTGTATTGCAATTTTCATCTCTTATTTGATACATTACATGGATACCCCAAAATGAGACTCTTGATTCATTTTTATTTTGCGGATTTTAGGCCAATATTTGTTGATATTCAGGCACTTTGTAGATTTTTTTAAAATAAAAAAAAATCAATCATACTGAAAGCCAATTTTGAAATCAAACTCAAACTAAACATTCTTTTTCACGGGTTTGATCTTTTTCATTTAATTTGTAAGTTAATGTTGATGAACGTTGATAGATATATTATTCTCTTATTTTATACACTATGCTGAGAATACATTGTTACATGGTCCTCTCAATATGCAATCTCAGTATAGAGATTACAGTTAACAAATCACATGATTCCAATGATTTTGCACATCAAATGTAAATAGATGATTTTTTTTCCTACTTGAAGAAACTTCTCCAGCACATGGGCAAATCTCAATCATGCCAGAGAAATTTGACTTGTATTCTAATTTTAGAGGTCATTGAGGGCTTGGAGTAGCCTATGGAGGAGACCTGGGTTAAAGCCCAGGTATCCCATAAATGACAAGGGGTGACTAATTTATTCCACCTATCATTCCGGGATCGGACCAATGATCTCATTTTTTTTAAAAAAAATTTAGTGGCCATCAATTTTTTGACAGTCAGTTTGCATTAGTTACTACCACCTACTCTCTCCAAAAGCAAAGCATGGATGAGCTTTCAATGAGGCTGGCATGTTATTTTATACAAGGTTTATCCTTTTCTTATCCTTTATGCATTTACCTATATTGTTTCTCACAATCTTATCTTAGATGATTCCATTTTCCGATGACCAAAACTAATGTAAGATTCATTTAATTGTCTTTTAGGCACAATGGCAGAAAAATATACGAATGTAGCAAGGTGAGATAAAAAATTGGCCATGTCCATATCTGACTAATTTTTTGGCAACCTCGGAAAAGATTACATCCCGTGAGGAAAAAAAATATATGTAAATCTGGTCATGTGGCTTGCAAAGGACATTCGCTGAGAAATATTATAAGTGTAAATTACGCTACCCTCAACTATCACGGGTTTTCATTAAAATACCTTAAAGTTTTTTTATTACAGTAAAATACCTTAAACTACGGTTTTAATAGATTTTTTTTCACTAAAATACCCATAAAAGTAGCACTTAAGGTATTTCCTGTAATAAAAGAACTTTAAGGTATTTTAGTGGGAAAACATAACAGTTTGGGGTATTTAGTGTAATTTACCCATATTATAATGATGCATGCTGTGTATTCTCCTTTTTCTCAGGGTCGTTTGATGATCTATGGTGTTGTGGTTTGCATCACTTTTGTTGCATCTTCATGGATACACTGAGTCTGGATGTGCATCCGGAGATTAGAATGCAAATTTTGGGTTAGAATTTTTGACAGAATTACTCTCCGTTTTTTTAACTATCCTTTGTCCCCATGCTTTGATCTTTACTTAACCATTAGTCATACATTTTGCAGTTAAAATCGTTTCCGATCAACTTCCAATATGCAAAATGCTGATCATATTTCTAATTATATGTAAGTCTGTAACTGTAATCCTTTTTGTATATTTGTTTTGTTCATGCATCTAATTTTTAGAAGTTGTGGTCCTTTCTAGATGGTAAAAAAATAATGATATGGAATATATGTACTTAATATATACTGAGAATATTTTGCAACTATTGTTTCAACTTTGAACAAAAACTACAACATTTATTATGGAAGAGAAGTGGTGTCTACGTAATTCCTTCACACAATAATATGAAATGATGTTATAATATTGGTAGTAATATCTTATATTTGGAGAAGGCACACAGCAAACACATGTCAAATATCTTATTTGAATTATGCAAAAAATAGAAACAGACATAAACATTGAACCAAAGCCAAAATATATATAGGATGTTATTAACTAAGGCCAAATCAACATCGTTAGGTTAATTTAGTTCTTGTTATTAAAATTCACTACTATAATAAGGGGTTGTTCCTACGGAGATAGGAATCCGTAGGGCCAACAGTTTGCTCCTACGGTATCCGATGGATTAATTAAAAATATTAAAATATAATCTTTTATTTGGCCTTACGGAGCCGTAAAAGAAGGCCCTACGGATTAATCCGTAGGGACATCAAAGGGTTATTTATATAAAAAAATAAAGCTCAGTAATTTCCCACCTTCTCCAATTTTTCCAACCAACTCCCTGCGCGATCGATCTCGTCACCCACCTCTACCTCAGTCTCGTCATTCGTCTCCTCCACCTTTCGTCGTTTTTGATTTCCCGCTGTCGTCGCCACCACGGTCTCGTCACCACTTTGCTGCCACCGTCGCCTTTGATTTTCCGCCGCTCGTCGCCATCTTGCCACCACCAGAGGATCTCGTCGAGCTCCATCCCCGACCTCCTCCATCTCGTCGAGCTCCATCCGCTGGCAAAACTACAAGTGACAGTACAAGTGAGGTGAGTTAATTTCCATTTTGAACTATTAATTATTCTTATTTTTTGTGTTATTGTTGATTTTAGGGTTAGGGTTAGGGTTGGATCCGGATTAATTAGGGGTTAATTAGGGTTAAGGTTAATTAGGCAGGTTAGGGTTAGGGTTAGGGTGAGGGTTAAGGTTAATTAAGTAAGGTTAGGGTTAGAGTTCGGTTTAGGGTTAATTAAGTAGGGTTAGGGTTAATTAGGTAAAATTGGGTTGATGATGATTAGGGTTAGGGTTAATTAGATTAATTAGGGTTAATTTTTGTTTGGGCTAGAGTTAATTTGGGTTGGGGTTTGGGTGATGATTAGGATTAGGTTAATTTGGGTTGAGGTTTGGTTGATGATTAGGGTTAGGTTAATTTGAGTTAATTAGGTTAATTTGATTAGGGTTTGGGTTAGGGTTAATTTGAGTTAATTAGGTAGCGGCCCCAAATCTGACTCGATCCAAGTAGGATAGAGTGTATTTGTGTTATGGGGTTGATTAGGGTTTAATTGGGTTAATTTTGGATTAATTAGGGATAATTTGAGTTAGGGTGATGATTAGGGTTAATTTGAGTTAATTTTGGGTTAATTAGGGATAATTTGAGTTAGGTTAATTTGGGTTAATTAGGGTTAATTAAGGTTAGAGTTTAGGGTGCACTAGTTCCTTCACGACGATACTCGATGATAACGTAAACGTACAACTTTACCGTAAATACAATAAAAATTTACCCTAAACTTAAAACTTCGAACCCTTTATAACGAAACGTAAACGTAAAACTTATTCAAGTTAAATGTTCAAGTTAAAATCAATATATGATACTCGATGATAATATGAAACTTTCATATTCTCATCGATACTCATATATGAAAATCAAAGCGCGACTTAGTCCCCGTCTATCGGTTAACATACGTTCGATATTCGTCGTGACATAGAACTATACGAACATTGTTAAATATTGGACGGTATAGTTCGTTACTAACAACCGTCGTGTAGTCTATGTGGCGAGAAAATTCAATCGTATGATAACCGATAGATTTGTCCAGTGTGGACAAGTTAGGAATGTATAAAGCAAATACATGCATTCACTTGTGTTTTCATTTGTTTCGAGTTATTTCGTAGATACTTTTCCACTGGTTCTCCATATAGAAAAATAGATTAGATGTTCATTTCAACGTTTCACAAAATTGAAATGATTATTTATTCTATTACAGTGTACTCGAAAAACAGTGGGGAGGTGCTACCGAAATTTACCCGAAACAGATGAAAGCACAAGCGAATGGGTGTTTGCTCTATACATTCTTAATGGGATAGAAGCCTTACCCCCGACGGCCGAAACACACACATACAACACAAATACACAACAAACGCATACACTAACAACTCTATATTTAAGCGAAATCATAAATTGAAACACATATACACAGAATACTACTCATACTTGGGTATCTTCAAATCTAACTTTGTTTATCGATAATTTATTCTTTTCAATGACAAACTTGCATCTACGGATTTTCTTCTTTGTCAGTAACCATCCCGTTCTTAGATTTCTCAATATAATCAGCATAACCTACAATTTATATGTTATACAGTCTAATATGGCCCATAAGTACATCAGAGTTAAGAACAGATGTACGTGGATTGCCAACAACGCATGCAATCTAAATTTGTCGCAGGAGTTGCTACTTTCATTGAATTTGCACGTGCACATAATAAGATCGTGTTAGAGAAGATTCTCTGCCCGTGCGATAGATGTCGGAATAAGTACTGGCAGAAGGTAGAAATCGTAGAGCTTTACATCGTTAAATATGGTTTTACTAGAATTTATACAACTTGGCTATATCACGGGAAATGACAAGAAGAAGACAGTAATATGGTAGAAGGAGAAGGAGAAGACGATAATACGGTAGAAGAAGACGGTGCCTTCTTTCTAAGAGAAGAAATGAAAGATATGGTAGAGGCTGCCCTAGGTGATAGTATTCCTACCGAAAATGACATTCCTTCCGGTCAAGGACCGCGTGCGGATAAGTATGAAAAATTCATGAATGATGCTAGAAGACCAATTTATGAGAATGCAAAATATTCCACCCTATCATGGTTCGTCCAACTTTTCCAGATTAAGTGCCTAAATGGATGGAGCAACAAATCATTCATGATACTTCTGAAGTTCCTGAAAGATTCTATACCTCCGGGAAATAACGTGCCCGACAGCTGGTACGGGTCCAGAAGATGATGTCTGATTTGGATCTGAAGTGTGAGAAGATTCATGCATGTCCCAAAAATTGTGTGTTGTACTGGAAAGAGAATTCATATTTGAAAAGTGTCCAACATGCGGAGATACCAGTTATAAGTCGAAAGAATCTGATAAGAAGCCCGATATACTTGTCAAGATAGCACGATATTTTCCCACAACACAGAGGCTGCAGAGCCTATTTAGGTGCAAGAAAACAGCCGAAGCAATGATTTGGCACCACCGTGCTGCTCCAACCGAAGATGGAAAAATGAGTCATCCAAGAGATTCATCGGTATGGAAGGATTTCGAAAGGAGGCACGAAATATTCAGTAGTGATCCTCGTAATATCAGGCTTGGACTCGCTAGTGATGGCTTCTGCCCATCAACTATATGGCTAGAAGCCACAGCACATGGTCCGCTGTAATGATAGTTTATAATCTGTCGTCTTGGTTGGTTATGGATCAATCCTACTTTATGATGCCTATTCTTATTGATGGACTAAACTCATCGGGAAACAATATCGATGTCTATCTCCGACCTCTGATCGATGAGTTAAAATTTTTATTCATTGATGGTGTAGAGACTTACGATGCAAACACAAATGCAACCTTCACGCTGCGTGCGACTTTAATATGGACAATTAATGATTTTCCTGCGTATGGAATGCTATCAGGTTGGTTCGTATATGGTCACAAAGCATGCCCTTATTGCTATCAATATACAATATCGAAATTCTTGAATATTAGCAGGAAAGTTTATTATTGCGGTCAATCGCGTTTCCTGCCACTAGACCATCCCTACAGGTTAGACGCTGCTCACTTTAACGGTCATCAGGAGCTTCTTGGGCCTCCGGCCTCATTGTCCGGAGAGGACATGGCTGCTCAGTGGGATGGTTACAATAATGTGACCTTCGAGATAGATCCGGCAAAACAGGTCAAACCACCATACTGGAACAAGTTAAGCATTTTCTATGAGCTTCCGTACGGGTCAAAAAATTTATTGCATCATTGCCTGGACGTTATGCGCATAGAGAAAGGGGTATCCGAGCACGTACTCAACTTCCTTCTTTGTAAAGACGGAAAATCGAAAACAACCTCCGTGCTCGGATGGATCTTCAGGACTGAGAAATTAGAAGTGAATTGCATCTTAAACCGACAGCGAGTAAACCAGGTAAGTTTGTACTTCCTGTAAGTGCACGGCGGCGCCCCGGCCGTCATCCCGAGGCCAAAATGCGAAAACGATAAACTTTGCAAACTAGCAAACTGGCACCACCGCGCACTAAAAATCCCGGATGTGGCCATTAACCTAACTACTAGCAAAATAGAAAAGAGTAGAGAAGCTATACCAAGCGATCCGTGTCCTTCGGTCTTCGTCTCCACTCCGATCTCCCGCGGAATCTCTGTTCGTCACCTCCTCGTCGGAAAGGCACCACGTAGCCGGGTTCGTATACGGGCTCCCACCTCTGGACCGAGACAACTCGGGCGCGAAGTTGGTTAGCCGACGCATTCAAGGAATGCTGTAGGCAAGTGTAGAATTTTTTTTTCTCTTTGGGGTTTATGTTGCCATTGGGTGATGGAGGAATCAAAGAACTTTGGAGAAGTGTTAAGGATTTTGTGAGCAAGCAAAAATGAGATGTATCAATTTCCTTCATCAAATAAAATGAACCTCACCCTCTCAAGGATGTGGCCGGCCCCTTTTTGATCAAGAAGAAAATTGGAAAGAGAAAAAGGCATATCAATATGTGAAGATAATGATCAAATTATCTCACATCCAAATCCTATCAAAACCCCATCATAATAAATGCAAGTCAAGTGACAATAAAAGAATCTTATGATGAAAGAAAAGAATGGAATAAAAAGATGCTCTCATAATCTCCCATTTCACAAATAAACCCTCCACAATAAGTTATTTGCAAACTTGCAAATAACCCTCTCCATCAGAAAATCCGGCCGGGAAGGAACAAAGGAAAACTGGCCGGAACGGAATGCAAATTGGCAACCTCCTAAAACTGATCCCGTAATAAATTACAGGAAAACCCCGCTACTGCATATACATGCCCGCATTTGTATTCCCACTGAATACAAATGCAAAGAGACAAAATCTACACTATCTAATACTAGGATCCGGCTTAACCCAAAGCCGGCTAGTAAAATCCGTCCGATCACGATTCGTGCAATACCGCACGTATCTGATCGAACCCTGCCATATCTCCATACGGCCTCTACAGCGTTTCGCCCGAAACTTGAGTAACTGTGTGTGTGGTGGACTCTAAAGACTCGTCAATACTATGGCTGTGGATTTAACCACTAGCACGTCAGAGGTATTAGCCATACGTGACGGGCCACCAGCTATTGACCAAAAGGGACGTCGATGAGCGAACTCATCCTGACACCCTACTGAGCCTGTCAGTGACAATATCCGTACAGTCTGGTCCGTTCGTCTATGAGCATCGCATGGCGGGCCTAGGGGGTTGGTAAAAGTCAGACCCCCAAAAGCGGTACAAGTCGTGTCGGAGTATAGCCCAGAACACCCTGAGATACTACTGGAATATCTACCAGTAAATTTCCTGCCTTGGTCAAGGACTTTTCATGTACTGGCTCTCCTAGACACAGCGCGACCTCACCCCAATACCGGGAGAGACGAACCCCTGCAGATCCGCTCACTGCCTCCATATGGCTCGGGACTATACCCAACTAAAACCTGTTTGCACGTCTCCTTTGAGCGTGGTAGGGTAGTAATCTAAGTACAGTGGGAACTCACACGAGACAAATGACGATCTCAGGTCGATGAACTAACCTGTACACATGTCACCTGGGAACTGCTATCTGACGTCTGGTATAATCCCAATTAGCAGGTTCCCGGCGAGTCCTGTCCGGTGTACTCATAACCCAATGAGCACCTGTATACATCTTAGGTGAACCAACTGACACCAGTGGCTTGTGAGACCGGCCACCGCCCCTTGTCGGGGTCTCGACTGTATACACTAGTCTACTCTAGAGAATCGATGCCCTGTCTCGAAACTCCCACGACTAGGGACCTTTTAAGGATTTGCTTATAGTGTTGGAGATAGTGCCCTCAGAGTCAATTATTAGGTCACAGGTACGTGATTGTAATGATTGAGGGAGGACCTATCCCGGTAGGACAGTCTTACTCGAGATGATAGTATGCTATCTGGTTTACCTTTATCATCGTGTACTGCTTTAGGTGACCTGACACGTCGCTATTACACGTTGATAGAGCCCCTAGGATTCTTGCTTGACCACCAGCAGTATGAGGGCGATGATATAAATGGGAGCTGGGGGTCTATAAGCTTATCCTTAAAAGGTCCCTAGTCGTGGGAGTTTCGAGACTGGGCATCGATACTCCATTAGTAGACTAGTGTATACAGTCGAGACCCCGACGAGGGGCGGTGGCCGGTCTCACAAGCCACTGGTGTCAGTTGGATCACCTAAGATGTATACAGGTGCTCATTGGGTTATGAGTACACCGGACAGGACTCGCCGGGAACATGCTAGTTGGTCATATACCAGACGTCAGATGGCAGTTCCCTGGTGACATGTGTGCAGGTTAGTTCATCGACCTGGGGATCGTCATTTGTCTCGTGTGAGTTCCCACTGTACTTTGATTACTACCCTACCACGGCTCAAAGGAGTCGTGCAAACAGGTTTTAGTTGGGTACAGTCCCGAGCCACATGGAGGCAGTGAGCGTATCTTCAGGGGTTCGTCTCTCCCGGTATTGGGGGTGAGGTCGTGCTGTGTCTAGGAGAGCCATTACACAAAGTCCTTGGCCAAGACAAGGAGATTTACTGGTAGGTATTCCAGTAGTATCTCAGGGTGTTCTGGGCTACACTCCGACACGACTTGTACCGCTTTTGGGGGTCTGACTTTTACCAACCCCCTAGGCCCGCCATGCGATACTCATAGACGAACGGACCGGACTGTACGGATATTGTCACTGACAGGCTCAGTAGGGTTGTCAGGCTGAGTTCACTCACAGACGTCCCTTTTAGTCAATACTTGGTAGCCCGTTACGTATTGGCTTATACCTCTGACGTGCTAGTGGTTAAATCCACAACCGAGGTGTTGATGAGTCTTTAGAGTCCCCCACATTCAGTTACTCAGCTTTCGGGCGAAAGGTTGTAGAGGCCGTATGGAGATATGGCAAGGTCCGATCAGATACGTGCGGTATTGCACGGATCAGGATCGGACAGTTTGTACTATAGGCCGTATAGTTATATGGCAGGGTTCGATCAGATACGTGCGGCATTGCACGGATCAGGATCGAACAGATATTACTAGCCGGCTTTGGTATAAGCCGGATCCTAGTATAGTACAGTGTAGACTTTGTCTCATTGCATTTGTATTTCGGTCGAAATACTGATGCGGGTGTGTATGCACAGTATCGGGGTTTTCCTGTAATTTATTACGGGACCAGTTTTCTGGAGTTGCCAGTTTGCTTTCCATTTCGGCCAATTTCCTTTGTATCGTTCATTGGCCGAAGATTGGTGGAGGAGAGTTTATTTGCATTGTTGCAAATAGGCATTAGTGGAGGGGGGTTCTTTGCAATATTTATATCATGATGGTTTCATGATGGAGCCCATCTTTTGACTTCTAGCTTTATGATGATGGCTTGACCATTGTAGGTTATGATTGGCTTTTGGAGTATTGGGTTTTGTTCTCTCATCATCTCTTTTCATCATTGCTTCCACCCCCCCTTGACTTTTCTCTTTCTCTCTCCAATCACACTTGAGGAGGGGGGGCCGGCCATTCCTATGGAAGGGAATGGAATGGGGCTCATTTTTTAGGTGTGGTATTTTTGCTTCTCATGTTTGCTAGAAAAGTCCTCTAGCTCATTTCCAAAAGAGGTTCTCTTTTCTTCCACCAATGGCAATTCCACAATCCCCAAAAAATGAGACATGGTTCTTCACACATTCTACAGCAAATCTTGGGCACGTCGAGTAGCCGGCTTCGTGCCCGAGTTGCCTCGGCATTGAGGTGGGAGCCCGTAAAAGAAGTAGGCGATGTGGTGCACTTCCGGCAACGAGGAGGAGACGGGACATTCCGCAGGAGATCGGGACGATGATGAGAAGACCGGAGGACTTGGATCGTCGGTATATCTCTCTTCCCTTTCTTGATGGTAGCTAGGACTAATTAATGGTTCGATCCGGGTTATAGTGCGCGGTGGTGCCGGTTTGCTAAGTTCGCAAATTTTAAGTTATTCACCGCTTCCGCAACTGGCCGTCGGATTGACGGCCGGGGTGCCGCCGTGCACTTACAGTGGTATCAGAGCCTCACCATTAACTTAGTCTAGCTTGGTTTAATGTGTTTTGCATTTCCGATCGACCAAAACTCCAAAATCTACATTTTTGTTAGCATCAGTTTCTGTTGAAATTTTTTGGTCTCGAAAAATTTTTCAGGTTGTAAAATATTGATGTACTGGAAAATCTAAGATCTCTGTAAAAATTCGATGAAGTGAATCCACAGTGGGAGCGCGGAACCGCCGCAAATACCCCCTTCCCGCCGCTGTTCCGCCGCACACTGTGGGGATCCCTGCACCAATTTTTTACAGAGGCTTTCTGGGCTTAAAATATGGGTTTTGGAATATTAATTTTGGGCCCATAATTTCTGTGAATGCTACAGTATTGTTTGGGGGCCCACTTGTTAATGTTTGATCGATCGGATATTTTAAACACATTATTTCACAGTATTTACATTATATCTGCGACCGTGAATGTCACTTGATCGGTAAATCCGGTCTAACTGCTATAGCCCGGTTAGACGGATTTGCGAACGTGACTTTCACGTTGATGTTTTGTTTTTGCTGTGATGTTGCGGATCGGTCGTGGGGGATAGCCTGAATGCAATGCTAGTACAGTTTTGTTGTATTATGTACATTTGATATTGCGGGGCGAGCGTCCGACATGTGGACTGCCGTCACTGCCTGTTTGTATTATTATTTTGGGGCACGACCTGGTTGCGGTCGATGTACCCGTTGTATGTATATTTTACTTTCTGTACTAGGATTGCCCCGCGGAGGGGTGCACGGATAGCCGGGTTCTAGAGGGCAACGGGCCCGCATCTCATGGCATTGAGACGGAGGGGGCTTCACTCTAGAACTGGCAGGCTATTCGCCGCACTCATAGGGGTTACAGGTTTGACCCAGGAGGGGTGCCCAAGTTACCGGATTCCGTGAAGTGCTGGGTGGTCCATTCACGGCGCTGAAGGGGGCTGCCTCGCTTCAGGTTTTGGCGGGTGACTTGCCGCGCCCGTAGGGGTCTAGGATTACATTGCACAGGCTATCCACACGACCAGGGGAACGTCGGGTTTCAGTAGCGGCTCTGTGAAACCCGGGGTTCCCAGATATCTGTATTGTTCTGTGATGCTGTACATTTCTGTGATGTTGCATTTTATTCACGCCTTGAGCGAATATAATATATTGGTATATATATTAGTAGATGTTGTATATGTTTTACATCCGCGCTATCTGTCGTTAGTTAGCTAACCTAACGGGTAATGACGGGACCCAGTGGCGAATGCGGATGGCATATACGTACATCAGTATATTTTCGTTCTTTTTGGTGTGATCAATTGATGGGACTGCGTTGATTCGGATCAATGCAAGTTAAAAACAAACCTAATCTGATGTTGTTGGAACACTTTTCAAAAAGCTGTTATTGCAAGGACGTTTACTTTTGTTTTGCATCGTGGTATTCATTGGAATATCCTGCTCCTCAGTCGACGAGGCAAGGGCCGAGATCCCTTCACCGGGAGTGACCCCTTGAACAGAAGTTTGCGTCAGGGCATTAACTTCACTATAGCCGATTACTTTTGCTTTGCATCGCGGTATTCATTTGGAATATCCTGCACCCCATTCTACGGGGAAAGAGCCGAGATCCTTTCACCGGGAGTGACCTCTTTAGCAAAGGTTTTCGTCACTATATTTTTAAAAAGCTATCCGTTCCTTCAACGATATCAAGTTCATTACGTTAAAGGTTTTCGCCAGAAACCATTCGTAGCCCTCCGTCGTTTCATATGGGTGGTCAATAGTATTCAAGCTGTGTATGTTGGCCAAAGTCAAGGCACAGTGATTGGTAGCTATTGGGTATTCATATGCAGCATAGATAGATGCGTTGGTTTGGGACAGTCGTACTGCCATTTTGGCCAAAGTCAAGGGTAGGTACGGGTGGATTCAAATTAACCTGGAGAATGACGGGTAGAACTTGACATGTGACTTATGATATGTTGGCCAAAGTCAAGGTCATAAGAGCATGGGGTAAAAATCACATCGGGAGTTTCAAAAGAACTGAAACTTGCCAGATATGCGCATACCTTCTGGAGTATGATGATGTGAGCGGATTCCGTCACGTTATCATGCGATGATAGTTGGATCCCGATTCCCACTGATGAGTTAGTTTACTCCTCGGGTGACACCGACTAATTCTTCTTTCAGGTTTGGAGGAGAATTTGAGGTACAGTGGGAGGTTTCCAGATTAGATAAATTGGTAACCATTCTGATCTAGGATAGAGTGCACGCTGAGTGTTTCTTTTCTCTCTCTCTTTGGCAGCGACCATTGACCCGACCCTAAGACTATGACTCAGTGACCAAGTTGACCGAACCTTCTTAAACACTGGTTTTTGGATTGTCAGAGTTGCAAACCTCATTGCCACTCCTACTTTTACCCTTTTCTCCAGGACACCCCGTACTACTACGAACGTCCACTTCCATTGGACAAAACCATCGTATGGTTATATACGAACTCGAAGGAACTTGTTCCAGATTCGAGGATGGTTTCCGGTTCTGGAGAAAACGAATAGGACTATTCAGTTGTCTTTTCATTTTACCTTCTCTCAGGTTGCGAGTACCCCTTAGATTAGGGGATAGTACACCTATTACGCAAATTGGACAGTCTTCTTCCAAACCATAGGCAGGTGCCGACCGGTAGGGAATGAAGAAAACCAATTTGCCTAACGATGGTGTACAGAAGGTATTATGCAAAGACAAAGAAAGGGATTAGAAGGAGGGCAAAGTAAATTGCGACTGATATTCACGACCAAACCAAATATTTCATTACCACTCCCACATCACCTTTGTATTTCTACAGGACACTCCGTATCACTACGAAGATCCACAGATATTTGGATATTCCATCGTATGGTTATATACGAACTCGAAAGGAACTTGTTCCAGTTCGGGGATGGATTCTGGTTCAGGAGAAATAGGAATAAGGTTTATTCGGGTGTCTTTTATCTTCACCTTCTCTCGCATTGCGAGTGTTCCTAGGATTAGGACAGTACACCCATTATGCTTATTGGATAGTCTTCTTCCAAACCATAGGCTGGTGCCGAACGGTAGGGAAGGAAGAAAACCATTTGGCCTAAAGGGGTGTGCAGAAGGTAATGACTAAAGACATATGAAGGGATGTGGAGAGATGGCAATGAATTATACGGTTGCAGTTGTGAATCTGGATAATGGAATAGGCATTACTATGAATACCGGGATACCCCACGAAACATTTCAATGTTTCAGTTTCACTGTGTACAGTTAAAGGAAAACTGATTTCCCGATTAGACACTTGCTCCAGGGTATGTATTTACCAAGTATGATTCTCACATCTGTATGGTTTTACAGATGATGAGTGGGAGTAAGCTATTGGGAATTAGGTGATTGTCCTCATTATATCGGGATTCGTTGTAATCGGTGATATTTGAGGAAGTCACCTGGGTTATTTGCCGGACGGCAAGTATTTGGTTTTGAATATCCGCCGTTATGCACCAATTTCAAATCGATGTATCTGTACGTCTATTTTCATAGAGTGAGATATACCTTTTTGAAATTATGTCTATGACATTTACCTATATCAGCGGATGGTTAGGTAAGGAGCATTAAACAGCGGTGTAATTCTTCATAACCAAAGGTACAATTTTCAACCTACAACACACAGGGAATGAGTTGTCAGACTCAAGGGACTTATACAGTGTATTGTATGTTGTCCAGTGTCCATTAGGACAGAGGGTTTGGTTCTCATACTATATTCGGTTTACTTATGACTTCTCTAGTATTTAGACAAGTGTTTCGTGGAAACACAGGGTCCGAATTTTGAGAAGTTATTGGTATTTGAATGAAGTATAGAACCAAGTGTTGCAAGTATCGGGATTCTTCAAGGTGATCGAAGATGTAGATACTTGTGTATGGTATTCAGTTGATAGTGATGATTAAGAGAACTTGCTTCTCTTTCAGGTTACTCATAATTGGAAGCACTCCTAAGTTGAGTAACGCTGATCGGCCTCTCTCTATTTACTTGACATGCACTGGAGACAGCTGCATGATTTGAATCTGGTTCAAATAGATCAGTGCCTCTGTTCCTATATTGGATATAGAACAGTTCGTATCTTAACGATGTTAAGGTACGGGGAGTTGTCCGGCTTATGCTTAAAACCAGACTCTGGATAACTCAAAGGCATGTTTCTGTAATGGCTGTTTGTGGGTTGACCCAGGCTATGACGAGGGTTGACTTTCTACCATAAGAAAGATCAATAGTGATATTGTTCTTGACTCGCCACAGTTTTAATAAAATTGCATTTTTCCAGAAAACAGTAGTGGGAGTATGGTAGAACTGGAAGTGATTCCAGAACCACAAACGATTACTGAAGATTTGATAAGGAACCTAAAGATTCAATCTGGATTGACATTCCATTGGCCACTCCGCAGAGAAGGTGGGTAACTTCAGGCACCCGAGAGGTACTACGGTAGCCTCAAGGACGGTGACAGGGAAGTTCTTGTTTACCCACAATTACCATTGCTGTTGTTCCAGGCTGCGAGACCCGGTGGGAGGATGAGTATAGCGTCGTTCTAAACTAGTTTTAGAAGTGTACGTGTATATGACTCTGCCAGAGGGTTGTCGTAGTCAGTGGGAGCAGCGGAAGCATTGGTGGAAAGGTAGCTTATGTCTATTTATAGACTGAAGCACCAGTAGCGGAGATAGATCATCTATTTCTGACGTGACAGTCGTGGGTTTGACTTCATCAGAATAGGAGATGGATCTGTTGAGAAGGTAGTAGGGTGTGATATCCTGGTATTTGGATGACATACACAGAGTAGGAAAAGAAACTCCTACACTACGATCGGTTATACTTTGGTCGTCACACAGTTGTTTCTCCACAAAGGAAATGGATTTTATATCAGACATACTGGTTACTAGATCTATGGTCTTAGATCTAGATTTGGGTGGTTTCCCAATCAGGGTACTTGACAGCATTCTAAGAGTATTTAGGATGGACGACTCCTGGCACGGTAGTGTACCTGCAGGTAATGGAGTCACCCTCTCCAAAGGTGTCTTACAGACTAAAAGGGAGAGGGACGGGCATGATTGGCAGATCACTTGCTCAGGCAATTGAGTCAATCGTGAGATGTCAAGTACCACACCAGATGTTATTCTTGCACTAGATGCAATAAGTTGACATTAATCCAATCCTGGAGAAACAGTTGGAAGCAGTTTTAGAACATAAGTGGATGTTCTAGGGAGATGATAACGACAGCATCATTCAGGAGACAGTTATCATTCCAGGCTTCCAAGGTGACATGGACGACAAGGAGGTTGTCAGAGTTATAGTTTTCCTTCTGATGAGGGGCAGTATTTTGGACAGGTGGTCCAAGGCAATACTGAGGGAGGCATGGCGCGCAGGATACTGATTAAGTTCAGTTGACGATACAGTCTAAGAAGTTTGGATTTGGAGTTCATTTATGAGCTAGGTCCCATCAGACATCCAGACATATTCTGAGACAGGTATTGCTCTTTTCGGGAGATGGCTTTCTCTGCGAACTTGAGATATAGAGAGACATAGAAAGAAACAACTAAGCGGATCCACTCACTGAGGCTATTCCTCGAACGCAATAGTTCCGCAAACGAGCTTTGTGAGACTGACTAGTAGAGGAGTTGGATGTTCGGTATCACACGGGCTGTGAGTATGCGACATCGCAATAATTAGCCTTGAGTGCAAGTGGGAGATTGTTTGAGATAGTGCCCTCAGAGTCAATTATTAGGTCACAGGTACGTGATTGTAATGATTGAGGGAGGACCTATCCCGGTAGGACAGTCTTACTCGAGATGATAGTATGCTATCTGGTTTACCTTTATCATCGTGTACTGCTTTAGGTGACCTGACACGTCGCTATTACACGTTGATAGAGCCCCTAGGATTCTTGCTTGACCACCAGCAGTATGAGGGCGATGATATAAATGGGAGCTGGGGGTCTATAAGCTTATCCTTAAAAGGTCCCTAGTCGTGGGAGTTTCGAGACTGGGCATCGATACTCCATTAGTAGACTAGTGTATACAGTCGAGACCCCGACGAGGGGCGGTGGCCGGTCTCACAAGCCACTGGTGTCAGTTGGATCACCTAAGATGTATACAGGTGCTCATTGGGTTATGAGTACACCGGACAGGACTCGCCGGGAACATGCTAGTTGGTCATATACCAGACGTCAGATGGCAGTTCCCTGGTGACATGTGTGCAGGTTAGTTCATCGACCTGGGGATCGTCATTTGTCTCGTGTGAGTTCCCACTGTACTTTGATTACTACCCTACCACGGCTCAAAGGAGTCGTGCAAACAGGTTTTAGTTGGGTACAGTCCCGAGCCACATGGAGGCAGTGAGCGTATCTTCAGGGGTTCGTCTCTCCCGGTATTGGGGGTGAGGTCGTGCTGTGTCTAGGAGAGCCATTACACAAAGTCCTTGGCCAAGGCAAGGAAATTTACTGGTAGGTATTCCAGTAGTATCTCAGGGTGTTCTGGGCTACACTCCGACACGACTTGTACCGCTTTTGGGGGTCTGACTTTTACCAACCCCCTAGGCCCGCCATGCGATACTCATAGACGAACGGACCGGACTGTACGGATATTGTCACTGACAGGCTCAGTAGGGTTGTCAGGCTGAGTTCACTCACAGACGTCCCTTTTAGTCAATACTTGGTAGCCCGTTACGTATTGGCTTATACCTCTGACGTGCTAGTGGTTAAATCCACAACCGAGGTGTTGATGAGTCTTTAGAGTCCCCCACATTCAGTTACTCAGCTTTCGGACGAAAGGTTGTAGAGGCCGTATGGAGATATGGCAAGGTCCGATCAGATACGTGCGGTATTGCACGGATCAGGATCGGACAGTTTGTACTATAGGCCGTATAGTTATATGGCAGGGTTCGATCAGATACGTGCGGCATTGCACGGATCAGGATCGAACAGATATTACTAGCCGGCTTTGGTATAAGCCGGATCCTAGTATAGTACAGTGTAGACTTTGTCTCATTGCATTTGTATTTCGGTCGAAATACTGATGCGGGTGTGTATGCACAGTATCGGGGTTTTCCTGTAATTTATTACGGGACCAGTTTTCTGGAGTTGCCAGTTTGCTTTCCGTTTCGGCCAATTTCCTTTGTATCGTTCATTGGCCGAAGATTGGTGGAGGAGGGTTTATTTGCATTGTTGCAAATAGGCATTAGTGGAGGGGGGTTCTTTGCAATATTTATATCATGATGGTTTCATGATGGAGCCCATCTTTTGACTTCTAGCTTTATGATGATGGCTTGACCATTGTAGGTATGATTGGCTTTTGGAGTGTTGGGTTTTGTTCTCTCATCATCTCTTTTCATCATTGCTTCCATCCCCCCTTGACTTTTCTCTTTCTCTCTCCAATCACACTTGAGGAGGGGGGGTCGGCCATTCCTATGGAAGGGAATGGAATGGGGCTCATTTTTTAGGTGTGGTATTTTTGCTTCTCATGTTTGCTAGAAAAGTCCTCTAGCTCATTTCCAAAAGAGGTTCTCTTTTCTTCCACCAATGGCAATTCCACAATCCCCAAAAAGTGAGACATGGTTCTTCACACATTCTACAGCAAATCTTGGGCACGTCGAGTAGCCGGCTTCGTGCCCGAGTTGCCTCGGCATTGAGGTGGGAGCCCGTAAAAGAAGTAGGCGATGTGGTGCACTTCCGGCAACGAGGAGGAGACGGGACATTCCGCAGGAGATCGGGACGATGATGAGAAGACCGGAGGACTTGGATCGTCGGTATATCTCTCTTCCCTTTCTTGATGGTAGCTAGGACTAATTAATGGTTCGATCCGGGTTATAGTGCGCGGTGGTGCCGGTTTGCTAAGTTCGCAAATTTTAAGTTATTCACCGCTTCCGCAACTGGCCGTCGGATTGACGGCCGGGGCGCCGCCGTGCACTTACATATAGACCCCAGCTCCCACGTATATGATCGCCCTCATACTGCTGGTAGTCAAGCAAGAATCTTAGGGGCTTTATCAACGTGCAATAGTGACCTGTAAGGTCACCTAAAGCAGTACATGATGATAAAGATAAACCAGATAGCATACTATCATCTCGAGTAAGACTGTCCTACTGGTATAGGTCCTCCATCAATCATTGCAATCACGTGCCTGTGATCCAATAATTGACTCTGAGTGCACTATATCCAACAATCTCCCACTTGCACTCAAGGCTAATTATTGCGATGTCGCATACTCACAGCCCGTGTGATACCGAACACCCAATTCCTCTATTAGTCAGTCTCACAAAGCTCGTTTGCGAAACTATTGCGTTCGAGGAATAGCCTCAGTGAGTGGATCCGCTCCGATGTTTCTTTCTATGTCTCTCTATATCTCAAGTTCATGGAGAAAGCCATCTCCCGAAATGATCAATACCTGTCTTAGAATGTCTGGATGTCTGATGGGACCTAGCTCATAAATGAACTCCAAATCCAAACTTCTTAGACTGTATCGTCAACTGAACTTAATCAGTGTCCTGCGCCATGCCTCCCTCAGTATCCGCCTGGACCACCTGTCCAAAATACTGCCCCTCGTCAGAGGGAAAACTATAACTCTGACAGCCTCTCTGCCATCCAGGTCACCTTGGAAGCCTGGAATGATAACTGTTTCCTAAAGGAGGCTGTCGTTATCATATCCCTAGAACATCCATTTATGTTCTAAAACTGCTTCCTAATGTTTCTCCAGGATTGGATCAATATCAACTTATTGCATCTACTGCAAGAACAACATCTGGTGTGGTACTTGACATCTCATGATTGACTCAATTGCCTAAGCAAGTGATCTGCCAATCATGCACATCCCTCTCTATTTTAGTCTGTAGGACACCTTTAGGGAGGGTGACTCCATCACCTGTAGGTACACTACCGTGCCAGGAGTCGTCCATTCTAAATGCTCATAGAATGCTGTCAAAGTACCTAGATTGGGAAACTACCCAAACCTAGATCTAATACCATAGATCCAGTAACCAGAATGTCTGATATGATATCCAAGTCATATGTGGAGAAACCTCTGTGTGACGACCAAAGAATAACTGATCGTAGTATAGGAATTTCACTTCCTACTCTGTGTATGTCGTCCAAATACCAGGACATCACACCCTACTACCTCCTTAACAGATCTATCCCCTATTCTGATGAAATCAAACCTATGACTGTCGCATCAGAAATAGATGATCTATCTCCGCTATATCTGCTTTAGTCTATAAATAGACATAAGGCACTTGTCCACCAATGCTTCCGTTGCTCCCACTGACCACGACAACCCTCTGGCAGAGTCATATACACGTACACTTCTAAAGCAAGTTTAGAACGACGCTATACTCATTCTCCTGCCGGGTTTCACAGTCTAGAACAACAGCAATGGCAAGTCTGGGTAAACAAGAACCTCCCTGTCACCGTCCTTGAGGCTACCGGAGTACCTCTCGGGTGCCTGAGGTTACCCACCATATCTGCGGAGTGGCCAATGGAATGTCAAACCAAATTGAATCTTTAGGTTCTTAATCAAATCTTCAGTAATCGTTTGCGGTTCTGGAATCACTTCCAGTTCTACCATACCCCCACTACTGTTTTCTGAAAAAATCCATTTTTATTAAAACTGCGGCGAGTCAAGAACAATATCACTATTGATCTTCCAGATGGTAGAAAGTCAACCCTCGTCACAGCCCGGGTCAACCCACAAACAGCCGAAAACGCGCCTTGAGTCATCCAGAGTCTGGTTTTAAGCATAAGCTGGACAACTCCCCGCATCTTAACAATGTCAAGATATGAACTGTTCTATATCCAATACAGAAACAGAGGCACTGATTTAATTGAACCAGATTCAAATCATGCAGCTGTCTCCAGTGCATGTTAAGTAAATGGAAGGAGGCCGATCAGCATTACTCAACTTAGGAATGCTTCCAATTATGAGTAACCTGAAAGAGAAGCAAGTTCTCTTAATCATTACTATCAACTGAATACCATTCACAAGTATCTACATCTTCGATCACCTTGAAAAATCCCGATACTTGCAATACCTGGTTCTCTACTTCATTCATATACCTATAACTTCTCAAAACTTGGACTCTGTGTTTCTACGAAACACTTGTCTAAGAACTAGAGAAGTCATAAGTAAACCGAATATAGTACGAGGACCAACCCCCCTGTCCTGATGGACACTGGATAATATACAATACTCTGTATAAGTCCCCTGAGTCTAATAACTCATTCACTGTGTGTCGTAGGTTGAAAACTGTCCTTATGGTTAAGAAGAATTACACCGCTGTTTAATGCTCGTTACCTAACCATCCACTGATATAGGTAAATGTCATAGAAATAATTTCAAAAAGGTATATCTCACTCTATAAAAATAGACGTACAGATATATCAATTTGAAATTGGTGCATAACAACGGATATTCAAAACCAAACATTTGCCATCGGGCAAACAACCCAGGCAATTTCCTCAAATATCACCAATTACAACGAATTCCGATATAATGAGGATGATCACCTAATTCCCAATAACTTACTCCCACTCATCATCTGTAAAACCATACAGATGTGAGAATCATACCTGGTAAATACATACCCTGGAGCAAGTGTCTAATTGGGAAATCAGTTTTCTTTTAACAGTACATAGTGAAACTGAAACATTGAAATGTTTCGTAGGGGTATCCGGGTATTCCTAGTAATGCCTCTTCCATTATCCAGATTCATAACTGTAACCGTATATTTCTTTTCCATCCCTTCATATGTCTTTAGTCATTACCTTCTGTACACCCCTTTAGGCCAAATGGTTTTCTTCCTTCCCTACCGTTCGGCACCAGCCTATGGTTTGGAAGAAGACTATCCAATCAGCATAATGGGTGTACTGTCCTAATCCTAGGAACACTCGCAATGCAAGAGAAGATGAAGATAAAAGACAACCGAATAAACCTTATTCCTATTTCTCCTGAACCAGAATCCATCCCCGAACGGGAACAAGTTCCTTTCGAGTTCGTATATAAACATACGATGGAGTATCCAAATAACTGTGGATCTTCATAGTGATACGGAATGTCCTGGAGAAATACAAAGGTGAAGTGGGAGTGGTAATGAAATACTTGGTTTGGTCGTGAATATCAGTCGCAATTTACTTTGCCCTCCTTCTAATCCCTTTCTTTGTCTTTACTTAATACCTTCTGTACACCATTTAGGCTAATTGGTTTTCTTCAATCCCTACCGGTCGGCACCAGCCTATGCTTTGGAAGAAGACTATCCAATTTGCGTAATAGGTGTACTGTCCTAATCTAAGGAGCACTCGCAACCTGAGAGAAGGTAAAAGGAAAAGACAACTGAATAGTCCTATTCGTTTTCTCCAGAACTTGAAACCATCCTCGAATCTGGAACTACTTCCTTCGAGTTCGTATATAACCATACGATGGTTTTGTCCAATGGAAGTGGACGTTCGTAGTAATACGGGGTGTTCTGGAGAAAAGGGTAAAAGTAGGAGTGGGAATGAGGTTTGCAACTCAGACAATCCAAAAGCCAGTCTTATAAGAAGGTTCGGTCAACTTGGTCACTGAGTCATAATCTAGGGTCGGGTTAATGGTCGCTGCCAAAGAGAGAGAGAAAAGAAACACTCAGCGTGCACTCTAACCTAGATCAGAATGGTTACCAATTTATCTAATCAGGAAACCTCCCACTGTAATCTCAAATTCTCCTCCAAACCTGAAAGAAGAATTAGTCGGGATCACCCGAGGAGTAAACCAACTCATCAGTAGGAATCGGGATCCTACTATCATCGCATGATAACGTGACGGAATCCGCTCACGTTATCACACTCCAGAAGGTATGCGCATATCTGGCAAGTTTCAGTTTATTTAGAAACTCCCGATGTGGATTTTTGCCCCATGCTCTTATGACCTTGGCGTGAGGTCAAAATATCATAAGTCACATGTCAAGTTCTACCCATCATCATCCAGGTTAATTTGAACCCACCCGTACATACCCTTGACGTAGGCCAAAATAGTAGTACGACTGTCCCAAACCAACGCATCTATCTATGCAACAGATAAATACCTGGCAGCTACCAATCACTATGCCTTGGCATGAGGTCAAAATACATAGCTTGAATACTACCGAATATTTAACTGAAATGATGGAGGGCTACGAATGGTTTCTGGCGAAAACCTTTAACGTAATGTACTTGATATCGTTGAAGGAACGGAAAGATTTTTAGAAAAATATAGTAACGAAAACCTTTGCTAAAGAGGTCACTCCCGGTGAAGGGATCTCGGCTCTTTCCCCGTAGAATGAGGTGCAGGATATTCCAACTGAATACCACGATGCAAAGCAAAAGTAATCGGCTGTAGTGAAGTTAATGCCCTGACGCAAACTTCTGTCCAAGGGGTCACTCCCGGTAAAAGGATCTCGGCCCTTGCCTCGTCGACTGAGGTGCTGGATATTCATAACCGAATACCACTGTGCAAACCAAAAAAGAACGCCCTTGCAATAACAGCTTTTTGAAAAATGTTCCAACAACATCAGAATAGGTTTGTTTAACTTGCATTGATCCGAATCAATGCAGTCCCATCAATTGATCACACCAATAAAGAACCAAATATAATGATGTACGTATATGCCATCCGCATTCGCCACTGGGTCCCGTCATCACTCGTTATGTTACTTAACTAACGACAGAGCGGGGACTGGATTAGCGCGGATGTAAAACATATACAATATCTACTAGTATATATATAATATATAATTTTCGCTCAAGGCGTGATAAAATACAACATCACAGAAATGTACAGCATCACAGAATAATACAGATATCTGGGATCCCCGGGTTTCACAGAGCCGCTACTGAAACCCGACGTTCTTCTGGTCGTGTGGATAGCCTGTGCAATGAAATCCTAGACCCCTACGGGCGCGGCAAGTTACCCGCCAAAACCTGAAGCGAGGCAGCCCCTTTCAGCAACGTGAATGGACCACCCAGCACTTCACGGAATTCGGTAACTTGGGCACCCCTCCTGGGTCAACCTGTACCCCCTACGAGTGCGGCGAATAGCCCGCCAATTCTAGAGTGAAGCCCCCTCCGTCTCAACGCCATAAGATGCGGGCTCGTTGCCCTCTAGAACCCGGCTATCCGTGCACCCCTCCGCGGGGTAATCCTAGTACAGAAAGTAAAATATACATACAACGGGTACAACGACCTCATCCCGGTCGTGCCCCCAAAAGAATAATACAAACAGGCAGTGACAGCAGTCCACATGTCGGACGCTCGCCCCGCAATATCAAATGTATATATAAAATAAAACTGTATTAACATTGCATCCAGGCTATCCCCCACGACCAATCCGCAACATCACAGCACAACACAGAACATCAACGTGAATGTCACGTTCGCAAATCTGTCTAACCGGGCTATAGCAGTTAGACAGGATTTACCGATCAAGTGACATTCACGGTCGCAGATATAATGTAAATACTGTGAACTAATGTGTTTACAATATTCGATCGATCAAATTTACCCAAGTGGGCCCCAAAGCACTACTGTAGCACATAAAGACATTCTGGGCCCAAAAAGAATGTTCCAAAAACCCTATTTTCAAGTGAGGAGGCCTTTGTAAAAAATTGGTGCATTGATTCCTTCTTATTGCCGTGGAACCGCGGCCCAAACAGGGGTTTGGCCGCGGTTCCACGGTCGTTCTAGGGAATCAGTGCATCGAATTTTTACAGTATGCTTAAAATTCCATGTACATACTTCTGCAACACACTGAAAACTTTTGGAGCCCAAAAAATTTTAACAGAAACTGATGCACATGAAAACGCGGTTTTTGGAATTTTGTTCGATCGGAAATGTAAACATACTAGACCAAGCTAGACTAGGTTAATGGCGAGGCTCTGATACCATTGTAAGTGCACGGCAGCGCCCCGGCCGTCATCCCGAGGCCAAAATGCGGAAACGATAAACTTTGCAAACTAGCAAATCGGCACCACCGCGCACTAAAAATCCCGGATTGGGCCATTAACCTAGCTACTAGCAAAATAGAAAAGAGTAGAGAAGCTATACCAAGTGATCCGTGTCCTTCGGTCTTCGTCTCCACTCCGATCTCCCGCAGAATCTCTGTTCGTCACCTTCTCGTCGGAAAGGCACCACGTAGCCGGGTTCGTATACAGGCTCCCACCTCTGGACCGAGACAACTCGGGCGTGAAGTTGGCTAGCCGACGCGTCCAAGGAATGCTGTAGGCAAGTGTAGAATTGTTTTTTCTCTTTGGGGTTTATGTTGCCATTGGGTGATGGAGGAATCAAAAAACTTTGGAGAAGTGTTAAGGATTTTGTGAGCAAGCAAAAATGAGATGTATCAATTTCCCTCATCAAATAAAATGAACCTCACCCTCTCAAGGATGTGGCCGGCCCCTTTTTGATCAAGAAGAAAATTGGAGAGAGAAAAAGGCATATCAATATGTGAAGATAATGATCAAATTATCTCACATCCAAATCCTATCAAAACCCCATCATAATAAATGCAAGTCAAGTGACAATAAAAGAATCTCATGATGAAAGAAAAGAATGGAATAAAAAGATACTCTCATAATCTCCCATTTCACAAATAAACCCTCTACAATAAGTTATTTGCAAACTTGCAAATAACCCCCTCCATCAGAAAATCCGGCCGGGAAGGAACAAAGGAAAACTGGCCGGAACGGAATGCAAACTGGCAACCTCCTAAAACTGATCCCGTAATAAATTACAGGAAAACCCCGCTACTGCATATACGTGCCCGCATTTGTATTCCCACTGAATACAAATGCAAAGAGACAAAATCTACACTATCTAATACTAGGATCCGGCTTAAACCAAAGCCGGCTAGTAAAATCCGTCCGATCACGATCCGTGCAATACCGCACGTATCTGATCGAACCCTGCCATATCTCCATACGGCCTCTACAGCGTTTCGCCCGAAACTTGAGTAACTGTGTGTGTGGTGGACTCTAAAGACTCGTCAATACTATGGCTGTGGATTTAACCACTAGCACGTCAGAGGTATTAGCCATACGTGACGGGCCACCAGCTATTGACCAAAAGGGACGTCGATGAGCGAACTCATCCTGACACCCTACTGAGCCTGTCAGTGACAATATCCGTACAGTCCGGTCCGTTCGTCTATGAGTATCACATGGCGGGCCTAGGGGGTTGGTAAAAGTCAGACCCTCAAAAGCGGTACAAGTCGTCGGAGTATAGCCCAGAACACCCTGAGATACTACTAGAATACCTACCAGTAAATCTCCTGCCTTGGCTAAGGACTTTTCATGTACTGGCTCTCCTAGACACAGCGCGACCTCACCCCCAATACCGGGAGAGACGAACCCCTGCAGATCCGCTCACTGCCTCCATGTGGCTCGGGACTGTACCCAACTAAAATCTGTTTGCACGTCTCCTTTGAGCGTGGTAGGGTAGTAATCTTAGTACAATGGGAACTCACACGAGACAAATGACGATCTCAGGTCGATGAACTAACCTGTACACATGTCACCTGGGAACTGCTATCTGACGTCTGGTATAATCCCAACTAGCAGGTTCCCGGCGAGTCCTGTCCGGTGTACTCATAACCCAATGAGCACCTGTATACATCTTAGGTGAACCAACTGACACCAGTGGCTTGTGAGACCGGCCACCGCCTCTCGTCGGGCTCTCGACTGTATACACTAGTCTACTCTAGAGAATCGATGCCCTGTCTCGAAACTCCCACGACTAGGGACCTTTTAAGGATTTGCTTATAGACCCCAGCTCCCACGTATATGATCGCCCTCATACTGCTGGTAGTCAAGCAAGAATCCTAGGGGCTTTATCAACGTGCAATAGTGACCTGTAAGGTCACCTAAAACAGTACACGATGATAAAGATAAACCAGATAGTATACTATCATCTCGAGTAAGACTGTCCTACTGGTATAGGTCCTCCCTCAATCATTGCAATCACGTGCCTGTGATCCAATAATTGACTCTGAAGGCACTATATCCAACACTTCCCAATGCCGCATATCATATGTCACAACCGGAGAAGAAAATGTTCCTGCAGGTATTGCATGATTTGAAAGTTCCCACAGGTTTCTCACGATCATTTAGCAAGGAAATAAAAATTTTGAAAGGAAAGATCGATGGGCTGAAAAATTATGATCACAATGTTATTATAGAGCGCCTTCTCCCATTATCCCTCAGGACATCCTTTCCCGAATCGGTTGGTCGAATAATCAATGACCTTTGTTACTTTTTTAGAGAATTGTGTGCTAAAACCCTTGATATTATGACGCTGGAGAATCTAAAAATTCTATTTCATTGATATTTTGTAAGCTTGAGCGTATTTTCCCACCGTCATTCTTCGATATCATAATACACCTGATGGTTCATCTTGCAACCGAGACTAAGTTAGCCGGACCGGTACAATATCGATAGATGTATCCCGTCGAAAGGTACGTGGAATTTTTCGTTTCACGCAATTTGTAAAATTATGGTTGTTCTATATGCCCGTATTTATTTATTTAACAAATTTTTTAGGTATCTCTACACACTAAAAAAGTATATACGCAATAGAAATCGACCAGAAGGTTCTATCATGTAAGATTATTTTCTAGATGAAATAACCACATTTTGTTCTCGCTATCTGGATGAGAACTTTGAGACGAAACTTAACCGGCCTCCGAGAATTTAGAACGGGCCATATGGTAAAGCTGATTATAAGAGAGTAGACACTATGTTTATCAATAAGATATATCGGTTTATCCTTCTCAATAGAGTATGTCTTGAAGAAATTAGAGAGTAAGTTTTTTGGATTAATTGTTATATTTGTTTGTGTGTGAATGAAGTGATATAATATTAATGTCATAATTTATTGTTGAGAACATAATTTATTTTAATGAGATACGTGAGGGGCATCCTGATTGGAATGATGAACGATTGGAAAAATATCATCAGGATAATTTTTGCGATTGGGTTGCAGATCATGTAAGTTGTTCGAATAACATATTATTGCTACCGGTCTTAATCTAAACTTACATCGTTATGTATTTGTCATAAAATTTATTTTGTCAGATCCACGATCCAAACTTGTTTGCATCATTAGAGATAGATTCAAGATGTTTAGCTCAGTTTCCTAATATGGAGATTGCATATTATAAAGGATTCGGTGTCCTTGGATACAAATTTGATATTAAAGACAGAAATATCTTAAACCACTCAGAATAGTGGGATTGTGATGATAGTATCGGATGGTGTGATTTATTATGGATTCTTAAATTGTATACTTGGCATCCAATATCCCGGACGATCAGAACCGTTTTATATATTTCAATATACTTGGTACGATACACGAATCGATAAGGCTAAGTGGAGAAACTGTAACAACCCTAAAGTTCCTGTACAACTTTCTGTACAATTTTTCAAAAGTTACAGAAAGGGGTACTTTTGCCTGAGCACAAGATATAAGTTTGTTTTGCTTTTTAATAGCAAGAAGGAGCTTGTAGCTCATTAGTAAGATCTTGCACTGCTTTTACAAAGCACCAGAGTTCAAATCCCATCACTCACATTATTTTTAATATTGTTTTCTTTTGAATTTTTAGAATTCCAAGAGCCTACACGTGCATAACTCGTAAAAACCCCACTACACATATAAAACAAACTATCCCAGGATCTACACCATACGACATAGGACACGTGTCAGCGAGCCCCGGCCCAACTCGGGCCGGCGACTCGGTCGACTCGGCCCGCCGCCGCCGGCCGAGTTGAGCCGGATCGCCGAGTTGTCTTCTTAGGAGTTGTGTCTTTTGGTCTCCCCATTACTTCTGTATAGTTTAAATTTCCTGCACATGAACAGAACATTTTAAAATCCCATTAAACCATATTTTTAATACAATTTAATATATTTTTCTTTACACCCTTTCATCTACCCTAAACCCTAATCGTTCCCTATAAATATCAACCCTAAACACACCCTCCTCACTCTAAATTTCTGTCCAAAACTCTCAAGAAAATTCCTGGAAGCTTAGTGTACTTTTGGAGTAGCGAAGGGCGAAAGCTTCGGCAATTTCCGACGACAACCCTAGGAGTTCCCGGCGACGAAACGACGCACCGGCGCCTCCTCCCGTTTCCTCTTCTTCATCCCTAACATCTAAACCCGTAAGTCCCCCTCCCTCTTCTCTAATCTTGTTCTAAAAATACGAAATTTTAAAACCCGACGGAATCGGAGTTAACCGATTTCCGATTCGGTTCTTTCTAAAAATCCAACATTTTCTTAAATACATTCACACAAAACTTTACATGTTGACTATTAAATATTAATAAACATGTTGATCAAGTTTCACGACAATCTAATTCATTTTGTAATTTTTGCCGTACATTTTCACTAAAATACCATATAGTTTCATTTCGACAGTTAAACATCACAAACTTGCTATATTTTTAAGTAGATCACGAGGTAATGACCTACCTCCTCACAAAACTCATATGCAACATAGCACAATATCTTTCGGGAACATAGAATACGGGAAAACGAAACATTTCAAATAAATACCATGAATTAATAAAACCGTTTTCTAAAAAGATTAAGTATTTTACAAATCTTTGCAAAGCGTCGCTACAACCCATTTTAGGGAACCCGACTGGGATGGTGCGGATTATCGCACATCCCTGGGCTTACTAGTGCGAGTTGCAGACCTCCGCAAGGAGCATACGGTCTCGAGAGATTTAAAATATGAAAATCTTAAGAAAATGAGATTTCTAGAAATATAATATATAGTAAAATTATTTTTATATAAATATATATATGTATCATTAAATTATCTATTTTTTAATAATATAAATATTCCAATTTTTCTGAAAAACACAAAAATCACTTTATATTAAAATACCATGAATTCCATACAAGTTCAATATTACAATTAAATACCATGTATTATGAAATTAGGTTATTTTCACTAAAAAAATCACAAATATAAAATATAAATCTATGATAACTCTAAAAACGATAATTAAATACTTTGGTTATTTTGAAAATTATACAAAAGTATTTTTATATAAAACCCTCTCAAGTTCTATAAATTACCCTAAGGACCCTAGTAAATATAGGTTTAAGCGGGACTAATCTCTTGAGCCTCAGGGAGCCGGAAAAGTGGGTGCTTGCCTATTTAAGGTAGACAACTTAACAACGGTGTTATCAACACGGTAATCGTTTTTGAAAAAGACACAAATCCTGCCGCCCATGTGCAGCGGTTACCGATAACATCAAAACAATCAGGATTTCAATTTTCTTTTCTAAATTGTCTGACTCAGACCGAGTCTCATTAAATAATCTGACTTGAATATAATTCAAGTATAATCTACAATTCAACATGAATCCATGAATACATGTATTCAATCTATTCAATTTGTATTGACTGAACCGGACCATGGATATACTTCCATTTACATGATTCTCCAGTTACATCCATTTACTGATATCATGGTTTCGGCAAGTCATCCAAATATACAATCTATATTACAATTCAATTACAAGTTGAAATACAATACAAACAATACAAACAAGACATCGCGGGGTTTAAGGGGTAGATTGGTATGGAAGGTGTTAGAAGTGGCACGAGACTGCAAGATTAAGACACCTAACCTGTATTCCGTTGCTGTTGTACCGTAGCATAACGGTTGCTTGTACTTCCATTTGCCCTAGTCTCTAGCATATAGAGACTCCTTTCGTATACACTGGCATCCTTCTGTACCAAGCTACAAACAACAGCGTTAACACTAATACAATATAATATAACTTTAAAAGCCACTCTCTACCTCTGTCTATTCTATTTCTCCCTTATCTTTGGGACTCATCGAGCGATTGTTCGCTGACGACATTCCTTTTCTTTCTTTTTTGGAATGTTGTCAGGTGATCTGGACACTCAGGAAATCGAGCCTACCGGCAAGGACTTGGATCAGCTTGCATACGATCCAGAGCTCTAGCTACATTGTACACTTTTATTTCAGTACTTTTCTTTTATGTTATGCCACTGTTTAGGCATTGTTTTCATCAGATGTATTTACTTTCCATGCATTGTACAAAAGAATGTGAATAAATAAAGTTGATGTTTTATTATATTTTGTCTCTTGTGCATTTATATTTATATTGCTTAGATACGATTAGCAGATTTACTTCAGAGTAAATACGTAGCGGCCTTGTCACGTCCCCTTCGCCGTACACCGGGAAGCGGGACGTGACAGAAACAATCTCGGGACTTGAAAAGATGAATATGGATTGACTAGTGTGAACACATTTCGATTTTACGGTTATGACGATCCATTTATTTTTCCAAACCAAGCGTTCCAAGTATATTACTCACGGTGATTGAAGCATCCGGGATGGAGTGTCGTATGCCGTTGGAAACTCAGGGATGTTTACGATGTCCCAAAATTCGAGAACAACGATGAGGGTGAAAAAGAGAGAAGACTTAGAGTGCTCCAACCGTCAGTTTCAAAAGACGGGTTGTCTTCGGCTGATCGTGAAGTTACGTGGGTTAGAAATGATATCGATTATGAAATCCAAGTAGATATATCTAATGCGTCCACGAAACGAAAAAAGTTATCAGTAATGTTATATTATTACTTCACATTTTTATGATCTATACATATATTGCATGCATATGTAATAAGTTTACTCTTATCTAGGTTTGATGACGACGACCGGAGCAGCGAGGGGCGGCAGGAGCACCAGCCGTGACAGAGGCAGAGACAGAGGCAGAGCGGTTCTGCCGTCCGGAGAGCTACGTAGGGAGCTTCAGAGTGCCAGTCTTGCACCCCGATCGGAGACCCCTTCAGATGACTCCTTCCGTATGGACTTTGCCACACCTCCAGGTATATTGCACACATATTCATTTTGAATATAATATTATAGATATACACGCAAATTTATTTCAAAATTACTTATATAGTCAATGTTTAATTATAAGCCCGCGGGGGCGCCCCGGCCGTCGATCCGATGCCGGAAACGCGGAAAACAAAAACTTTGCGAACTTTGCAAAACGGCACCACCGCGGACTTTTTACCCGGATCGGGCCATTAACCTAGCAACTAGCAAAATAGAAAAGAGTAGAGATGCTATACCAAGCGATCCGTGTCCTTCGGTCTTCGTCTCCACTCCGATCTCCCGCGGAATCTCCGTCACCTCCTCGCTCGTCGGAAAGGGCACCACGTAGCCGGAATCTTTTACGGGCTCCCGCCTCTTGACCGAGGTAACTCGGGCGCGAAGTTGGCTAGCCGACGCGTCCAAGGCTTGCTATAGAATAGTGTAGAAACTTATCTCTTTGGGGTTAGAAGTTGCCATGGATGTGAAGGTGAGAAAAAGACTTTGGAGAAAGAAGAATGGTGCTCTCAATTTTTCCAAGGAAATGAGACAACAAAAATCCCCCCAAAAGAACCTCTCTCTCTCATTAAAACAGCCCCTGCACACCCATTTTTTTTTTGCTCACTGTAAACTAATTTGGGTGAAGTGTATAGCTTAAAAAAAACTTCAATTAAAACCTTGCACCCAAAAAAATAAACAGCACACTCAAATGTGTGGGGGGGCCCCACGAAATACAAGAAGGAAAATAATCCCACCAAAAAAAAAAATAAACCTCACACCACTGTTTAAGTGGCCGGCCCCAAGAATAGTGGGTGGAAAAAAATGAAATGATTAATTAAAAACCAAGAGAAGAAGGGGAGTGAATGTATGAGAAATTAGTCACACCAAATATCTTTTCTCAACAAATCAAAGCACCATCATATGAAAAGCTATGGAATGGACCAAAAGGGAATCTCATGATTATGAAGCCACATATATGCATGAAACCCCTCAACAAAAAAGTTAATTGCAAACTTGCAATTAACCCCCTCCATCACAAAGCCCGGCCGAGAAGGAATGAAAGAAAACCGGCCGGAACGGAATACAAACTGGCAACTTCAGAAAACCGATCCCGTAATAAATTACAGGAAAACCCCACTACTGCAAATACATGCCCGCATTTGTATTCGCACTGAACACAAATGCAAAGAGACAAAACTACACTATCTAATACTAGAATCCGGCTTAAGCCAAAGCCGGCTAGTAAAAACTGTCCGATCATGATCCGTGCAATACCGCACGTATCTGATCGAACCCTGCCATATCTCCATACGGCCTCTACAGCGTTTCGCCCGAAACTTGAGTAACTGTCTGTGTGGTGGACTCTAAAGACTCGTCAATACTATGGCTGTGGATTTAACCACTAGCACGTCAGAGGTATTAGCCATACGTGACGGGCCACCAGCTATTGACCAAAAGGGACGTCGATGAGCGAACTCATCCTGACACCCTACTGAGCCTGTCAGTGACAATATCCGTACAGTCCGGTCCGTTCGTCTATGAGCATCGCATGGCGGGCCTAGGGGGTTGGTAAAAGTCAGACCCCCAAAAGCGGTACAAGTCGTGTCGGAGTGTAGCCCAGAACACCCTGAGATACTACTGGAATACCTACCAGCAAATCTCCTGCCTTGGCCAAGGACTTTTCATGTTCTGGCTCTCCTAGACACAGCACGACCTCACCCCCAATACCGGGAGAGACGAACCCCTGCAGATCCGCTCACTGCCTCCATGTGGCTCGGGACTGTACCCAACTAAAACCTGTTTGCACGACTCCTTTGAGCCGTGGTAGGGTAGTAATCAAAGTACAGTGGGAACTCACACGAGACAAATGACGATCCCAGGTCGATGAACTAACCTGTACACATGTCACCTGGGAACTGCTATCTGACGTCTGGTATATGCCCAACTAGCAGGTTCCCGGCGAGTCCTGTCCGGTGTACTCATAACCCAATGAGCACCTGTATACATCTTAGGTGAACCAACTGACACCAGTGGCTTGTGAGACCGGCCACCGCCCCTCGTCGGGGTCTCGACTGTATACACTAGTCTACTCTGGAGAAACGATGCCCTGTCTCGAATCTCCCACGACTAGGGACCTTTTAAGGATGTGCTTGTAGACCCCCAGCTCCCACTTATATGATCGCCCTCATACTGCTGGTGGTCAAGCAAGAATCCAAGGGGCTTTATCAACGTGTAATAGCGACTCGAAAGGTCACCTGAAGCAGTACACGATGATAAAGATAAACCAGATAGCATACTATCATCTCGAGTAAGACTGTCCTACCGGGATAGGTCCTCCCCTCAATCATTGCAATCACGTGCCTGTGATCCAATAATTGACTCTGAGGGCACTATCTCCAACAATCTCCCACTAGCACTCGAGGCTAATTATTGCGATGTCGCATACTCACAACCCGTGTGATACCGAACACCCAACTCCTCTACTAGTCAGTCTCACAAAGCTCGTTTGCGAAACTATTGCGTTCGAGGAATAGCCTCAGTGAGTGGATCCGCTTTGATGTTTCTTTCTATGTCTCTCTAAATCTCAAGTTCGCAGAGAAAACTATCTCCCGAAAACGAGCAATACCTGTCCTAGAATGTCTGGATGTCTGATGGGACCTAGTTCAGAAATGAACTCCAAATCCAAACTTCTTAGACTGTATCGTCAACTGAACTTAATCAGTATCCTGCGCCATACCTTCCCTCAGTTTCCACCTGGACCAACTGTCCAAAATACTGCCCCTCGTCAGAGGGAAAACTATAACTCTGACAGCCACTCTGCCATCCAGGTCACCTTGGAAGCCTGGAATGATAACCGTCTCCTAATGGAGGCTGCCGTTATCATATCCTTAGAACATCAACTTGTGTTCTAAAACTGCTTCCGATTGTTTCTCCAAGATTGGATTAATATCAACTTATTGCACCTACTGCAAGAACAATATCTGGTGTGGTACTTGACATCTCATGATTGACTCAATTGCCTAAGCAAGTGATCTGTCAATCATGCGTATCCCTCTCCTCTTTAGTCTGTAAGACACCTTTAGAGAGGGTGACTCCATTACCTGCAGGTACACTACCGTGCCAGGAGTCGTCCATTCTAAATACTCATAGAATGCGGTCAAAGTACCCAGATTGGGAAACCACCCAAATCTAGATCTAAAACCATAGATCTAGCAACCAGAATGTCTGATATAATATCCAAGTCCTATATGGAGAAACCACTGTGTGACGACCAAAGTATAACCCATCGTAGTATAGGAATATCACTTCCTACTCTGTGTATGTCATCAAATACCAGGACATCACACCCTACTACCTTCTTAACAGATCCATCCCCTATTCTGATGAAGTCAAACCTAAGACTGTCACATCAGAAATAGATGATCTATCTCCGCTATATCTGCTTTAGTCTATAAATAGACATAAGCTTGATGTCCACCAATGCTTCCGCTGCTCCCACTGACTACGACAACCCTCTGGCAGAGTCATATACACGTACGCTTCTAAAGCAAGTTTAGAACGACGCTATACTCATCCTTCCGCCGGGTCTCGCAGCCTGGAACAGCAGCAATGGCAAGTGTGGGTAAACAAGAACCTCCCTGCCACCGTCCTTGAGCATACCGAAGTACCTCTCGGGTGCCTGAGGTTACCCACCATATCTGCGAAGTGGCCAATGGAATGTCAAACCAGATTGAATCTTTAGGTTCTTATCAAATCTTCAGTAATCGTTTGTGGTTCTGGAATCACTTCCAGTTCTACCATACTCACACTACTGTTTTTCTGAAAAAATCATTTTTGATAAAACTGTGGCGAGTCAAGAACAATATCTCTATTGATCTTCCAGATGGTAGAAAGTCAACCCTCGTCATAGCCCGGGTCAACCCACAAACAGCCATTACTGAAACGTGCCTTGAGTTGTCCAGAGTCTGGTTTTAAGCATAAGCCGGACAACTCCCCGTATCTTAACAATATCAAGATATGAACTGTTCTATATCCAAGAAACAGAGGCACTGATTTAATTGAACCAGATTCAAATCATGCAGCTGTCTCCAGTGCATGTCAACTAAATGGAAAGAGGCCGATCAGCGTTACTCAACTTAGGAGTACTTCCAATTATGAGTAACCTGAAAGAGAAGCTAGTTCTCTTAATCATTACTATCAACTGAATACCATTCACAAATATCTACTCTTCGATCACCTTGAAGAATCCCGATACTTGCAATGCTTGGTTCTCTACTTTACTCTTATACCTATAACTCCTCAAAACTTAGACCCTGTGTTTCTACGAAACACATGTCTAAGAACTAGAGAAGTCATAAGTAAACAGAATATAGTACGAGGACCAACCCCTCCGTCCTAATGGACACTGGACAATATACAATACTCTGTATAAGTCCCCTGAGTCTAGTGACTCATTCACTGTGTGTCGTAGGTTGAAAACTGTACTTTTGGTTAAGAAGAATTACACCGCTGTTCAATGCTCCTTACCTAACCATCCACTGGTATAGGTAAATGTCATAGACATAATTTCAAAAAGATATGTCTCACTCTATAAAAATAGACGTACAGATATATCAATTTGAAATTGGTGCACAACAACGGATATTCAAAACCAAATATTTGCCGACCGGCAAACAACCCAGGTGGCTTCCTCAAATATCACCGATTCCAACGAATCCCGATATAATGAGAATGGTCATCTAATTCCCAATAACTTACTCTCCCTCATCATCTGTAAAACCATACAGATGTGAGACTCATACCTGGTAAATCATACCCTGGAGTAAGTATCTAATCGGGAAATCAGTTTTCTTTTAACAGTACACAGTGAAACTGAAACATTGAGATGTTTCGATGGGGTATCCTGGTATTCTTAGTAATGCCTCTTCCATTATCTAGATTCACAACTATAACCGTATAATTCTTTGCCACCTCTCCAAATCCCTTTATATGTCTTTAGTCATTACCTTCTGTACACCCCTTTAGGCCAAATGGTTTTCTTCCTTCCCTACCGTTCGGCACCAGCCTATGGTTTGGAAGAAGACTATCCAAAAAGCATAATGGGTGTACTGTCCTAATCCGAGGAGCACTCGCAATGCGAGAGAAGGTGAGGATAAAAGAAAACCGAATGTACTTAATTCATAGGTGATTTAGGATTGACAAAGAAGTACATGGTTTGGTCGTGAATAGCAGTCGCAATTTACTTTGCCCTCTTACTAATCCCTTGCTTTGTCTGAACTTAATACCTTCTGTACACCGTTTAGGCTAATTGGCTTTCTTCATTTCCCACCGTTCGGCACCAGCCTAAGGTTTGGAAGAAGACTATCCAATTTGCGTAATAGGTGTACTATCTCCTAAACTAAGGAGTACTCGCAATCCGAGAGAAGGTAAAAGGTAAAGACAACTGAATGTACTTTATTCCTTTTTCTCCAGAACCAGAAACTATCCTCGAAGTCCTTCGAGTTCGTATATAACCATACGATGGTTTTGTCCAATGGAAGTGGACGTTCGTAGTAATACGGGGTGTCCCGGAGAAAAGGGTAAAAGTAGGAGTGGCAAAGAGGTTTGCAACTCTGACAATCCAAAAGCCAGTGTTAAGAAGGTTCGGTCAACTTGGTCACTGAGTCATAGTCTAGGGTCGGGTCAATGGTCGCTGCCAGAGAGAGAGAAAAGAAACACTCAGCGTGCACTCTAACCTAGATCAGAATGGTTGTCACTTTATCTAATCTGGAAACCTCCCACTGTCACGTCAAATTCTTCCCCAAACCTGAAAGAAGAATTAGCCGGGAATACCCGAGGAGTAAACCAACTCATCAGTGGGAATCGGGATCCAACTATCATCGCATGATAATGTGACGGAATCCGCTCACGTTATCACACTCCAGAAGGTATGCGCATATCTGGCAAGTTTCAGTACTTTTGAAACTCCCGATGTGGATTTTTACCCCATGCTCTTATGACCTTGGCGTGAGGTCAAAATATCATAAGTCACATGTCAAGTTCTACCCGTCATTATCCTGGTTAATTTGAACCCACCCGTACATACCCTTGACGTAGGCCAAAATAGTAGTACGACTGTCCCAAACCAACGCATCTATCTATGCAACAGATAAATACCCGGCAGCTACCAAACACTATGCCTTGGCGTGAGGTCAAAATACATAGCTTGAATACTACCGAATATTTAACTGAAATGACGGAGGGCTACGAATGGTTTCTGGCGAAAACCTTTAACGTAATGAACTTGATATCGCTGAAGGAACTGATAGCTTTATAAAAATATAGTGACGACAACCTTTGCTAAAGAGGTCACTCCCGGTGAAGGGATCTCGGCTCTTTCCCCGTAGAATGAGGTGCAGGATATTCCAAATGAATACCACGATGCAAAGCAAAAGTAATCGGCTATAGTGAAGTTACTGCCCTAACGCAAACTTTTGTCCAAGGGGTCACTCCCGGTGAAGGGATCTCGGCCCTTGCCTCGTCGACTGAGGAGCAGGATATTCCAACTGAATACCACTATGCAAAACAAAAGAGAACGCCCTTGCAATAACAGCCTTTTGAAAAAGTGTTCCAACAACATCATAAAAGGTTTGTTTATCTCGCATTGATCCGAATCAACGCAGTCCCATCAATTGATCACACCACAAAGAACGAAAATATACTGACGTACGTATATGCCATCCGCATTCGCCACTGGGTCCCGTCATCACCCGTTAGGTTAGCTAACTAACGACAGAGCGGGGACTGGACTAGCGCGGATGCAAAACATATACAACGTCTACTATAATATATACCAATATATAGTATTCGCTCAAGGCGTGATAAAAGCAACACAGAAATGTATAGCAACACAGATCAATACAGATATCTGGGATCCCCGGGTTTCACAGAGCCGCTAGTGAAACCCGACGTTCCCCTGGTCGTGTGGATAGCCTGTGCAATAAAATCCTAGACCCCTACGGGCGCGGCAAGTTACCCGCCAAAACCTGAAGCGAGGCAGCCCCCTTCAGCAACGTGAATGGACCACCCAGCACTTCATGGAATCCGGTAACTTGGGCACCCTCCTGGGTCAACCCTATACCCCCTACGAGTGCGGTGAATAGCCCGCCAATTCTAGAGTGAAGCCCCCTCCGTCTCAATGCCATGAGATGCGGGCTTGTTGCCCTCCAGAACCCGGCTACCCGTGCACCCCTCCGTGGGGTAATCCTAGTACAGAAAGTAAAATATACATACAACGGGTACATCGACCGCAACCAGGTCGTGCCCCAAAAGAATAATACAAACAGGCAGTGACGGCAGTCCACATGTCGGACGCTCGCCCCGCAATTTCAAATGTACATATAAAATAGAACTGTACTACCATTGCAACCAGGCTATCCCCACGACCGATCCGCAACAACACAGTACAATCACAGAACATCAACGTGAAAGTCACGTTCGCAAATCCGTCTAACCGGGCTATAGCAGTTAGACGGGATTTACCGATCGAATGACATTCACGGTCGCAGATATAAAGTAAAAACTGTGAACTAGCATGTTTAAAATATCTGATCGAACAAATTTATCAAAGTGGGCCCCACACACTACTGTAGCACTTACAGAAAATCTGGGCCCAAAGAAAATATCCCAAATGCCCTATTTTCAACACATAAGCTTACTGGGAAAATATGGGGCCACGATTCCTCTTTTCCGCCGCGCAAGCGCGGCCAAACCAGGGGTTTGGCCGCGCTTCCGCGGTCGAAGTGAGGAATCAGTGGATCGTATTTTTCCAGAATTCTTATAATTTGTTGTACATGTCTCTGAAATCACCAGAAAAATTTTAGGAGCTCAAAAAATTTTAACAGAGAACACATGTGCATAAAAATACGGTTTTCGGGTTTTTGTTCGATCGAGTTCTAAACGCGCTAGAGAAAGCTAGGGAAGGTTAATGGCCTGTCTCTGATACCAATATAAGCCCGCGGGGGCGCCCCGGCCGTCGATCCGATGCCGGAAACGCGGAAAACAAAAACTTTGCGAACTTTGCAAAACGGCACCACCGCGGACTTTTTACCCGGATCGGGCCATTAACCTAGCAACTAGCAAAATAGAAAAGAGTAGAGATGCTATACCAAGCGATCCGTGTCCTTCGGTCTTCGTCTCCACTCCGATCTCCCGCGGAATCTCCGTCACCTCCTCGCTCGTCGGAAAGGGCACCACGTAGCCGGAATCTTTTACGGGCTCCCGCCTCTTGACCGAGACAACTCGGGCGCGAAGTTGGCTAGCCGACGCGTCCAAGACTTGCTATAGAATAGTGTAGAAACTTATCTCTTTGGGGTTAGAAGTTGCCATGGATGTGAAGGTGAGAAAAAGACTTTGGAGAAAGAAGAATGGTGCTCTCAATTTTTCCAAGGAAATGAGACAACAAAAATCCCCCCAAAAGAACCTCTCTCTCTCATTAAAACAGCCCCTGCACACCCATTTTTTTTTGGCTCACTGTAAACTAATTTGGGTGAAGTGTATAGCTTAAAAAAAACTTCAATTAAAACCTTGCACCCAAAAAAATAAACAGCACACTCAAATGTGTGGGGGGGCCCCACGAAATACAAGAAGGAAAATAATCCCACCAAAAAAAAAAAAAATAAACCTCACACCACTGTTTAAGTGGCCGGCCCCAAGAATAGTGGGTGGAAAAAAATGAAATGATTAATTAAAAACCAAGAGAAGAAGGGGAGTGAATGTATGAGAAATTAGTCACACCAAATATCTTTTCTCAACAAATCAAAGCACCATCATATGAAAAGCTATGGAATGGACCAAAAGGGAATCTCATGATTATGAAGCCACATATATGCATGAAACCCCTCAACAAAAAAGTTAATTGCAAACTTGCAATTAACCCCCTCCATCACAAAGCCCGGCCGAGAAGGAATGAAAGAAAACCGGCCGGAACGGAATGCAAACTGGCAACTTCAGAAAACCGATCCCGTAATAAATTACAGGAAAACCGTTTGCACGACTCCTTTGAGCCGTGGTAGGGTAGTAATCAAAGTACAGTGGGAACTCACACGAGACAAATGACGATCCCAGGTCGATGAACTAACCTGTACACATGTCACCTGGGAACTGCTATCTGACGTCTGGTATATGCCCAACTAGCAGGTTCCCGGCGAGTCCTGTCCGGTGTACTCATAACCCAATGAGCACCTGTATACATCTTAGGTGAACCAACTGACACCAGTGGCTTGTGAGACCGGCCACCGCCCCTCGTCGGGGTCTCGACTGTATACACTAGTCTACTCTGGAGAAACGATGCCCTGTCTCGAATCTCCCACGACTAGGGACCTTTTAAGGATGTGCTTGTAGACCCCCAGCTCCCACTTATATGATCGCCCTCATACTGCTGGTGGTCAAGCAAGAATCCAAGGGGCTTTATCAACGTGTAATAGCGACTCGAAAGGTCACCTGAAGCAGTACACGATGATAAAGATAAACCAGATAGCATACTATCATCTCGAGTAAGACTGTCCTACCGGGATAGGTCCTCCCCTCAATCATTGCAATCACGTGCCTGTGATCCAATAATTGACTCTGAGGGCACTATCTCCAACATTAATTGCCTAGCTGTTGGTGGTGCGTCCACATCAGAGGCGGAGGCCACTACCGCACCTGCAGGTATGTTTATATATCCTATAGTGCATGCATATTGATTTAGAATGTTATATCATAAATATACACGCATTCTTTTTGCTCTTATTTAGATAATAATTTTTTGATTGTCTAGTTATAGGTGGTGCTTCCATATTTGGGCAGAAGCCACCACCTGTCACGTCCCGAAAGTACGGAACAGGACCGGCACTTAAATTACGAAACGTCTCGAGGCGTACGTAATCTAAGTAAGCCAAAACCCAGAAATCAAAACCAAAGAAGCAGTAGAGTGAAGGAAAACCTAATTTAAAACAAGTAGTTTTAATAGCATAAGCCGAATTATGCACTTTAAAAACATCAAGTATTTTCTGAAAATTTCGGCAGAGTCTCTTTTGTAAATACTGGCCCCCAAACGGGATACAACATGAATAGTATATGAAATCAATAAAAAGGTATCCCCAAGCGGGAGCTATCTTTTCGTCAATCGACGGTCACAACCACGCAAGCAATATAATATACAACGCCAAGGGCGAGGATCAAAACTCAAAAGGAAACTCAAAACAGCAAGAAATCAATGGAAATACAATACGTGACTTTAAGGTCGAAAGAATAAACATCACTGGTCTCTATCTCTGAAATAAATACATGTTTGGCTGATGGAACTTCTAGATACAACAGAATAATAATATACAAGGTATAATGATGGGTACGATACAAATAAACCCACCTACTAGCAAATCACCCGGAATGGAAATACTGCCAGCAAGCCGTAATGAAACCTGTACGGCAAAACCTGCAAGAAACTGGGGCACAACGGGGGTGAGTTGCCAACTCGTGAGTAGAAAAACATCTACGAACAGAAGTGGCATGAACAACGTAATCCTAGGTCATATGATCATAATATATCCTCAAATATATAACCAGCGGCCTATAACAATGGTTAGGGTAAATATCTAACCTAAGTGTAATCCCATGTGCCCATGTCCATGCCTCAGGTAGCAATATATCATATGGATGATGTATGAATGCATGAAACAGAATGCATGTACTGAAAAAAATTGCTTTCATAAATTAGCGAGATTTCTGTATCCTTTTTAAAAACGAGGTATCATAAATGAAATTAGCATAAACAGTGCCTAGCATCGACACAAAACAAGTATCCAAATATCTCGATATCTCTGTGTCACAATCTCTGTATCTCAATATCTCAAATATCTCTGTATGTCTCAATCTCACTATCTAGGGCGCCGTCAGTCCAGAATGGCCCCTACCATCAATCTCACTATCTAGGGCGCCGTCAGTCCAGAACGGCCCCTACCATCAATCTCAAGACTACGACGGTATCCTCCGGATATCCGACGCGTCGGGTAAAATCACCGGTCGGTAGTCTTTCCCTGCCAGGCTCATCGTCATCACCATGAGCTTCTTGCCCCGGGTATCTTACCGGGTCCACCATGTACCCGAAACGGTTCATCCGTCTCCTCGAATTGGGTCTCGAAATCCATCAGCAAACTCATGGTGGACGACTCATACATCATGGGAAAACCGCGCATTTTATTTAAAAAGAGAGAGAAAAGAAGTTTATAAATATTTTTGCGGTTTCCCCCAAATCCAAAAAATCTCATGAAAATCCGAATCCAAATCATCAATAGCATGTAAACAGTGAATATAGGCATAAAAATCCATGAATGCGGCATAACAGTGAATAATAACATGCATGAAGTAGCGAGTAATAACTACAATGTCTAAACTAGCATATAAGGCAAGTACACTAATATCATGTCTAAACTATTAGCTACCAACCTATGTCAATGAAATAGTATTTTTCTAAAGTGTTCGTGACATAGCAATTACCGATGAAAATGTGTGTGAGCCGGCAAGTAAGTGTACGTGGTACATACGCGTCATCGGTAATGGTGCTGGTGTCCTAACAGCATGATATCAACAATAGAATATGAATCATAATATAAGCATGCGATGCTGAGCTAACAACAATAATGCGCGGGAGCTAAATACTAGACACAATGATAACAAGCTGCATTTAATATAAATCTAGTCTAACAACTACACTAAACTATATGGCTAAGCTATCAAGCTAAATGGAAGGTAAGGAAACCGCCTAACACCTGAGTCGATATATATATATATATATATTAGTCGGTGATCCCGCCTCGATAATATCACATTCGATACCATATCTATAATTAAATATTCTCAAGTCAAGAATGCGGATCAAACATCAATATATAGCTCGTACGTAAATCCGTCGTACGGCATCCCAAATCTGGGTACGGGTCAATATCGCATTCATCACATTATTCATTTGGTATCCTCTTTATCCAAGATCATAATCTGGGTACTGATCTACGTCTAGTACGATACTAATATTATCAATATAATCATGATCTGACCACTGATCGACAGTCTCGTACAAACCGACATCATCGGCACATATCATCATAAAGAAGTATACATCGCCCAATGCGGCCTATCATAAACATCCTAACATGTCATATCTCATAACACGATCACATGTCGATCATTTCATTATTATCACTATTCACATGGTATCGTCGTCCAAAGATTCGCTATGACATCATGACGTATCTCAAATACGAATCCTGCTATATCACCGATCTCACGGTCTCAAATCAATCTCATCGACTCACCTCAAATCCCAAATACTATCTTCAAATCCAGCATGTGAACACATAGTCCCATACCCATGTGAACACATAAATACATATTCCCGTATAAGCACAAATGAAAGAAGAATGTATGTAAGTATGGGTGTGTGTGTATGTATGGTGCAACCACTACTCTAGGGTCTCACAACACTAAACCTATCCAATCACACCTAAAATCTATCTTTATCATCAATAAACTCAACAATATATAATCAATATATATGTGTGTATACGTATTCGTACATATCACCACGAACTGCGGGGGTGCTATACGCCATCCACCCGACTTCTCCCCGTAGATATAAATCTACTCACCTGGTCCTCGCTTGCCGGTGCCGACGCCGCTACACTCTTGCTTGTCGTATCGAAGTCCACATGGGGATACCTACATGTCACAACGTATCGTATCGCATAAAAACCAAATCCGAAATCGAAACGGTGTACGAAAACCAATTCGGCACGCGTATCACGCATAGGTCAAAACCTATCGTCTACGCATGCAAGAATAGCTAAACCAACCCTCGATATCGATGTACAAACGTCAAACCATTGAGAAAAATCCAAACACACCCATTTGCACATTCATAAACACTAATTATAATATGAAATAGGTTAAAATTCACAAAAACCCCAAACTCACTTTAAAAGCTATTTTTTCCGAAAACCTAGCAAGCAAGGTTTACCGTTTTTGTACAAACATGATGTTTTAACAATTCTAGTGACCAAGATGATAACTTAATATCTTAATTATACCATAGAAACCATTACGTAAATTTTAAACCCACAATTTAATTCAATTTCAAAAACCTAGTTTGCAATTTTAACCAATTTCGACCATTTTATAGCAAAAATGCACATACAACAATCTAGATTGGATTTGCATGATTTAAAGCATTAAACTACATTTTATAATGTTAATAAAGTCATCAAAATCTTAATTAGATTTTAAATCACCCATTTTCAACTAAAAACTAAAACCTAGTTTGCTTAAATAACTAAATTTGGACTTTTAGATGCAACAATTTACAAATTATCTTCTAGATTAGGTTTAACATGTCTTAACATGCTAACTACACCATGCAACCTTAAACAAGTGACAACAACCTTATTGAATTTAAAACCCTAACTTTTTAATTCAAACTCCTTCTCTTTAGATTTCCAAACTTGCAATTAAACCATATTTAAGCACCTAATAAGCTACATTAAGGAATTTAAACCAACAATTAAACAATAGGTTAGGATTTATACCTCAAAACCATCTTGAGATCAACATGAAACTATACCTCCAAATTGGAATCCTTGCACCAAGATCCATGCTAAAAGAGATAAGGGAAAATGGGTAGGGTTTTGATTTGAATTTTAGCTTTGATTTTTGATGGAAATTGGTGAATTTTTGATGGAAAATGAGAGGAGAAGAGGGAAGGAGGGGCTGCTGTTGGAGTTCTGAAATTTTCGGCCAGAATTGAGGGGAGGGAGGAGAGAGAGGGAGGGGTTGAAAGTGAGGAGAAAAGACAAGGCCCACATTGACTTTCTTTCATTTTCTTTTCTTTTCATTGTTTAAGTAATGAAAAGTGAGGTGATTGGAGAGAGGGAGAGAGGGAGAGGGCTGTCAAAGGGGGGCCGGACACATAGGGAGAGGAAGAGAGGGTGAGGTGTGGGTGTGTGGGTTAGGGAAAAAGATAAATGTATTACCCCAATTCCCATTAACACAACATTCACTAATTAAGCCATTTTTCTTCGATATTTTTAAAACCGTTTTGGCAAACGATTTCATTTCAGAAATAATATTTTGCATGCCAGTTTAGTGTGTCATGAATTATAAAATTTGTATCAGCCCATTCCAATTTTTAATTTTCCCTAATTAAATGTATTAGTGACGGCTTAAAATAATATTAAATTAATTAATTTCGGAAATTTTTTCAGAAAATTAGAAATTTTACCCGTGGCTCAATAAACATCAAATACTAGCAATTACATAGCTAGAATATGTATATTTAATTTTATAATAAAAATATTTGTATTTTGACTTTTTACAGAAAACCCCCTTATTTTACCGATTTTTCCGAAATTTCACCAAAACGATTTTCAAAACGTTACAATCTTCCCCCCCTTAAAGAAATTCGGTCCCCGAATTTAAATTAACCCCCCCAAATACTAAAACATCTAAGCAAAACCATCAAGTCGTCGGGGCTCCGAAATCATAAATATATAAAACAAATCGTAGCGTAGCGCAGCGCATGCGCATGAAAAATGAGCATATAACTCAAAATCAAAACTCCGTCAAGAATCCTGCAATCATCGGAGTCATGGTAAAGACACAAATGTCAAATCCAATACAAAACCAATGTGATATAACTCGAAACTATACATGTAAATATCCAATCTATATATGTAAATATCTGAAGGAAATGCATGCCAAATCCTTTAAAGTCGCTGTGCAATGGGCATAACACTGTACAGTGGCGGACGTCTATCATAAGAAAATTACCATATACATATATACCTTTTGTTTAAAATGTACGTTCCGCCGTTTTGAAAACAATTTAGAAGGGTCTCCTTATTTTAAACATTTCGTGTCATATCAGACGCGTAGGTAAATACCGAGACTATAGCTCGCTTTTTGGAAATCCCTTCAATAACTATCAATGCATTCAAAATATATTTAGGTACTGTCCTCTGACTAGTCTTGCTTAGTACAAAAACTCATAGCAATCATCATAAGAACGTACTGCTCTATAAGAAATCAATCCCAAAATATGCATATAATTACTATGTGCGTCTGGTGCGCACGGAAATCAAAATCCATGAATGTGCCATACATGCACATAGAAACAATATCTAAGTGCATCGGGTGTGCACGAAACATCTGTCAAGGGCAACAGGTGTGCCTGACAGCAAAACAGGTGCATCTGACATGCACGAAGAATCTCGATTTAGTGCATCTGGTGTGTGTTCACACCAGAATATCGCATTATTATATTCCCCATTCTTATTCTTTTTATAAATAAACAGGTACTTTTGACGCATGTCTGCTACATGTTACAGGTTACAGGTTCTTGGACAGAAAACAGTGCAAACGATGTAAAGACGATAAAAATGTGGACTTTAACCAATAAACAGAGAATCTTGATCAAGCCTACATAAGGAACAATTCACAAAGCAAGATTCAAGACATCGACTCAAAGAGAACGGTTAAAAATCCATTGCAAATTGTTCACTGAAGATCTGGAACCAACCTGGAAGCCTAAATGGAAAAAGATATATAGATACAGGAAGCCCAAAAGAACCAGAGCTTGCCCACAAAAGCACATGGGCCAACTCCATTGTTTGGCCGCGGAACCGCGGCCAAACCATGCCTCGGGCCGCGGTTCCGCGGCCATATAGGGCCCATATGCAAAATATTTTTTACCAAAATGCAGTGTCGTCGTTGACTGGTCTTTCTAGGGCTATTTATGTAATTGTAGACATGCGGGTCAAATGTAACCTAGGGTTTCCTATTCTTTATAAATAGGAACTCTAATCATTGTAATTCTTTATGCCTCCTTTTAATAATAAATTTCAGAATTATTTATGGAGAGCATCGGTGCCTCTCTTCAATTCAGAAATTCAGATCTGACAACCCTGCGTTGATGATTGGAGAGAGCCATCTGTAAGTAGATTTAATTCCTTGCCTTAGTTTAGATTTCAATTCTTTGCCCTAGGTAGATTTATTTCCTTGCCGTAGATAAATTGTTTAGAGTTAGCTTTGTGGAAGACTTTTGAGAGATGAGATCTCTCATCCCTTTCTTACCCATTATATATTTACAATAGGACTCCATGCATACACGCACACACCGCTCCCTACGGCACCCTATCCCTCGAGGTAGCGGTGATACCGTAGTGTAAAGTCCCAGTTGCGCGTGTTTTCCATGGAGCTTAGGGTAAAGATCTCTAAAGGAAGGACAAGAAGCTAGAGGAAGGAACACCTTCCCGAATGGATCTAATCCCCTTTATTGATAATTACCATAACTCCTCTTAGATCCTAATTTGGGTATAGAAAGCGTTGAGATTTATTTACATTTCCAAACCATTACTAAATCTAACTCTAGCAAGACTTAGATCTAGATTAATTTAGTTTTTAGATAGATTCAGTTTTTTTAGATTTAATAATCAATCCGAACACCCTTCGGAATTAACTCGTTAGCGCGAATCGGAGATTCACAAAATCCCTGTGGACCGACCCGTACTCACCGGCTAGCTACATGCGACGCCGTTCTTGATTGCGGTTTAGAAATAGTTTTTGACACACGAATCAGTGTGCACCAAAATCGTATCTCAAAACATGCGCTCAACATGCGCGAAAATCCAAATCAGGTGCATCCATCATGCACGAAACCATGAAATCCAATATCAAGCGCCGAACATGCGTAAAATCAAATCAGGTGCACAAGGTGCACAAAACAAACATCGAGTATCATAATCGAAATCGAAGTCCAGTGCATCTAAGTGCACAAAATGCGTATCACTGCACTGCAAGCATATATGAATCATACCGAGTGCAAAAACCAAATCGTGTGCGTATATACGCACAAAATCAACTCCACTGTATGAAACCCATAAAATCATAAACGTGAGAAACCAAGGCACGAAAACGATATCAAGTGCAACAACTGTGCAAAAATCGTAAATACTCAGTAGGTGCAACCATGGTCCATAAAGACAATTATCATGAACTCAATCATCAAAATCAATCATACGAATAGATCGCCCAAAATACCCAAAATCGAGTATGGCGGAATAGTCCCGCTCAAGCACATCCTCCAAGAATCTCTGGCCAACTGTCGTGGTCACTCATAGCATGTCTCGTCGATGATCCTGAACTCTGGCCTGCCGGTGTTGGTAACGTGACCACTCCTGGGTCCAATTCTTCTCGTAATTCATCCCAGAAAGGTCCTGTCGAGATCTCTCCTAAATCTCGTCTCTGCCGAACTGTACGGAAGTCATCGTCCCTTACTAGATCTGTTCTCGTTCTGGAACGGCTGCATACTCATCGCGACTCCTTCTGGAAGGTATATCCAAGTACAATGCCTCGGCATGCGTATCGCATCTCTGATGTCGGCGGAGTGGAACGTCGTCTTATCAAGATCTCGTACGAACCTCTTACTCCACTTTCTCTAATGTCGACTGCTTCGGACTCGTCTTATCGTGGCTGCATGGACTGAGCTCCAACGGCTATCCTCGTATCTGGAGTCTTCCAAGAAATGCATCTCACCACCTGGCATCCGAATGAAGTCAAACCATTTGATCGATTCGTCAAAACCTCATAATCCCCCAAGAGCTCAATATCTTGGGTACAGTTTAATAGTATCGAGTATGTACCACAACATCGATGGTCCAGCCGTAGAAGGGCAAACCCAAGCCTCACTAATGGCGCCGCGGAACTACCGCAAACCCTAAGATTCAAAGTCTTTCACACGGTCATTAAGTCGAGTTAGGGTTTCATTCTTCTAGAGGGTCTATAGAATTGCCTGCATGCTCTTCCGAATACTTTAAACTTGGAATAATAGGTTTCTGACATTCGATCGTCTCTGTCGACTCTCAACGTCTCCGCGTGAAGTCATCTCTAGCTGGAATCAATCTATCTGATGACTTCGCATCGGGGTAGGCGAACGAACCACATGTCCTAGTCATTCATCCTCGGGTGACTAGCGACCTTCTATCATCTCTTAGTACAACTCGTACTGTAATAGCTCCAACATCTGGGGCGATATCTCATCGTTCGCAAAAATAACTGGCTCACTCGTCTGCACGCTGAACAGTGCCTCAATCATCAGGAGTAAGCAATACCTCAACGGTCATCAAAATCTGGCTGGCCTCTATCAGTGGCTCGATCCTCTGGTGCTGATCTGCACGTCCGAGTAATCTCATACAGCGATCCATCAAACGCTCGTGGTGTGAAAACACAATAAAAAGACACGTCTCTGCAATCGTGTGTCGCCGGAATTATGCCCTGGTCAGTCCTCGTCCGTAACGAGCTCGTGCTGACCGCAACTCTAACCGTAGCTCTCCCTGCCCGTAATCGTGGCAGCAAAACCATAACTGGTACCGATGAGGCTAGATCAGGAATGAATATAATACTGAACAAAGAAATGTACATCCTAAGGCTTCTTAAGTGGAGTAGCGTATCGTAAGTATACCACAGAACATACCCACGGTATGTCACTCTACTTTAGTCACCTATTCCATCAACCAAGGGCCATCCTACGCTCCGAAGGTAAAATCTAACTCTTTGATACCAACTTTTTCACGTCCCGAAAGTACGGAACATGACCGGCACTTAAATTACGAAACGTCTCGAGGCATAAGTAATCTAAGTAAGCCAAAACCCAGAAATCAAAACCAAAGAAGCAGTAGAGTGAAGGAAAAACCAATTTAAAACAAGTAGTTTTAATAGCATAATCCGAATTATGCGCTTTAAAAACATCAAGTATTTTCTGAAAATTTCGGCAGAGTCTCCTTTGTAAATACTGGCTCCCAAACGGGATACAACATGAATAGTATACGAAATCAATAAAAAGGCATCCCCAAGCGGGAGCTAGCTCTTCGTCAATCGACGGTCACAACCACGCAAGCAATATAATATACAACGCCAAGGGCGAGGATCAAAACTCAAAAGGAAACTCAAAACAGCAAGAAATCCATGGAAATACAACGCGCGACTCTAAGGTCAAAAGAATAAACATAACTGGTTTCTATCTCTGAAATAAATACATGTTTGGCTGATGGAACTTCTAGATACAACAGAATAATAATATACAAGGTATAATGATGGGTACGATACAAATAAACCCACCTACTAGCAAATCACCCGGAATGGAAATACTGCCAGCAAGCCGTAATGAAACCTGTACGGCAAAACCTGCAAGAAACTGGGGCACAACGGGGGTGAGTTGCCAACTCGTGAGTAGAAAAACATCTACGAACAGAAGTGGCATGAACAACGCAATCGTAGGTCATATGATCATAATATATCCTCAAATATATAACCAGCAGCCTATAACAATGGATAGGGTAAATATCTAACCCAAGTGTAATCCCATGTGCCCGTGTCCATGCCTCAGGTAGCAAATTATCATATAGATGATGTATGAATGCATGAAACAGAATGCATGTACTGAAGAAAACTGCTTTCATAAATTAGTGAGATTTCTGTATCCTTTTTAAAAACAAGGTATCATAAATGAAATCAGCATAAACAGTGCCTAGCATCGACACAAAACAAGTATCCAAACATCTCGATATCTCTGTGTCGCAATCTCTATACCTCAATATCTCAAATATCTCTGTATGTCTCAATCTCACTATCTAGGGTGCCGTCAGTCTAGACCGGCCCCTACCATCAATCTCAAGACCACGACGGTATCCTCTGGATATCCGACGCGTCGGGTAAAATCACCGGTCGGTAGTCTTCCCCTGCCAGGCTCATCGTCATCACCACGAGCTTCTTGCCCCAGGGTACCTTACCGGGTCCACCATGTACCCGAAACGGTTCATCCGTCTCCTCGAATCGGGTCTCGAAATCCATCAGCAAACTCATGGTGGACGACTTATACATCACGGGAAAACCGCGCTTTTTATTTAAAAAGAGAGAGAAAAGAAGTTTATAAATGTTTTTGCGGTTTTCCCCCAAATCCAGAAAATCTCATGAAAATCCGAATCCAAATCATCAATAGCATGTAAACAGTGAATATAGGCATAAAAATCCATGAATGCGGCATAACAGTGAATAATAACATGCATGAAGTAGCGAGTAATAACTATAATGTCTAAACTAGCATATAAGGCAAGTACACTAATATCATGTCTAAACTATTAGCTAACAACCTATGTCAATGAAATAGTATTTTTCTAAAGTGTTCGTGATATGGCAATTACCGATGAAAATGTGTGTGAGCCGGCAAGTAAGTGTACATGGTACATACGCGTCATCGGTAATGGTGCTGGTGTCCTAACAGCATGATATCAACAATAGAATATGAATCATAATATAAGCGTGCGATGCGGAGCGAACAACAATAATGAGCGGGAGCTAAATACTAGACACAATGATAACAAGCTGCATTTAATATAAATCTAGTCTAACAACTACACTAAACTATATGGCTAAGCTATCAAGCTAAATGGAAGGTAAGGAAACCGCCTAATATCTGAGTCGATACATATGTATGTATGTATGTGTATGTATGTATATATATATATATACATATTAGTCGGTGATCCTGCCTCGATAATATCACATCCGATACCATATCTACAATCAAATATTCCCAAGTCAAGAGTGCGGATCAAATATCAATATATAGCTCGTACGTAAATCCGTCGTACGGCATCCCAAATCTGGGTACGGGTCAATATCACATTCATCACATTATTCATCTGGTATCCTCTTTATCCAAGATCATAATCTGGGTACTGATCTACGTCTAGTATGATACTAATATCATCAATATAATCATGATCTGACCACTGATCGACAGTCTCGTACAAACCGACATCATCGGCACATATCATCATAAAGAAGTATACATCGCCCAATGCGGCCTATCATAAACATCCTAACATGTCATATCTCATAACACGATCACATGTCAGTCATTTCATTATTATCACTATTCACATGGTATCGTCGTCCAAAGATCCGCTATGATATCATGACGTATCTCAAATACGAATCCTGCTATATCACCGATCTCACGGTCTCAAATCAATCTCATCGACTCACCTCAAATCCCAAATACTATCTTCAAATCCAGCATGTGAACACATAGTCCCATACCTATGTGAACACATAAATACATATTCCCGTATAAGCACAAATGAAAGAAGAATGTATGCAAGTATGGGTGTGTGTATGTGTGGTGCAACCACTACTCTAGGGTCTCGCAATACTAAACCTATCCAATCACACCTAAAATCTATCTTTATCATCAATAAACTCAACAATATATAATCAATATATATGTGTGTATACGTATTCGTATACATCACCACGAACTGCGGGGGTGCTATACTCTATCCATCCGACTTCTCCCCGTAGATATAAATCTACTCACCTGGTCCTCGCTCGCCGGTGCCGACGTCGCTACGCTCTTGCTTGTTGTCTCGAAATCCACATGGGGGTACCTACATGTCACAACGTATCGTATCGCATAAAAACCAAATCCAAAATCGAAACGGTATACGAAAACCAATTCGGCACGTGTATCACGCATAGGTCAAAACCTATCGTCTACGCATGCAAGAATAGCTAAACCAACCCTCGATGTCGATGTACAAACGTCAAACCATCGAGAAAAACCCAAACACACTCATTTGCACATTTACAAACACTAATTATAATATGAAATAGGTTAAAATTCACAAAAAACCCAAACTCATTTTAAAAGCTATTTTTTCCGAAAACCTAGCAAGCAAGGTTTACCGTTTTTGTACAAAATATGATGTTTTAACAATTCTAGTGACCAAGATGATAACTTAATATCTTAATTATGCCATAGAAACCATTACGTAAATTTTAAACCCACAATTTAATTCAATTTCAAAAACCTAGTTTGCAATTTTAACCAATTTCGACCATTTTATAGCAAAAATACACATATAACAATCTAGCTTGGATTTGCATGATCTAAAGCATTAAACTACATTTTATAATGTTAATGAAGTCATCAAAATCTTAATTAGATTTTAAATCACCCATTTGCAACTAAAAACTAAAACCTAGTTTGCTTAAATAACTAAATTTGGACTTTTAGATGCAACAATTTACAAATTATCTTCTAGATTAGGTTTAACATGTCTTAACATGCTAACTACACCATGCAACCTTAAACAAGTGACAACAACCTTATTGAATTTAAAACCCTAACTTTTTAATTCAAACTCCTTCTCTTTAGATTTCCAAACTTGCAATTAAACCATATTTAAGCAAGTAATAAGCTACATTAAGGAATTTAAACCAACAATTAAACAATAGGTTAGGATTTATACCTCAAAACCATCTTGAGATCAACATGAAACTAGACCTCCAAATTGGAATCCTTGCACGAAAAGCCATGCTAAAAGAGATAAGGGAAAATGGGTAGGGCTTTGATTTGAATTTTAGCTTTGATTTTTGATGGAAATTGGTGGATTTTTGATGGAAAATGAGAGGAGAAGAGGGAAGGAGGGGCTCCTGTTGGAGTTCTGAAATTTTCGGCCAGAATTGAGGGGAGTGAGGAGAGAGAGGGAGGGGTTGAAAGTGAGGAGAAAAGACAAGGCCCACATTGACTTTCTTTCATTTTCTTTTCTTTTCATTGTTTAAGTAATGAAAAGTGAGGTGATTGGAGAGAGGGAGAGAGGGAGAGGGCTGTCAAAGGGGGGCCGGCCACATGGGAAGAGGAAGAGAGGGTGAGGTGTGGGTGTGTGGGTTAGGAAAAAAGATAAATGTATTACCCCAATTCCTATTAACACAACATTCACTAATTAAGCCATTTTTCTTCGATATTTCTAAAACCATTTTGGCAAACGATTTCATTTCAGAAATAATATTTTGCATGCCAGTTTAGTGTGTCATGAATTATAAAATTTGTATCAACCCATTCCAATTTGTAATTTTCCCTAATTAAATGTATTAGTGACGGCTTAAAATAATATTAAAATAATTAATTTCGGAAATTTTTTCAGAAAATTAGAAATTTTACCCGTGGCTCAATAAACACCAAATACTAGCAATTACATAGCTAGAATATGTATATTTATTTTTATAATAAAGATATTTGTATTTTGAATTTTTACAGAAACTCCCTTATTTTACCGATTTTTCCGAAATTTCACCGAAACGATTTTCAAAACGTTACACCACCGCACCTGCGGGTATATTCATAAATATACACACATTCTTTTTGCAATTGCTTATATAATCTATTTTTAATTGTCTAATTATAGGTGGTGCGTCCACATCTGGCACAGTGGCCACTCCCGCCACTTCCATACCCTTCGCTCAGTCTGTAGGTTAATATGAATAAATATAAAATATTTATTCATTTTACATATCCTCTAAGAATAAACATGTACTTCATGTAATTTTATCGTAAATTCTTATTTTCTAGTTGGTGGGGATGCATACATGTCCGGGTCACTTGCTGTTCCTCACCGGAGGAACTATCGTCCCGCTCGTGCTGTTGCCCGGGTCCAGGCTCGTGCTGCAGTCGCCGGAGGTATATAATGCACTTCAATTTTCGTTAATCCTTGATTTCTTAATACCACTTTGTCTTAATATTGCTTGTCTTGATATTTCTTGTAGATGCAGGACAGCCCCATCCCGAGAGGGGGACTCGAGGGCCGAATCGGTCCCACAGGCTGAGGCTCGACAGAGCTAGGGGAGGCACCATTCCCCCTCTTCTTTACCCCTGGCTATCGCTATACCGGCGATTATGCCGAGAGGTTCGGCCAGTATATGGGGGATGAGAGCTGCATCCTAAAGAAGTATCCACTTCACGTTGAGTGGGGCGATCAGCACCGGCGCTCATTTGCCCTCTTCTGGGATCAGGCTCGGGTATTAATATATATTTTCATTTGACTTATCCAATATATTAATTATTATTTAACACTTTCAATTTAAATACATTGTTTTTTGGTATTTGCAGTTGGATTATAACTTTCAGCCTATACCCGATCCTGATCACCCTGAGAGAGTGCTCGATCTTCACGCTCTGTACCAGGGCCTGATGAAGAACATGCAATCAAAGATCCGATACAATAGGAATGAGCTGAAGATCGACTGCTATTCTCTATGGATGGTGACCCCCAAGGCAGAGAGAGCGTCTCTCCTATATACTCTGGCCTTTGCGAGAGTCGACGTAGATACACGGCCTCTATTGTGCCAATATTTCGACTCTCAACGCAAACATATTTGTAATTTAAATGTAATTCATTATTTAGTATATAATTTATTTTTTTGTGTTGCTTAATTAGAAAACTAAATCTGAATGTGTTATGCAGAAACATGTCGATCAAAATAAGAAGAATAGGAAGTCGGCAAAGAGGGGTCGCCTCACTTATACAGTTGGCTTGAGGAACATTACCCGTGCCATGGATGTATCGGTAAATAACAATAGATCTATTTTGATATAATGTAAACTTAATAGTTATTTTATAATATATGTAAATTTTTGGCGAATTGCAGAGAGCTCAGACCCTAGCGCAAGGTGGTACACCGAGTGAGCTGATCATGTATCTTGCCGTCCACGGCCCCTCGACAAATCCTGCCACGGGCGAGCTTCGATTCCCCGACCCTGCTACCCAAGAGTATTGCGTAAGCGTTAATATTTATTCTAACGCGTTTGAAATTTTTGTTTTGAAAAGTTCAAATTTAAATAATATACTTATATTTTAATGGTTAATGTGGGTGTAGAAATGGATGGTGGAGTAGGCGGAGGCATCGGGGATCGATTTTACTGGATAGACCGATCCGATACTACTGACCCCGGTCCTAAACGCCGCATACGAAGGACACCACGGAGGTTGGGAGAGAGACCGGGGACTGGGTCCTAGCAGGGCCCATATGAGGTTGGACTCTACTCCGGCGGTTATTTCCCCTACCCCCCGTGAGCGACGTCTAAGGCATGATGTTGCCGCCTTGAAGACCACCGTCAAGGAGTTGAAGGAGATGATACATATACTACTTAATAGTAAAATATTATATCATATTATAGATAGTAACATATGATACGAATTTGAGTAGAATCTAATACACCGTCTAAGTCCCTAAGTATTCTTAGATTGGGGTTTCGCAATAACCTGATAATGATACGAATTCTACCAATATAATACACCGTTCTTACTCGTTTATTACACACAATTTAACAGATGCGACAGACTATTTCGGCTGCGGCTCCGCAAGCCACTACCTCGGCTGCGGTTGCGCAGACCACTCCTGCAGCTCCGCAGCCCGCTCAGACTCCCGCACAGTTCGCTCCTTCATTAGATGAGTTTTTGACAACTCAGGGCTGCACTGTAACAACCCTAAACTTTCTGTACAAAATTTTTCAAAATACAGAAAAGAATATCTAAGCCCGAGCACAAGTTATAAATTTGATTTGCTTTTGAACGGCAAGAAAACACTTGTAGCTCATTGGTAAAACCTTGCACTGCTGTGACGTAGCCCCTGTGATCAAATTCTCTTAGCCACATATTATTTTTATTCTATTTTCTTTTAATATTTTAGGAGCCCAAGGGTTTATACGTGTACTACACGTAAAATGAAGAGTCACATAGAAATCAAACATGTGCACTAAAGTATACAATGTGACACCAACACGTGGCAGAAATCTCACCACTCACCACCAGTGATCGACCGGCGAGACTCTCATTTTGACCGGCACTACCGGGCTTGCATATCGGTAAAGCCCCCAAACTTTAACACCACATCCCTTGGACTCCCCCCACTACTCCTCTACTGTTTGATTTCTTTGTAAATTTACAGAGGGATTAAAATTACCCCTTTAATCTATTTTAATGCATATTTTTAATGCATTCTTTAACCCTCAAAACCCTAATTTTCCCTATAAATACCACACTCCATTCTACACCTCCTCACTCAGAAATTCCCTGCCAAAACTCTCAAAAAATTTCCAAGTCCCAAGTTGTGCAAGTGAAGTTAGCAAGGGACGAAGTTCCGGTAACGTTCCAAGAAGATTCCGGCGACGAAACGACGCTCCGACGGTTCTTAATGTTTCCTCCTCCTCTCTTCCTTCTTAATAGCTTGTAATTCCCTTCTCCCCTTTTCTATTTCTATTCTAAAACTCCTCTTTTCCAAAACTCGTCGGAAGCGTAATTATTCCGACTTCCGATTCGTTTTTTTATAAAAATTCCATTTTTCTTAAACTATAAAATACCATATTCTCATATAATGTTTAACAAACATATTAGAACAAGTTTCATCTCAAAATAATTCATGTTGCAATTTCTATTTCACTTTTACAGTAAAAAACCATCATGTTGCACACAACTTGTAAATATTCAATTTAACCGTATTACCTTTAGATAAGTCACGAGGTAATGACCTACCTCATCACAACAGACATTTTTGACATAGCACGATAAATTTTAGGATTTTAGATTATGGGATAATATGCTTTTACGAATAAATATCTTAAACAATTAAAAACCGTTTTCTTTAAAAAGGGTGTTAATTAATTCCTTGCAATTGTGCCTCTACAACCCATTTTGGGGAACCCCGATCGGGATGGTGCGAGTTATCGCACATTCTCGGGCCCAATAGAGCGAGATGCAGATCTCCGTAAGGAGCATACGATCTCGATGGAATTTTAATGCAATTTTTAAGAAAATGAGATTTCTACAAAATAAATAAAATTTATTTTTATTATATATATACATACACACATACACACACATATACATACATACATACATACATACATATACATATATATATATATATATATATGAATATTATCAAAATATCTATTTTAAATATATTATACAAATATTCCATGTTTTCTAAATCAAAGAAATCACCATTACATGAAACTACCATTTCAATACAGTACAAATTCCAATTTTTCATTAAAATACCATATACAATGAAAACTAGGTTCTACTCACTAGAAAATTTTACTTTTATAAAATATACATTTATGAAAAACCTAAAGACGATAATGAAATACTTGAGGTGTATTTTGAAAATATATCAAAACTATTTTTAGATAAAACCCCTCAAGTTATACTAATTTACAATAAGTACCCTAGTAAATATAGGTTTAAGCGGGACCAATTCTCTTGAGGCTCGGAGAGCCGGAGAATATGGGTGCTTGCCTATCTAAGGTAGACAATCTAATAACAGTGTTATCAACACGGTAATTGTCTTAGAAAAAGACACAAATCCTGCCGTCCATGTGCAGCAGTTACCGATAACTCCAAAACAATCAGGACTTCAATTTTGTTTAAAAGTCTGATCCAGTTCGAGTCATGGTCAAATCTGAATACAATCTGACTTGAATTCAATTCAAGTATAACTCCATTTCAATATGAATTCGTGAATACCAGAATACAATCCATATCAACTGTAGGGTTACTAGACACTATCACAAGGTTCTATAAGGTATCAACCATGCCAAAGTCAAATTTTTCAAGTGCCGAACAACCCTAACCAAGATTTTAGACTAAAGATTAGGCAAAACAATAAGCAAGTAAACAACTTTACTTCTAAGAGTTTGGGATTACAATCTTTGTAGTCCGTTCTTTCACTTCATAAGCTCCGTGATGAGGTCCCTTCGCTGCGATCATCATGTACCCAGACTCTAGAGAGGCTCCATGAAGAGAAAGATGCAAGCTTGCTTCCGATCTTTGATAACTAAGATGATCTACCTTGAAGAAACTCAAACCCAAGCTCTTGCTTTGCTAATCAAGTACTAGCAAAGAAAACACCCTAATCTAAGTGGCTAAAATAGATGAGGATGATGAAGTATGAATTTAGTTCTCATTTGTTTTCAATTTCTCACTCAAAATCATCACATAAGAAAAAGCTAGAAAGCTTTTCTCAAATGAAGAAGAAGAAATTACTTTTGTGATGAATAATAAATCAAGTGAGATTAGAAATGCAACCATGGGTTAAGAATGAAAACTTAACCCATGTAGAGAATTAATTATGGTTAAAGGGTTGGGTTGGGTTAAGCAAATATCTATAAAATATCTTTACAAAATATCTTTACTTAAAAACAGAAGCAAAGCTTCTAGAAGCTTCAAGAAAGTTTAACCCTAATCCAAACCCTAACCATGCTTAAACTCCACAAAACATGTTGCATTTGTAACCTTAACTTGTTACAATATTATATATCACATATATAATATATTTTGTAACAAAAAAAAATAATACAATTAACATATATCACATTTATATCAATGTATTACCCGAGTGAGGAAAAGAATCTTTAAGTGAGTTTATATTAGTTAATGTAATTTAATATATCAAATATATAATTATATATTAAATTATCGAATCAACACTTGATCCAATAATCCGGCTATTTCATAAATAACCGACTAATATAATCCGTATCAGTTCATTGAATCAACACTTGATCTAATGACCCGCTATATCATATATACCCGGCCGATATCACATATCGCGAGAATCTAATACGGTATCACGTACACGTATAGTTCTCGATCCCGCACATAACACATATGTGCTCCTACTCCCTTTTGCCTGAGCTAGGAAACCTCTGTGTAGGACTCTAAAGAATCGTCAATACGCCGGCAGTAAGTGATGATCATATCAAATACCCAGAAGCTGCAAGCGGTCAGCTAAACGTAACATCTACCCAAGTATTGAGCGATCAGAAGATCAACAAGCAAGCCTGTACATTCTCCTGCAGATCCAATCAGTAACACTCCCATACAGTCTGGTCTCTTCGTCTGATATGTCGCATATCTCACCTAGGGGTGGTAAACGTCAGACCCCAGTAGCTTGATAAATCGTGTCGATACGAGCTCCATAACAGTTCGAGAAACTACTGATAACACTTACCAGTAAATCTCAGCAACCCTGGCCAGGGATTTCCAGTTATAGCCAATCGAGCACAGCGCAACATCAACTCCCTATACCGGGAGAGACGAAAACCCTCCTATCGCTCATTGCCTCCATATGATTCGGGACTGTACCCAAAAGCCACCTTTTTGCACGCCCTTTTGGACGTGGTATGATGGAAATCAAAACACAGTAGGAATCACACAAGACTCTATGACGATCTCGGATCTACAGACTAACCTGTACCAGTGTCACCAGAGAACTGCCATCTGACGTGAGGTATAATACCATCTGGGAGTTCTCGGCGAGTCCGTCCAGTGTACCCAGTCTCCACTGAGCACCCGTATACCTTCTTTGATGTCAAACACCAATGGATATGAGATCATCCATCGCCCATCATATGGGGTCAAGAAGCGCATACGCTAGTCTACTCTGGTATATCGATGCCATGTCTCGATACACCTACGACTAGGAACATTTGAAGGATGTACTTAGCGACTACACTTTCCCCACTAGTATGATCTACATCATAGTCCTGGTAGTCAAGTACTCATCTTAAGGGCTTTATCAACATGTAACATAGAGACAATCATAGTACATGCTAAGATAAAAAGCAACCAGATAGTATACTATCATGTCGAGCAAGAAAGTCCTACCTATATATGTCCAAGCATCCACTACAATATACATCGTATGTGCAGTAATGGCCTCTAGGGCATACATATAACTAACAATCTCCCACTTGCACTAGGGCCATCTGTTGTGGTATCGCATACCCAACAATCAGTTGTTGTTGAAATATCTCATATTCAACCATCCCATAAAAGTCTCTACTGGGAAATATGCCTTTGTGAGTGGATCCGCGCTGTTGTCCTCTGTGTCTACTCTCCTAACCTCGATCTCCCTGGAGATCAACCATCTCCATGATCAGGTGATACTGCCTTAGAATATGTCTGGATCTCTGATGGGATGGGGGTTCCTTGGCTAGAGCCACAATTCCATTGTCACACAATGGCAGGAACTAAGTTCATCTCATGAACTATTATCTATATCCAGACTGCCTCTTTGGTAGTATCCTTGGTAACGATATATCTAGCCTTTAATCGTCTAGTATGTCACGGTATCTAGCTTGGAACTCTTCCAACGTACCGTCCCTCCACTGAGGATAAAGACAATACATGTGACTGACATTCAGTCGTCCTTATCACCCTGGAACCTTTCCAGTGATTCTCCCCAGGATCTATTGATACCATCTCACTACAACTAGTGAGAATCCTAACATTCAATTAGATCTATCTCATAGATCCAAAACTCAGGATTTAGGAGGTATCATCTTGATCCTATATAGAGAATCCTTATAATAAGAGGAGATTGACCGAGCGTAGCATAGGTAACTCCTTCCCTATCAAGAGTATGTCATCCACGTAGAATATGAGGATCATCACCATACTCCCTACTACCTTTTTGTGTATACAAGGTTCATCTACCATTTGATGAAGTCAAACTCTTTGACTACCACATCAAAACAGATGTTCCAACTCTGCGATGCATGCTTTATCTTATAAACCACCTTGCACACGTTTCCGCTGCTCCCACTGTTTACGAAGCCCTCTGGCTGTGTACCTATAGACGCTCTCTTCTAAATCATCATTTAGAAAAGCAGTCATGACACCCAACCGCCAGATATCGTAGTCATGGTATGTAGCAGTGGCAAGTAGGATCTGGATGGACTTAAGCATAGCTTTGGAAGTCTCAACTTTTCCATGTACACTAAGTAATCTTCTCAAGATATACTTGCTCCTGATGGGGATTTAACCCTTCAGATAAAGCAACCAAAGTCCATACTTTGTTGGTGTATAAGAATTCCATCTCAGATCGCTAAGCATCCGGCCATTCTCACAGAGTCCCTACTCCTGATGGCCTGCTCGAAACTAGGTGGGTCATCATCTCATGATGCAATTCTCGCTCCCACTGTCATAGAGAAACCGAAGTATCTCTCAGGTGGGTGAGGAACCCTACTAGATCGGCGGAGAGGCTGAAGTTCGTTAGATACTATTGAATCCTTCGGGTTTACCAAATCATCAGCTGCAGTTTGTATAGTTGGAACTCTTTCCGGTTCTACCTCATGACCACTAATTTCTTCATAAGAAATTCTCTTTCACAAAGGTGGCATGCTGAGAAACAAAACATCTTTTGTTCCTCGGTTCAGTAGAAGATATTCCCTTGCGAATGCTTGGGATATCCAACAAACTTCCACAGAACCGACCTTGCCTCGAGCTTGTCCAAATTTTTCTTTTAGGCATAGGCAGGACAACCCCAAATCTTAACTTCCTTAAGAGACGGGCTCTTCCCATACCATATCACATATGGAGTGGTAGGCACCTGATTTGATCGGAACCCTATTCAATAGGTATGCAGCTTCTCAAGTGCATAACTCCCAAAAGGAAATAGGAAACTCAGTAGTACTCATCATAGAGCGCACCATATCTAATAGGGTGTGATTGCTCCGCCCCGATACACCGACGTGCTGTGGTGTATACGGAGGAGTAATGCTGAGAGAGAATCTCATTCTCCTTTAGAATAGTCCAGGAATTCCGTACTCAAGTATTCTCCTCCTTGATCTCATCAAAGGACATAATACTTATACCCGTTTTAGTTCTCTACTTCTAACTCATATTCATTGAATTTTTCAAAAGGTTCAGACTTGAGTTCCAACAGGAACACATGTGCGAATCTTGAGAGACCATCAGTGAATATAATAAAGTACAAAGAACCAGTCCTGGCATGTGTAGACAGGGGACCTCATACATCATTATGTATCAATCCCAAGAGTTCACCAACTCTTTCTCTGTTTCCAATAAACAGAGCTGTGGTCATCTTATCTTTATGACATGACCGGAAAGTTTCACAAGATGTAAATTCAAACTAATTTAAATATGCATCTAAATGTAACTTCAGCTAGTCGGGTCACATTGATATGACCTAGCCTATAAAAACCTCAAGAAGGACTCGTTCATTTCTGAACTCTTCCTCTTGTGTGTTTTCTGTACTCTAAGAACTGTGGTTTGATTTAGAATGTATATGTTTTTATATAGCGTGCCTGAACCGATCAACTCTTGATATAGGAAATGTTTAAAATATTATCCAACAATACAAAATTATATCCCTCTTTACTAATAAAGAGACTGATATGATGTTGTATATCACGTTCGATATCTAATAACATTCGTTCAGAATCAATGTATTCTGATAATATAGGGTGATAACTGCCAACAGACTTGGCTTACAACAATTGTACCGTTTCCAACTCTTGAAACTTATCACCCGTTCTCAGTTCTCTACCTATCTGTAGCCCATGTAATAGATTACATATACGGGATCCTGATCCGGTATCTCATACCCAGGACGTAAAGGATACTGAGAAATGGTTCTCTGTAATGAACACACCCGAAGAAGATACATCAGTATGCACTTTCTTCGTTTGGGCGGCATGGGAATTCTGGTAATCCCCAATTTCCTGCTCGATCTTATAACATTTATAAGTTGAAGCGGGACCAATGTTCCCTAGCGCAGTATAACAAGCGGGTTCGGTCAATATATCCGTATTATTATCTTGATTAAGGCGTGACATGGTCGCTACCTGGAGAGAGAGAGAAGAAAACACTCAGCGTATGCTCTTGCAAGATTAGATTAGTTATAAATATATCTAATCAGGATGTCTTCCACTGTTTTAGTCAAATCTTCCTTCAAACCCTAAAAGAAAAGACCAGCCGGGATTAATTACACCTTACAAGTTCGCCAATCTTTCAGTCAGGCTAGTGCCGGTACTTTGAGGGAGGTTCCCCGTACTTTCGCACGGACCTAATTAAAGTAAACCTCGTTTTCCCAGGGGCGTAACCCCGTTAACACTTTTCTAGACACCTACTTGATCGGCTAATTGTAATGTATAAAACTCTCTCAGGAGTAACTCTTACTCGCAGTGGGTATCGGGATCCAACTATCTCATAGAAGGTATGCAATCTCATTGCAAATTTCAACACTTAAAATTCCCGATAATATTTTACCTCTAGCGTGCTATGACCTTGACGTATGCCAAACAACCCATAGTGCACTAGTCAAGTTCAACCCGTGCATTTCCTGATTGAATTAAACCCACCCGTACGACCCTTGACGCATGCCAAACAACGCCGCACGAATACCCTAATCCAATCGCATCGTATGCTAGCAGATATGCACTAGTTAGCTACCGTACACTACACCTTGACGCATGCCAAACTACCGCAGCACGAACACTAAGTAGTATTTATCTGAAATGACGGAGGGCTACGACAGGTTTTTAAGAAAACCCTTTGCCTAATGAACTTGATATCGTTGTAGAATCGAGTGAATTTGAAAAGAAGTGTTTTTTTAGGCTTTTCTAGTTTCGCTAAAGAGGTCACACCCGGTGAAGGGATCTCGGCTCTTTCCTTATCAAATAAGGTGCAGGATATTTCGCAAATACCACTATGCAAAGCAAAAGCTATAGAAGCAATCAAAAGACAAACCGTGTTTGTAGCATCTACTAGTTTCGCTAAAGAGGTCACTCCCGGTGAAGAGATCTCGGCTCTTTCCTTATCGAATAAGGTGCTGGATATTCTACAAGGAATACCGCTATGCAAACAAGAACTAGAGCTACCAGTTTTTAAACAAGTTTCTACAACATTTTTAGGTTTCTTTTAGTTTCATTAATCTCATTAATGAAGTCCCATATTATTATGCTTCACAAGCATCACATTTGAAACGAAATTAACAATATATATAATATATATCTCATATATATAATATAAATATTCGTCTCAGGCAGTAATATGATCTCATCACAAAACATTGCAGCAGAAGAACATATATGAAATATTGTATATACTAGGAGGTCCGTGTTTTAATACGAGCCTGTATAAAACACGGATTCCACAGTCACGATGAATAGCCAAACCCACATCCCTAGACCCCTACGAGAGCGGCAAGTAACCCCGCCAGTTCTAGAGTTAAGACACCCGGTCTCGACTCCTCGAGATGGTCTCCCACTGGACCCTATAACCCGGTTACTTGTGCTCCCCGTCTTGGGTCTATCCTAATGCGGAAAAGTAAATAATATACAATGGTGACATCATCCTCAGCCCGGAAGTGCCCCAATAAAAGAATATTACATACAATTGAATTTTACATGAATGAAAAAGAAAAACTCTCATCTTACATGAAAACCCGGCTATTCAAAACACGACGATCCAATATAACATATCACAGCAACAAATAATATCACATATCATCAACGCAAGTAAATATGCGTATCCCAGTTGTCGTTGATGTATAGCAACCAAACCGGTGATACACCACATATTACACTTATGGTCGCAGAAAAGAAAGTGTAAAACTACAACAGTTGGAATCCGCAACCTCCTTAGACATCGCATGCCTAATCAAATGAATTCCTTAGACATCGCATGCCTAACAATTATAAACCCCGCATTTTAGTCTCACTGTCGAAAACACTTTTCAATATCTAGTCGGGCAATTCAACAAGATTCCCGATATCCTGATCGAATGCTCGTCGAAAACTTTAGTAGACAGCCGCACCCCCGATGCCGTCGACGAAGTGCACTAAGGCGGAACACCGCTGCCGCGAGCACCCTAACGGATGCTTTTGGCGATGAGGTTCTCCTACAGTCACTTGGTCGGGGCTATGGGGCGTGGCTGTTTGTTAAGTTTACCCGGTGAGTATCTGCGTATGCTACATGATTGCGACGGAATTTTGATCACATCAAAATCCCGTGGCAGCCGATCATCTGAGACTAAACTGCTAGATTTACAACATTCAAATTAGTTATCTCATAACTACTTGTGGATTCCAAATATTGTATCACATTCCAGATAAATAGACAATGTTAAACTTTCCGATCGAATCAACAAACACCCAAGATTTCCCAAATAGCTCAACACTTGAGCGGAGTTCAAAAAAACCCAGAACATGTCACAGTCCCAATGAACCAGCCGTAGAAGGGTCAAACCAACGCCTCACATGTGGCAACGCTAAACTACCACAAACCGTAGGGTTCAAGTTGCAGTTTTGACGGTCACATAATCGAGTTAAGGTTACGTTCTTCTAGAGGGTCCACAGATACGCTTGCATGATTTTCCAAAAGTTTCAAACTCGAGGAAAAATCCAACACTTTGAAAGTTTTCTGACAGGGGAAAAAGTGAGTTATTGATATCCGTTCGATCTTTTTAACACATTCTAAATTACCCGGAAAAAACTTAAACGAAGTTAAACTTTCCGATCGAATCAACGAATACAAGAGATCTCCAGAAAACTCAACACTTGAGTAAAATTAAAAATTCCCAGAAGCATTAAAAAATAACCAAGAATATAACCCTGAAGTATTAGCCCATATCTCCTTAAGGTGGCCGCGGAACCGCCGCCAAACCCATGGTTTGGCCGCGGTTCCGCGCCCTTTGATGGAGTTGGGGTTCCGTACTTCACAGTAATTCTTAGAATTCCCTGCTTATTTTTCTGAGTATTTTTAATACAGAAAACATCAACTTTTGAAAAAAATTCCAGCAAGGGGTCAAATGCGATATTTCGGGGTTCGATCGGACTTTTAACTTCGTCTACACGATGCCTAAAGCTCTAGCTTAGCTCTAATACCACTGTATGGTTACTACACACTGTTACAAGGTTCTATAAGGCATCAACCATGCTAAAATCAAATTTTTCAAGTGCCGAACAACCCTAACCAAGATCTTAGACTAGATATTAGGCGAAACAATAAGCAAGTAAACAACTTTACTTCTAAGAGTTTGGGATTACAACCTTTGTAGTCCGTTCCTTCACTTCATAAGCTCCGTGTTGAGGTCCCTTCGCTGCGATCATCATGTACCCGGACTCTAGAGAGGCTCCATGAAGAGAAAGATGCAAGCTTGCTTCCGATCTTCGATAACTAAAATGATCTACCTTGAAGAAACTCAAACCCAAGCTCTTACTTTGCTAATCAAGTACTAGCAAAGCAAACACCCTAATCTAAGTGGCTGGAATAGATGAGGATGATGAAGTAGGAATTTAGCTTTCATTTGTTTTCAATTTCTCACTCAAAATCATCACATAAGAAAAAGCTAGAAAGCTTTTCTCAAATGAAGAAGAGGAAGAAATTACTTTTGTGATGAATAATAAATCAAGTGAGGTTAGAAATGCAACCATGGGTTAAGAATGAAAACTTAACCCATGTAGAGAATTAACTATGGTTAAAGGGTTGGGTTGGGTTAAACAAATATCTACAAAATATCTTTACAAAATATCTTTACTTAAAAACAAAAGCAAAGCTTCTAGAAGCTTCAAGAAGGTTTAACCCTAATCCAAACCCTAACCATGTTTAAACTCCACAAAATATGTTGCATTTGTAACCTTAACTTGTTACAATATTATATATCACATATATAATATATTTTGTAATAAAATAAAATAATACAATTAACATATATCAATATATTACCCGAGTGAGAAAAAGAATGTTTAAGTGAGCTTATATTAGTTAATGTAATTTAATATATCAAATATATAATTATACATTAAATTATCGAATCAACACTTGATCCAATAATTCGGCTATTTCATAAATAACCGACTAATATAATCTGTATAAGTTCATCGAATCAACACTTGATCCGATGACCCGGTTATATCACATATACCCGGCCGATATCACATATCGCGATAATCTAATACGGTATCATATACACGTATAGTTCTCGGTCCCGCACATATCACATATGTGCTCCTACTCCGTTTTGCCTGAGCCAAGAAACCTCTGTATAGGACTCTAAAGAATCGTCAATACGCCGGCAGTAGATGATGATCATATCAAACACCCACAAGCTGCAAGCGGTCAGCTAAATGTAACAGCTACTCAGGTATTGAGTGATCAGAAGATCAACAAGCAAGCCTGTACATTCTCCTGCGAATCAAATCAGTAACACTCCCGTACAGTCCGGTCTCTTCGTCTGATATGTCACATATCTCGCCTAGGGGTGGTAAACGTCAGACCCCAGTAGCTTGATAAGTCGTGTCGATACGAGCTCCATAACAGTTCGAGAAACTACTGATAACACTTACCAGTAACTCTCAGCAACCATGGCCAGGGATTTCCAGTTATAGCCAATCGAGCATAGCGCAACATCAACTCCCTATACAGGGAGAGACAAAACCCCTCCTATCGCTCATTGCATCCATGTGATTCGGGACTGTACCCAAAAGCTACCTTTTTGCACACCCTCTTGGACGTGGTATGATGGAAATCAAAGCACAGTGGGAATCACACAAGACTCTATGACGATCTCGGGTCTACAGACTAACCTGTACCAGTGTCACCAGAGAACTGCCATCTGACGTGAGGTATAATACCATCTGGGAGTTCTCGGCAAGTCCGTCCAGTGTACCCAGTCTCCACCGAGCACCCGTATACCTTCTCTGATGTCAAACACCAATGGATATGGGATCATCCATCGCCCATCATATGGGCCAAGAAGCGCATACGCTAGTCTACTCTGGTATATCGATGCCCTGTCTCGATACACCTACGACAAGGAATATTTGAATGATGTACTTAGCGACTACACTTTCCCCACTAGTGTGATCTACATCATAGTTCTGGTAGTCAAGTACTCATCCTAAGAGCTTTATCAACATGTAACATAGAGACAATCAGAGTACATGTTAAGATAAAGAGCAACCAGATAGCATACTATCATATCGAGCAAGAAAGTCCTACCATATATGTCCAAGCATCCACTACAATATACATCGTATGTGCAGTAATGACCTCTACGGCATACATATAACTAACATCAACTTGACCGAACCGAACCATGGATATACTCTGATTACATGACTGTCCATTTATATCCATTCTGTTTACTGATATCATGGTTTCGGCAAGTTTTCCATTCACTACAAGACAATACAATACAATCAATAAAGTAAACATTACGGGGTTTGTAAAGGGGTAGACTGGTACGTAACATGTTAAAGGTGGAATGAGGTGGTCAATAAAAGACATAATTATATCCATGCCGTTGTTCCGTGGTATTTTCGACGGAGCCTTGTACTACGAGTTACTAAAGTCCACGGTGTAAGTTGGACTCCTCTCGTATACAGTGGCATATTTTGTACTGATTGTTCGCGTTTTTGCGTATTTTTAATTACCGAAATCAAGACGGTTTTGCTTGGTAGCTAGCCGGTTGAATATGGGTTGATCCACAGGGAGATGAAATCTTTTTCTTTATGTTTTAACGAGTTAAATCCAAATATTTTGGGTTTTGTGTTAAGATCTACTAACGAGATAAAAGATGATAAAGGACTTGCTAGGATTAGGATTAAGTTAGTTCGAGTTAGGAATATCTCACCTCTTTCAATGCCCTTTTTAATATCGGTGTTAAGGTAATCGGCAACCACGGGGATTAGCACGACTAGGAAGGAACTTGCAAGTATAAGCTAGGCTTTCCATACTTAGTTTCTTCCTTTTGGTTCTTGTCCTTCCGTTCTTATCTCTTAGCCCTAACCTCCAATTAATTCAACCACAACCAGTCTAATTAGAGAATCACCGCTATCATGTAGGATAGGGTGCCGTAGTGAGCGGATTGTGATTCAATTAAAGGGAGTCCGAATTAAGGTGTTGGGCAAAGAAAGGAGTGAGGGAGATTTCCTTCTCTCAAACCTTCCTTCTCCTGTCCTAACAAGTGAGAAATTACTCACCCATTAAAAAGATAAAAATAAAACAAAAGGAAGGTAGAAAGAATTTTAGGTTAAGAGGAATTACAACTAGCTATTTGAGACCTCACCTAGGCAAGGATCTTACTCAAGCATCATCGCTGTTAATGATAAAGAAAATAGAAGAAAGAAAAAACAAAAGAAAACCAATAAATAAATTCTACTACTAGGTTAACAAATAAAAATTGCAGATAATAAAATGCGATAAGAAAAATGCGAGAAAATAAAAGAACTAACTTTCTTTTTATTGATAACCTCTCAAAGCTCTCTACAATTGAGAAAGATAAAGAAGAAGAGAATTAAAATCCTAGATCTAAATAAAAAAAGAGGCACACTAATTTGGTTTTGAGCTTTCCTATTTATAGATAGAAAAAACCCTAGGTTTACATTTTGATCCATACACGAAATTACAAAACTACCCCAAGAGAGCCGAGTCAAAGCACCGACACTGCTACCGACATGCGCAGAACGCGGCCACGGTTTCGCTGCAGAAGTGCCTGATTGGCGCGGTTCCGCGGCCAATTGGTGGAATTGTGGGGCCATCTTTTCAGGGCTTCTCCATGTTGCTTTTATCTTCTGTTTTATTCACTTGGTTTCTCAGAATCTCTTTAATTTCCTTCCAGATTTTCAACAACACAGAATGATGTGGAGTTTTGCCTTGAGCTTCGATCTTGGATCTTGTGCTGCCCTTGTGCTTTGTGCATTGAAGTGCCTAATGATTTTCCATTTGTCCCTTGAACTGGTAGGCGGCATCATACGGATGGTTAGCGGAGATCAGTATTCATCTGTTGTTGGTCGTAGTCCCGCATTTGTTGTGACTTTTCATGAATTTCACTATAAAGAGCTGAGAATCTGTAACCTGCAACTATTTAGCAGACATGGATCAAAAGTACCTACTTATATGCAATGTGATTAAGAATGGGTGATATAAAAATGCAAAAATCTGATATGAACAAATAGCCCCAAACTTGTCTTTTGCTCGTCCCGAGCAAAACCAATTTTATTTTCAAAAAGTCCTAACCTCACTTTCGCAGGGAACGCGATTGCACTGAGCTCGTGCAACAAGCCATTAAACTTCTAAGTGTCCCTAGTAGGAGGAGTGTTATCTCATGAGGGTTTTCAGCGGATACTACCCACAAAATCCGATCAATTTGGCTGTTGACTCTAATTCTTCAATTCAGTATTCTAGTAAGAAATTCTATTATCTTCAACTTAGAAACCATCAACCTAGAAACCATCAACCCGTATTTTTCACACTTCCTTTTTCATTTATCTTAAGATCATATACGTTTTATCAGTTTATAAAGCTTTCAGCATCTCCTAAGTTTTCCTTCTAAGGCGCAATCTTAACCCAGGAATTTTTATCATCTCTACTGAAAATATAAGTCTTATTTTTTATTCCTATCTCTCCTCCAAACTCCAATTATATACCCCTACTTGTGTATAATTATCACCCCTACATTTGGAAATTCAATTCAAATTATTATACTCTTGTCTATCTTCCAAAATACTTTTAGTTGGTGAATTTTAGATGAAATTACTCACACATCCTTCATGCGACCGTTAATACTTCTTGAGATACTAAACGACCGATTACAAAATGTGCTTGCGCATTTAGGCGTAATTTCTCGTCTTGCAACACCTAAGGCTTAGCAATGACTCCTAAACCAGTAGGTCTAAGACACTAGGTGATAAAGCACGCTCGCTATATTTTTTATTTATGCTGCTTTAAGCAATTACAAAATCAGTGTTCATTTTTTTCTTTACTCACCATTTATACTTTTATTTTCCTTTATACTAAGGATTTTAGACAAGAGCATTTCAAGGTATCCTCTACTATCCAAGTTTCAAGATATGTGTGAGTGCGTATAGTAAGGTATATATTTTCAGAATTAGGACTTAAGGTTCAGAATTATTTTTCAAACCTATACTTCAAATAGAGCTTTCAATACTCTTCCCTTATTTCGATTTAGCCTAAGAACTGAACTCAAAATTTGCCTATTTCCAAATAAACTATAAGGACGTATATTTTCTACAGTTAAATTTTAAGAAAGGTTATTTTTTGGGTTTTTAATTTACTAAGCTTAGGATCTAGTTTTTCCTAACTAATCAATCGTCATATTGAACTTGAGTCACATATGGCCAAAATTGAAATTTTCAATTTTTTATTTTATAAAATTTTTCAATTTTTCAATTTTTTTATTTTTATTTTTTTTATTTTTTTTTAAAGATGCAATGCGGAATTAAATATGCATAGAAAAAAACAAATATGTACAAAAAAAATATGCAGATGCAATGCAAAGATTACTATTTACAATACCATCACCCCCAAACTTAAACTTGACAGTGCCCTCACTGTAAGAGGGTCAAAATTGTTGGCGCTCCCTAAAAGAAAATTTTAAACAAAACAAAAAGCAAACCAAAATATATATACACAAAAAAGGTCCCCCCAAACTTAAGTAAAACAGTGTTTCCACTGTTTAAACGGTGAAGTTCAGGATTAGGGAGAAAAGAAAACAATATCAATCTATATAAGGCCTTACACAGGCCAAAAGTGAGCACCAACCATTCAAATATTCTATCTCTGTAGTGTGTTGGTTGGTGAAAAAATGCGGAAAGAAAAGAAATGAAGAATACGCGAGACCGTATGGGAAGAGGGGTGGAATACGGTCTCGGTATATTAGGAGAAGAATGGCAGAAGGGAGAAAGAAGTGCAGTACAAATTTGAGGGTGTAAATTGAGTGAATAAATTAGCACAAACTGTGATGACCGATGTGTAAAAAGCGATTGTGCTAATCTATCAACCCGTCGAGAAATGGAGTCAAATCCCTCAAGATTCGTGAGAAAACATGGATACGCCGAACTTAGTAAACCAGACATAAGAAATGAAAGTGATACGGTTTCTTGCGCGGTCGGAACGATGGAAAGGATGAAGGGGAGTGATTTAGGAAGGGTAACAGTTAAAGGTTCAGGAGGGTGTACACATTCAGTAGAAGGGATAGGATGAATTGGAAAATCTGACTCATCAAACAAAACTGGTTCATCCTCAATACCATCCTTAAAATTCCTCTCAAAAGTTATCCCATCCATGCAATTATCATCAAAATCCAGACGCATATGAAGTTCGGGAAAAACAGTTAATGACTCGGGATGATGAATTGGAGAGAGAAACTCATCCAAATCTTTGGGTTCATCATCCAAAATATTCCCGGTGTCAATATCCTCGATCAAGTGAAAATTAAATTTCTCAGACACCTCATCAAAAGCATGGATATCAATTAATTCAGGTTCTAAGATGGAGGTGTAGAGGTCAAAAGGATTGGTGGTGGTTTCACTCGAAAGGGACCCTTCACAATCAGGTAAATCAAATACTACAAAGTCGCACAACTCATTAAACGTTCTATCTTCAACTGGTGAATCATTTGGGACACTTGATAGACATTCAAAACCAGAGTTGTGGGATTTAATTGGGGATGGGTAGGTTTGATTTGGAAGGGTGCACAACTCACTCTCTCCACTCAAATTCTCAATCTGTCGAACCGCCTCATCATACATTGGAAAATTTGGAGCTAGTTGGAAACTAGCTACCGGGTCACTAAGTTGTATAAGGACGGCCATGGACGCATTCAAATCCATCATCTATTGGCATGACGCTACCCTAAAGTCTTCCAACGACTGTTCCATACTAGACATGGGTTGTGAAGGAGTTTCAGTAAAAGATTCAAAGTTGTTTGGATACTGGAAACTCCTAAATGGTTGTGTAGAAGCAATATCTAGGGAAGGTGCAAAGGTCGGGTAGGACTGGTAGGAATTGAATGGTTGGACAGGAGTATGATCAATATTTGGATAAGAAGGTGAATGGAATTGTTGATCCAAAGAATTCGCAGTGGTGAAAGGAGTGAAAGATCGGTTACAAGATTGTTCAATACGTTCAGTAAGAGACATAGGTTTTTGGGTTACAACTGGACTCTCAAAAGGGGTTTCAATATGAGAAGGGGTAAATGTTTGAAACTGTTGATACGAAGTGGATTGCTGAGTCCAATTGTTTGTCGTAGACGTATCTATTCGATCTTTCAAAGAGATTTTTGGCATGGAGGGATCGTTCGAAGTTTGGCCAAAGCAACAACCGTAGGAAGTTATGTCTGGTTGTGGGTACCAAAGTTCGGCAAGAGTTTTGCGAGGTAGAGTACCCATGTTTGGAAGAGTGAAAAGGTAGGAAGGGAGGGAAGTGGTATATTTTTTTATTTTTATCTTTTATCTTTTATTTTTTATTTTTAAAAATGTCTGTTTTTGGAGTTTTAAAATTGTTTGTTTGAAAGAATATGGAAATATGGGACTAAACTTTTTACAAGCACAATCACAACATGCACAAACACACCTAGAGCTAGGGTCTTCTAAGTCCACTAAACTGTTCCAAAGTGACGAGTTGTGAGATAACCCTCAAATCGTCTCTTCACTATCAATTGTGGTCAGGTAAGCACAAATGAAGAAATGAGGGTTCCGCTCACGAATCACCGTGAGACGGGCCTTTTAAAATTACCTTTTTCATTTGTCTAGCCTAGGCACCATAAAGTCAAGTTTAGATAAACGATTGAATGTCCACAACCTTCCTCTGTCCTAATGAGCACGACAGTCATTAGTTGGCTGAGTCTAGATATTTTTTAATTAAGCTCAAGGGTGATGCATATGCTTTTAGTGATTTTTGGGGTCTTAGGAAGGGTGATGAAATCCCCACCAAATCTTAATTAGTGTTATAGCCCGTTAGATTCCGTATTAATTATGCAAAGCAATAACACACCAAAAATCTAAAACACTTGCAATTTTTTTTTATTTGGCAGCGCAAAGAATCCTGCACAAAAACAATTTATTGGATAGGAGAAAGAGAATCTGTGCAAAGAAACCTGCAGGAAAAATATTTCAGTGGAGTGCAGAGGAGAGGAGAGGAGAAAAGAGATACTCACAGAGAGTTTTTAGTTGCTGACGTCACTCGTTGACCGCGGTTCCGCGGTCAAACCTTTGATTCTGCCGCGGTTCCGCGGTTGAACAGTTGGTTTGGATCTTCTATCTTTTTCCCTGTGCTGAGTTAGTTCTCCTCTTTGTGCGTATTTTTAATTACCACAATCAAGACGGTTTCGCTTGGTAGCTAGCCGGTTGAATACGGGTCGATCCACAGGGAGATGGAATCTTTTTCTTTATGTTTTAACGAGTTAAATCCAAATATTTTGGTTTTTGTGTTAAGATCTACTAACGAGATAAAAGATGATAAAGGACTTGCTAGGGTTAGGATTAGGTTAGTTCGAGTTAGGAATATCTCACCTCTTTCAATGCCCTTTTTAATATCGGTGTTAAGGTAATCGGCAATCACGGGGATTAGCACGACTATGAAGGACTTGCAAGTATAAACTAGGCTTTCCATGCTTAGTTTCTTCCTTTTGGTCCTTGTCCTTCCGTTCTTTCCTCTTAGCCCTAACCTCCAATTAATTCAACCACAACCGGTCTAATTAGGGAATCATCGCTATCATGTAGGATAGGTGCCGTAGTGAGCGGATTGCGGTTCAATTAAAAGGAGTCCGAATTAAGGTGTTGGGCAAAGAAAGGAGTGAGTGAGATTTCCTTCTCTCAAACCTTCCTTCTCCTGCCCTAACAAGTGAGAAATTACTCACCGATTAAAAAAATAAAAATAAAACAAAAAGGAAGGTAGAAAGAATTTTAGGTTAAAAGGAATTACAACTAGCTATTTGAGATCTCACCTAGGCAAGGATCTTACTCAAGCATCGTCGCTGTTAATGATAAAGAAAATAGAAGAAAGAAAAAACAAAAGAAAACCAATAAATAAATTCTACTACTAGATTAACAAATAAAAATTGCAGATAATAAAATGCGATAAGAAAAATGCGAGAAAATAAAAGAACTAACTTTCTTTTATTGATAACCTCTCAAAGCTCTCTACAATTGAGAAAGATAAAGAAGAAGAGAATTAAAATCCTAGATCTAAATAAAAAAAGAGACATACTAATTTGGTTTTGAGCTTTCCTATTTATAGATAGAAAAAACCCTAGGTTTACATTCTGATCCATACACGAAATTACAAAACTACCCCAAGAGAGCCGAGTCAAAGCACCGACACTGTCACCGATATGCACAGAACGCGGCCGCGGTTCCGCGGCAGAAGTGCTTGATTGGCCGCGGTTCCACGGTCAATTGGTGGAATTGTTGGGCCATCTTTTCAGGGCTTCTCCATGTTGCTTTTATCTTCTGTTTTATTCACTTGGTTTCTCAGAATCTCTTCAATTTCCTTCCAGATTTTCAACAGTGCAGAATGATGTGGACTTTTGCCTTGAGCTTCGTGTTGAAGTCTTGGATCTTGCGCTGCCCTTGTGCTTTGTGCATTGAAGTGCCAGATGATTTTCCATTTGTCCCTTGAACTGGTAGGCGGTATCATACGGATGGTTAGCGGAGATCAGTATTCATCTGTTGTTGGTCGTAGTCCCGCATTTTTTGCGACTTTTCATGAATTTCACTATAAAGAGCTGAGAACCTGTAATCTGCAAGTATTTAGCAGATATGGATCAAAAGTACCTACTTATATGCAATGTGATTAAGAATCGGCGATATAAAAATGCAAAAATCTGATATGAACATGTACCAAGATACAAACACTACGTTAACATAACAATCAAACATTATACTAGATATACTCTCTTTTCTGTCTATTCTATTTCTTTTTTTAGGACTTACCGAGCGATTGTTCGCTGCCAACATTCCTATTTCTCTTCTTCTTTGGAATGTTGTCAGGAGGACCCGACTCTGAAGAGCTCGAGACCAGTCAGGAGCACTTGGAGCAGTTCACAGAAGACCCTGAGTATTAGACTTTACTTGTACATACTTTTCATTTCAGTTATGCTATTGTTTAGGCATTGCAATCCAGACTTGTATTTACATTTCCAGTTGTACCTATAAAAGAATGTTTAATAAATAAAGTTGATGTTCATTATATTCATAAATCTTGTGTATATTATACATTATATTGCTTAGATACGTTTAGCGTGTTTACTTCGGAATAAATACGTAGCGGACCTCGCCGCGTCCTCTCCCCGTACACCGGGAAGCGGGGCGTGGCAGGTTTTGTTGGTGGTCCATACATGTCAGTGCTGCATGGAACCCTACCATACAGGTCGGTTCTGCATGGACATGCAGGTCAATTCTGCATGAAGTCCTAAGCAATATAACACAAAAATCAGCAACTAAAAACATTCTTTACATTTCATATTTCTTGAATCTTACAATTTCATATACTTGAATCTATCCTAACCCAAAATTTTCTTTCAAAGTTATGGATTCTTTAAACAACACCAGCACCAATTTCAACAACACTCCACCACCTCTACCACTTACGCCTACCGTCACTGCTTCGATCAATGGGCAGACGGTACTGCTTGAGGCAATCCGAAGTCTCCTGGAAAGGCAGCAGCAGCAGACTGCTATTTTGATGAACCGTCCTGAAGCGGAAGTGCCCGGAGTGAAGCAATTCCGTGCATTGCACCCAAAACAATTTTCGGGAAAAGAGAACCCCCTGGAAGCTAAAGAATGGGCTCAAAGTATTGAGAATGATCTGGCCGCAGCACAAGTGCCCGAGATCGTTTAGGTTCGAGTTGCGAAGCTGCAACTCACTGACAACGCCCGAGTTTGGTAGAAGGTGGAAGAAAGCCGTCTTGCCCAACCTATCGAATGGAGGACTTTTCGCGACATGTTCGACGCGAAATACTTCCCATAGACTGCCCGATTTGACATGGAACAGGAATTCATCCATCTACAACAGGATTCGATGTGGACCAAATCAGTGGATGAGTATGATGCTGAGTTTACCATGCTCAGTAGGTAAGATATGTCTCAATATTCGATTTTCTAAACATCACATACTACACAACTAACACAAGACCACAACAGGTTCGCGACACACTTGATACCGACTGCTGAGATCAGGTCCAGACAATTTCAGCAAGGGTCAGATTCGGAGATCCAAGTTGCCTTAGCAATAGGGGATTTCCCAACCCACGACCTGGTTTTGAAAGCTGCCCGTCGATATGAAGTAGTGATGAAAAAGAAGGGCAGAACTCAATCTGCTGGAGTGAAGCGCCCTGCCACTCAGATAGCAGGAGGAGCCTCTTCAAGGCCACAATTTGTGCCCAGCAGACCGGAAGAAACAAATAACCGGCCAAGCCCGGATTTTTGCTTCTACTGCAAGAGGGATGGACACCTGTGGAAGAACTGTAGGCGCGCAAAAAACCTGTGCTTAGTTTATTGCGCATCCAATCATGGAATTGGAACATGTCCTTATAGACGCAACACAGATCCAACTCACAACACTTATCCGCAGCGGCCAGCTATCCAGGCTTCTACACTTCGTCTTGCTCTCCCAGCTCCACCTCCACGAGTACCTCCTGCTCAGCCTAATCGCCAATTCTATCAACCACTGAGGAACATGCCTCGAGAGCAGAGGAACATGCCCCTATGACAGAGGAATGTACTCCGGCGTCAGGCTTTCACATTATTAGCCGTAAAAACCAAGACTGTAGACCAGGGTAACTCTAGTAATTCCCTCACACCTTCTTCAATCTTACCAACACTTTTGCAATCTCTCGTTCTTCCAAATATTTTTTATGCACTATCAATAGCTCTATCATCAAACTTTTCTTGAATCCGTTACACTTTCCTTCTACAAATTTCGAGAACAAAATTTTTATAAGGAGGGTAGAATGTAACAACCCTAAATTTTCTGTACAAATTTTTTCATAATACAGAAAAGAATACCTAAGCCTGAGCACAAGTTATAAATTTGATTTGCTTTTGAACAGCAAGAAAACACTTGTAGCTCATTGGTAAAGCCTTGCACTACTGTGACGTAGCCCCTGTGATCTAATCCTCTCATCCACATATTATTTTTATTCCATTTTCTTTTAATTTTTTAGGAGCCCAAGGGTTTACATGTGCACTACACGTAAAATGAAGAGTCACACAGAAATCAAACATGTGCACTGAAGTATACAAAGCGACACCAACACGTGGTAGAAATCTCACCACTCACTACCGGTGATCGACCGGCGAGACTCTCATTTTGACCGGCACCACCGGGCTTGCCCATCGGTAAAGCCCCCAAACTTTAACCCCACACCCCTTGGACTCCCCCACTACTTCTCTACTGTTTGATTTCTCTGTAAATTTATAGAGGGATTTTCCCATCCCAGTCTTTCGTGACACTTCTGGAAGAGCGATATCGAAATAGCAAAAAAATACTAGCGGAATGCAAGAAAATGCTAAAAGAACAGAATTTTTGATCACCTCTTTAATCCATTTTAATGCATATTTTTAATACATTCTTTACCCTCAAACCCCTAATTTTCTCTATAAATACCACACTCCATTCTACACCTCCTCACTCAGAAATTCCCTGCCAAAACTCTCTAAAAAATTCCAAGTCCTAAGTTATGCAAGTGGAGTTAGCGAAAGGCGAAGTTTCGGCAATGTTCCAAGAAAATTCCGGCGACGAAACGACGCCCCGATAGTTCCTAAAGTTTCCTCCTCCTCTCTTCCTTCTTAATAGCTTGTAAGTCCCCTCTCCCCTTTTCTTTTTCTATTCTAAAACTTCTCTTTTCCAAAACTCATCGGAAGCAGTGTTATTCTGACTTCCGATTCGTTTTTCTTTAAAAATTCTATTTTTCTTAAACCATAAAATACCATATTCTCATATAATATTTAACAAATATATCAGAACAAGTTTCATCTCAAAATAATTCATGTTGCAATTTCTATTTCACATTTACAGTAAAATACCATCATATTACATACAACTTGTAAATATTCAATTTAACCGTGTTACCTTTAGATAACTCACGAGATAATGACTTACCTCATCACAACACGCATTTTTGACATAGCATGATAAATTTTGGGATTCTAGATTATGGGATAATACGCTTTTACGAATAAATATCTTAAACAATTAAAAACCGTTTTCTTTAAAAGGGGTGTTAATTAATTTCTTGTAATTGTGCCTCTACAACCCATTTTGGAGAACCCCGATCGGCATGGTGCAGGTTATCGCACATTCTCGAGCCTAGTAGAGAGAGATGCATACCTCCGCAAGGAGCATACAATCTCGATGGAATTTTTAATGCAATTTTTAAGAAAATGAGATTTTTACAAAATAAATAAAATTTATTTTTATTAAATATATATATATATATATATTATCAAAAGATCTATTTTAAATATATTATACAAATATTCCATGTTTTCTAAATCAAAGAAATCACCATTACATGAAACTACCATTTCAATACAGTACAAATTCCAATTTTTCATTAAAATACCATATACAATGAAAACTAGGTTTTACTCACTAGAAAATTTCAGTTTTATAAAATATACATCTATGAAAAACCTAAAGACGATAATTAAATACTTGAGGTGTATTTTGAAAATATATCAAAACTATTTTTAGATAAAACCCCCTGAAGTTATACTAATTTACAATAATGACCCTAGTAAATATAGGTTTAAGCGGGACCAATTCTCCTGAGGCTCGGGGAGCCGGAGAATGTGGGTACTTGCCTATCTAAATTAGACAATCTAATAACGGTGTTATCAACACGGTAATTGTCTTGGAAAAAAACACAAATCCTGCTGTCTATGTGCAGCAGTTACCGATAACTCCAAAACAATCAGGACTTCAATTCTATTTAAAAGTCTGACTCAATTCGAGTCATGGTCAAATCTGAATACAATCTGACTTGAATTCAATTCAAGTATAACTCCATTTCAATATGAATCTGTAACACCCGAGTCCATTTATACCAATTCCAGTTCTCGTATTTCTTTATTCGTGATATTTCTTGATTTAACGTATTTTGGGTGCGAATGGTATTTTATATTTTTACATTGCATTCGACCCGACCCGCTTGCTTAAACCTGTTTGATTCTTATTTATAGATTACCTTGACTTGTTGCATGGACACGTGCATCTCATATTTAGTACATACTGGTATTTTATCTAGTATCACATCTTTTATCATATAATATTTTATGTCACGTAAAATATTTTAAAAATATATTTCATAGCCTGCATGATACCACTAACCCCGTGGTAGCATCCGCACATCTTATTCTCGTCCCGTTCAGTGAAACGGACGTGTTTAGATGGCTACGCGCACATACGTGCATCCGTTCTTGGGGGGATACATTTTCGTTACCAGAGCATTCATTTTGAAGTTTGGAAGTCGAATACATTTTTCATATTTTAAATCTGAATTTTAGACCCGACCCGGACACGTTTTGGAATATTTTTGTATCCCACCAAAATTCAAATTTTATTAATTTAATATTTTATTTAACCAAGTTTAAATCTTATAACCAAACATATAATTTTTAAACGTAAAATCTAAACTGCTACAACAACTTTTCTCTCTCTCCCTCTGACCCCCACTCAGTCTTTCTTCTATCTCTTTCTCTTTCTCTTTCTCCCCCTCTACGCATCTCTCTCTTTCTCTTTCTTTTCTTTCTCCCCTCTACGCATCTTTCTCTCTCTCCTTTCTCTCTCCTCTCGAACGCTCTCTCTCTCATCTAGCATTCACTGTACACTTCTCGTCTCTCGTCACCTCCCTCCTCGTTACGCTCACCTCCCTCCTATTTCTCTTCCTCGTTCTTTTTAAAACCCACGTACACCTCCCTTCTTCCTCCGCATTCATATCTTCTCTTTCCCGCCTCGTCGTCCCGAAGCCTTAACCGACGCCCTCGCCTCGTCCCTCACCGCCGACCACCTCGTCGGCCGCTCCTCTCCACAACCACCTCCTCACCTTCCTCTCTCCTTCTCCCCAAGATCCCGAGCCCGAAACCCTAGAACCCCGACTGCCCTCGCTCGCACCCATCTCCCCGCCCCTGCACCTCGCCACCGACGACCTCGTCGTCGCCTCCTCGACCTCATCTATCTTCTCTCCTCTCTATCCCCTCACCGACGATTCCCTGCAAACCCCTGCACCCACCTTCTCCGAACCCACCACCTGCACTTCCCACATCGCTGGAGCTCCGACCTCGTCATCGTCTCTATATCCCCGTTGCCAACACCACATCTTCCCTTCTCTTTCCTCCACTTCCCTTCCCTCTCCCGAACCTGCACACCCGAAGCCTTAACCCTAGCCTTCGCCGGAACTTCGCCGTGGACGGCTCATCGTTATCGACGACTCCATTGCCACCTCCTCTGTCCCCAAACACCAACCCCTGACCACCAGCCCCTTCCTCTCTTCTTCTTCTTCTTCTTCTTCTCCTACAACTTCTTTTTCTCTTTCTACATCCTCGGTTTCCGACCATCGCCGGAGCCGTGCTCGCCGCCGCTGATCCGGGCGACTCTGTGGACGTCCCCTACTTGCGTGGTTAACTTCTTGATGTGCCTGGACCTTCCTTTGTGCACGTGTGGATGTTGCAACATTTGCCGACATTGGACGCTGCGTGCGCATCCCGTACCGTGATCCGATCAAGGCAAGTTTATCTTGCTACGTGCTATATTATATTTTATGCATCTATTTATAATAAATATAATTATTGAATTTCAAACCGTGCATCCATAGTGCTTGTTTCAAAGTATTATTATTGAATTTCAAACCGTGCATCCATAGTGCTTGTTTCACAGTTCTATAAGGGCCATATGCATCCGTTCTTATCATTTCATATCTAGCATATGCAGGTTATCTTGTCACATATCATAATATAGTATATCGCATCAAATTACATATAACCGTTCCCATTGTTTAATTGAACATCGTGCATTAACCAGTTATCATCTAAAGGTTATATGATATCTATCCGCATCCATATCGAATAGAATACATATAGCCGCATTCACAGATCTCCTTAATAACCCAATATTGTTTAGTAAAGTGTAATCTAATTAGTTTTGGAACTATCAAATGTAATCCTAATTGACAGTGTGCACCCATGTCTTGTCTTTCTATCTATATGCATACTATTCATACTAGTTTATTTCATTAGTACTACATACTTATGTTGTGTATCCATGTAGAGTATAGTTTGATTTTGAGCACCCACGTGACTGTTGTGCACCCCTGACATGACTTGATACACCTATTACTTGACACGACATGATACCGTGTACTTCTTGACATGACATGATACCTATATACTATCTGACTTGACCTAATGTACCATGGTTTTACCTGTTACCTGATCTTGTGTCTATTGCCAACAAACCTGACATGTTGTCCTTACGGACAGTTTCTGTTGTCTATCCAGACAAACATGTACCTGCATGATCCTGTGTTGGTATTAGCTCCAGATTATTCAATACATGACTTGAACACACATAACTTGGGGGTATGGGGAAATCAATAATAAAACCTGACTTGTAACTCAACAGTTCGATACCTTTACCGATCAGTTTTAGAGGCTAGGCCAGCCTTGGGACGATGTTGCTGACATCATCCATCGTTATCCACTACCTTTTAGAGGCTAGGCCAGCCTTGGGATGATGCCATGGACATCATTCATCGTTACCCCTTTTCCTTTTAGTGCCTAGCGGCATATCTCGGTTTCAGCCCGAGAATCTTCACCGTGATCCCGGGCACGCACGGGATACTATTGAGTTACATCGATGATTCATAAAATTGATTTCAAAGACTTGGGAGTAGTTAACCCAATAGACCAGTTTAGATTACTCACAACACATTACCTCACTGTCCTTACTTATATCACTGTTATGCTTCTTTTATCATTTATACTCATACATGCATGTATTGCTACCCCTGTTTACAGTATTGCTTGATATTATGACGCACTGACGTCTGGGTTTTGCATGGCCCATATTCTCTACCTTTCTTGCAGACTGACCAGGAGTATTGTCGATGTTAGGCCGAGCGGTGAGGATCCTGTTGGTATCCAATTTTACTTTCCAGGCGTTTTATTTATTTGATCTTTTGCTTCCGCATATTATATTATTTCTTGACTCATTTACTCTGGCTTATGGACATGTAGTAGATAGTTTAGTTTACTTTCCTGTTCTTGATATCTCTACAGCCGTAATGTGACTGTGGAAGGATTTTTCCTATCCACAGGTAGCATGGTTGGCTATGTCACGTACCCATCTTAGCGTACTCTGGGAAGCGGGGCGTGACATAGTTTGTTTGGTATCATAGCCATAGGATATAGGTTAATCGAGTTTGATTCTTTTGTAATTGGGTATTGGACCCAATACACCAAATCAGAATACTCGTAACTAGGAGCATGTCCTGCCACATTGTTATCACGATTCTTGAATCATATCTATCTCTTGATCCTTTTCTTGACGATATGCAAACCCTTTTGCATCTCGACCCGAAACCTGTTGGTTCCCTATTTTTTCTCCCTGTTCTTTAATTCTGATACTAGGATTTGGGCGACTTGAGTGGAGTTATGTAATTGTACCCATGAACTGCAGCATGGTTATAATGTGGTACTCTATTTAAGTAACTTGGAGTCCTGTTCTTGATTCACTTCCTTATTCCATGATCGTTATATTACCTTATTTCTCTCGGTTTCATTGCTTATCAGTTATTGTTTATCGCAAGCTTGAATTCTGTTTACCGTGCTTATCTTCTTCAGTGTTTGGCTTCAGGTGAAATCGTTTCAGATATCCTACTTGATCATGTCTTTCCCGCATTAGAATTATTAAATTCTGGTGCATCCTTTTGTTCGTTGTTGTCTTGGGAATGGATTTTTTCGGCACTTTCCACGCTCATATTGATTGTAGGGCAAAGAAAGTGATTTTCCAGATTCCCGGACATCCGGAGTTTGTTTTTGCTGGAGGTAGAAGTTCTGTCGGGCCAGTCGAGTTTAGGGCTAGGCCGACAAACAATGTTCTTTCGTCGATGGAAGTTGATAAGAAAGAAGCGCCGGCTATAGTTCGAGAATTCATGGACGTGTTCGAAGACACCTCGGGTTTATTGCCAAAACGAGATGTGGAGTTTATGATTAATCTTGTTCCTGGTGCAGCGCCAATCTCAAAGGCGTATTATCCAATGGCACCAGTGGAGTTGGAAGAAGTAAAGAAGCAGGTTACTGAATTGCTAGAGAAGGAGTGGATTCGAAGCAGCAACTCACTTTGGAGTGCTCCAGTTCTTCTAGTAAAGAAGAAAGATGGCACAAGAAGGATGTGCATCGATTATCGAGAATTTAAACCGGGTGACTATTGAGAATAAGTACCCGAGCCCTCGCATTGGCGAATGGTTTGAGCAGCTTAGTGGCGTGAGGGTATTCTCGAAGCTGGATTGGCGATCCGGATATCATCAAGTCCGAGTTAAATCAGAAGATATTGGCAAGACTGCGTTCCGAACTCGGTATGGACATTACGGGTATTTAGTGATGCCATTCAGAGTCACGAATGCACCGGCGATATTTATGGACTAGATGAACCGAATCTTTTCACCGTTCTTGGACCAGATTATAGTGGTGTTCATCGATGATATTCTGGTCTACTCGAGGAGCAAGGAAGAGCATGTAGAACACTTGAAAATTGCACTGCAGACATTGAGGCAAGGAAATTGTATGCAAAGATAAGCAAGTGCGAGTTTTGGCTTGAAGAAGTGAAGTTTTGGGGCACGTTGTGGCTGGAGATGGAATCGCCGTTGCTCCGAAAGATTACAGCAGTTCGAGATTGGCCGATTCCGAAGAATGTTGTGAAGATAAGAAGCTTCTTGGACTGGCCGGGTATTATAGAAGGTTCGTGGAGAATTTTTTTCGTTTGGCTGAGCCTTTGACCAAGCTTACGTGCAAGGAGGTATCATTTGTGTGGACGGATAGGTGTGCGTCAGATTTTGAGGCGCTGAAGCAAAAGTTGATAACCGCTCCTATTCTGACCGTGCCAGACAATTCCGGAGGATTGGTAATTCACAACGACTCACCTGAGAAAGGATTGGGATGTGTTGTGATGCAGCATGGGAAGGTTACAACTTACGCATCGAGACAGTTGAAGACCCATGAGAAGCATGGGAAGGTTACAACTTACGCATCGAGACAGTTGAAGACCCATGAGAAGAATTACCCAACTCATGACTTGGAGTTAGCAGTTGTGATTTTCGCTTTGAAGATTTGGAGACACTACTTATTGGGCGAAAGGGTCGAAGTATTTACCGATTACAAAAGCCTGGAGTATGTGTTCACACAGAAGGAGCTTAATATGAGGCAGCGTAGATGGTTGGACCTGATGGCTGACTACGATCTTGATCTTGAGTACCACCCGGGGAAAGTTAGTGTTGTGCTGGATGCGCTTAGTCGGTTTCCAGCAATTCAGATGTTGACTGCACAAAAAGGAACTTATTGAAGACTTTCGGAGATTCGAGTTGGAGATCGTGCTACCGCATTCTTCAGGACAGTTGATGCAGCTGCAAGTACAATCGTCGTTGATCGAAAATATAAAAGCAGCGCAATTGCAGGACCCTAGATTGCAAAGGTTTCGGGAACAAGTTGAAGCTGGACTTCGAACAGACTTGTTGATTCATAAAGATGGTTCATTGCGTTATGGTAGCCGTTGTGTGTGCCAAAAAGAGACATTCGCGAAAAACTTATGAAGGAGACGCACAACTCAGCATATTCCGTACATCCAGAAGGCACGAAGATGTACCGAGTTATACGACAGCATTTCTGGTGGGAAGGCATGAAACGGGAGATTTCCCGCTTTGTAGCAAAGTGCTTGGTGTGTCAGCAAGTTAAGGCTGAACATCAACGGGTTGCTGGTTTATTGCGACCACTTCCGATTTCTCAATGGAAGTGGGAACATATAACCATGGATTTCGTGACGGCTTTACCGAGGAGTCCGAAAGGCAACAATGCAGTTTGGGTGATTGTTGATCAATTGACCAAGGCAGCTCATTTCATACCATTTCGAGTTGCTCAATCAACAGAAGCCTTGGCAGAACGGTACATGCAGGAGATTGTAAGATTGCATGGAGTACCGGTGAGTATCGTGTCCGACCGTGACACCCGTTTCTTATCACACTTTTTGAGGAGCTTACAGGAAAGTTTGGGGACGTGATTGAAGTTTAGCACAGCTTATCATCCTCAAACAGATGGCCAGTCGGAGAGAACGATCCAGACTCTTGAAGGCATGTTGAGAGCTTGCATGTTAGACTTCAAGGGTTGATGGGAGGATCATCTACACTTAGTGGAGTTTTCTTACAATGACAGTTTTCAGGCGACTATTCAGATGGCTCCATTTGAGGGTTTATATGGTCGCAAGTGTCGTTCACCTGTTTGTTGGGACGATGTCGGTGAACGAAAATTGTTGGGACCAGATTTGGTTGTGCAGACAGTTGAGAAAGTTAATACTATTTGGAATCATATTAAAGCAGCACGAGACCGACAAAGAGTTGGGCAGATACGTTGAGAAGACCTCTAGAGTTCGCCGTTGGTGATTTGGTATTCTTGAAGGTATCACCGACTAGAGGGGTGATTCGTTTCGGAAGTCGAGGAAAGTTTAGTCCTCAATTCGTTGCACCTTTCGAGATTTTGGAGTATGTTGGAGAAGTGGCGTATCGTTTGGCGTTACCGCAATCTTTGGCGAATGTTCATGACGTGTCTCATGTATCTCAACTCCGTAAGTATGTTTGAGATGAAGCACACGTGCTGGATCATTCAGAGTTGACTGTACGTGGAGATTTATCCTTTGAGGAACGACTGATGTCGATTGTGGATCGAAAGAAAAAGGTTCTTAAGAATAGGGTTATCCCTCTTGTACTTGTTTCTTAGGGAAACCGCTCGCATGGAAAGCCAACTTGGGAACGAGAAGTTGAAATCCGGCAGAAGTTTCTATATCTAGTCTTGTAATTCTTGATTGTTTAGCCTTTCTTGTTCTTGAAATTTCGAGAACGAAATTCTCTTTGTAGTTGGGTATAATGTAACACCCGAGTCCATTTATACCAATTCCAGTTCTCGTATTTCTTTATTCGTGATATTTCTTTGATTTAACGTATTTTGGATGCGAATGGTATTTTATATTTTTACATTGCATTCGACCCGACCCACTTGCTTGAACCTGTTTGATTCTTATTTATAGATTACCTTGACTTGTTGCATGGACACGTGCATCTCATATTTAGTACATACTGGTATTTTATCTAGTATCGAATCTTTTATCATATAACATTTTAGGTCACGTAAAATATTTTAAAAATACATTTTATAGCCTGCATGATACCTCTAACCCCATGGTAGCATCCGCGCATCTTGTCCTCTTCCCGTTCAGTGAAACTGACGTATTTGGATGGCTACGCGTACGTACGTGCATCCGTTCTTGAGGGTATGCATTTTCGTTACGAGAGCATTCATTTTGAAATTTGGAAGTCGCATACATTTTTCATATTTTAAATCTGAATTTTAGACCCGACCCGGACGTGTTTTGGAATATTTTTGTATCCCGCCAAAATTCAAATTTTATTAATTTAATATTTTATTTAACACAGTTTAAATCTTATAACCAAACATATAATTTTTAAATGTAAAATCTAAACTGCTACAGCAACTTTTCTCTCTCCTTCTGACCTCCACTCAGTCTCTCTCCTCTCTCTTTCTCTTTCTTTTTCTCTCCCCTCTACGCATCTCTCTCTTCCTCTTTCTTTTCTCTCTCCCTTCTACGCATCTCTCTCTCCCTCCTTTCTCTCTCCCCTCGAACGCTCTCTCTCTCATCTCGCATTCATTGTACACTTCTTGTCTCTCGTCACCTCCCTCCTCGTTACGCTCACCTCCCTCCTATTTCTCTTCCTCGTTCTTTTTACAACCCACGTACACCTCCCTTCTTCCTCCGCATTCATATCTTCTCTTTCCCGCCTCGTCGTCCCGAAGCCTTAACCGACGCCCTCGCCTCGTCCCTCACCGCCGACCACCTCGTCGGCCGTTCCTCTCCACAACCACCTCCACACCTTCCTCTCTCCTTCACCCCAAGATCCCGAGCCCGAAACCCTAGAACCCCGACTGCCCTCGCTCGCACCGATCTCCCCGCCCCTGCACCTCGCCACCGACGACCTCGTCGTCGCCTCTTCGACCACGTCTATCCTCTCTCCTCTCTATCCCCTCACCGACGATTCCCTGCAAACCCCTGCACCCACCTTCTCCGAACCCACCACTTGCACTTCCCACATCGCCGGAGCTCCGACCTCGTCGTCGTCTTTACATCCCCGTTGCCAACACCACCTCTTCCCTTCTCTTTCCTCCACTTCCCTTCCCTCTCCCGAACCTGCACACCCGAAGCCTTAACCCTAGCCTTCGCCGGAACCTCGCCGTCGATGGTTCATCGTCATCGACGACTCCCTTGCCGCCTCCTCTGTCCCCAAACACCAACCCCTGACCACCAGCCCCTTCCTCTCTTCTTCTTCTTCTTCTTCTTCTCCTACAACTTCTTTTTCTCTTTCTACATCCTCGATTTCCGACCGTCGCCGAAGCCGTGCTCGCCGCCGCTGATCCGGGCGACTCTGCAGACGTCCCCTACTTGCATGGTTAACTTCTTGATGTGCCTGGACCTTCCCGTGTGCGCGTGTGGATGTTGCAATATTTGCCGACATTGGACGCTGCGTGCGCATCCCGTACCGTGATCCGATCAAGGCAAGTTTACCTTGCTACATGCTACATTACATTTTATGCATCTATTTATAATAAATATAATTATTGAATTTCAAACCATGCATCCATAGTGCTTGTTTCAAAGTATAATTATTGAATTTCAAACCGTGCATCCATAGTGCTTGTTTCACAGTTCTATAAGGGCCATATGCATCCGTTCTTATCATTTCATATCTAGCATATGCAGCTTATTTTGTCACATATCATAATATAGTATATCACATCAAATTACATATAACCGTTCCCATTGTTTAATTGAACATCGTGCATTAACCAGTTATCATCTAAAGGTTATATGATATCTATCTGCATCCATATCGAATAGAATACATATAGCCACATTCACAGATCTCCTTAATAACCCAATATTGTTTAGTAAAGTGTAATCTAATTAGTTTTGGAACTATCAAATGTAATCCTAATTGACAGTGTGCACCCATGTCTTGTCTTTCTATCTATGTGCATACTATTCATACTAGTTTATTTCATTAGTACTACATACTTATGTTGTGTACCCATGTTCAGTATAGTTTGATTTTGAGCACCCACGTGACATGTTGTGCACCCCTGACATGACTTGATACTATTACTTGACACGACGTGATACCGTGTACTTCTTGACATGGCATGATACCTATATACTATCTGACTTGACCTGATGTACCATGACTTTACCTGTTACCCGATCTTGTGTCTATTGCCAACAAACCTGACCTGTTGTCTTTATGGACAGTTCCTGTTGTTTATCCAGACAAACATGTACCTGCATGATCCTGTGTTGGCATTAGCTCCAAATTATTCAATAGCTGACTTGAACACACATAACTTGGGGGTATGGGGAAATCAATGATGAAACCTGACTTGTAACTCGACAGTTCGATACCTTTACCGATCAGTTTTAGAGGCTAGGCCAGTTTTGGGATGATGATGCTGACATCATCCATCGTTATTCACTACCTTTTAAAGGCTAGGCCATCCTTGGGATGATGCCATGGACATCATTCATCGTTACCCTTTTTTCCTTTTAGTGCCTAGTGGCATGTCTCGGTTTCAGCCCGAGAATCTTCACCGTGATCCCGGGCACGCACGAGATACTATTGAGTTACATCGATGATTCATAAAATTGATTTCAAAGATTTGGGAGTAGTTAACCCAATAGACCAGTTTAGATTACTCACTACACATTACCCCACTGTCCTTACTTATATCACTGTTATGCTTGTTTTATTATTTATACTCATATCTGCATGTATTGCTACCTCTGTTTACAGTATTTTATTATTTATACTCATATCTGCATGTATTGCTACCCTTGTTTACAGTATTGCTTGATATTATGACGCACTGACGTCTGGGTTTTGCATGGCCCATATTCTCTACCTTTCTTGCAGACTGACCAGGAGTACTGCCGCTGTTAGGCCGAGCGGTGAGGATCCTGTTGGTATCCAATTTTACTTTTCAGGTATTTTATTTATTTGATCTTTTGCTTCCGCATATTATATTATTTCTTGACTCATTTACTCTGGCTTATGGACATGCAGTAGATAGTTTAGTTTACTTTCCTGTTCTTGATATCTCTACAGCCGTAATGTGACTGTGGAAGGATTTTTCTTATCCACAGGTAGCATGGTTGGTTATGTCACATGCGCATAGCGTACTCTGGGAAGCGAGGCGTGACAGAATCCGTGAATACCAGAATACAATCCATATCAACATGACCGAACTGAACAATGGATATACTCTGATTACATGACTATCCATTTATATCCATTCCGTTTACTGATATCATAGTTTCGGCAAGTCTTCCATTTACTACAAGACAATCAATACAATAAATATTACGGGGTTTATAAAGGGGTAGACTGGTACGGAACATGTTAAAGGTGGCACGAGGTGGTCAATAAAAGACGTAATTACATCCATGCCGTTGTTTCGTGGTATTTTCGACGGAGCCTTGTACTACGGGTTACCAAAGTCCACGGTGTAAGTTGGACTCCCCTCATATACACTGGCATATTCTGTACCAAGCTACAAACACTACGTTAACATAACAATCAAATATTATACTAGATATACTCTCTTTTCTATCTATTCTACTTCTTCTTCTTTTTTGGACTTACCGAGCGATTATTCGCTGACGACATTCCTATTTCTTTTCTTCGTCAGATCAGGAGGATCCGACTCTGAGGAGTTCGAGACCAGTCAGGATTACTTGGAGCAGTTCACAAAAGACCCTGAGCATTAGACTTTACTTGTACATACTTTTCATTTCAGTTATTCTATTGTTTAGGCATTGCATTCCAGACTTGTATTTACATTTCCAGTTGTACCTGTAAAAGAATGTTTAATAAATAAAGTTGATATTCATTATATTCACGACTCTTGTGTATATGCTTAGATACGCTTAGCGTATTTATTTCGGAGTAAATACGTAGCGGACCCCGCCGCGTCCCCTCCCAATATACCGGGAAGCGGCGCGTGACATGCACCGAGGAGCAGATGCGCCAGATTACGGCGTTTATCAGAAGTGGAGGAGCTGGACCGAGCTAGGGTAGTTTTTTTAATATATATTTTTGAGGATGTATGTACTTATTTGATATATATTATATATTTTTTTGACGATATTGGTGGTTGTTTGTTTGTTCACGATGATTTATATTTATATCATATTCTGTTTGTTTATTTCTTTTATATATTATGCGTGAGATGTTGATTATGAATATTTCTGTATTTGGTTATATTATATATATATATATATATATATATATATATATATATATATATATATATATTATTGTGTACAGGACGGGGGAAAACAGAGAGCCCTTTTTTTATAAAAAAAAAACCCTGATATTTTGTCCCTACGGATTAATCCGTATGGCCATCTGTTGCACCAACGGATTAATTCGTAGGTACAATGTTTGCCGCTACACATTTAGTTGTTGGGACAAAATACCAGGATACCTGATATTTTGTCCCTATGGACTTAGTAAGAGGGGTAAAACTTGTCCCTACGATGTAATTCGTAGGGGCATTTATCAGGCCCTACGGATTAATCCGTAAAGGCAAGTATTTTATTTTATAAACCAATAAATTAAATAAATATTATGTCCCTACAGATTATACATGTCCCTACGGAGTAAGATGTAGGGGCAATTATTACTCCATAGAGGCATGTTCAGGACGAAGACTTGCACCTGTCTTTGCACCTCCGAGGGAATTTTATATCTCTACGGACATATCTGGTGCAGTGGTTTGCTAAATCCGTAGGGACAACCCATTATTGCAGCAACGATGGTTTGTTATGGGGAATCCTGTTTGAACACTCACCCTTTAAAACAAGACTCTTGATGCAATGATGTGACAAGATATAATTAAAACCCACAGGCAAGAATGATAACACTTGATTAGTAAGAGAATGATAACACTTGATTAGTCAGAGGTCATGCATAGTTGTTGAATGCAACATACATATAAATATGGGTGAGACCTGCTCCACCGCATTTTTTGCAAACATTACACCTCAAATATGATGGCTAATTAAGCAGTTGGATCTTCAACTCTGCTAATAAATCAACTATAGTTGAGGTTACTATCATTCACCAATATTATAGCAACCAAAAGAACATGAGATGAGTAGTAAAAAGTTCCAAAATTTAAATCTTGATATTAATTAATTATAAATAAAATAGAGATACAAATATAAAGATACAAAAACTCTTTATAACTGATGTAACAATTTAACCAAGTAAAAGTATAATTGATCTTAACAACTTAACATAAATAAGAATGGATTTTCTAAAGTCATGGGTCTATCAAAACAATTTATCAATTAGGTTTCTATTTATAGAGCCCTAAGGTTCCCCTCTATAGCCACTGATGGTCGAAGCTTTGAATTAAAATTTATATTCTGAGGTAGAAAAGTTGGTGGTAGTTTTGTCTTCTCATAAAGAAAGAATATTGAACATAATAGGAGTAAGTTTAATAATGATTTAAATTTGAGGTGTAGGCAAGTATGAGGAGCTCCACCTAATCCTAAATGGGTTTTGGATACAAGTCTTGCATTAATCCAACCCGCATCCAATAAATTCACATGTTTATACCCCGATATATGCAAGGGGCATTATAGTCATTTCCACCTTCAAAGCCACACCTTTTGCATTTCTTCAGTCAGTTCCTTTATATCCGTTATAAAAACTCCTCTCTCTTCTCATCCTCTTTTTTTCACTGCAGAAGGATGGAATTCGGAGCTCCGATATTCACCCAAAAGGATCCGAAAACCGAAGCCCGTAAAATCCTGCCGTCCCGGATATCCCCATCCTCCATCCCATTCTCATGGGAGCAGCAACCGGGCATTCCGAAGCTCAACATCCGGAACCCGGCAACAACCCAGTCTGACCCTCTTCTCTCTACCCCTACCCCTCCCCCGCTAAGACCCGCACCCGTTGTCCCCTGCCAAGACCATTTCGGGTCGGACCCGTTCACTCACGCGCTGGCGGAGTGCACTAAGAGCAAGCGCCATCCGGCTATCTTTGGAAGCGGAAATGTCCACGTGGCGGAAGTTGGGAGGAGGAGAGGGAGGAAGGTTGTGGGGCACACGTCGGTTATCGGGTTAATGGATCTTTTCGGGTCATGCAAGGCGGCTGCGTGCTCTGTGAGCGAGTCGACGGTTTATGTTCCTCGGTCGAATGTGGGTTATGCACCGTTGAATGGCCGGGCTGGGTATAATTATGGGTAAATTGCAGTAAAATACCCTTGACTCCCGCTGTTATTCACTAAACTACCTTAAAAGTCTATCCTAAAACCTATTTTTTACCCATCTATTTCTTAGCACTTAAAGGGAGACTCTCTGTGATTAAAGAACTTTAAGGTACTTTAGTGAAAAACAATGGTTGTTAAGGGTGTTTTAGTGTAATTTACCCAATAATTAATATATGGGTTTTGATGGGTGGTGTAATTAACAATAACCTTTTTCCCTCTAAGTACTTTTCCTATTTGCCCAAGGTCTTACGAATGTAATTAATGATACCATGTCATGTTAGGGTCTGGGGCAGGGAATAGTATTTTTGGATAGATTGTGGTTGTTTTTCGCATCATCGGCTTTAACTTTCGATTAGCCGAAGCTGATTTGTACTTTTTATGTCATGCCAACTCTTTTCTGTTTAAAAGTAATTATTAACTGGTTGATTGTCCAAGCATAATGGGGTAGCAAGGGGTTATGTGGATATTGCACTTTGCTACATGCTACCAATATGAGGTGTTTGAGTATCTATCTGACACTACGTATAAAACATAAAGGCGAGCATTGGATTTTGTAACCGTTTTTACCATTGGTTGACCGATCGATACCGATGTAGCCCGCTTTACTTGTTAATTAACACTTTTTTTAACTAATGCGAAGGAGTTAGCAGCTTTTAACAGATAGAAAAATCACCACCTTCCATGATGAATCAATACATGTTTTGTATTTATTTATTTATTATTATTATTTTTGGAACAAACAGGGTTTGTATTTTGTAATACATAATAACTTGAATAAGTGGATAATTTTTATTAATGCTGCCAATTGATTGCCAAAACATGCTTTTAGCATTGAAAATGAATTAATGGAGGAATGCCGCATTTTGCATTTCATCATAATTAAGTTAAGACATGTTTCAACTGCTAATTCGAGTGCTGCTATTTTTTTCTCCCCTTTTTAAATAAAAGGGACAAAAACTATACCTAATATGCATCTATGCAATAAAAGAATTTTAAAAAAAAATTCTAATATCTGATAAAAGAAATTAAATGAAGAAAATGGCCATAGCCTACCAGACCTGTTTGAAAAAAGCGTACATTTTCAGTGTCCGCAAATTTTTAAGTACCTTGTTGTCCTTTGCTGTCTCTTGTTGAGAATAAAATGATAGGATAGTATTCTTCGATATAATTAATTTGCAACTATTGAGAAAAGATTTTATTTTAGTTGAAAAGAGAAACTAGGAAAATATGTTTGATAGTAAATGGCCAAACGGTACATCTTAGATGGTTTGCTTGTTGTCCCTAGAATTTCATTTAAGTTTGGGCTTTTCTTTTCCTTTGTTTGGGCTTTGACCAATCTTTACAGGGTAAATTGTCAAAAAGCAACCGGCCCCTTGGGAGTTGTATAAAATCCCCCGGTATTTTCAAAAATTTTGGAAAGTACCTGCTGCTCAAAATTTTTGTAAGAAAATACCAACTGCAACTGGTGTATAAAGGTGTTTTTTGGAAATTACCCATCTTTATATGCATATGAATATATTCTCTTTTTTTCTTTTGGAATCAATCCTTTTGGGGATCGAACTTGCGACCTTTCGTATTGGAAAGAAAATTGGTACCAACTGAGCTAAGCCCAGCTGGCAATATGTTCTCGATTATGTGCCCAAATAAAGGGTCTATGCAGGGGCAAACCTATTAGTGGGCAGGATGGGGCCATGGTCCCACCCTATTTTTCATGACATCTAAAAAAAAATCCTTCTACGTTGCCTTCAATTAAAACGCACCCAATCCATCTAATTTCCCCATCTCTTCCTCCGCTTCAAAACCCTTGAAACCGAAAATTTTAAAAATCGCTCATTTTTGTTTGATCGATCGAGATCGCCATCGTGATGCCCGAGATCGAGGGATTGAGCCTCCCCCCATCGAAGCTCCAGTTCCGATCGGCGATCGCCCCTTTCGCTTGGGCATTTGAATGATCGATTTGTTGTTGCCTTAGATAAGGACTGGATCTCGGTGAATTTCTTTTATTTCATCTTTTTTGTCTGAATCTCCTTGAATCGATGATGATTTAGATCTGTGATTAGCTTTCCTGTTTGGATTTGGCGATGTGAGTTTATAGCCATATGGATTTTGTTTGTTTTTATTTATGATTTAGTATCTGAAGTGTGATCAGACTGCTACTGCTATTACAAATAAAATAAGATTTCATTTTTGTTTGATCGATCGAGATCGCCATCGTGATGCCCGAGATCGAGGGATCGAGCCTCCCCCTATCGAAGCTCAGTTCCGATTAGCGATTGCCCCCTTCGTTTGGGCATTTGAGTGATCGATTTGCTGCTGCCTTGGATAAGGACTGCATCTCAGTGAATTTCTTTTCTTTCACCTTTTTTGTCTGAATCTTCTTGAATTGATGATGATTTAGATCTGTGATTAGCTTTCTTGTTTAGGATTTGGCGATGTGAGTTTATAGCCATATGGATTTTGTTTGTTTTTGTTTATGATTTAGTATCAAAAATGTGATCAGACTGCTGCTGCTGTTACAAATGAAATGAGATTTCGTTAGATTAGAAGTCTGATCATCTGCGACATTGAAACTGAAATTTTTTTATAAGCAAGGTTAAAATGTTTGGCCCCACCCTTTGAAAATTCCAGGATCCGTCACTGGGTCTATGAACTCGATACGAAAAAAGAATAACAAAACCACTTCGACAATGTTTTGTCCTGATCTATTCACCTCAGAATTAGATGGTTAGCTTAAATTTTATGTCTCGAACACTAAAACGGATTCCTTATGTGTTCATAGGATATGGATTCTCGCTAAGTAGGTCCCCACTCTTCATCACATATCAAAACTCATCAGAATAATGGATCTTCTAGTTTTGCATATTTGAAGGGTGTTTTCCGAGGATCCGGATCCTCTACTCATGAAGAATCCTGCTTATGAAATCCAACGGCAGGGGGTCCATAGTTTGTGTGGGGTCAATGAGGGATCCAACTACTGGAAGCTGGCAGAGCAGGATTCTTGGATGTTTTGGTAAGCAAGGATTCCTAATCCATTTTTCTACTGTTGGAGTCAAAATATTGACTCTCAAAAGTACTCAAATCGAGTACCTATGAATCTGCACATAGAGTGGGTTCTAATGGTTATAGATTTCTGTACACTTGGTCAATTAGGACAAATGAGCATTCATTTAAAATCCAATTGAGTCTAGTTTCCAAAAAATCAAACGGTGTATCGTATGGAATTTCCTAGAGAAAGTTATGACTAAATCATTCAACCCTGCACGTGCAGAGTTGAGATTTCGGGACCCCTTTCTTGGGTTCTGGGACCCCTTTTTGGATCCTGAAGGCCTCTCTTGAGTTTCGGGAGGCCCCTTTTGGGTTCCAAAAGGCCCCTTCTTGATTCCGGGATCCCTTAAAATAGACAGTTTGACTTGTTTTTAAGAAGAAAGTGGGGGGATTTTCTTCCCCACTCACCCTCAAATTATAGGGAGTGGTTACAACCACTCCCCACCCACAGATGGGTATATATAACCCTCTATCAAAACAAAAGAGAGGGATCGATCAGGAGATAGAAAATTCAAGAGAGAATTTTCAAGTACTCGAAGCCGAAGAAGAAGAAGAAGGTCAGGGCCATGGATAGTGTAACGACTCTGAACCCCTGTATATAATTAGTTGTTTAAATGTATAGAAAGGGTATTTCAGCCTGTATAGGAGTTATAAGTCATTTTTGTTTAATAAAAGCAAGAAACAGCTTGTAACTTACTGGTTAAGCCTCTACACTGCCGCGACATAGCTTGTGTATTCGAATCCCATCAAACCCAATTATTTTTAAATTTTTCTTTTTAATTTTTCGGAAGCCCAAGAGTTGCACGTGAAATTCATGGAGAAATGAAAAGTTTCAGAAAAATCAAACATGCGCAAAAAGGAGTAAACAGTGATTAAAGATGGTGGCACGAATCTCGAGATGATTGGGCCAGATCCGACCGCCCGTTTTGCCAATATGGCCGCCGCCGTCGATCCCGATGTGCCAAATCCCCTCCATGTTTTACACACACCTATTCAGCTCCTCTCAACTCCCCTACACTGTTTGATTTCCCTGTTATTAAACAGAGACTATTCAATTCACCATTAACACCCATTTTAATTCTTTTAATTCAATTTTTAATTCCCAAACCTTAAATTCTTCACTATAAATATCACCCCATACCTTAGCTCCCCTCTATTCTGAAAATTTCTATCAAAATTCTCCCAAAATTTCTAAGTACAAGTGGAGTCAGTAACCAAGCTCTCTTCATTGAAGATCGGAGTCGTTTTCGGAGTTTCCGCGACGCCACGGAACCCCCCCAATTTATTTAATCTCTTCCTAACACTACAAAACGAGTAAATCATTTCCCCCCCCCTTCTTTCAACAAAAATCGCATTCTAAAAATATATCGGTAAGTGGAGTTAACTCCGATATATGTAATTTAAATCTTGGTACTTCCCTCTTTAAGCAAAATAGGTCAAACTAACCTTCTCACACCACTCGTAACCTTGTTTGCAATCATTTAGATTTTAGTTTAATAAATTTTTCATGAGAAATACTCATATAACAAATTTTTCAGAAAAATACCATGAACTTTAGTATAACCCTTAATTCAATAATTTTTAAAAATACCTTTAGGAAAACTTCACGGAGTAACGATCTACCCCACACGCACACTATGGTTGTATAACACGATTTTCTAAACATATGGTTAATTTAAAGAACTGGTTTTACATTAAAATACCATATTTTTTTAAACGGGTTTTTTTTAAATCGATATTTTAAATCTTTGGCAATTACGCCTCTACAACCCTCGTTAAGAGACCCGTTAATGGATGGTGCGGATTATCGCACATTCTTGGGACCGTAGAGCGAGATGCAAAACTCCTCACGGAATATTCGGTCTCGAAAGGAAATAAAAAAATACAGTTTTTAAGAAATACGACTTTTCTAAATAAAAACTAAACATTGGAAATTATACAAAACTATGAATCCGTATTTTCAATAAAAACAAATTATGAAACTATATTTTTTTAAAATGAAAGATTGGAAATTTTAATAAAATACCATCAAGTTTTCAAAAGAGCTAGTTTTCATAAAAATCTTATAGACTTTTAAAAATCTAGGTTTTATCATAAAAACACTACAACAATTAAAAGACATGTTCATGAAAACCCTAAATATTACAAATCACCCTCGAGGTTTATTTTCTTAAACTATATTAAAGTATTTTTCATAAAACCCCCTTGAGATATGCAAACAATATATATAATGACTCTAGATTAATATAGGTTTAAGCGGTATCATTTCTCTTGAGCCCTGGAGAGCCGGAGAAACTGAGTGCTTGCCTATTCAGGTTAGACAACTTAACGGAGTTATTAATGACAATTGTCTTGGAAAAAAAAACAAATCTTGCCGTCCATGTGCAGCAGTTGCCGATTTCTCCCGAACATAAGAGTTTTAACAGTTTAAATCAAATCATATGCCGGAACTCGAATTCAAACTTGAATCTAAACTTGAACATGAACTCGAACTCGAACACGAACACGAACTCTAACCCGACCCGAATCAAAACTTGAACTTGAACTTGAACTCAATCTACTTGAACTAACTTGACTCGATCCAAGATTGCAATTGACATGACTCGCACTTTGCTCGACCCACTCGACTTCATTATTTCACCTTTTGCAATCTATAATTTTGATCAAGTCATGTTATAATTAATCAATCAAATCAACTAAGGTTATCTTACAATTATAATATATTTTATACTCGGGGTGCTTGGGATAGTTTCTTGTATGAATCCAACGGAGCTTCAGGAGTCCCGTATTAACCTCTTTTTTTTATTTTACTCGAATATCAGTCGGGTTGACTCATCCACAGCCTAGAGCCCCGATACTAACACATGAAATGGGCCCGTGTTTCCTTATTCCTGGGGTCCCACTCTTGAGCTCGTGAATACTTCTACGGCCGCGTTGACATTCACATTTAGAACTTAACGTTAACATAGTGACCATATAGAGACCTATAGTATATATTCACCATGAACATATACTCTTACTCGTCATCTATATATTCTACACTTGTTATTTTCTTTACTCTTACTTTATCCTTAGGACTTACCGAGCGCTAGTTCGCTGACGGGCATTCCACCCACTTTTCTTCTCTTGGAATGTTCGTCAGATATGGTCGAGACGGAGGAAGTGGAGACCACAGAGGAGGACTACAACCGGATCGCTACTCAGGACTAGTTCAGCTTCATTTTTTTCAGTTTATGTATACCACGTGTTTAGACATTTTCTTTTATTGTATTTACTTTCCAGCTGAAATTCATGTACTTGTAAATATTGGAAATTGAATGTAAATAAAGATATTTGTTGAAAAATTTTATAGTCTCCATTTATTCTTGCATTGTGTATTATTGTTTCAATATGCTTAGTATATTTATTTAAGAAATGACCTTCTCTGGATAAATATGCCGCGGGCTTGCTATTACCGTTTTCGTCTACTGGGAAGCGGGACGTGACAGGTTTTGTTGGTGGCCCATGCATGTCAGTTCTGTATAAAGTCGTAAACAATATACCACAAGAATTAATGAATTCAACAAACATTTACATTCTTTGCATTTTAAATTCCTTGAATCTATCCTAACCTATCTTTTATATCAAGGTGATAGACTCTCCGAACAATACCAGCACCAACGTTAACGGAAATTCTCCACCGCCTACACCACCACCACCACCTACCGTTGCAGCTCTTATTAATGAGCAAACAGTACTTCTCGAGGCTATCAAGAGCCTATTGGAGGGTCAGCAGCAATATACTACTATCCTTATGCATCGCCCCGAAATCGAGGGACCCAGAATTAAGCAGTTTCGGGCACTGCACCCAAAGAACTTTTCAGGTAAGGAGAGCCTGCTTGAAGCAAAAGAATAGGCTCAAGCGATTGAGCATGACCTGGCAGCAGCTCAAGTGCCAGATATAGCCTGGGTGAGAGTTGCTAAGTGTAACTGACCGATAACGCCAGAGTTTGGTGGAAGGCTGATGAGAGCCGTTTCGCGCAACCAATAGAATGGAGAACATTCCGAGACTTTTTCGATACCAAGCACTTCTCAGAGACTGCCCCTTTTGACATGGAGCAGCAATTCATCCATTTACAATAAGGCTTGATGTGGGTCAAGTCAGTGGAAGAATATGATGCTGGGTTTACCATGCTCAGCAGGTAAGATATAGTCTCAAATTCAATTTTCTGATCTCACTCACAACACTGCCAACACAAGTTCATAACAGGTTTGCCGCACATCTTATTCCCACTACTGAGATCCGGAAACGACGATTTCAGTAAGGGTTGGACCCTGAAATCCAAGGTGCACTCGCTACAGGGGACTTCCCAACCTATGAGCTTGCTTTGAAGGCTGCCCGATGCTATGAGGCAGTTGTAAAGAAGAAGGGCAGGCTGCAGACTACCGGTGTGAGACGCCCTGTAAACCAATTCACAGGAGGGGTCTCTTCCAGGCCAGCCTTCAATGGACCATCTCGGAGGCCAGTAGGTTCGTTCGCCAATAACAAGCCAGACTTTTGCATCTACTGCAAAAGAACAGGGCATCTTGTGAAGAACTGTCGCAGGGCGAACAACTTTTGCCTGATCTGTGGGTCTTCTACTCACGCCATCGGAGCATGCCCCAGAACCGATGACCCAACAACCCTCCAGCTAGACCGACAATCCAAGCTCCTCCTACCCGGTTAACTTTACCGGCTCCAGCTCCCCGCATCCAGACCGCTCAACCCCAACGCCGAGTGTTTAACCAGGCACAGAGGAAAGTACCGCGACGCCAAGCATTCACTATGTCGGTCGAAGAGGCCGAAGCTACGGGTCAGGTTATCACTGGTAAATCTCTTCCCTATTTTTTTCAAGTCCTTTCAATTCATAGCCATCTTATAGTTGTCATACCTAAACATATCCCACGCGACTTAGGTACAATCTTAGTAGCCTCCCTACCTGCACTCGCGCTCTTTGACACTGGGGCATCACATTGTTTTATGTCGCAACGGTTCGTCCGAACTCATGCAATCCCAGTTAAACCGCTCGTATCCAGCTGGAATGTTAGTTCGGAGAACAACGTTCTAAAAGTAACTTTGGGATACGATCTGTGTCCAGTGGTCATCTGCAGTCGAGAATTCTATGCGAACTTCAAGGTGCTGGACATACCGAACTTCGACGTAGTCTTAGGAATGAACTGGCTGGGAACTTTCTTCGCTACCATCGACTGTCGCCAAAAGAGGGTAGTGTTTGAAATACTAAATCACCCAGTGTTCTACTTCAAAACTGGAGACCGGACCTTGGAACGTAGCATCTACAGAGCAAAACCAAAGAAGGCAGAGGTTGCAGCGTTACAAGTGGAAGAGTCAAAGCCAAAGGTAGTTCGAGAGTTCGAGGATATATTCCCGGAAGATATATCAGATTTGCCTCCCGATCAAGCTCTTAAATTCAGCATCGATTTACAACCCGGTGCATAACTAGTGATAAAAGCTCTGTACCGATTAAGTCTGGAGGGATTGAAGGAGATCCATATTCAGTCGGACGAACTTCTGAAGAAAGGTTGGATTCGTCCCAATAATTCAAGTTGGGGATCTCCGATACTACTGGTGAAGAAGGAAGGAAGGTACCTACAGGATGTGCGTGGATTATTGAGCTCTGAACGAGGTGACAATTAAAAACAAGTATCCTCTACCTCGCATCGATGGCCTTTTCGATTAGTTAAGTGGATCTTGTATCTTTTCAAAGTTAGATCTTCGTTCAGGATATCATCAGGTGAAGGTCAAGGAGTCCGACATTCCAAAGACGACATTTATGACTCGTTATGGTCATTATGAATATCTCGTAATGCCATTTTGGATAACCAATTCACCTGCTATCTTTATGAACTTGATGGACCATGTTTTCCGAGAGTACTTAGACAGGTTTGTTGTTATCTTCATCGACGACATCCTGGTGTATTCAAAGAATCGGAAAGAGCATGCCAAGCACTTACGGATTGTCCTGGAGATATTACGACAATATCAGCTCTACACCAAGTATAACAAGTGTGAATTTTGGCTAAATCAAGTCAGATTTCTCGGACATATCGTTTCAGGCGAATGAATCTCTGTGGATCCAGCTAAGGTGTCAGCTGTCAGTGAGTGGTCGATACCAAAGACTGAAAGATATAAGAAGTTTTTTGGGCTTAGCAGGATACTACCGACGATTCACTGAAGGATTCTCAAAGATCGCAGCACCCCTGACCAAGCTCACACGTAAAGACGAAGCATTCGTGTGGTCAGAAGCATGTGAGAAGGCTTTTGTAGAACTCAAGTCGAGATTAACCTCTGCTCCTATCCTCGTAATACCGGATCAATCTGGCGGTTTCGATGTGCATTGTGATGCGTCTGGTAAAGGATTAGGATGTGTTCTACACCAGCATGGAAAATTTGTGGCTCTTGCATCATGACAATTAAAAGTTTATGAATGCAACTATCCAACACATGATTTGGAACTGGCAGCAGTGGTCTTCGCACTCAAGATTTGACGCCACTATCTTTTGGGAGAGCGGGTGGATATATTCCCTGACCACATAAGTCTGAAGTATGTATTTACTCAGAAGGAACTCAACATGCAGCAGAGAAGATGGCTAGAACTAACGGCGGACTTCGACATCAACCTACAGTATCATCCTGAGAAGGTGAACATATTTCCTGAAGCACTTAGTCGCTAGCCATTAGCAATGAACCTCACCGCTCAGTAGAAGCTACAACAAGAATTGCACGGATTGGAGATCGAAGTAGTTATACCAGGTAACGCTTCATATTTGATGAACTTAGAAGTCTAGTTTACTCTTGTAAAACAGATCAAGGCAGCTCAAGCAAATGATGCCAATATACAAAATATCCGAATACAAGTAAAAAGTGGACTTCGAACTGACTTCATCATCCACGAAAATGGATCCTTGCGATATGGAAGCCGTTTATGCGTGCTAGTCGGCCCTATTCGAGAAGAGTTGATGAAATAAACTCACAGCTCTTCTTATTCTGTACACCCCGGTGGCACGAAAATGTATAAGGATTTACGGCAGTATTACTGGTGGCATGGAATGAAGCGAGAAGTAGCAAAGAGCGTAACAAAGTGTCTAGTATGTCAGCAAGTGAAGGCTGAACATCACATAACTGCTGGTCTACTTCAGTCGTTACCAATTTCGGAATGGAAATAGCAGCACATTACCATGGACTTCGTGACTGCTCTCCCTCATAGCACGAAGGGTAATGATGCGATTTGGGTTATTGTGGATCGACTCATCATGCCGGCTCACTTTATTCCATTCAGAGTTGGCCAGTCAACTGAGACGTTAGCAAGAAAGTACATGGAGCTAAGTAAAAATCTAAAGTAAGATTTATACCTTTAAGATGTACCATATCTGATACCTATAAACTCATGCAGGAGATCGTGAGATTACATGGAGTACCTGTTTACACCGTCTTCGATTGTGATACGAGATTCTAATCACAGTTCTGGCAGAGTATGCAAGCTAGCCTGGGAACGAGCCTGAATTTCGGCACGGGATATCATCCACAAACGGACGGACAATCTGAGCGAACAATTCAGGTATTATAAGATATGCTGAGAGCCTGTATGTTAGACTTCGGAGTTTCGTGGGAAGATCACCTACACCTTGTGGAGTTTTCATACAACAATAGCTAGTAGGCAAGTATTGGGATGGCACCTTTTGCAGCACTCTACGGACGAAAGTGTCATTCCCCACTGAGTTGGGATGACGTTGGAGATCGTGAACTCCTTGAGCCAAAGTTGATCATGGCAACCGTAGATGTGGTTCGCACGATCAGGAAAAAGATGCGCATAGCCCAAGACCGACAGAGACATTGGGCAGATGCAAAATGTCGATACTTGGAGTTTCAACCCGGAGAGCATGTATTCCTGAAGATCTGTTTAAACGGAGGAGTGATACGTTTTGGCAAGTGGGGTAAACTCAGTCCAAAGTACATAGGACCGTTCGACATACTCAAACGAGTTGGAAAAATGGCATACTGTTTAGCACTACCCCCTCATTTGACGGAGTGCACAACGTGTTCCACATATCCCAACTACGACGATATGTGAGTGACCCCAGCCATATACTTGATCACTCAGAGCTCACGGTACAGACTGACCTAACCTGCGAGCAGCAACCAGTTGAGATCCTGGACTGAAAAACGATGATATTACGGAACAAGGAGGTAAACTTAGTCGGAGTGATGTGGATAAAGGATTCGCCAGGAGAATCAATTTGGGAAAGAGAAGAAGATATGCGCGCACGATATCCTTATCTTTTTGAAAATTAGTCTATATGTAAATATAAATTTCGAGGGCGAAATTTTTATAAGGAGGTTGAATGTAACGGCTCTGAAACCCCTGTACAGAATTATTTGTTTAAATGTATAGAAAAGGGTATTTCAGCCTGTATAGGAGTTATAAGTCATTTTTGTTTAATAAAAGCAAGAAACGTCTTGTAGCTTACTGGTTAAGCCTCTATACTGCTACGACATAGCCTGTGTGTTCGAATCTCATCAGACCCAATTATTTTTAGATTTTTCTTTTTAATTTTTCGGAAGCCCAAGAGTTGCACATGCAATTCACGGAGAAACAGAAATTTTCAGAAAAATCAAACATGCGCAAAATGGAGTAAACGGTGATTAAAGCCGGTGGCACGAATCTCGAGACGATTAGGCCAGATCCGACCTTCCGTTTTACCAATATGGCCGCCACCGCCGGTCCCGATGTGCCTAATCCCCTCCTTGCTTTGCACACACACCCCTTCAGCCCCCCTCGACTCTCCTGCACTGTTTGATTTCCCTGCAATTAAACAAAGACCATTCAATTCGCCATTTAACACCCATTTTAATTCCCAAACCCTAAATTCTTCACTATAAATACCACCCCATTTCCTAGCTCCCCTCTATTCTGAAAATTTCTATCAAAATTCTTCCAAAAGTTTCTAAGTACAAGTGGAGTCAAGTGGAGTTAGCAACCAAGCTCTCTTCGTTGAAGATCGGAGTCGTTTCTGGAGTTTCCGCGACGCCACGGAACCCCCCTCTCTTCTTTAACTCTTCCTAACGCTACACAATGAGTAAGTCCTTTCCCCTCTCCTTCTTTCAACAAAAATCACATTCTAAAAATATATCGGTAAAGTGGAGTTAACTCCGATATATGTAATTTTAACCTTGGTACTTCCTTCTTTAAACAAAATAGGTCAAACTAACCTTCTCACACCACTCGTAACCTTGTTTTCAATCATTTATATTTTAGTTTAATAAATTTTTCACGAGAAATACTCATATAATGAATTTTTCAGAAAAATACCATTAACTTTAGTATAACCCTTACTTCAATAATTGTTAAAAATACCTTTATAAAAACTTCACGGGGTAACGACCTACCCCACACGCATACTATGGTTACATAGCACGATATTCTAAACATATGGCTAATTTAAAAAATAGGTTTTACATTAAAATACCATATTTTTTTAAACGGGTTTCGTTTAAATTGATATTTTAAATTCTTGGCAATTACACCTCTACAATTCTCGTTAGGGGACCGGTTAATGGATGGTGCGTATTATCGCACATTTTTGGGATCGTAGAGTGAGATGCAGAACTCCTCACGGAGTATTCGGTCTCGAAAGGAAATAAAAAAAATACGGTTTATAAGAAATACGACTTTTCTAAATAAAAACTAAACTTTGAAAATTATATAAAACTATGAATCCATATTTTCAATAAAAACAAATTATGAAACTATATTTTTTTTAAATGAAAGATTAGAATTTTTAATAAAATACCATCAAGTTTCCAAAAGAGCTAGTTTTCATAAAACTACCAGTTTTTTAAAATGCTAGATTTTATCACCAAAACACTACAACAATTAAAAGATATGTTCATGAAAAACCAAAATATTACAAATCACCCTTGAGGTTTATTTTTTAAACTATATTAAAGTATTTTTCATAAAACCCTCTCGAGATATGCAAACAATATACATAAGGACTCTAGATTAATATAAGTTTAAACAGTATCATTTCTCTTGAGACCCGGAGATCCGGAGAAACTGAGTGCTTGCCTATTCAGGTTAGACAATTTAACGGAGTTATCAATGGCAATTATCTTGGAAAAAGACATAAATCTTGCCTTCCATGTGCAGCAATTGCCGATTTCTCCCGAACATAAGAATTTTAACAGTTTAAATCAAATCATAGAAAAGGCCTAAACTCGAATCCAAACTCGAATCTAAACTTGAACATGAACTCGAACTCAAACAAAAACTCGAATTCTAACCCAACCCAATTTAAAACTTGAACTTGAACTTGAACTCGAACTCAATCTACTTGAAGTAACTTCACTCGACCCACTAGACTTCATTATTTCACCTTTTGTAATCTATGGTTTCGATCAAGTCATGTTATAATCAACCAATCAAATCAACTAAGGCTATCTTACAATTATAATATATTTTATAATCGGGATGCTTGGAATAGTTTCTTGTGTGAATCCAACGGAGCTTCACGAGTCCCGTATTAACCTCTTTATTTATTTTACTCGAATATCGGTCGGGTTGACTCATCCACAGCCTAGAACCCCGATGCTAACACATGAAATGGGCCTGTGTTTTCTTGCTCCTGTGTTCCTACTTTTGAGCTCGTGAATACTTCTACGGCTGTGTTAACATTCACACTTGGAACTTAACATTAATATAGTGACTATATAAAGACCTATAGTACATATTCACCATGAACATATACTCTTACTCGTCATCTATATATTCTACATTTGTCATTTTCTTTACTCTTATTTTATCCTTGGGACTTACCGAGCGCTAGTTCGCTGACGAGCATTCCATACATTTTTCTTCTTTTGGAATGTTCATTAGATACGGTCGAGACGGAGCAAGTGGAGGCCACAGAGGAGGACCACAACCGGATTGCTATTCAGGACTATCTCAGCTTCACTTTTCTTCAGTTTATGTATCCCACATGTTTAGGCATTTTCTTTTATTGTAATTACTTTCCAGCTGAAACTCATGTACTTGTAAATATTGGAAGTTGAATGTAAATAAAGATATTTGTTGAAAAATTTTACAGTCTCCATTTATTCTTGCATTGTGTATTATTGTTTCAATATTCTTGGTATATTTATTTAAGGAATGACCTTCTCTAGATAAATATGTCGCGGGCTTGCTACGTCACCGTTTCCATCTACTGGGAAGCGGGCCATGACAGATAGGAATGGACACTCATTTCTTTCTCTATATTCTGTGTGTGTGTGTGTGTCTGTCTGTCTGTCTTTCTCCCTCTCTCTCTCTCTAATGAGACCCATGAAACTTATATAAGTATCATAATTGATGAGAAAGCTTGATAGCTACGTGCATGATTTCCTTCACGAAGACGAACTTTTAGAATACAATATGTTCTTAACCAATTTTGACTGAACTAAGAACATGGGTCATCTCATGTTCTGCACGCTCTGAAATAGGCCATCATATTTTATGCATATAAACAAAAATAGAATTCTATTTCTTGAAAAACATAGATTAAAATACCTATGTTCTTTGATAAAGAACATATGAATAGAAAAATCCTATTCATTTTTGAGACATGAAAAATATTTCTTCATAACAGAGATTATGAATCAGAAAATCCTATTCATTTTGAGACAAAAATATGTCTTCATAACATTTTGTGAATAGGAAACTCCTATTCATCTCTGAGATATGAAATACATATCTTGTCACACCCCGCTTCCCAATGAACAGTAACGATCACATGACAAGCCCGCAACATATTTATGTTAAGGTCATTTTTAAAAATAAATATGCTAAGCATAACTAAACATTTATACACAGTGCAAGAAAAATAAGAGCATGAAATTTTCAACAAACTACTTTATTTACATTCATTCAAAAAACTTTATTTATATGGATAGATGTTCTGAAAAGAAAATGCAAATAACATGAAATGCCTAAACAAGTGGCATACAGGTAATGAAAAATTGAGCAGGAAATCTAAAGATCGGCTTAGGCTGCGATCTGGTCGTAGTCCTCAGCTGTCGGATCCACCTCCCCGATCTCTAGATTATCTGATGAACATTCCAAAGAATTAAAGATGGGTGTGTAAGGTGTTTTTCGTCACCCCATTGAGATGGGAATACGCGCGCGCTGGTCAGGCGCATTACAGATTCCCCCTGCCTAGGGTAGGCTGGGGTTTATTGATTGTGGGGATTCGAATCTCCGGCAGCCGCGGACTAAGCTGCCGTTAATTACCCCTCGCCTTTGGAGCGAGAGAACCTCCGATTGACGGGTTAAACAGGTTATGCGAACTCAATATGCAGTATTATGTTTTGAAGGGGGTTTTGGATATATCGGGGGCCCCGCATAGTTTCTACGGGGGTCCCGCTCCCCGGATAGCGGGCTGGGGGTCAAGGGGGCTAGCAGCCCCCTTGCAGGGTGGGGGACAGCGCCCCGGTAAATTTTTTTTTAAGGGAGGGACAATGTTGTGGAGTGTGTGTATGTGTGTGTGTGTGTGTGTATAAAGGGGAAAAGCGTCCAAAGAACGCGTGGGGCCAGCGCCTCACGTGCCTAGCACGCGAGCGTTGTGTGCTGTGCGTTTAGGCGCTAGCACATCACATGCCCGGCATGTGGGCGCTCGAGCGCCAGTGCTTTATGTGCCCGACACGTGGGCGCTGGGCGCTTGAGCGCTCGGGCGCTAGACGCTTGGGCGCCGGCGAGAAAAAGGGGCTTTTAGCCCCAGAAATAGGATTTGAACTCCTGAAAGAGGATTTATAGTGGAGTTAAACTCCTAAGATGTTTTTGGAGATGATGAAAGGGGCTTCTCCCTTGAGCTCTGGATCCTCCCAAAGTGGGATTTTTAGGAGATGGGTCTCCTTCTTCTTCCCCTCGGTTGGCCGGATCATGGATGAAAAGGGGGGTGATTTTAAAAATCTCTCCTTTTTAAGATCTGATGGAAGATCCAAGCTCCCCTTTGTGGGTTTTGTGGTGAAAAACTATTTAGTTTTGGAAAAGGAAGAGAAAAACTCTTGATTTAATTCAAAAGAAAGAAAAAGGTTTTGGACCTTGAGGAAGGAGAAGGAGGCACAGGAACCCTAGTTTTTTTTGAGAGAATAAAAAGTATCCTTTATTTATCATCATGTTGCCTTATATAGGCTTACATATTTACATATAGCCCCTTGGGCTTTACAAAATGGAATTTTGCCCATCTCATGGCTCATGTGCCATTTCTTTTTGCACATAAGCCATGGGCTTTACAAAAATTTGGCTTTATGCCCATTTTGCTTACATGCATGCATAAAAAATTACATCAAAATTATTTATTACATGATTTTTTTATTTGCATAGGGGAGGCCGGCCGCTTCATGTTCGGGCTCGACTCGGGCATGGGCCCACTTGATCTGGGCTTGGGCCCACCTGGCTTGGGGTTGACTTTGACTTTGACTTGGTCAACCGGGTGCAAATTTTGACTCCAACAAAGTGCCCCCATCAATAAATGCACATCGCGCATATGAGTTGTGTGGATGAAATTGATGGATCTTGAAGCTGGACTTCGAGGTAGAACATCATTCCGGGGGCGGAGCATCCCTTGGGGAGCATGATTTCCGGGGATCGGAGCATCATTCCGATTTGCGGAGCATAATTCTAGGGTCGGAGCATCATTCCGAAGAGTCAGAGCATAATTCTGAAGAGTCGGAGCATAATTCCAGGGTCAGAGCATCATTCCGAAGAGTCGGAGCATAATTCCAATTTGCGGAGCATAATTCCAGGGTCGGAGCATCATTCCGAAGAGTCGGAGCATAATTCCGAGGATCGGAGCATAATTCCGAAAAGCAGTGAATGATTCCAGGGATCGGAGCATCATTCCGAAGAGCGGAGCATGATTCCAGGGATCGAAGCATTAATTCGAGGATCGGAGCATGATTCCGATGAGCATAACTTCGGGGATCGGAGTATAATTCCAAGGATCGGAGCATCATTCCGAAGAGCGGAGCATGATTCCAGGGATCGGAGCATAATTCCGATGAGCGGAGCATGATTCCAAAGGGGCGGAGTATAATTCCGACGAGCGGCAGACATTCTGACCGAAGCATAATTTCGATGCAGAAGTTGATTCCCAGGCGAAGCATAATTCCGACAGGGAAGGCAGATATTCCGAGGTGAAGCATGATTTCGACACGGGGTACATTCTGAGACGAAGCATGATTCCGGCGCAGAGCTTGTTGGCTGACTTGATTCCGAGACGAAGCATAATTTCTACAGAGAAGGCAGATACGCCGAGGCGAAGCATGATTTCGACACGGGGTACACTCTGAGATGAAGCATGATTCCGGCGTAGAGCTTATTGGTCGACTTGATTCCGAGGCGGAGCTTAATTCCGACGAGGAGGTCGCTGGTTGATTCCGAGCCGAAGCATAATTCTGACAGGGAAGGCAGATACGCCGAGGCGAAGCATGATTGCGACACGGGGTACACTCTGAGACGAAGCATGATTCCGACGCAGAGCTTGTTGGTCGACTTAATTCCGAGGCAGAGCTTAATTCCGACGAGGAGGTCGCTGGTTGATTCCGAGCCGAAGCATAATTCCGACAGGGAAGACAGATACGCCGAGGTGAAGCATGATTTCGACACGGGGTACACTCTGAGACGAAGCATGATTCCGGCACAGAGCTTGTTGGTCGACTTGATTCCGAGGCGAAGCTTAATTCCGACGAGGAGGTCGCTAGTTGATTCCGAGCCGAAGCATAATTCCGACAGGGAAGGTGGATACGCCGAGGTGAAGCATGGTTTCGACACGGGGTACACTCTGAGATGAAGCATGATTCCGACACAGAGATTGTTGATTTGATTTGATTTGGGTTGACATCAGCATCGCTATACTGGAATATGGTACCAGAAGCTAATCATCATTTGCCATGAGAGGATTTGGGGATTTTGGCTTTGGTCGGCATCTGCATTGCTGCACTGGAATAATGCCAGGAGCAACTCATCATTTGCCCTGGGAGGATTTGGGAATTGGTGGCTTAGGAGACAGGTTTAGACCCCTATCACCTAAGGCTTTTCAATTATATAGGCCGTAAGGGTCCCATAAAAGCATTTTCTCCCTACGAGTCGAAAGGATCCCGTAGGTGTATTTTCTCCTTAGGAGTCGTGGGGACTCCTAAGTGTGTTGCTCCTTTGTGAGTCGTAAGGATCTCATGCAGGAATTTTCTCCTTACAAAGTCGAGAGGATTTTGCGAGTGCATTTCATCTCTTTTTCACGAGTTTGCGCCCTTTCGGGTTTTCACAAACTCGCCGGCAGTCCTGCTGTTTTTACTCATGGAGCCCTTTCGGGTTTTCATCCGTACCCATTTTGCTTGTGGACATACCTTTTTTTTTGAATCTTCATCGCCGGTGGGACTTTGAATGTGGTCTCGCCGGTAGGACTTGGGAGAGATTGGGATCGTTTTACGCCCGTGGGTTGTATACGGTTTTGCAGGATGTATGATCCAGACCGTCGGGCCGGAAAAATTTCGGGACTTTGTTGGCGTCTGCATCGCTGCTCTGGAATATGGTACCAGGAGCGACTCATCATTCGCCATTGGGGTATGGGATTTGGAATTTGGTTGGCGTCTGCATCGCTGCACTGGAATATGGTACCAGGAGCGACTCATCATTCGCCACTTGGGGTATGGGGTGTGGAATTTGGTTGGCGTCTGCATCGCTGCACCGGAATATAGTACCAAGAGCGACTCGTCATTCGCCATTTGGGATTTGTGTTTGGAATTTGGTTGGCGTCTGCATCGCTGCACCGGAATATGGTACCAGGAGCGACTCATCATTCGCCATTGGGATTTAAGTTTGGAATTTGGTTGGTATCTGCATCGCTGCACTGGAATATGGTGCCAGGAGCGACTCATCATTCGCCATTTGGGATTTGAGTTTGGAATTTGGTTGGCGTCTGCATCGCTGCACTGGAATATGGTACCAGGAGCGACTCATCATTCGCCATTGGGATTTGAGTTTGGAATTTGGTTGGCGTCTGCATCGCTGCACTGGAATATGGTACCAGGAGCGACTTATCATTCGCCATGGGACATTCAGAGTTCGGTTGGTACCTGCATCGCTGCACTGGAATATGGTACCAGGAGCGACTCATCATTCGCCCTTTTTTTTGCCGCGATTGCTCTATCATTTCAGCTTTTCTTATCGCGAAGGTCGCGATTGCCCTATTATTTCAGCTTTTTATTCGCGGTTGCCCTATCATTTCGGCTTTATTTTTATTTTTACTCGCTGATTTTTATTGGGAGTTGCTCCATCATTTCGGCTTTTTTTTCATTATTACTATTTTTTTGTTTTATTTACACATTTTTACATTTCCAGTTTAACGACTTAGAGGTCGATTATTCCCAGTTTAATGACATGGTGGTTAATTGTTTTCAGAGAAAGGCAGATGTCTGAGAGAATCAGTTTAAGAACTTCGGTCTCCGTTTGTATGAAATTGGCGGTCGCAGCTGGACTGTTTGTCAACACGCTTTTAGACAGTTCTATCTCTCCTGCCTTGTATTGCTTTTCGACCCAATCTTTGAAGACGAAGCAGTCCTCAATGGCATGACCTATCACTCTGTGATAGGGGCAATATTTGGAGTCGTCGGTCATATTCGCTTCCTGCGGTCTTTTTGACTCTGGCAGTTGTAGACCGTTCCTCAGGGTCTCTTTGAATATTTTACGGATTTGTCCCTTCTGAAGGAATAGACCTTATCCAGCTTCTCTTTCAGTGGAGATTCTTCTCCTTCTCCGAACACTGGCTTCCGAGGATGGTTGGCATTAGGCCCGCTCATCCCTCGCTTATTTTGGTTAGCCAAAGTGTTGAAAGATTTAGTATCGTCGGAATTTCCGCCTTTACGATTTTTGTCCTTTCAGTTTCTCCAGGACCTATTGTTATTTTGAGAATCCAAGGAGGACTCCTGCTTTGAGCGCTCCAGCATCTGAACTTTCCTGGTCAGCTTTTGGAATGTTTTGAGACCCGTGGTGCATAGAAATGGGGCCATCCAATTGTTGAGATTTCTGACAAGGAGACTGACAGATTGGTCCTGCTCTATCGGCAGTTCACATTTGACGGAGAGATTGCGCCATCGGGTTATAAAATCCATGCCGCTTTCGTTGTTTTTTGGCTTGGTCCTTACGAGATCGGCAATGGTGATCTTATTGCTGACGCTCATGAATCTCTGCCAAAACAGAGACTCCATTTGGATGAAAGTTGTGACGGAGTCATCCGATATGCTCGCGTACCAGTCGAAAGCAAAATCGGTCAAGCTATTAACGAACTGGCGGAGGAGGAGCGCATCATTTCCCCCAGTATTCCCGCATGAGGCTTTAAAGTGGGCGATATGCTGATTCGCATTTCCCGTCCCATCGAATCTTTCGAATTTAGGGATGACATAGCCGCTAGGAAATTCTACCAGATCATACTGAGCAGGATATGGTCTCCCGCTACTGCTAACATCTTTTTGCGCTTCAGCTTCGGCTACCAATGTTTTGACTTTGTTGGCAACCAAATCCATGATTTGATCTTTAGTTAGCGGGCTACTGTCATCGGTAGCCAAGACATTTCCTGAGATAGGATGCGACTGGCTTTCGTGCGGTCCGCCCACCTTTGGATTTGAGAGAATAGGCGTCGGCTGTCTCGGGACACCGTTTCTCGGTTCATGAGTAGAGCCCTACGCTTGATTGGGCGGCTGAGAGGCAAGTTGGGCCGTAAGCCGTACGACGATATTTGTCAAGTCGTCGATCTTTGAGTAGAGCTTGGCCATCTCCTTGTCTTTGCTTCTGAGCTGTTTTCGGAGCTCTTGGAGAAGTTGCTGCTCTGCGGTCTTAGGATGGAAAGTTGGCTCATCTTCGCTTTCCGAGCCTGACTCCTCATGAACTGAGGGCTCTCTCTGCCTATCAGCCTCACTGGAAGGATTTTCATCACCCTCCGGAGGATGCTGGTCTTGAGAAGTGACAGGTATATTCACACCAGGTTGGATTTGAGATGTGGTGGCCCCATCCTTCCTTTTGCTGCGAAGGTTATCGCTGGGACGCATGCCCACCATGTAGACAGTGTGGATAACACATTCAGCCATCCTTTCATCACTGGCAGCTGGTTTCGCGGAGCGGTCCGGGCTTTGGAAATTCATAAATTTTAACATGGCCGAAACCCTAGCCCTTTCGTTGGCTCTGTATCTGAGCCGCTTCTGCCTCAACTTCTCTGCCTTGAGCGCTTGGCAAGCTTCTGCTCTTCGGGAACCCGCCATAGGCCGAGTGATGGGGAGGCTTGAGAATACATCCGCCCGTGTGTCCGTCGAAGGCATCGCCTGGGATTGCCCGTGACGTCTGGTAACCTCTTTTATTCTGACGGCTTTGCCCCCAGCTGGGGCCATGGAAAGCCGTTCAGACACCGATTTGCGTTTGGGTTGGGGCGCCTTCGAGACCACCACATTTGGCCTCTTCCCTTTCGAGGCCGGTTTGTCGGTCACCGGAGCTTGAGGTGCAGGGATGGTATTAGCCGAGACAAACAGAATAGACCCAAATTGTAGCAGCGGTTCTTCCCACTGTCGTCCGAGACTTTCCGGGAGGACCGTCCTGACGTCTATCTTCATCATGTAGGAGACGGGAGCTAAGTTCATCTTTGGAGATATTGTTGAAAATTGATTGCTTGAAAACCTGCATGAAAAAGCATTATTTTAGTATAAATATAGATATGTATATTGATTGAGTTCGCATGAATATTTAACCCGAAATATGGGAGGAGAGATAGGTCCCACCGGGCGTGCCAGAATCTGTAGGGTGTTTTTCGTCACCCCATTGAGATGGGAATACGCACGCGCTGGTCAGATGCATTACAGATTCCCCCTGCCTAGGGTAGGCTGGGGTTTATTGATTTTGGGGATCCGAATCTCCGGCAGCCGCGGACTAAGCTTCCGTTAATTACCCCTCGCCTTTGGAGCGAGAGAACCTCCGATTGACGAGTTAAACTGGTCATGCGAACTCAATGTGCAGTGTTGTATTTTGAAGGGGGTTTTGGATATATCGGGGGCCCCGCAGAGTTTTTACGGGGGTCCCTCTACCCGGATAGCGGGCTGGGGGTCAAGGGGACTAGCAGCCCCCTTGCAGGGTGGGGGGCAGCGCCCCGGTAATTTTTTTCTTCAGGGAGGGACAGTGTTGTGGATTGTGTGTGTGTACATATATATATGCATATAAAAAGGGGAAAAGCGTCCAAAGGACGCGTGGGGACAGCACCTCACGTGCCGAGCACGCGAGCGCTGTGCGCTTGAGCGCTGTGCGCTTAGGCGCTAGCGCATCAGGTGCCCGGCACGTGGGCGCTGGGCGCTTGAGCTCAAGGACGCTAGGCGCTCGGGCGCTTGGACGCTAAGCGCTCGGGCGCTTGGGTGCCGGCGAGACAAAGGGGCTTTTAGCCCCAGAAATAAGATTTAAACTCCCGAAAGAGAATTTAGAGTGGGGTTAAACTCCTAAGATGTTTTTGGAGATGATGAAAGGGGCTTCTCCCTTGAGTTCTGGATCTTCCCAAAGTGGGATTTTTGGGAGATGGGTCTCCTTCTTCTTCCCCTCGGTTGGCCGGATCATGGATGAAAAGGGGGGTGATTTTAAAAATCTCTCCGTTTTAAGATCTGATGGAAGATCCAAGCTCCCCTTTGTGGGTTTTGTGGTGAAAAACTATTTAGTTTTGGAAAAGGAAGAGTAAAACTCTTGATTTAATTCAAAAGAAAGAATAAGGTTTTGGACCTTGAGGAAGGAGAAGGAGGCACAAGAACCCTATTTTTTTTTTGGGAGAATAAAAAGTATCCTTTATTCATCATCATGTTGCCTTATATAAGCTTACATATTTACATATAGCCCCTTGGGCTTTACAAAATGGCATTTTGCCCATCCCATAGCTCATGTGCCATTTCTTTTCGCACATAAGCCATGGGCTTTACAAAAATTTGGCTTTATGCCCATTTTGCTTACATGCATGCATAAAAAAATTACATTAAAATTATTTATTACATGATTTTTTTATTTGCATAGGGGAGGCCGGCCGCTTCATGTTCGGGCTTGACTCGAGTATGGGCCCACTTGATCTGGGCTTGGGCCCACCTGACTTGGGGTTGATTTTGACTTTGACTTGGTCAACCGGATGCAAATTTTGACTCCAACAGGGTGGAATGCCCGTCGGCAAACTTACACTCAGTAAGTCGACCCCAAAAAGGATAAGTGTAGAAATGATGATGACAAGTGTATAAATTGAGAACTAATATCATTAAGCAGTGAACGAGTAACATTAACTATCAAGCATGACAATTCTATATAGCACGGTAGGGTAGTATAGCATATGTTGGTCAACGCGAGCATATGATAAGTAAAAGTGCTGAACATGAAATAATTGACAGTGTGGCCTAATGGGTCTCTATAAGTATAAATTATTCTAACGATGGTTCAAATATAAATGTCAACCAATCTCAAGAATATTCTCGAATTCAAGAGTAAGGCCTCAGGAGTAAGGAATCACAAGCCCGAAACAAGAGTGTTAGTAACGGGACTTCGACCGTCGTCGAAATATTCCAAACCCAAGAGTAGGGCCCTAGAAGCTTGGAAACATGGACCCTCGTGATAGATTGGTTGTGTTAGTAGACATGCATTCATGAATTTGGGGGACTCCTGAGATTCCGTTAGATTCACACTTAAACTACCCCAACACCTTGCGTATATTAGTCTATGATTAAACTTACAAGTCTTAATCAAATCCATGAATACAAAAGGTGATGTAATATCAAGATTGAGTTCGTGTCAAGTTTATGTAGGCATGTAGTCATGTTAATATCATGTAGTCATGTAAATTGCAAGGATTCATGTTAATTGTATTCATAGTTCGAATCAAGTCGGTTCAAGTGTACATATTGGGATCAAGTATTCATGTTAATTTCAAGAATTCAAGTTCAGGTTCAAGTTAAGTTCAGGTTTAAGTTAAGTAGGATGCCATATGCTTGATTATATATGATTTGATATTCATGTGATTTAAAATGACAACCGCTGCACATGACTAGCAGCATTTGTGCCCTTTTCAAGGACGATTGCTAACCAAAAATTCCTTTAGTTTGCTGCTTTACCTAAACTAGATAGGCAAGCATTCACTTTCTCCAGCTCTATGAAACTCAAGAGAAAAGTTACCGCTTAAAACCTATTTATTACCTAAATAACTTAAAGATTAATCAGGTTATATATTCTAGGTATTTTGGTGAATTTAGATCATTTATGTAAAATAGTTCAGTTGAAAACTCGAGGGGGTTTTATGTAAAATATTTTACTTTTAAAAAATAAATCTCGATAGTGTTTTTTGTAAAAAGATGTTAATTAGGATGTTGAAGGCTTTAATAAAAACATATTTAAGATTTTAAGGTATTTTAGTGATAAAACCAAGCTTTTAAGAGTTTATGGTATTTTAATGAAAAATCTATAGAAAATATTAAGGTATTTTAACAGAAATTAAAATCTTTTCATTTTAGGATATCTTATTTAAAATATAATTTACAAATTTGTTTTTTTTCTTATGAATATATGATTTAAGTTTTCCAAATTTGTTTAATTTTGTTTTAAAAATCGTATTTTCTTTTTCTTCGAGATCGACGCTCCGTGAAGATTTTGGATCTCGCTCACTAGACCCAAGATGCGCGATAATCTGCACCATCTTCAAAGGGCTCCCCTAACAAGGGTAGTGAGAGCATAATTGCCAAGGAAAAAGTTATCGATTAAAATTTCGTATTTTGAACTTGAGGGTATTTTAATAAAATTCGATTCTTTTTATTAAACGCGATAATACATAATTGTGCTATGATTCCAAAGTGTGCGTGAGTGGGGTAAGTCATTACCCCGTGTATATTTACATTAATATTTCACAAATAAACAGGTATCGAACAATAATAAACCATGGTATTTAATCGTTATATTACGTTCTAATTTTGTTTAACATGGCAAGTTCCATTTTAAATAAAAAGAGAAGTTGTGTGGATTAAGTGGAGCATATGGATTGCAAGAATAGTAGGATTGGTGATTTGTGTTATTAACATTTAGTATGAAAACAAGTTAAGTTTTATGCCCCGAAAATTTCAAATAAATTTAGTATGTTAACACCCGTTTTTTTTAATAATGAGATAGGAAGAAACAAGAGAGGGATTGAAAGGGACTTACGAGTTGCGCACAAGCAAGAAATGAAGAAGAGTAAGAAGAAACAACCTTGGTTGGTAGAACCAAGATCGACGATGCAAGGGTAGGCGAGCTTGAAGGTTTGTAGGCTTCAAAATAGACTTAGCTCGAAATAGAACTTGAGATGAACATGATGAAGTTCCTAACGCCCTAGCCGCTAATCCGAGGCCTTTGTGGAATGAAAAAATTTAAATTTCAAAAATTGGCATTAGCAACTACGACTTAGAATATTAACCAAATACTAAACTAGCTGACAAGAAGGAGTTTTAACTACCCGGTTAAGTGTTACAACCTTTGTAGTCATGTCTTTCGTCTTCAAATTCACTTCCTTAGCTTCTCAGAACTCCGGGATCGAGCTTGTAAGCCGGTCCTCCTTCGCTAAAGATAATCCACCCGAAGGAAATGGTTCTAGGCTCTAGCTTCATACTAAAAACAAGTGAACCAACTAAAGATCCTAGGTTGCTGATTTAAGGTGCTTAGGGATGTAGTGATGCGTTTTAGTATTATTCTATCACTACTTTCCTTTGATTCTCAACACATGAGAGGTTAAGGAAAAGGAAGAAGGAGGAGGAGGAGCTTAAGTGAGGAGAGAGAGAGAGAGAAAATGGTGAGAATGAATTTTCTTTGGTGAGAGAAAATAGCTAGCCATGGTTTTGTAAAATCGTTTTTGTAATTAAAAATAGCAACCATACTTGAATAGTGTGGACAAATGAAATGACCATTTCCCCCACCATCCCTTCTTTACACCTCACCCCTCCACCTCATTTTCTAATTTCTATAAATGGAAAATCAATAGAAATGAGGCGTCCTCTTTCTAGAATGTATCTTTGTATAAATACCGAATACATTCTACCGTATATGCATACCTGTATCCGTATAAAAATACGAATAACCAAGAGATAGGAAAAATACAATGAACATAATACTAGAATTTATATATTGAAATATATATATATGTAAATTATTAAATCAATACTTCATTTAATAATCCAGTTTAATTCTAAATCGGCTGGTATTATCAACCGTTCGATTAAAAGTCCGTGTAGCTAGTACACTCATTTAATCGGAACCCTGCACGTATCAAAATACGGTCACCATATCATTTCGCCTGAACCGAGAAACCCTTTGTGTGGGACTTTAAAGACTCGATAGTACGCTGATAGTGAGTTACTGGATAAATCCATAACCATAAGCATGTCAGCGGCACTAGCTATACGTAACGGCTATCCAGGTATCTATCGAAAATGAAGGCCGACGAGCAAACTCATCCGAACCCCCACTGAGCCTGTTTGTGACAATCTAAACGTCAGACCCTATTAACCTGATAATTTGTGTTGATGTGGCTCAGGACCAATCCAAGAAACTACTGATCTAACTATCAGTAAATCTCATCTTCCTTGACCAAGGTCTTATGGTGCTGGCCAACCGAATACAGTGCGATATCGACTCCTTATACCGGAAGAGATAAATCCCTAACAATTGCTCACTACCTCCATGTGGTTCGGGACTGTACCCAACTAAAACCTGTTTGCATGACTCGGTAGAGCCGTGGTAGGGTAGTAACTAAGTACAATGGGAACTCACACAAGACAAATGACGATCTCGGGTCTAATGACTAACTTGTACTCATGTCTCTTGAGAACCGCTATCTAACGATAGTTATAATACCATCTAGAAAATCTTGGCGAGTCCGTCTAGTGTACTCAACCCCGGTAAGCATTTGTATACGATCTTAGGTGCCACACAACAATGGCTATGGGACCAACCATATGAAATGTATATATTAGTTTACTCTGGAATATCGATGCCTAGGCTCGATACTCCCACGATCAGGGACTTTTAAGGATGTACTTATGGACTACCCATCCCCCACATGTATGATCGCTATCATAACGATGGTAGTCAAGCAATAATCTTACTGTCTTTATCAACATGTATTAGCGATATGTAATAATAAGTAAAACATATACACATGTTAAGATAAAGAAAAACCAAATAGTATACTATCATATCGAGCAAGACTATCCTCTACATACATATGTCCAAGTATCCACTATATATATATATATATATAATAGCCTCTAGGGCATACATATCCAACAATCTCCCACTTGCACTAAGATCGGTTATTGGCGTACCAAGTGTCCAATGTCTGCTGTAGGGCCAGTTGTTGGCGTATCATATACCCAACATCTCAAAAAGTCGCTCAAACTGTGTTTGAGGGAGAGCCTTTGTGAATGGATCCTGTGTGTTTTCTTTTGTGTTCACTCGCCGAACCTCGATCTCCCGGCAATTTACGATCTCCCTGATCAGATGATATCGTCTCAAGATATATCTGGATCGCTGATGGGACCGTGGTTCCTTCGCTAATGCCATAGCCCCATTGTTATCGCCATAAAAAAGTATTAGATTAACAATTGACGGAACCACCTCATGTTCAGTAATGAAATTCCACATCCAGACTGCTTCTTTTGCGGCATCGTTGGCAGCAATATATTCAGCCTCCATCGTCGAGTCTACGGCGGTGTCTTTTTTAGAGCTCTTCCAATAGACCGTCCCTCTGTTGAGGGTAAACACATAACCCGAGATAGACTTGATGTGATCCTTGTCACTTTAGAAGCTTGAGTCAGTAAATGAATCCATCTGGAGGTCTCCGTTACCGTATACTAAGAATATCACCTTAGTCCTTCTCAGGTACTTAAGAATGTTCTTTACAGCTGTCCGATATTTCTCCCCTGAGTTTGATTGATACCTTCTTACAATGCTAAGTGCGTAAGCTATATCTGATCTGGTACATAATATCGCATACATTATAGACCCGACCGCCGAAGCATAGGGTATAATGCTAAGGCGAGCCATCTTCTCATCAGTCTTGGGAAACATCTCTTTGGAGAGGGTGATTCTGTGCAAAGCGGGTATATTATCGTGCTTAGAATCTTCCATACTAAAGCTCTTTAGTATGGTGTCTATGTACCTGGACTGTGATAGTTCCAACAACCTCTTGGATCTATCTTTATAAAGCTTAATCCCCAGAATGTAGGAGGTATCATCCAGGTTGTTCATGGAGAACTTTTGTGGCGAGAACTTTTGTGACAAGAACATCTTGACCGATTGTAGCATAGGAATATCATTTTCTATAAGGAGAATGTCATCGACGTACAAGACGAGGAATACGACAGCTCTCCCTATAATCTTCTTGTATATACATGGCCCATCCTCGTTTTTGATGAATTCAAATTCCTTTACTTGTAAGTGTACACTAGCACCTCTACTTGGGTTTTAAGAAAAGCATGTGAGCAATTTTAAAAAACTAGAGAGCTAAGTATACAAATCATGAATCGAACTAGAGATTTAGGGTTTCAAGTAAAGTAACTAGGGTTTTATATTAAGTGAACATGAACTACAACCTTTGTAGATCGATCGAACACTTCGATTGCTCCGTGTAGAAGTCCTTGAGCTCCTCTACGACTCCGCTTGAAAGTGGAACGAGATTGCTTGAGGTCTTCGTCGTCTATGATGATCCACCACGAAACTTCTCACACTCAAACTCTTACTTCACTAATCAATGAAGAAGTGAAGATAACAACCTACACTAGTTCGCTATTCTAGTATAGGTTAATGAAGTGGGATTTTTCTCACTAAAAATTCTTTCTTTTTCTTCTTCTTTTCTAACCTAGAAAATATCTAAAGGGAGATGAGAGGAGGAGGATGAACTTGGCAAGAGGTTAAATAAACCTTAGAGATATTATGGATGTTTAATAGATAAGTATGGGTGAATAAAAACAAATCAAAGAGTGAGTCATGGTTGCAAGATCTTTTTAGAACCATGTAGAAGCTATGACTCATCTCTAGATATTTTCCTTATTCATTTTATACTTATCAAAACATTCATTTTATCTCCAATGTGATTCTTGCATTGCCTTGTTCTATGTATCATCAACCATGATATATATATATATATATATATAAAGGGATTTTAATGAGTAATTAGTCAATTTATTAAATTAACACTTGATTTAATAATTCGGTCATATCACATATAACCTGACTAATATAAAAAAACGCTAGATTAAAATACGGTATCATGTACTCATAGTTAATCAAGCTCCGGCACATATCTCAATATTTGCCCTACTTCGTTTCGCTAGAGCTTGGAAACCCCTATATGGGACTCTTAAGACTCGTCAATACGCTAGCAGTAGGTAATGATCATATCCGATACCCACAAGCCGTCAGCAGTACTAGCTGGACGTAACGGCTACCTAGGTATTGACTGAACAGAAGATCAACAAGCTAACTTCTTCAAACTCCCGTAGAGCCAAAAAGCAACACTTACCGTACAGTCCGGTTTCTTCATCTGATATGTCGCATATCGAGTCTGGGGTTGGAATCGTCAAACTCCAATAACTCGATAAGTCATGCCGATGTGTGGCCTATAACCAATCAAAAATCTACTGATAACACTTATTAGTAAATCTCATCAGCCCTGGCCAGAGACTTGCGGTTATAGCTAACCGCGCATAGTACAACATCAACTCCCAATACCGGGAGAGACGAAACCCCTCCTATCGCTCACTGCCTCCATGTGTCTCGGGACTGTACCCAAAATCCACTTGTTCGCACGGCTCAGTAGAGCCATGGTAAGGTGGAAATCAAAGCACGGTAGGAAGTACACAAGACACTATGACGATCTCGGGTCTACAGACTAACCTGTATAAGTGTCATCGGAGAACTGCTATTTGACGATAGGTATAATACCATTTAAGAGTTCTCGGCAAGTCCGTTCAGTGTACCCAGTCTCTAATGAGCACCTATATACAATCTTTAATGTCAAACACCAATGGATATGGGATCATCCATCGCCCCAATACTGGGTCAAGAAACGTATACACTAGTCTATTCTGGAATATCGATGCCCTGTCTCGATACTCCCTTGACTAGGAACTATTTAAAGATGTGCTTATAGACGACACATGTCCTGCCATGATCTGCATTATAGTCATGGTAGTCAAGCTAATATCCCAAGGGCTTTATCAACATGTATCAAAAAGACAGTAAACTCAATCAAATGAACATGTTAAGATAAAGAGCAACCAGATAGCATACTATCATGTCGAATAAGAAAGTCCTCTATATATATGTCCAAGCATCCACTATATTATACAATAATGGCCTCTAGGGCATACATATTCCGAATAATCTCACACTTGCACTAAGGCCAATTATTGGCGTATCTCATACCCAACATCTCAAAAAGTCGCTCAAATTGCGCCAGTGGAAGGGCCTTGGTGAGTAGACTGCGGTATTGTTCTTCGTGTCAATTCTCCAAATTTCGATCTCGCGGCGATCAATTATCTCCCGGATCAGGTGACATTGCCTCAGGATATGTCAGGAACCCTGATGGGACCTGGGTTTTTTGGCCAATTCCATAGCCCCATTATTATTACAATACAGGGTATTGGATCAATAATGGTTGGAACCACTCCAAGCTCTGGGATGAACTTTCGCATCCAGACAGCTTCCTTGGCAACATCATTTGCAGCAATATACTCAGTTTCCATCGTTGAGTCTGCAACGATGTCATGTTTGGAACTTTTCTAACAAACCGTCCCTCCATTAAGGGTAAACACAAAATCTGAGATAGATTTACTGTCATCCTTATCACTCTGGAAGCTGGAATCGGTAAGGGCCTCCATTTGGAGATCCCCGTTACCATACACCAAGAACATTTCTTTAGTCCTTCGTAAGTACTTAAGAATGTTCTTCACAACTGTCCAGTGTTTCTCCCCTGAATTGGATTGATACCTGCTTACTACACTCAGTGCGTAAGCTACATCTGGGTGAGTACATAACATCGCATACATGATAGACCCTACTGCGGAAGTGTAGGGTATAACACTCATGCGAGCCCTCTCTTCATCATACTTTGGACAAAAGTCTTTGGAAAAGGTGATTCCGTGACAAGAGGGTAAATTACCTTGCTTGGAATGTTCCATACTAAATATCTTTAGTATGGTGTCTATATATCTAGATTGTGACAATTCCAACAATCTCTTAGATCAATCTCTATAGATCCTAATGCCTAGAATGCATGAAACATCACCTAGGTCCTTCATGAAGAACCTTTGTGATAAGAATAATTTGACCGATTGTAGCATATGAACGTCATTTCCTATCAAGAGAATGTCATTTACGTACAATACGAGGAAAGTGACTGTACTCCCTACAATCTTCTTATTAATGCATAGTTCATCTATGTTTTTGATAAAATCAAACTCTTTGATTATATCATCAAAACAGATGATCCAACTCCGTGATTCCTGCTTCAATCCATAGATGAATTTAAGCAACATGCATGCCTTTTCCCTGCTCCTACTGTTAATGAAACCTTCCGGATGATCCATAAAAATGCATTCTTCTAAATCACTATTTAGAAATATAGTTTTAACGTCCATCTGCCAGATTTCATAATCGTAGTAAGCAGCAATAACAAGTAGGATTCGAATGGATTTAAGCATTGCTACTGGAGAAAAGGTCTCATCATAATCCAATCCTGGTCTTTGACGAAATCCTTTCGCTACAAGTTTAGCTTTATACGTCTCTACCTGTCCATCCACACCAATCTCTTTCTTAAAGATCCATTTTCACCCTATGGGTTTTACTCCAAAAGGCGCAACATCCAAAGTCCATATTTTTTTAGTGTGCATGGATTCCATTTCGGATTTCATGGCATCCGGCCATTTCACCGAGTCACTACTCGTAATAGCTTGCTGAAAACTAGTAGGATCATCATCATACATGATGCAATCTTCTCTATCACCATCAATGTGGAAACCATAGTATCTCTCTGATGGGCGAGAAATCCTACTAGATCTACGGAGTGACTGAGACTCATTGGATTTTATTGAAACTTCAGGTTCAACCAAATCGTCAGTAGTTGTTTGTGCCTCTGGAATTTCTTCCAGTTCTACCATATTGCCAATAGTATCATTTGTAAAAAATTCATTTTCTAAAAATGCGGCATATTGAGAAACAAACACTCTTTGTTCCTCCTTGTGGTAGAAAAGATATCCATATGAATGTTTAGGATACCCCATAAATTTACACAAAACCGATCGTGTCTCGAGTTTGTCTGGATTACGCTTTTTAACAAAAGCAGGACAACCCCATATCCTAACTCGTTTAAGAGATGGTCTCTTCCCATACCATATCTCATATGGAGTGGTAAGCACGGATTTGGTCGGAACCCTGTTTAATAGATGTACCGCGGTCTCCAATGCATACCCCCAAAATAAAAGTGGTAATTCAACATCACTCATCATTGAGCGTACCATATCTAATAGGGTATGATTCCTCCGCTCTGACACACCGTTGTGTTGTGGTGTGTACGGAGGAGTGAACTGAGAGAGAATCCCATTCTCTTTTAGGAAATTTAGGAACTCTGTACTTAAGTACTCTCCTCCTCGATCTGATCGAAGTTTCTTGATACTCAATCCAGTTTGTTTTTCTACTTCAATTTTATACTCCTTGAACTTTTCGAAAGTTTCAGACTTATGTTTCAACAAGAACACGTGTCCAAATCTCAAGAAATCATCAGTAAAGGTTATGAAGTATGAATAACCACTTCTTGTATGTGTAGACATTGGTCCACATACATCACTATGTATGAGACCTAAGAGTTCAGTAGCTCTTTCTCCGTGTCCAGTAAACGGAGTTTTGGTCATTTTACCCTTGATGCAAGACTGACAAGTCACATAAGATTTATATTCAAAAGTATTTAAATATCTATCTTTATGTAGCTTAGTTAACCTTGTTTCATTAATATGACCAAGTCTACAATACCACATGAATGCTTCATTTATTCTTGAAGTCTTTCTTTTGTTTGTGTGCTAGATGTTAAAAACTGTGTGTTGATTCAGGACGTAGATTCCGTTATTTAATATACCATACCCAATCAACTGTTGATTTAGCTTAATGTTCATAACATTACTTTGCAATACAAAATGATATCCTTCATTATCTAACAAAGATACAGATATTATATTACATAACATAGTCAGTACAAAATAACAGGGATTCAAAATCAATATACATCCTGAAGGCAAGCCTAGATGATACTCTCCCACTGATGCAGCATCAACACTTGAACCATTCCCAACGCGGAGAATATGATCACCTTTCTTCAAAACCTGGCTATTTCGCAATCTCTGCATACAATTGCAGATGTGAGATCCTGAACCAGAATCTAATACCCAGGATGCAGAGTTTATTGAAAAACAGTTTTCGGTGACAAACACACCTGAAGCGAAAGCATCAACATACTTCTTCTTCTTGAGATTGGCGAGGTACTCAGTGCAGTTTCTTTTCCAATGCCCCGTCTTATGGCAGTAGAAGCATTCTCCCTTTCCTAATCCCGCAGCCTCTAATTTTTCTTTCCCCTTCGCCTTTTTAACTCCACCTCTCGGTTTGGTGGATTTCTTCTTCTTCTTTCCCTTAGTTTTAGCTTTTAGGATGGAAGATGAAGATTTCCCAATAAATAGAGCGGGAGTTTTCACTATCTCGAGTGTGCTCTCTGTACTTCTCAACATATTGAGAAGTTCAGGAAGTGATTTCTCCAAGTTTTGCATATTGAAGTTCACTATAAATTGAGCATAGGCGGGGGGGAGGGGGGGAGGGGAGGGGGAGACTGAAGAACAATATCAATATATTGTTCATTCTCCATGGTCCATCCCAGGTACTCAAGTTCTTCAATAAGCCCTATCATCTTTAGGACATGATCTCTTACAGATGTACCAGCAGCCATTCTCATTTGAAACAATTTTCATGAGGCCTCGTAACAAAGAGAACGAGATTGCTCCCCATACAACTCTTTTGTATGTAAAAAGATGGATTGCACATCCATCTTCTCATGCTTCTTTTGATGTTTGTTGTCCATCGAAGCTAACGTGAGGCATTTGGCTGTGGCGCAGTCAATATCCTATGTCTTGCGGATCTTCTTATCCGCAACAGAGGAATCAGGGCCTGGGAGGGGAGGGGCTGGAGTAGTGAGGACGTATGCAACCTTATCATAGGTAAGGGCAATGTTCACGTTCTTCAGCCAGTCTTTATAATTAGGTCCCGTCATTTTTTTCTCTAGTAGAAGCTTAAGTCCCGTCATTGGTATCTGCCATTAAGAGAGAGAAAAGAAAACACTCAGCGAAAACTCTTGCAAGATTAAATTGGTTATTTATCTTATCTAATCGATGTCTCCCACTGCTTTTATCAAATTTTCCTTCAAATCCTATATTCACCGCCGAAAGACGCAACCGGGACGTTAGGACATCCGGCCTGAATTTTGGGGGCATATGCTATTTTGATTTATCCGTCTACCTCTCCGAAAATGCCAAGTTGATTTATGGCACCGTATATCAGAGGTTTGGACGAATGTGTAAGACTACGGTAGCGCCCCGGCCGTCTTTCCGAGGCCAAAATGCGGAAACGAAATTTTTTCTTAACTTGAAAAGCGGCGCTATCATATGCTTAAAACCCGGATCGAACCATTAACCTACAACTAGCTATCTAGAGAAGGGATAGAATGCTATACCGATCGATCCATGTCCTTCGGTCTTTGGCCACCATTCCAAGCTCCCCGTGGCAACTCCGGTCTTGATCTCCTCGTCGGAAAGGGCACCACATCTACGAGTCTTTTTACGGGCTCCCGCTTCATCCGAAGCAACTCGGGCATGAAGTGTGCTAGCCTATGTGTCCAAGGTGTTGTAGAGAATGTTTGTGATCACTTTGTCTCTTGCATCCATTGCTTGGATGGAGGTTGAAGGTGTTGCCATTAATGGAGGTCATGAGCTAGAGGAAGAAGAAGAGGAAGAGGCTCTCTCTTTTCTTTTGTTTTGCTATGATCAAAATGAGAGAGTGTGAGAAGAATAATACAAGAGCTCACCATAACCTTGGCTGCCCCTCTCTCTCTTGCTCTCATTTCATCACTCAAATCAATCTCATAATGTGACACATGCATAAGAAAAGAGACCATGAGTCATCACTTGTGCATGTGTCACCATTAATGCTCTAAATGATGATTTCTAGTTCATAATTTCCATTAACAAATATTAATCCAAATGTTTGCAACAATAAAAAGATACGGCAACATCTAAAGTAAACTCGTGACGGATCACAAGGATACCCCTCACATGTATATACATACCTGCATCCGCATTCTGACTGAATGCGAATGCGACGAGACTAAAGTAATCCAACAAATCTAATACTAGGATCCGGCTTAAACCAAAGCCCACTAGTATGATCCGTCCGATCATAATCCGTGCACTACCGCACGTATATGATCGAACCCTTCCATATATCATACGGCCTCTACAACGTTTCGCCCGAAACTTGAGAAACTGTCTGTGGGGGACTCTAAAGACTCGTCAATACTTTGGCTGTGGATTTAACCACTAGCACGTCAGAGGTATTAGCGGTATGTAACAGGCTACCAGGTATTGATCAAAAGGGAGGTCGATGAGCGAACTCATCCTGACACCCTACTGAGCCTGTCAGTGATAATATCCGTACAGTCCGGTCCGTTCGTCTATGAGTATCGCATGGCGGGCCTAGGGGTTGGTAAAAGTCAGACCCCCAAAAGCGGTACAAGTCGTGTCGGAGTGTAGCCCAGAACACCCTGAGATACTACTGGAATACCTACAAGTAAATCTCCTGCCTTGGTCAAGGACTTCGTGTAATGGCTCTCCTAGACACAGCGCGACCTCACCCCCAATACCGGGAGAGACGAACCCCTACCGATCCGCTCACTGCTTCCATGTGGCTCGGGACTGTACCCAACTAAAACCTGTTTGCACGACTCTTTTGAGCCGTGGTAGGGTAGAAATCAAAGCACAGTGGGAACCCACACGAGACAAATGACGATCTCAGGTCGATGAACTAACCTGTACACATGTCACCAGGGAACTGCTATCTGACGTCAGGTATAATATCAACTAGCATGCTCCCGGCGAGTCATGTCCGGTGTACTCATAACCCAATGAGCACCTGTATACATCTTAGGTGATCCAACTGACACCAATGGCTTGTGAGACCCGCCACCGCCCCTTGTCGGGGTCTCGACTGTATACACTTGTCTACTAATGGAGTATCGATGCCCAGTCTCGAAACTCCCACGACTAGGGACCACTTTAAGGATGTGCTTATAGACCCCAGCTCCTACGTATATGATCGCCATCATACTGCTGGCTGTCAAGCAAGAATCCTAAGGGCTCTATCAACGCGCAATAGCGACCTGTAAGGTCACCTAAAGCAGTGCACGATGATAAAGACAAACCATGGTAGCATACTATTCTCTATCAACGTGTAATAGTGAACTACAATGTCACCTAAAGCATGTACACGATGATAAAGGCAAACCAGATAGTATACAAACCTCTCGAGTAAGACTGTCCTACCGGTACAGGTCCTCCCTCAATCATTGCAATCATGTGCCTGCGATCCAATAATTGACTCTGAGGGCACTATATCCAACAGAATGTGTCCGTTGTAGCAGACTTCGTCAGATTCCCCCTTGTTTGCGAGGGGTTTTTGATTGTAGAGACGCTCTTCCCTGCAGGCGCAAGCCCCTACAGTTAATTACGTTACCGCACAGCGATAATCACTTTCTCCTGCTTCGGAAGTTCACTTCGTGTCGTGTGTTTTTTGTTTGTTTGGATTGCCCGTAGATCGTATACGGAAACTAATTTATGTCGTCGCCCGTAGGGCGCAATTTAGTCCAAATACGTATATTTGAGATTTCGGTTTTTTATTTAAGGATCGTTAATCTAGTTTGAGATTAAGATAAACTTAAATGTATGTGAGCAGTTGGGACTCGGTTGGTTTTTCGTTAAGGATACGTTAGTCCAATTTGATACTAAGATCTACTTAACAAGGTTTTAGGATCATTTTTGTTTCAGATCCAACAAGAGAGCATTTGGGCTCTGTTTTCTTAGTTTAAGGACGTTTTGGTCCATTATCGCCATTTTGGAGGCGAAGTTCTAGTTTGAGAATATCTTGGTCTGTTGATCACCATTTTGGAGGTGGGATTTTAGTTTAAGGATGTTACGGTCCGTTGATCACCATTTGGGGGTGAGATTTTAGTTTAAGGACGTTACGGTCCGTTGATCACCATTTTAGAGGTGAGGTTTTAGTTTAAGAACGTCTTGGTCTGTTGATCACCATCTTGGAGGTGAGATTTTAGTTTAAGGACGTCTCGGTCCGTTGATCACCATTTTGGAGGTGAGGGTTTAGTTTAAGGACGTCTCGGTCCGTTGATCACCATCTTGGAGGTGAGATTTTAGTTTAAGGGCGTCTCGGTCCGTTGATCACCATTTTGGGGGTGAGGTTTTAGTTTAAGGACGTTACGATCCGTTGTTAATTTAGGGACATCTCGGTCCATTGATCATCTTGCGTGCACGTGTATTTGTTACATGACGGGATGAGCAACGATGATATGAGATGCACCCAATTTGGGGTGGGGTTTGATTTGAGGTGTGCACGACAGTTTGGAAAGTGCACCAAAGAGCTGTTGGTTGTCGGGACCCGCCACCTCTCTGAAAACGTTGAGGAATTACAACAACATGTATCAGAGGTGTAGAGAAATGTACCCTTGAACCAATTCCCGTATTTGAAGGAAAAAGGGGATTGCTATGGACCTAAGAGTCATTAGTCATTTTTTAGACTAATATTATCTTAGGAGATATGAGATGAATATCATTTTGGATATCATCAGTTGAGGGGTCATCAGTCATGTTTGTGACTAAGATCAATTTGGAGAATCATGAGCACATGGGATCGGTTGATTGAAAATAGAAGAGGTTTTGACCTCGAGAAAACTTAGCCAATTTGGGCCAGGTCTGGGTTTCCTTAGTTACCCAACAATGTTAAGCACTGGTATGTTCAGCACTCACGTGTACCCACATGAGGCGCTGGATCAGTGTTAAACACTGAACTTTTGGAGGAACTCACGTGTTAATCACGTGAGGCGCCCTAAAGTGGATGCTGTTCTTTAGGTTTTATTCCCCTTTTTACATATAAGTGATAAGCACTTGGTTCTTATGGCGCTCACGTGCGAACACATGAGGCGCCCCAAAGTTGGGTACTACCTTTTGGGTTTTATTCCCTCCTTTTTTATATAAGTGCTAAGCACTTGATTGGAGATCGCGTGCAAAACACGTGACTGCTCTAGGAGGCACTTCTTATTCTTCATTTAAGCACTCGCGTGGGAAACACGTGAGGTCCTCATTATAGTGTCAAATCACCAGTCTTTCCTTCTGGGTGTTTGGAGATTTTGATCTTATGTTAATGACACTAAAATTTGGAGGATCTCATGTCTCTTATTTTGTAAGAATTAAATTCTTTTCTTTTTATAGGGTTAAAGCCTAGTTTTTAGAGGAATTAAATTCCCATATGTTCTTGTAAGAATTAAATTCTTTAAACTCAATTCTTTCCTCTAGGTTTTGAATCTACATGACAGAATCTCCCCGATGAGAATTTAATTCTCAACTTGTAGGGAGATCTTCTTCTGTAAATCTCAACCGGAGGAAGAACTAAGTTCTTATACGAAGGGTTAAACCCTTAGAGAGGCGAAGGAGAGATAAAATGATCTCTGTTTTTTTTCTTTACATAGGGTTTTTTTAAGAGGGAATCTTCTTCTTTGAGAGAATTAGATTCTCTCTATATTTTTCTTCCCCCCCTCTCTCTCTGTGTATTTTTCTCCTCCTCTCCTTGCTCCAATTTATATGAGAAGAAAAAAATCAATTTGTTAAGAAAATCTTTCATTGAGAGATCATGATTGATTTCATAATCAATCCAATTGATCTGGTGAATTTTATTCACCGTTGGATTTTTAATCTAAAGGCTTTCTGTTAAACAGAGAAGATTTCTTATTTGTTTTTAATCAGATTAGGAAATATTTTCCTAAGATAGAATTTTATTCTATCATGTGAATATCTTGTTTGTTTAACAAAATTAGGAATATATTTTCTTAATATAGAATTTAATTCTATCATATGGATATCTTATTAGTTTAACAAGATTAGGAATAAATTTTTCCTAATATAGAATTTAATTCTATCACATAGAATTTTATTCTATCATATGAATATCTTGTTAGTTTAACAAAATTAGAAATATTGAATTTAATTCTGTTAAATGAATATCTTGTTAGTTTAACAGGATTAGGAAAATATTTTCCTACGATAGAATTTTATTCTATCAGATGATCACCGTTGGATCTTTGATCCAAGAGTCCTCTGTTTAACAGAGAAGATCTTTCTAGTTTGAGAAAGATCAGGGAAATATTTTTCACATAGAATTTAATTCTATCAGATGGTTTAATTGGTGATATATTATCACCAGTGGATTTTAAATCCAAGATTCTATGTTAGAGAAAGATCTTTCCATATTAGAAAGATCAGGAAAAATATTTCCTAAATAGAATTTAATTTTAATTGGAGCATTTTAAATTGGGGCGCTTACATGCTTCGCATGCGAGTTGCAAGAGAACTCACGTATTCAACACGTGACCCCTAGCATGGGTTTTAGCCTGTTTATTTTCAGCGCTCATATGCTTTACATATGAACGCTCACGTGTTTAGCACGTGAGGCCTGTTTGGCCATTGGTTATTTATGTTCAGCGCTCATAAGCATATGGGCGCTTACGTGTTTAACACGTGAGGCATGTTTGGCCCTTAAGTTTATTTTATTCAGCGCTCATATGCTTTACATATGAGCGCCCACGTGTTTAACACGTGAGGCTAGTTTGGCCCTTAGTTATTTATTTTCAACGCTCATATGCTTTGCATATGAGCGCCCACGTGTTTAACAAGTGAGGCCAAATTTTGAGGATTCTCCATTTTTTTTATAAGGGAACAAGTAGCCTTTAGCCAAAAAATTTGGCGGGAACAAATGCCCCCCACTACTTTGCTCACGTAAGTATATACATGGGTGAAGTAATGCAGAGTTATGTATGGCCATAGAATTGATGGTTTAGGAGACAAGTTTAGGATCCTTGTAGCCTAAGGCTTTTTCATCTTTACGAGCCGTAAGGGTCTTAAGAAGGTTTTTTTTCTCCCTACAAGTCGAGAGGATCTCATAGGTACATATTCTCCCTAGAAATCGTAAGGATTTCTAAGTGTTCATCGTCTCCATAAGTCGTAAGGATATCACTCGGGTATTTTTTCCTTACGAATCGTGAAGACCCGTAAGTAGCTTCTTCATTTCATTGGCGAATGTGGCCCGTAGATAATGTACAAGTCAGTTTGGTCCTTCTTGTAGGGCAGCGACGGCTTAGGAAACAGGTTTGGATCTGCTACCTAAGGCTTTTCAACTTTATAAGCCTAGAGGGTCTCATAAAAACTTTTCTTCCTACGAGTTGAGAGGATCCCGTAGGTGTATTTTCTCCTTAGAAGTCGTGAGAACTCCTAAAAGCGTTTTCTCTTGAGAGTCGTAAGGATCTTACAAGAGAATTTTTTCCCCTTACAAGTTGAGAGGACTCGTAAGTGGTTTTTCCTCCTTGTCGGTATTCGAATTTGGAGAATGTGGTCCGTGGATAGTATACAAGAGCCAGTTTGGACCACTTGTAGGGCCACAGCGCTTAGGAAACAGGTTGATATCCCCGTCGCCTAAGGCTTTTCACCTTCATAAGCCGTGAGGGTTTCATGAAGATGTTTTTTCCTACGAGTCGAGACAAGTCGAGAAGTTCTCGCAGGAATATCCTAACGTTATAGATAACCCCTGCTCTTTGCGACAGAGGTCTGTTAGGTTTTGTGGTACTAGGGTTTTAGTCGGTGGTACCATCGCGTTGGCTGATGCATTCCCCGATATGCAGACTTTACGCTACTGTTCGAGTAGTCCCGCAATCGTCGTGTCTCTGATCCCTTCGGGGGCTGGACAAGACGTCTTCAAGTAATCTTCTTAGGCAGTTTGACTGTCGGAATAGCAAGCGTTAGGAATTTTGCTATGCTGCTTTTACTTAAGGTTAGGCTCAGTTTGGGAGCCCCGATAAGTCATAACCACTCCGCACTGGTGTGGGATGATCTCCGATAGTCTTTCGGGTTTCATTTGAGTTATCGTCAAGACCATGAAGCTAGGAATTTTGCCTTCGCTTCCTTTTGATTTGGCTATTTTGGAGCCTTTGTTGACATTGTGTCTGCTGTAATAAGAAAAATGTCGGGATAGTCTTTACGTTGTTTTGTGAACCGTCAAGACTTGGAGCTAGGAATTTTTCCATGGCTCCGTTTTGTTTCGACCCTGGGGTCTTTTGTTGACGTCGCGTCTGCATCCTGCTGGAGTGAGAGGGAATGCCATTGTTGATATTGCGTCTGCTATAACAAGACAAATGTTGAGGTAGCCTTTAGGTTGTTTTGTGAACCGTTAAGACTTGGAGTGTCACGCCTCGCTTCCCAGAGTGCGCTAAGATCGGCACGTGACAGAGTCAACCATGCTACCTGTGGTTAGGAAATATCCCTCCACAGTCACATTACGGCTGTCTATAAGATATCAAGAACAGTGGAAATAAAATAAACTATCTAATACATGTCCATGTACCAGAATAAACGAGTCAAGAAATAATATGCGGAAGCAAAAAATCCAATAAACAATAACATCTGGAATGTACGTCCCAAATACGGGCTCACATCAGGAAATAAAAGTACGGAAAGAAACTAAACTAAACTGGATACTAACAGGATCCTCACTGCTCGGCCTGTGGCTGAAATACTCATGATCAGCCTGCGACAAAGATAGAGGATCTGGGCCATGCAAAACCCAGACGTCAGTGCGTCATAATATCAAACGATAAAATATAATCAGGAGGTAACAAGATATGCAGGCATGAGTATGAACAGTAATGAGTGTATAATAGTAACACGAATATGGAATAGTGAAGTGTATGTGCATGCGGTGAGTAATCTATGCTACTGGGTTAATTACTCTCAAGTCTTTGAAATCAATTTAATGAATCGTCGATATAACTCTATAGTATCCCGCGCATGCCCGGGACCACGGTCCAAATTCTCGGGCTGAAACCGAGACGTGCCGCTAAGCACAAAACAGGAAACATGTACAGATGAATGATGTCTGCAGCAGCATCCCGGGACTGGCCTAGCCCCCAAAACTGATCAGTATAAGCGTCGAACTGTTGAGTTACAAGTCAGGTTTCATCATTGATTTCCCTTTACCCCCAAGGTTATGTGTTCAAGTCAGGTATTGATAAATCTGGAGCTAATGCCAACACAGGATCAAGCAGGTACAGGTTTGTCTATGCAGACAACAGGATACGTCCGTCAAGACAACATGTCAGGATTGTCGGCATTAGTAATAAGATTAGGTAACATGTCAAGTAGTGGTGTATCATGTCATGCCAGGTAGTGCACAGGTATCAAACGGATGCTAATAATAAAACTATAGCAAGTACGGATGCACGATAAAAGTACGGATGCACATCTATCTATCAGGGATTACATCTACAACTTCATGACTACGCATGATGCACATTATCAAGCATGGGGTGCCAAGGTAACAGTAATATGAAATAGTATGACATGGCATGCAACTAGATGTATAATAAATTGTACGGATGCACAGTAAAACACGGATACACAAATATCTATCAGGGATTACATCTACAACTTCATGACTATGCATGATGCACATTATCAAGCATGGGGTGCTAATATAATAGTAACATGAAATGATATGATCTGGCATGCAACTAGATGTATAATAAATTGTACGGATGCGAACGGATATTGTAAAATAATAAAACAGTAACATGGATGTATAATACAGTAAACATGTGATGTTTTTATTCATATGGATGCAAAATATATATCATAGCATGTAGCAAGATAAACTTGCCTGAACGGATCTCACGACGGGGTGTGTACGCTGTATCCGACATCGAGTAAACGTCGCAATGTACACACGCGCACACGGGACAGGACCAGGCAAAGCAAGAAGGTGACCATGCTGGCTGGGAACGTTCACTGAGTCGCCCGGATCGTCAGCGACGAGCACGGCTCCGGTGATCATTGGAAACCAAGAATCAAGAAGAAGAAAGAGAAGAAGAAGAAGACTGTGGGTTCGGTGCTCTGGGTTTGGGGTTCTGGGACAGAGAAGAAGGCGAGGGGGTGATGATGATGATGATGATGGGATGAAGTTGGGGTCACCGGAAGTAAGGGAACGGCGACGAGGTCGGGGGTTCAGGCGAGTTCTGTGCTGGGATGGGCTCGGGTTCTTTAGAGAAGAAGAGAGGAGAGAAGGGAGAAGAGAGAGGTGGCGGCAAGATGAAGGTGAGGCGAGGGTGAGACGACGACGAGCGTGGTCACCGGCGGTGGAGGCGGGGTGTGCAGGAGATGATGGATGCAGGCGCCGGTGGTGGTGTGGATGAGGGTGAGGAGGTCGGAGATCGGGAAGGCAGGCGAGGTCGTGAGTTAGGCGAGGAGGAGCGGGCGGCGAGGGACGAGCGTGGGTATGGGTTCTCGCGGAGGTTCGAGCACGCGAAAAACGAAAGAAGAAGCTGAGGGGGAGAGAGGACGTAGGGGGTAAGGAAATAGGGTTTAGAAAGAAAAAAAATAATATATATAGTAAGAGAGAGAGAGAAACGGTGAGATTAGTTGTTAGGATAATATAAAAAAATCTTTTAAAATATTTAAAATGAAATAAAATATAAGAATATAATATTTAACAGTTAAAAACCGTAAGGATAAAAAATTAGTTAAATTTTGAGATTTTGGCTAATACAAAAATAGTCCAAAACACGTCCGGGTCGGGTCTAAAATTATGGTTCGAAAATACGGATAATATACGTATTAACCAAAACCAAAACATGATATCCGCGTAACGAAAATGCATACCTCCAAGAACGGATATAGATAGCGTGTACTTAGCTATCCAAACGAGTCTGTTTCACTGAACGGAACGAGAACACGATAAACGGATGCTACAACAGGGTTAGGGGTGTCATGCAGGCCACTCTAGATATTTTTTAAAAAAAATATATTATTAGATTATAATTGTATTGTAAAAAAATGCAGATACCAGATATAATGCAGGTATGCAGGATATAGAACATGAAAGTGCACGGATCTTCTGCACAAGCAGGGATAAATCACAAACAGGAATCAAGACGGGTTTCCAGCATGCGGGTCAGGTCGGATGCAAATACAGATACCAATTACACTATTCGCGCCCAAAACACAATAAATCATGAAATAGCCATAAATAAATAAAGAAATACCCAAAATAGAATTGGTATAAATGAACTAGGGTGTTACATGGAGCTAGGAATTTTGTCATGGCTTCGTTTTGTTTCAACCCAGGGGTCTTTTGTTGACGTCGCGTCTGCATCCTGCTGGAGTGAGGGAACGTCGTTGTTGACATTGCGTCTGCTGTAACGAGATAAATGTTGAGGTAGTCTTTAGGTTATTTTGTGAATCGTCAAGATTTGGAGCTAAGAATTTTGCCATGGCTTCATTTTGTTTCGACCCTAGGGTCTTTTATTGACGTCGCGTCTGCATCCTGCTGGAGTGAGAGAGAACGTCGTTGTTGACATTACGTCTGCTGTAACGAGACAAATGTTGAGGTAGTTTTTAGGTTGTTTTTGTTGGGTTACGGAAGCGCCCCGGCCATCAAACCGTGGCCAAATGCGGAACAAAAATTTACTAAACTGGCGCTACCATTACCCGATACCCGGATCTACCTTAAACCCTAAACTAGCAAGCTATATATAAGAAGTTAGATGGTTATACCGAGTTGATCCGAGTCTTTCGGTCTTCAACCATCATCCCCAAGTTCTTAGTGGCTCCTTGATCGAGTTTGGTTGCCGGTCTTCCTCCATCTACGATGATCCACCTGAGAGAAATGGCGCAACCTTCAGCCTTACGAAATGAGGCAACCGACGCTCCAAGGTTGCAAGCAATGGATGGTGGAGGTGTAGGAATGCGTCACTATATTTTTCTCTCATCACAATTGCTCAAGAGAGCAACCATAGAAGATGAAGGAGGCGGGGAAACAATGGCATGAGCAAATCAAGAATTGGCTAAGTGATGAAGTGAGAATAGAATGCAAGCAATGAAGCAAGTGAAGTAAAATGACCAAGTCCACACCAATACTTGTGGCTGCCCTCTCTCACTCTCTCATGCGCACACACATAAAAAAATCTCTTTTTCTTTTTGCAATAAACAAATAAGACCCATGCCTCTCTACATGTCCAAGACCCATGCTCATGCCACCTCACCCCTCCACCTCATTTTCTTATTTGATTTTCTAAAAACAAAATCAAATAATGAGGTGGCCATCTTCTAGAAGCCATTCCGTATAAATACGGAATGCAACCCGGTACACATATCGAAATACATATACGCGTATTCGTACAAAAATACGAATAGCCAAGAGAGAAAATGAACAGTGAAAAATAATACTAGAATACATATATATAAATACATATATAAATTATTAAATCAAAACCTGATTTAATAATCCGGCTTAATCCTAAGCCGCTAGTATTATCAACTGTCCGATTAAAATATGTGCAGCATGTACACATATTTAATCAGACACCTGTATGTACCAACATACGTCATCTACACCATATCGCCTGAACCGTGAAAACCATTTGTGTGGGACTTTAAAGACTCGTCAATATGCTGGCAGTGGGTTTAACCACAAGCACGTCAGCGGCACTAGCTGTACGTAACGGCTACTCAGGTATTGAGCGAAAGCGAGGCCGACGGGCAAACTCATCCTGAACCCCTACTGAGCCTGACAGTGACAATATCCGTACAGTCCAGTCTGTTCGTCTTAGAGTATCGCATATCGAGTCTAGGGGGTGGATAAAGTCAGGCCCCTAACAACGCGACATTTAGTGTCGACATGAAACCCATCACCACCTGAGAAACTATCGATCCTGGATCGGTAATTCTCGTCCACCATGGCCATGGATTTCTGGTGATGGCTATCCGTGCACAACGCGACATCAACCCCCAATACCGGGAGAGACGAATTCCCAACGATCCGATCACTGCCTCCATGTGGCTCGGGACTGTACCCAACTAAAACCTGTTTGCACGACTCCTTTGAGCCGTGGTAGGGTAGTAATCAAAAAACAGTGGGAACTCACACGAGACAAATGACGTTCTCAGATCGACAGACTAACCTGTATAGATGTCACCTGGGAACTGCCATCTGACAATAGGTATAATACCAACTAGCACGTTCCCGGCGAGTTCGTCCTGTGTACTTATAACTCAATGTGCACCTGTATACTATCTTAGGTGAACAAACTAACACCAGTGGCTTGTGAGTCCTGGCCACCGCCCCTCGTCGGGGTCTCGATCAGTATACATTAGTATACACTGGAGTATCGATGCCCAGTCTCGATACTCCCACAACTAGGGATATTTAAAGATGTGCTTATGGACCCCCAGCTCCTACGTATATGATCGCCATCATAATGCTGGTAGTCAAGCAAGAATCCTACGGGCTCTATCAACATGTAATAGTGATAATAAAGACAAACCAGATAGCATACTATCATCTCGAGTAAGACTGTTCTACCGGTATAGGTCCATCCTCAATCATCATAAGTATCTGCCTGCGATTACGATAATTTCCTTGAGGGCACTATAGCCAACAATCTCCCACTTGCACTTAAGGCCGATTATTGCGATGTCGCATACTCACAGCTCGTGTGATACTGAACACCCAACTTCTCTACTAATCAGTTTCGCAAAGCCCGTTTGCGAAACTATTGCGTTCGAGAAATAGCCTCAGTGAGTGGATCCGCTCCAGTGTTTCTTTCTGTATCTCTCTATATCTCAACTTCGCGAAGAAAGCTATCTCCCGAAATGAGCAATACCTGTCTTAGAATTTGTCTGGATATCTGATGGGACCCAGTTCACAAATGAACTCCAAATCCAGCAAACTTCTTAGACTGTATCATCCACTGAATTTAAGCAGTATCCTGTGCCATGCCTTCCTCGGTATCCGCTTGGACCACTTGTCCAACATACTGTCCCTCAAAAGAGGGAAAAACTATAACTCTGACAGCCACTCTGTCATCCAGGTCATCCTGGAAGCCTGAAATGATAACTGTCTCCTGAAGGAGGCTGCCATTACCATATCTCTAGAACATCCATTTATGTTCATAAACTGCTTCCCAACGTTTCTCCGGGATTGGATTAATATATTTGCTTATTGCAGCTAGTGCAAAAACAACATCTGGTGTGGTACTTGACATTTCATGATTAACTCAATTGCCTAAGCAAGTGATAAGCTAATCATGCAGATCCCTCTCCCCTTTAGTCTGTAAGACACCTTTAGAGAGGGTGAATCCATCACCTGCAGGTACACCACCATGCCAGGAGTCGTCCATTCTAAAATACCTTTAGAATAATGTCAAAGTACCTAGATTAGGATATTTCCCAAATCTAGATCTAAAACCATAGATCTAGTAACCAGAAATCCTGATATTATATCCATATCCTATGTGGAGAAACAACTTTGTGACAACCACAGTATAACCGATCGTAGTATAGGAATTGTTAGTGTATATGCCCTAGGGGCCATTATTGTATCATACTAGTTTGTATATTACTTAATGGAAGCTTGGGATATTCATATGTATATAAGAGTCTTGCTAAACATGGTAGTATGCTACTTGGTTTTTTCTAACTTAATATGTGAGTATACGTATTGATAGAGCTCTTAGGATCTTGCTTGACTACCAGTGTTGTGATGGCAGTCACACTAGTGGGGGCTGGGTAGTCTACAAGCACATCCTTATTCAGGTCCCTAGTCGTTGGATTATCGAGACAGGGCATCGATACTCCGGATTAGACTAGTGTGTACGCTTCTCATCCCAGTTGGGGAGATGGTCTGTCCCACAGCCGTCAGTACGTCGTACTAGAGATAGTATGCAGGTGCTCGTTAGGTTACGGGTACACCGGACATGACTCACAGGGAACTGTTGGTTGGTTTTATACCAGTCGTCAGTGAACAGTTCCCAGGTGACATGAGTACAGCATAGTCCGCAGACTTGACACTGCTACTTCGCCTCGAGTGTGTCCCACTGTTCTTAGATTGCTACCCTACCACGGCTCATCGGAGTCGTGCAAACAGGTAGCAGTTGGGTGCAGTCCCGAGCACTTGGAGGCAGTGGCGGTTAGACAAGATTCGTCTCTCCCGGTATTGGGGGTTGATATCGCGCTGTGTCAGAGAGCCATTACGCAAAGTCCCTGGCCAGGGCAAGCGATATTTGCTGGTAGGTTCCAGTAGTTTCTTAGGGTGTAATGGGCTTCGCTCCGACACGACTTATACAGCTATTAGGGGACTGACGCTTGCCGCCCCCCTAGGCCCGATATGCGATAGTCTTAGACGAACGGACCGGACTGTACGGAGATTGTCACATTAGACTCAGTAGGAGTTCGGATGGGTTTCCTCATCGGCCTTCTTATCGACATCTACCTGGGGACCGTTACGTACAGCTAGTGCCGCTTGCGGTCTGTGGTTAAACCCACTGCCAGCGTAGTAGTCGAGTCTCTAGAGTCCCACGCAGAGAGTTTTCCTACTCCAGGCGAAACGATATAGAGCTCGTATGGTTTTACGACAAGGGTTCGGACGCATACGTGTGTTTTCGTACGTACGACTTTCGGACAGTTTTTACTAGTCGGCTTTGGTTTAAGCCAGTTACTAGTATCTGGTTATTGGATTTATACAGTCTAAAGTTTTTCCGTGTTTTCACGGATAGGAGGGGCGTTCTCGTAATTGCGCGAGAAGCTTCTAGAAGATGGTGACTAAGGAGGTTTAGGTGGCATATGCATTGAATGAGATTAGTGAGTCATATGGATGATTCATCCATGTCATTAATGCTTCATAATTGCTTAATGACTCATGGAGATGAATCACCACTAGATATTTATCAAGCATGGTTGTAAATCATTTTCTTTTCTTTTCTTGATAAAATAAAATGCTTGATATATATTATGATAACTCATTTTCTCTTCTCATTATTATGATCATCTTCTCTCTCCTCAAGCTCTCTCTCTTCAAACCCTAATCCTCCCCTCTCATGTGTTGAGTACAAGGATTAGTTAGACTACTTAATCCATAACCATACTCTATTTCATCTAGGTACTTTGATTAGCACTTAAAGATACCTAGTTGCCTCAAGTTTAGAGGCAAAGCTTGGAGTTTAGCTCTCGTGGTGGATCGTCTACTACTTGGAGAAGGCCGAGGAGGAGGTGGAGTTCGTAAAGACGAAGGACACGGTTCTTTAGGTATAATCCCTTTACATAGTAGTTGTTAACTTCTATGTTTGATGTTAGTTATCGTTTAGCTTCGATTCATGCGGTTAGTCGATGTTTAAGCAAAGAACAAGATCGTTTTTCATTTTTCCGCTTCCCCGCAAGTCGTGGGGTGTTGTACATCGACTTACAGTGGTATCAGAGCCTCGCTAAACAATAAATAACTCACTTGCAAAATTGTATGAATTTCGAACGGAAAAAACGAAACCGGAAAACCTCGATATCATGAGTTTCTGTCGATTTTTAAATGAAGTCCAAAAATTTTTCAGGGAGGTTCAGATAGCTCTAAATGACAGTAGTAGAACACCCAAGAAAATTGGGCCCATGAATCGGCTAAAGCGCCGCGGAACCGCGGCGGATCCCACCGATCCGCCGCGCTACCGCCGCCGAGTTGCCGATTCATGAACCCAATTTTTCTGTGTTGGTTTTCTGTGATATTTGGTATTTTCTGGAATTTTTTATTTTTGCTCAGGTTTCAGATTTACAGAGAAGTATTGGAGCAAAATTAAATGTGTTTAATCGATCGAAATTATACGGTATTTGCTTGTTGGATTATATCTGTGTTTGTATAATGTGTTCGTAAACCTCCCCTAACTGCTAGTATGTCGGTTGGCAGGGGGTTGCACATTTCTGTAATGGATTTTATCTGTTTGTGTATATGAACTGTGTTGGACTGTTGTGATGTATAGCCGTGGTTATGTGATGGGTTTTTATTTAATTCATTTGATGTAAATGTAATTTGTTGTAATATTATTTTGCGGGGCACATCCAGGTTGCGGTTGTAGCCACCGTTGTATTATTTCATTTTACTGTTTTTGCTCCTAGGACAGACCCAAGGTGGGGTGCACAAACTGCCGGGCGGGTAGTTTGCCGTACCCGTTGGGGTCTTGGGTGGGGTAATGGCTATTCATCACAACTGTGTAATCTTTCTTTTGTTGCAGGCTCAAAACAAATACGGATTGCTTGCAAATCCAATAAAGTTCATCTGTGATCTGGAATGCATATTATTGCGTCTGACGAATGTACAATATCTATATATGATAGCTATTTAGACGTCACTTATGTTTTACACCCACGCTAGCCCAGCCCCCGCTCTGTCGTTAGTTAAGTAACCTAACGGGTGATGACGGGACCCCGTGGCGAATGCAGATGGCATAAGAGGACGTTGTATTTTCGTTGTTTTCTGCAATGATAGGTTAATGATGGGACGCATTATTTATAATGCAAAGAAAATAAACCAAAATTTTAATCGTTGGAACAATTTAAAAGAAACCACTCGGTTAATTTTAAAAACAGATATTTTTTAAAATGCGGAGCTTTAACCACTCCTTTTAAAAGCTATCAGGTTCCTTCGGTTATATCAAGTTCACTACGTTCACGGTTTCGCCAAAACCATTCGTAGCCCTCCGTCATTTCATCTGGGTATTCAGTAGTATTCAAGCTATGTATTTTGACCTAACGCCAAGGCATAGTGTTTGGTAGCTACTGGATATTCATTTGTTGCATAGATAGATGAGTTAGTTTGGTACAGTCGTATTATCATTTTGGCCGAACGTCAAGGATATATACGGATGGGTTCAAATTGACAAGATAATGATGGGTAGAACTTGACATGTGATTTATGACATTTTGACCTAACGCCAAGGTCATAAGAGCATGGGGCAAAAATATATCGGGAATTTCTAAAGAAACTGAAATTTGCAAAGAGTTGCATACCATTTGGAGTTTGATGAATGTTGGTAGGATTCCTTCAACATTATCATACAATGATATTTGGATCCCGATCCTACTGTGAGTATATGCTACTTATCAGGAGATTCGTCACTTAACGATCAATGCTATAAACCAAGTAGGTGTCAAGAAAGGTGTCAGCGGGGTTACGCCCCCAGAGAAAAGAGGTTATTTAATTAAGGAACTTCGCGAAAGCGTTGGAAAACCTCCCTCGAAGTATCGACACTAGCCTGGCTGAATGGTTAAGCAAGTATTGTACGGTGAGAATAGTCCTGGCTAATTCTTCTTTTATGGTTTGAGGAAGGATTCGAGAAACAGTGGGAGCCATCCAGTTTAGATAAACTAAAAACCACTCTAAACTTGCAAGAGCATCATGCTAAAGAGTTTTCTTCTCTCTCTCCTATTTGCAGCGACCCTGAAAATGACTGGACTTAAGTTACTTTTAGAGAAAAATATACTGACAGGGTCAAACTATAAAGATTGGCTGCGGAATGTCAAAATGGCTTTGACCTATGACAAATTGGGGTACGTCCTCACCGCTACGGCACCTGCTGTCCCTGGTCCCAAATCCAGTAATGCGGATAAGGAAATCCGCAAAACCTGGGATTTAGATTGCGCGAAAGCCAAGTGCATCATGCTTGCCTCGATGAACAATGAACATCAGAGGAGGCACGAGGATATGGACCTAGATGGCATATTTCTCCATACAAAGGAACTTTATGGAGAGCAATCTCGTATAGCAAGATACGAGACCTCTAAGAACTTGTTTCGAGCGAGGTTGGCTGTCGGGTCATCGGTAGGAGAACATGTCCTAAAGATGATCGGCTATATTGAAGAGCTCGCAGACCTTGGGACGACTTTGGATAATGAGCTCTATACAGACCTTATTCTCCAGTCCCTTCCTCACACCTACGCCCAGTTTATCCTGAACTTCAACATTCAAAGAAAAGAAGTTGAACTTCCGGAACTCCTGAACATGTTAAGGAGTGCAGAGGGCACCTTGCAGAAGACAAGGGAAACACCCGCTATGTTTGTTGGCGGTGCATCTTCTTCCGGGTCCAAGGCTAGGGCCAAAGGAAGGAAGAAGAAGGCCGCCACCAAACCTAGAGGAGGTGTTAGTAAGGTGGGAGGGAAGGGAAAGAAAAAGTTTGCGGTACCGGTAGTGGGCCAGGATGAATGCTTCCATTGTCACAGGAAAGGGCACTGGAAGAAAGATTGCAAGGCGTGGAACGCCAGGAACCAGGAACCGAAGCAAGCTATGGCTTCGACTTCAGGTGTGTTTGTAATTGAGAATTGTCTGTCAATTAACTCTACTTCCTGGGTATTGGATACCGGATCAGGATCTCATATTTGCAATTCATTGCAGGCACTGAGAAACCGTAGAGTGCTGAAGGAAGGTGATATGACCCTAAAGGTTGCTAACGGAGCTAGCGTGGGAGCTGCGTCCGTCGGGGATTATCACCTAGGATTGACGAGTGGACACATTTTGGTTTTACATAACTATTTTTTTGTACCAAGCTTAACGTGTAATATCATATCAGTTTCCTTGTTATCAAATAAAGGTTATGATTTCACGTTTGTAAGAGATGTTGTTAACATCCACCTTAATCATGGTTTGATTGGGTCCGGTACACTAAATAACGGTATATATGTTTTAAACCAACTCCAAATTTTCAATGTCCAGAACACACTAAAAAGAAAGTCTCCAGATTTAAATAAAGCTTTCTTATGGCATTGTAGACTAGGGCACATCAATGAGAGAAGGTTGACTAAGTTGCATAGAGAAGGATATTTGGACTCGTTCGAATATCAAACTTATGACACTTGTCAATCTTGTCTCAAAGGAAAGATGACAAAGACTCCATTTACTGGACATGGAGTAAGAGCGAGCGAGCTCTTAGGACTCATACACAGCGATGTATGTGGTCCAATGTCTACGCATGCAAGAGGTGGTTTTTCCTATTTCATTACTTTCACGGATGATTACTCAAGATACGGATTCATTTATCTGATGAAACATAAATCCGAGGCTTTTGAGAAATTCCTAGAGTATAAGAATAAAGTAGAAAACCAAACCGGCAAAAGTATCAAGACACTTAGATCTGATCGAGGTGGTGAATACTTGAGTGCCGAGTTCCTAGGTTACCTAAAAGAGAAAGGAATTCTCTCTCAGCTTACTCCTCCATACACTCCACAGCATAATGGTGTATCGGAGAGACGGAATCGAACCCTATTGGATATGGTACGATCCATGATGAGTAATGCTGAGTTACCGCGATCTTTCTAGGGTTATGCGCTGGAATCAGCGGCATATCTTTTGAACATGGTTCCTACCAAGACTGTGCCTACCACTCCATATCAGATGTGGAGCGGGAAGAAACCCCATCTACAGTATATAAAGATTTGGGGATGTCCAGCTTTTGTTAAAAAGCAACATGTGGACAAGCTCGAGGCACGATCAGTAAAGTGTAAGTTTGTGGGATATCCAAAGAACTCCAGGGGATATCTATTCTATTACGCAGAGAAACAAAAGGTATTTGTTTCTCGTAATGCCCATTTTCTAGAACATCAGTTTTTGGAAAAGGAATCAAGTGGGAGCGAAATAGAACTGGAAGAAATTCCAGAACCACAAACTAATATTGAAAGTTTGGTAGAACCGGTAGTTCAAGAAGAACAGGACATTCCCGCACCCCTCCGCAGGAGTAGTAGGCCGTCTCATCCGCCTGAGAGATACTACGGTTTTCTCATAGATGGGGATAGAGAGGATTGCATCATAGATGATGATGAACCTACTGACTTCCAGCAGGCCATCCAGAGCGGCGACTCGGTACGATGGCTAGATGCAATGCGAACCGAAATGGAGTCCATGTACACCAACAAAGTATGGACTTTGGACTTTGCTCCAGATGGGGTAAAACCAATAGGATGCAAATGGATCTTCAAGAAAAAGATTGGTGTAGATGGACAGGTGGAAACCTATAAGGCTAGACTTGTTGCAAAGGGTTTTCGTCAAAGACCTGGTTTGGACTATGACGAAACCTTTTCTCCAGTGGCTATGCTCAAATCCATTCGGGTCCTTCTTGCTATTGCTGCCTTCCATGATTATGAAATCTGGCAGATGGACGTAAAGACGGCTTTTCTGAATGGAAATTTAGAAGAGTGCGTCTATATGGATCAGCCAGAGGGTTTCAATCAGAGTGGGAGCAGCGGGAAAGTATGCAAGCTGCTTAAGTCCATTTATGGACTAAAGCAGGAATCGCGGAGTTGGAACATCTGTTTTGATGAGACAGTCAAAGAATATGACTTTATCAAAAATCCAGATGAACCGTGCATATATAGTAAAGTTGTAGCCAGAAGTGTCGTATTCCTCGTCTTGTACGTGGATGACATTCTATTGATAGGAAATGACATTCCTATGCTACAATCTGTCAAAGGATTCTTGTCACACAGGTTCTCCATGAAAGACCTGGGTGATGCCTCTTACATTCTGGAGATCCGGATCTATCGTGATAGATCCAAGAGGATGTTGGGACATTCGCAGTCCAGGTATATCGACACTGTACTGAAAAGATTCAGTATGGAAGATTCCAAGCGCGGTAATCTACCGGCTTGTCACGGAATCACCCTCTCCAAAGAGATGTCTCCCAAGACTGATTTGGAAAGGGAACGCATGTCTATTATACCCTACGCTTCTGCGGTAGGCTCTATAATGTATGCGATGTTGTGCACCAGACCAGATGTAGCTTACGCACTGAGTGTGGTAAGCCGGTATCAGTCAGACCCAGGGAAGAAGCACTGGATAGCAGTAAAGAACATTCTCAAGTACCTAAGAAGGACTAAGGAGATGTTCTTGGTTTACGGCGGAAAAGACCTCAGGTTGGAGGCCTTTGCTGATTTCGGCTTCCAGAGTGATAAGGACGATTCCAAGTCCATGTCGGGTTATGTCTTTACCCTCAATGGAGGGGCGGTGTGCTGGAAGAGCTCCAAGCAGGACACCGTTGCTGACTCAACGATGGAAGCGGAGTATATAGCTGCTTGCGATGCCGCAAAAGAAGCAGTCTGGATGAAGAAGTTCCTAACAGAACTTCAGGTGGTTCCTACCATAGTTGATCCAATACCTCTGTATTGCGACAACAACGGAGCTATAACTTTAGCGAAGGAACCAAGGTCCCATCAGAAGTCCAGACACATCTTAAGGCGGTATCACCTGATCAGGGAGATCATTGATCGTCGGGAGATCGAGGTTCGGAGAGTTGCTTCTGAAGAGAACATTGCTGATCCATTCACAAAGGCCCTACCTCAGATTCAGTTCGAGAGGCTACTCGAGATCATCGGTCTTCGATATGCCAGTACATGGCCCTAGTGCAAGTGGGAGATTGTTAGTGTATATGCCCTAGGGGCCATTATTGTATCATACTAGTTTGTATATTACTTAATGGAAGCTTGGGATATTCACATGTATATAACAGTCTTGCTAAACATGGTAGTATGCTACTTGGTTTTTTCTATCTTAATATGTGAGTATACGTATTGATAGAGCTCTTAGGATCTTGCTTGACTACCAGCGTTGTGATGGCAGTCACACTAGTGGGGGCTGGGTAGTCTACAAGCACATCCTTATTCAGGTCCCTAGTCGTTGGATTATCGAGACAGGGCATCGATACTCCGGAGTAGACTAGTGTGTACGCTTCTCATCCCAGTTGGGGAGATGGTCTGTCCCACAGCCGTCAGTACGTCGTACTAGAGATAGTATGCAGGTGCTCGTTAGGTTACGGGTACACCGGACAGGACTCACAAGGAACTGTTGGTTGGTTTTATACCAGTCGTCAGTGAACAGTTCCCAGGTGACATGAGTACAGCATAGTCCGCAGACTTGACACTGCTACTTCGCCTCGAGTGTGTCCCACTGTTCTTAGATTGCTACCCTACCACGGCTCATCGGAGTCGTGCAAACAGGTAGCAGTTGAGTGCAATCCCGCGCACTTGGAGGCAGTGGCGGTTAGACAGGATTCGTCTCTCCCGGTATTGGGGGTTGATATCGCGCCGTGTCAGAGAGCCATTACTCAAAGTCCCTGGCCAGGGCAAGCAAGATTTGCTGGTAGGTTCCAGTAGTTTCTCAGGGTGTAATGGGCTTCGCTCCGACACGACTTATACAGCTATTAGGGGACTGACGCTTGCCGCCCCCTAGGCCCGATATGCGATAGTCTTAGACGAACGGACCGGACTGTACGGAGATTGTCACATTAGACTCAGTAGGAGTTCGGATGGGTTTCCTCATCGGCCCTCTTATCGACATCTACCTGGGGACCGTTACGTACAGCTAGTGCCGCTTGCGGTCTGTGGTTAAACCCACTGCCAGCGTAGTAGTCGAGTCTCTAGAGTCCCACGCAGAGAGTTTCCCTACTCCAGGCGAAACGATATAGAGCTCGTATGGTTTTACGACAAAGGTTCGGACGCATACGTGTGTTTTCGTACGTACGACTTTCGGACAGTTTTTACTAGTCGGCTTTGGTTTAAGCCAGTTACTAGTATCCGGTTATTGGATTTATACAGTCTAAAGTTTTTCCGTGTTTTCACGGATAGGAGGGGCGTTCTCGTAATTGCGCGAGAAGCTTCTAGAAGATGGTGACTAAGGAGGTTTAGGTGGCATATGCATTGAATGAGATTAGTGAGTCATATGGATGATTCATCCATGTCATTAATGCTTCATAATTGCTTAATGACTCATGGAGATGAATCACCACTAGATATTTATCAAGCATGGTTGTAAATCATTTTCTTTTCTTTTCTTGATAAAATAAAATGCTTGATATATATTATGATAACTCATTTTCTCTTCTCATTATTATGATCATCTTCTCTCTCCTCAAGCTCTCTCTCTTCAAACCCTAATCCTCCCCTCTCATGTGTTGAGTACAAGGATTAGTTAGACTACTTAATCCATAACCATACTCTATTTCATCTAGGTACTTTGATTAGCACTTAAAGATACCTAGTTGCCTCAAGTTTAGAGGCAAAGCTTGGAGTTTAGCTCTCGTGGTGGATCGTCTACTACTTGGAGAAGGCCGAGGAGGAGGTGGAGTTCGTAAAGACGAAGGACACGGTTCTTTAGGTATAATCCCTTTACATAGTAGTTGTTAACTTCTATGTTTAATGTTAGTTATCGTTTAGCTTCGATTCATGCGGTTAGTCGATGTTTAAGCAAAGAACAAGATCGTTTTTCATTTTTCCGCCTCCCCGCAAGTCGTGGGGTGTTGTACATCGACTTACAGGAATATCTCTTCCAATCAAGTGCATGTCATCCTAATTACCTGGACATCACTCTCTACTATCTTCTTAGCAGATCCATCTCCTATTCTGATTAAGTCAAAGCCTATGACTGTCACATCAAAAATAGATGATCTATTTCCGCTATACCTGCTTTAGTCTATAAATAGACATAAACTACTTATCCACTATACTTCCGCTGCTCCCACTGACTACAACAACCCTCTGACAGAGTCATATACACATGCACTTCCAAAGCTAGTTTAGAACGACGCTATACTCATTTTCCTGCCGAGTCTTATAGTCTAGAACAGCAGCAATGGCAAGTCTGGGTAAACAAGAACCTCCCTGTCACCATCTCTGAGAAGACCGAAGTACCTCTCGGGTGCCTGAGGTTACCCACCAAATCTGCGGAGTGGTTAATGGAACTCCAAAACCAATTGAATTCTCAGGTTCTATTAAAACTTCAGTAATCACTTCCAGTTCTACCATACCCCCACTTCTGTTTTCTCAAAAATCCATTTTACTAAAACTGTGGCGAGTTTAGAACAATATAAATATTGATCTTCCTGATGGTAGAAAGTTAACCCTCGTCAAAGCCCGGGATAACCCACAAACAGCCATTACTAAAACGTGCCTTGAGTTTATCCGGATTCTTATTTTAAGGATCAGCCGGACAACTCCCTATACCTCAACATATTTAAGATATAAATTGATTCTATATGTATCCAATATAGAAACAAAAGCACTAATTTAATTGGAACCAGATTCAAATTCATGCAGTTGTCTCCAGTGCATATCAACCAAATGGAAAAAGGCTAATCAGTATTACTCAACTAGGAGTGCATCCATATATGAGTGACCTGAAAGAGAAGTAAGTTCTCAAAACCATTACTTACAATGGAATACCAAACACAAGTATCTACATCTTCAACTTCCTCGAAGAATCCTGATACTTCCAACAAATGGTTCTCCCCTTTATTCTTATACCTATAACTTCTCAAAATCTGAATCTTGTATTTCAACGAAATACTTGTCTAGAGCTAGAGAAGTTATGAGTAAATAGAATATAGTACGAGTACCAACCCTATTGTCTTAATGGACACTGGACAACATACAATACTTTGTATAAGTTCCCTGAGTTCAATAACTCAAACCTTGTGCGTCATAGGTTGAAAAACTGTATTGTGGTTAAGAAGAATTACACCGCCGTTGAATGCACCTTACCTAACCATCAACTGATATAGGTAAATGCCACAGACATAATTTCAAAAAGTTATATCTCACTTTATAAATAAACGTACAGATATATCGGTTTGAAATTGGTGCATAACAACGGATATTCAAAACCAAATATTTGCCGTCCGGCAAAAACCCAGGTGGTTTCCTCAAATACCACCAATTACAACGAATTCCTATATAATGAAGATCTAATCACGCAATTCCCAATATCTTACTCCCATTCACCATCCGTAATAGCATACAGATGTGAGAAACTGATCTGGTAAACACATACCCTGGAGTTAGATTCGAATTGGGAAAACGGTTTTCAATTAACATCGCACATTGAAACTGAAATATGAAAATGTTTCAAAAGGGGTTAACCGGTATTCCTAGTAACGCCTCTTACACTATCTTGATTCATGACAGTAATCATATACTTACCCGCTCTCACTCCAATCCCTTTATTATTTCTTTGCTTATTACCTTCTGTACACCTTTTTTAGGCTAATTGGTTTTCTTCCTTCCCTACCCTTCGGCACCAGCCTAAGGTTTAGAAGAAGACTATCCAATAAGCGTAATAGGTGTACTCTCCTAATCATAGGAGCCCTCGCAACCTGAGAGAAGGTAAAGGGAAAAGACATCTGAATAATCCTATTCTATTTCTCCTGAACCAGAAACCATCTTCGAATCTGGAACAAGTTCCTTCGAGTTCGTATGTAATTATACGATGACATATCCAATAGGAGTAGATATCCGTAGTGATACGGAGTGTTCTGGAGAAATGCAAAGTGGATGTAGGAGTGGCAGGGATATACGCGGTTCTGTCGTGAATGATGGTGGTCGCAATTTGCTTTGCCCTTATTCTAATCCCTTTATTATGTCTTTACTTATTACCTTCTGTACACCACCTTTAGGCTAATTGGTTTTCTTCCTTCCCTACCCTTTGGCACCAGCCTAAGGTTTGGAAGAAGACTATCCAATGAGCTCAATAGGTGTACCCTCTCCTAATTCTAGGAGCCCTCACAACCTGAAAGAAGGTAAAGAGAAAAGACAACCGAATAATCCTATTCAATCTCTCCAGAACCAGAATCCATCCTCGAATCTGGAAAAGTTTCTTCGAGTCCGTATGTAATTATACGATGGATTTATCCAATAGGAGTGGATGTTCGTAGTGATACGGGGTGTTCTGGAGAAATGCAAAGGTGATATAGAAGTGGCAATGATATATGCGACACCGTGACATTCCAAAAGCCAAAAATGTTTTAAGAAGGTTTGGTTAACTTGGTTCATGAGTTTTAGTCAAGGTTCGGTCCATGGTCGCTGCAAAAGAGAGAGAGAAAAGAAACACTCAGCGTGCACTCTAACCTAAATCAGAATGGTTAATTACTTTATCTAATCAGTATGGCTCCCACTGTTTCCTCGAATTCTCCTCCAAACCCAAAAGGAGAATTAGTCGGAATCACCCGAGGAGTAATCCTACTCATCAGTGGGAATCGTGATCCAACTCTCATCGCATGATAACTTGATAGAGGCCACTCAAGTCACCACACTCCAGAAGGTATGCGTATGCGTGGCAAGTTTCTTATATGTTTGTAACTCCCGATGCGTGTTTTTACCCCCAAGCGGTTTATGACCTTGACTAGGTCAACATATCATAAGTCGCAAGTCAAGTTCAACCCGTCATTATCCTGGATTAATTAGACCCATTCGTATGAGCCCTTGACTAGGTTAACATGACCGTACGACTGTCCTAACCAATCGCATATCCATGCAGCAGAAAAGTACTACAGAGCTACCGATCAATACGCCTTGACTAGGTCAACATACGTAGCACGAATACTAAGCAATACTCTTCTGAAATGACGAAGGGCTACAGCTGGTTTTCAGCGAAAAACCTTTAACGTAATGAACTTGATATCGTTTAAGGAATCCAAGTGGTTTTACAAATATATAGTGGCGAAAACTTTTGCTAAAGAGGTCACTCCCGGTGAAGGGATCTCGGCTCTTTCCTCATCGAATGAGGTGCAGGATATTCCAAACTGAATACCATGATGCAAAGCAAAAGGAAATAACTATAGTGCAGTTATTACGTTGACGCAAACTTTTACTCAAGGGGTCACTCCCGATGAAGGGATCTTGGCCCTTACCTCGTTGAATGAGGTGCAGGATATTCCCAATCGAACACCACTGTGCAAAGCAAAAGAGAACGTCTGTAATGTCTGTTTTTAAAAACTTGGTTCCAACAACATCATATAGGTTTGTTTTATCCTTGCATTGATAAGAATCAATGCAGTCCCATCAATTAATCACACCAGAAAAGAAACGAAAATAAAATGTACGTATATGCCATCCGCAATCACCACTGGGTCCCGTCATTGCCCGTTAGGTTACTTAACTAACGACAGAGCGGGGACTGGACTAGCGCGGGTGCAAAACATATACAACATCTACTAGTATATATATAAATATATATAACAATCATCCCAGGCATGATATAAAGCAACATCACAGAAGCATCACAGAAGCAACACAGAATGGTGGATAATCTTGGAGCCCCGGGTTTCACTTGAGCCGCAAATGAGACCCGACGTTCCCTGTCGTGTGGATAGCCTGTGCAATGAAACTTAGACCCCTACGAGCGTGGCAACTTACCCGCCAAAACCAGAAGTGAGGCAACCCCCTTCAACAACATGAAATGGGCCACCCAGCACTTCACGGAATCCGGTAACTTGAGCACCCCTCCGTAGGCCAACTTATACCCCCTACGAGTGCGGTGAATAGCCTGCCAATTCTAGAGTAAGGTCCCCTCCGTCTCAACGCCATAAGATGCGGACCCGTTGCCTTCTAGAACCCGTCTATTTGTGCACTCCACCACGGGGTAATCCTAGTACAGAAAAGAAAATAATATGTACAACGGTGACATCGACTTCAACCCGGTCGTGCCCCAAACGAATAATATATAAACTGGCAGTGGCGGTAGTCCACATGTCGGACGCTCGTCCCGCAATATCAAATGTACAAATAAAACTAAACTATACTAACATTGCACCATAGCTATCCACCACGACGATCCAACCACAACACATCACAACACAGAATATCAACGTGAATGTCACGTTATCAAACTCGTCTAAAAGAACATATATCAATTAGATGAGTTATACCGCTCTAATGACATTCACGGTCGCAGATAGTAATGCATGTACTGATAAACAATTAAACAGTGCTAAATTATCGACTTCGAAACACCCCGAAAAGACCCTGAACAACAGATAACATAATATCCAAAATGGGCAAAACTAGCAATACCACTGAACCAATATTCCAGAGATCAAACAACACCCAAAATACGAAGCCCAAACTCCAAAATATGGCCGGCCTCCTCGGTTTTTATGAGCATGTGCTCGGGTTAAAATGGGTGGAATGGGTTCGTATTTGGGGTATGTCCTTGTGGTCATATAATAAGTCTTCTGCAGTTGCTAAAATAATTTTTTGAAGACTTTGAAAAACAACAGAGACTGGAATCAGCAGTGCACAGTTTTGGGATTGTTTCGATTTCATTACTTTAACATCGTATAAACAAGCTAGCTAATAGTATAAAGGCTGGCTCTGATACCATGTTGGGTTACGGCAGCGCCCCGACCATCAAACCGTGGCCAAATCCGGAATAAAAATTTACTAAACTGGCGCAACCATTACCCGATGCCCGGATCTACCTTAAACCCTAAACTAGCAAGCTATATATAAGAAGTTAGATGGTTATACCGAGTTGATCCGAGTCCTTCAATTTTCAACCATCATCCCCAAACTCTTAGTGGCTCCTTGATCGAGTTTGGTTGCCGGTCTTTCTCCATCTACGATGATCCATCTGAGGGAAACGGCGCAACTTTCAGCCTCGCGAAACGAGTCAACCGACGCTCCAAGGTTACTAGCAATGGAGAGTGAAGGTGTAGGAATGTGTCACTATATTTTTCTCTCATCACAATTGCTCAAGGGAGCAACCATAGAAGATGAAGGAGGTGAGGAAACAATAGCATGAGCAACTCAAGAATTGGCTAAGTGATGAAGTGAGAATAGAATGCAAACAATGAAGGAAGTGAAGTAAAATGACCAAGTCCACACCAATACTTGTGGCTGCCCTTTCTCACTCTCTCATGCACACACGCATAAAAAAATATCTCTTTTTCTTTTTGCAAAATAAGACCCATGCCTCTCTACATGTCTAAGACCCATGCTCATGCCACCTCACCCCTCCACCTCATTTTCTTATTTGATTTTCTAAAAAGAAAACCCAATAATGAGGTGGCCATCTTCTAGAAGCCATTCCGTATAAATACGGAATGCAACCCGGTACACGTATCGAAATACATATACGCGTATTCGTACAAAAATACGAATAGCCAAGAGAGAAAATGAACAGTGAACAATAATACTAGAATACATATATATAAATACATATATAAATTATTAAATGAAAACCTGATTTAATAATCCGGCTTAATCCTAAGCCGCTAGTATTATCAACCGTCCGATTAAAATCTATGCAGCATGTACACATATTTAATCGGACACATGTATGTACCAACATACGTCATCTATACCATATCGCCTAAACCGTGAAAACCTTTTGTGTGGGACTCTAAAGACTCGTCAATACACTGGCAATGGGTTAAACCACAAGCACGTCAGCGGCACTAGCTGTACGTAACGGCTATCCAGGTATTAAGTGAAAGGGAGGCCGACGAGCAAACTCATCCTGAACCCCTACTGAGCCTGACAGTGACAATATCCATACAGTTCGGTCTGTTCGTCTAAGAGTATCGCATATCTAGTCTAGGGGGGTGGATAAAGTCAGACCCCTAACAACGCGACATTTAGTGTTGGCATGAAACCCATCACCACCTGAGAAACTATCGATCCTGGATCGGTAATTCTCGTCCACCATGGCCATGGATTTCTGGTGATGGCCACCCATGCACAACGCGACATCAACCCCCAATACCGGGAGAGACGAATTCCCAATGATCCGATCACTGCCTCCATGTGGCTCGGGACTATACCCAACTAAAACCTATTTGCACGACTCCTTTGAGCCGTGGTAGGGTAGTAATCAAAGCACAGTGGGAATTCACATGAGACAAATGATGATCTCAGGTCGATAGACTAACCTGTACACATGTCACCTGGGAACTGCCATCTGACAATAGGTATAATACCAACTAGCACGTTCTCGGCGAGTCCGTCCAGTGTACTCATAACCCAATGAGCACCTGTATACTATCTTAGGTGAACAAACTAACACCAATGGCTTGTGAGACCTGTCCACTGCCCCTCGTCGGGGTCTCGATCAGTATACATTAGTCTATACTGGAGTATCGATGCCCACTCTCGATACTCTCACGATTAGGCATATTTAAGAATGTGCTTATGGACCTCCAGCTCCCACGTATATGATCGCCATCATAATGCTGGTAGTCAAGCAAGAATCTTATGGGCTCTATCAATATGTAATAGTGATGATAAAGACAAACCATATAGCATACTATTATCTCGAGTAAGACTGTTCTACCGGTATAGGTCCTCTCTCAATCATCATAATCATCTGCCTGCGATTACGATAATTGCCTTGAGGGCACTATAGCCAACAGTTTTGTGAACCGTCAAGACTTGGATCTAGGAATTTTGCCATGGCTCCGTTTTGTTTCGACCCTAAGGTCTTTTATTGACGTCGCGTCTGCATCCTACTGGAGTGAGAGGGAACGCCGTTGTTGTCATTCCGTTTGTTGTAACGAGACGAATGTTGAGATAGTCTTTAAGTTGTTTTGTGAACCGTCAAGACTTGGAGCTAGGAATTTTGCCATGGCTCCGTTTTGTTTCGACCCCGGGGTCTTTTGTTGACGTCACGTCTGCATCCTGCTGGAGTGAGAGGGAATGTCGTTGTTGACATTACGTCTGCTGTAACGAGACGAATGTCGGGATAGTTTTTAGGTTTTTTTGTGAACCGTCAAGACTTGGTTCTTCCTTTGACGGAGTCTGGTGGGAAAATATGGTTCCCCTTTCGTTTGTGCCCATGGAATGTATACAGGGGCTGATGTGGACTCACCTGTAGGGCAAAAGTTTCATTTCATTTCATTTCTTTCCGCGATGCTCTATCAATTCAGCTTTTTATATCGCGAAAGTCGTGATTGCCCAATCATTTCGGCTTTTTATCGCGGTGCCCAATCATTTCAGCTATTTTTATATTTTTACTCGCTGCTTTTTATTGCGAGTTGCCCTATCATTTTGGCTGTTTCATATGCATATATTTTTTACTCACTGATTCTTTTATTACGATTTACCCCATCATTTCGGCTATTTCATATGAATTTTTGCTTGCTGATTTTTTGTTGCGAGTATAGAACTTGAGATCTAATGCCAACTTGGCATCAGCATCGCTGCAACTGGAATATTTTCAGGAGCGAATCATCATTTGCCTTGAAAGGACTTGAAATTTGATACCGATTTAGGCATCAGTATCGCTACGACTAGAATATTGCCAGGAGAGAATCATCATTTGCCTTTGCTGATTTGAACAAAGGTGGCTTAGTAAACAGGGTTAAGGTCCTGTTGACTAAGGCTTTTTGACTCTATGAGCCGTAGGGGTTTCATAAAGGGTTTTCTTCCTACGAGTCGTAAGGATCTCATAGGTGTATTTTCTCCTTAAGAATCGTGGGGATCCCTAAGTGTGTATTCTTTTATCAGTCGTAAGGATCTTATAAGAGTATTTTCTCCTTATAAGTCGAAAGGAATTTCAAGTGTCGTTCTGCATATGAGGATATTTCTTGTCATTGGTGGAACTTGGTGGGGAAATCATTTATTTGTGCCCATGGATTGTATACAAGGGCCAATATTGGACCACCTGTAGGGCAACTTGGGGAATACGACGGCTTAAGAACAGGTCCAGGTCCCTGTAGCTTAAGGCTTTGAATCCTGTGAGCCATGAGGGTCTCATAGAGAGAGTTCTCCTTACGAGTCGAGAGGATCTCGTAAGTGAAAATTTTACGAGATTGCGCCCATTCGGGTTTTCACAAGTTCGCCGGTAGCCCTACTGTTTTTACTCACGGCGCCCTTTCGGGTTTTCATCCGTGCTCATCTTGCTTGTGAACATACCGTTCTTTTAACAACGAGATTGCGCCCTTTTGGGTTTTCACAAACTCGTCGGTAGCCCTGCTGTTTTTACTCACGACGCCGTTTTGGGTTTTCATCCGTGCCCATTTTGTTTGTGGACATACCTTTTTTAACAACGAGATTGCTCCCTTTCGGGTTTTCACAAACTCGCCGGTAGCCCTACTGTTTTTACTCACGGCGCCCTTTCGAGTTTTCATCCGTGCTCATTTTGCTTGTGGACATACCGTTTTTTTAACAACGAGATTGTGCCCTTTCGTGTTTTCACAAACTCGCCGGTAGCCTTGTTGTTTTTACTCATGGCGCCCTTTCGGGTTTTCATCTGTGCCCATTTTATTTATGTACATACCGTTTTTTTACCCATCTGTTTACCAATTGGACATAAGGGTCTTCACCGCTGGAGTAGCTGTGTAGCCAGCGGGACTTGAGTTACAGTCTTCGCCGTTGGAGCTTTGATTGCAATATAGATTTCAAGAAAGGATATCGTCGTATTTAGAGCGATGCACCATATTTGAGGTGGAGCACTAGTTTAGGGATATTTCGGTCCATTATCGTCATATTTGAGGTGACGTGCTAGTTTAAGGACATTCCGGTCCATCGTTAGTTTAGGGACATCTCGGTCCATAGTTTATCATTTGGTCAGGGAGTTGCATAACTCATCCCTTCCAACTCTTGTTTGCTGAGGCGCTGAGGCCTGTCCTTTGTTTGCATGGACACTTTATGCCTTAGACTATCTTCACCTTCTTGGACCGCTTCATCTATTATCGTGCCAAGTACTGGGCATTTTACACGGCACCTGCCCCCTGCTCATCAATGTTGCTTTTCGATACTGATGGAGCATCTTCTTCATATACGAAGAACGAGATATCACGTTATTCCTTCTGCCGCCAATGAATAATATGCCCCTGTGTATATTTTGGGAGGGTGAGTACCCACGCCGTCGCTATTTTGGCGATAGGTTGCTTTAGAGCCACGCATTTTCTGTTAAGCGTTGGCGACAAATGCCATCTTGCCTCCGCTTTTCATTCATCTTCATTGGATGATGAAGGTCTTGACCCATCTGATCCAATCGGGTCATTTTATTCATGAGCTCTTGGAAGGTCATCGGCTTGAAGAGGGCCATAAATGGGAACACCTTTGAATTTGGGTCAAGGGTGGCTATGAACATTCCTACGGCTGTAGCTTCATCGATGCGTTGCTCGTATTTTGGCCACAAATTTCTCCATCGGGTAACATATTGAACCCAGGTCTCATTCAGTCCAACCGTTTCGTTGACCAACGCCGCTACAGTAGTGTGTTATTCACACTAGCGAACCTCCGATATAATAGCATATCCATCTCGTTGAAGGTCTTTACGGAATCATTTGGGAGTCCCGCATACCATTCGAAGGCAATACCCGCCAGACTGCTGACGAACTGTCGGAGGAGCAGTATATCATTTCCTACAGTATTTCCGCACATGGATTTAAATCGTGCAATGTGCTGGTGAAGATTCTCAATTCCTTTATACATGTGGAACGTTGGAAGTGTGTACTTTGGTGGGTACTGTATTTTATCGTAGCACGCCGGATACGGTCGAACAGTCTTGATCGATCTATTTGCAGTATCACTGGCGTAGTGAGCTTTGATTTGCTGAGCGATATATTTGTCCAGCTTTGCTTCTGGAATCATTTCCTTTTCGGCCGTTGATGAGAGTTATAGGGGACTTGAAATGCCGCCCTTGTTTTTAAGAGTGACTACTAGAGGTTCATCTTCCAGTGGTTTCGATTGAACCATCATTCCCGCCATGTTCTGGATCAAAAGGGTCATCTGGTTCATTTTAGTAGACATTTCTGCCGCTTCTTCATCTCTCTTTTTGAGAGCCCGCTTTAGGAAATCAATGTCTGACTCCTTCCCTACTTTTTTTTCGGGTGCGTCTTCGGGATTTTCCTTAGGCGATGAGTTAGCGAGTGCAACCGCCTGAGCGAACATCTCCTGCAGCTTTTCACGTTGTCGTTGAACCTTTGCCAGGGACCAAGTTTGAGGTCGGAGACTATTGGAAGCTCGAACTTCGTCTTTGGAGTTCACCACATAGACTGTGTGAACTATCATGCCCCCAGGCTTGGGGTGTTTGGAGTTTTGGCCTTTGAAGTTTGCCTCGGGCGTTTGAGCCTTATTAGGCCTCTCTTTTTTGTGAGAAGCTGCTTTGAATTCGGGAGGAACCGTCGTAGAAGGAACTGCCTTGGGATGAGTCCTTTTGTATTTGAAATGGGATTTGCCAGAATTTGGCTTACGTTTATGGGAAGAGCCGCAGACGACGATTGAGTTCTTCACCTGCTTCCACACCTTATATATGGATGAAGAAAGTTCTTTTAGGGAGCAAACTATTTCTGCTCACTTTGGATCTCAACAAGGTTGCGGAGATTTCTTCAGTACTGCGGTGGGAGAATTTTGTCTGACACTTCACAGCAGTTCGAAACTGTTCCCAGTTGGAACAACAACATCTGCCATCAGAATCGAGGCAGGTAGAGTCATTACCGATGGAGAACTGCCCCAGCTTGTTTTGTACGACGCCGATATCAACGTCGCCCGTTTCTTATGGCCGAAATTTGATTAGCCTCAAGATTTTTCTTAGCCTGCCTCCTGTCTTCTTTGAGAGCTTGAGTATTCTGTCCCCTGCATCGACCTTGATCTTTGGCAGGTGCTAGTTGTTTGAGGACTGATTCCGTCGGAGAATCTGAATTTGGAGGATCTGGTCCATGGAAGACAGACTTCTTCTGGGCTTCCACATTTGGTGTTGAGGCACCGAGGGTGGGAGGTGGGAGCATAGACTCAAAGATAAGCCCATTGATTTCTTGAAGAGCCGGATTGCAGAGATTTGAGGCTGCAAGTGGCCCATACTCCACCAGATATGACAGAGCCTGAGTTGCGGTGAGTGGAATGCCTTGAGAGGACTTAGACTAATTACGTTACAGTATAGCGATAACCACTTTCTCCTGCTCCGGAAGTTCACTTCATTTCATGTGTGTTTTTGTTTGTTTGGGTTGCCCGTGGATCGTATATGGAGACTAATTTATGTCGTCGCCAATAGGGCGCGATTTATTCTAAATACGTATATTTGAGATTTGGGTTTTTTATTTAAGAATCGTTAATTTGGTTTGAGATTAAGATCAACTTAAATGTATGTGAGCAGTTGGGGCTCGGTTGGTTTTTTGTTAAGGATACGTCAGTCTAATTTGAGACTAAGATCTACTTAACAAGGTTTTAGGATCATTTTGTTTCAGATCCAAAAAGAGAGAATTTGGGCTCTGTTGTCTTAGTTTAGGACGGTTCGGTCCATTATTGCCATTTTGGAGGCGAAGTTCTAGTTTAAGAACATCTCGGTCTGTCGATCACTATTTTGGAGGTAAGATTTTAGTTTAAGGACGTTACGGTCCGTTGATCACCATTTGGGGGTGAGATTTTAGTTTAAGGACATTACGGTCCGTTGATCACCATTTTGGATATGAGATTTTAGTTTAAGGATGTCTCGGTCCGTTGATCACCATTTTGGAGGTGAGGGTTAGTTTAAGGACGTCTTGGTCCGTTGATCACCATCTTGGAGGTGAGATTTTAGTGTAAGGACGTCTCGGTCCGTTGATCACCATCTTGGAGGTGAGATTTTAGGGGGTGAGGTTTTAGTTTAAGGACGTTACGGTCCGTTGTTAGTTTAGGGACATCTCAGTCCATTGATCATCTTGTACGCACGTGTATTTGTTACGTGACAGGATGAGCAACGATGATATGGGATGCACCCAGTTTAGGATGGAGTTTGATTTGAGTTGTGCACATCAGTTTGGCAAGTGCACCAAAGAGATGTTGGTTGTCGGGACCCGCCACCTCTCTGAAGACGTTGAAGAATTACAACGACATGTATCAGAGGTGTAGAGAGATGTACTCTTGAACCAATTCCCGTATTTGAGGGGAAAAGGGGACTGCTATGGACCTAAGAGTCATTAGACATTTTTGAGACTAATATTATCTTAGGAGATATGGGATGAATATCATTTTGGATATCATCAGTTGAGAGATCATCAGTCATGTTTGGGACTAAGATCAATTTGGGCAATCATGAGCACATGGGCTCGGTTGATTGGAAATAGAAGAGGTTTTGACCTTAGGAAAACTTAGCCTATTTGGGCTAGGTCTGGATTTCCATAGTTACCCAACAGTGCTAAGGACTGGTATGTTCAGCACTTACGTGTACCCACATAAGGCGCTGGATCAGTGTTAAACACTGAACTTTTGGAGGCGCTCACGTGTGAATTGCGTGAGGCGCCCCAAAGTGGGCACTGTTCTTTGGATTTTATTCCCCTTTTTACATATAAGTGCTAAGCACTTGGTTCTTGTGGCGCTCACGTGTGAACACGTGAGGCGCCCCAAAGTTGTGTACTGACTTTTGGGTTTTATTCCCCCTATTTTATATAAGTGCTAAGCACTTGATTGGAGATTGTAACAACCCTAATTTTCTTATACAAATTTTTCAAAATATTTTTTCAAAATTCATAAAGGGGTATTTTATTACCTGAGCACAAGACTTGAGTAATTAAATAACTCCATTTTTAAGGTACAAAGAATTAATTTAAATTCAAAGTATACTTGGAGTATTTAATGTTGCTGATATCTCTTTAAGTAATTAATTCACTCCATAATTACAAGAAAGAGCTTGTAGCTCATTGGTAATACCTTACATTGCTGAACAAAGCCACCAGAGTTCAAATCCTATGCCCCGCATTATTTTTAATATTATTTTGTTTTAAATTTTATAGAAGCCCAACAGTCCATATACAATAAATCCCAAATTTCCCACTACACCCAAAATTGTAAATATACCAGTGAGCACCCCAGGCAACCCCCACCTCCCCAAGGCCCGACTCGGCCCGACTCGGCCGGCAGACCGCCCGACTCGGGCCGGCGCCGCCGGGCGGACTCGTCCGGACGGCCGAGTCCTTAACATGGAAGTTGTGGCTCTTGGCCTCCCCTACCCCCCTGTATACTCTATTTATGTGGATCGGTTTCAGAGAGCCCATTAACTCTCATTTAGTTCATTTTTAATACATTTTTCCTATAATTTTACATTTTTTTTAATTCAAAGACCCTTCATCTACCCTAACCCTAGCCTACCATATAAATACACCCCCTACTCTCTACCCTCTCACTCACATTTCTGAGCCAACTCTCTAAAATTCTCAAGAGATCTTGTGTACCTTGAAAACGAGTTCGCGGCGAAGCTCCGACGAAATTCCGGCGGAAATTCCGGCGACGTTTTTAGGAACAACCGGCGACGAAGCAACGTCACGGCAACCCCTTTAGTCCCCCATCACTCCTTTGCTTAATCAAAACCCGTAAGTCCCATTCTAATCTCTCTCTTTTTGTAAAAAAAAATACGAAATTACAAAACCCGACGGAATCGGAACAATCCGATTTCCGATTCGGTTTTCTATAAAATTTCACTTCTCACCAATACAATCTTGCTTAAACATCTTTATGTTGACTATGAAACATTTAACAAACAATTTGAACAAGTTTCATCACATGAAAAACGATAGCTTTCCCAAATTATCGTATTTTTTCACTTAAATACCACAATGTTTCGATTTCACATTTAATCCCATTAACTTGCTATACCTTTAAAGTAGATCACGAGGTAACGACCTACCTCCTCACACACTTACATACAACCTAACACGATACCATTGAAAAACTTAGAATACGATAAAATAATATTTTCATGTAAATACCATATTCTTAATAAAACCATTTCTAAAAGTTTTAACTTGTTACACTTTTAAAATAAATACCTCTTAATATGAAAATACGATAAGTTGTGGACATCGGTCGTTTATCTAAACCTGACTTTGTGGTGTTTAGGCTAGGCAAGTGAGAAAGGTAATTTTAAAAGGCCCGTCTCACGATGATTCGTGAGCGGATCTCTCCTTTCTTCACTTGTACTTACCTGGCCACAATTGGGGGTGAAGATGCGATTTGAGCTATCTAACAACTTGTCGTTTAGACCATTTAGAAATAGTCTAGTTGAATTAGAAAACCCTAGAATCTAAAATACGGAAAATTTACTTTTTACAAATAAATACCATTTACTTTATAAAACCGTTTTCTAAAGGATTTAGTAATTTACAATCTTTGCAAAGCGCCACTACAACCCATTTTTGGGGAACCCGTTCAGGATAGTACGGTTTATCGTGCACCCTCGGGCTTAATAGTGCGAGATTCAGATCTCCGCAAGGAGCATTCGGTCTCGAAAGATTTAAAATACGACATCTTAAGAAAATGAGATTTTTAGAATATAAAATATTTATGGAAATTGTTTTTTTATAAATATATATATAGTTATCATTAAAATATATATTTTGTTATAATATAAATATTCCACTTTTTCTAAAAATCACAAGAATAAATTTTACATTAAAATACCGTGAATTTCAAATAAATCAATATTACAGATAAATACCTTTATTTATAAAAACTAGGATATTTTCACTAGAAATATTACAATATAAAATCCACATTCATTACAACCCTAAAGACGAATAATAAATGCTTGGGGTATATTTTGAAAAGTATATAAAAGTATTTTTACATAAAACCCCCTCAAGTTTTATAAATTACCCTAAGGACCCTAATAAATATAGGACTTCGATTTACATTCTAATTGTCTGACTCGGGTTTGAGTCTGATTATAACTGACTTGAATATAATTCAAGTACAATCTATAATCTATAATCTTCAACCTACAATCTACAATGTTACAATTCAATATGAACACATGAATCCATGAATTCAATTATCAATCTATACAACTTGACTGAACCGAACCATGGATATACATATTCCTTTTACATGATTCTCAGTTATTCTATTTACATGATTATTCAGTCACAACCGTTTACTGATATCATGGTTTCGGTCAGTCAACCAATCTTACAATCAATACAATTTACAAGATAAACAATACAATCAAAACACTGCGAGGTTTAAGGGGTAGACTGGTACGGAATATGTTAAAGGTGGCACGAGGCGGTCACTTAAGACGTAATTACATCCATGCCGTTGTTCCGTGGTATTATAGACGGAGCCTTATACTACAGATTACCAAGGTCCCCGGTGTAAGTGGGACTCCCCTCGTATACACTGGCATCTTCTGTACCATACTACAAACAACAGCGTTAATACAACATTACAATATTATAATACAACATTAAAAGCTACTCACTCTCTCTCTCTCTCTCTCTCTTACTCTCTGTCTATTCTACTTTCCTCTTATCTTTCGGACTTACCGAGCGACCTGTTCGCTGACGACATTCTATTTCTTTCTTCTTTGAATGTCGTCAGGTGATTCGGACCCGGCAGAGATCGAGCCATCTGCAGAAGACTTGGAGCAGTTTGCCGAAGATCCAGCACTTTAGTTTCATTGTACACTTTTCTTTTCAGTACTTTTCATTTCCTGTTATGCCACTGTTTAGGCATCTTTTATTTCAGTTGTATTTCCTTTTCATGTATTGTACAAAAGAATGTTAATAAATAAAAGTTGCCGTTTTTATTATATCTTGTCTCTTGTGTATTTATTTTATATTGCTTAGATACGCTCAGCGTATGTACTTCTGAGTATATACGTAGCGGGCCTCGTCGCGTCCCCTTCGCCGTACAATGGGAAGCGGGGCGTGACAGGTTTTGTTGGTGGCCCATGCAGGTCAGAGCTGTATGAATCCCTATCATGCAGTTCTGTTCTGCGTGAAAAACCTAAGCAATATAACACAAGAACCAGCAACTAAAATATTTTTTACAATTCATGTTCCTTGAATCTTACAATTTCATATTCCTTGAATCTTATCATTTCATTTGAATCTGTCTTAACCCAAATTTTTCTTCAGGGTTATGGATTCCCCGAACAACACCAGCACCAATGTCAACAACACACCTCCACCACGACCACTCACTCCTGCCGTTCCTGCTCTACTCAACGAGCAAACGGTTCTGCTTGAGGCAATCCGCAGCCTCGTAGAGGGACAGCAGCAGCTCTTAAACCGTCCCGAGGCTGAAACACCTGGGGTGAAGCAATTCAGAGCTTTGCATCCCAAACAGTTCTCAGGAAAGGGAAGCCTACTGGAAGCTGAGGAATGGGCTCAAAGTATCGAGGATGATCTGGCAGCAGCACAAGTGCCAGAAATAGTTTGGGTCCGAGTTGCAAAGCTGCAACTCACGGACAATGCACGGAACTGGTGGAAGGCGGAAGAAAGCCGTCTTGATCAGCCCATTGAATGGAAGACTTTTCGCGAGAAGTTCGACGCGAAGTACTTCCCTGTGACTGCCAGGTTTGCCATGGAGCAGCAGTTCATTCATCTACAACAAAATTCGATGTGGGACAAGTCAGTAGATGAGTATGACGCTGAATTCACCATGCTCAGTCGGTAAGATATGTCACAGTATTTCAAATTTTTGATATCACATAATACACAGCTAACACAAGACCGTAACAGATTTGCGGCACACCTGATTCCGACGGATGAGATCAGAGCCCGTCGCTTTCAACAAGGTTTAGACACGGAAATCCAGGCTGCCCTAGCCACAGGGAAATTTCCGACTCACGAGGATGCTCTGGAAGCTGCCCGCCGTTATGAAGCAGTGATAAAGGCAAGGGGCAGACCTCAATCTGCAGGAGTGAAACGTCCAGCCACTCAAATGGCAGGAGGGGCCACTTCAAGGCCAGCTGTTGAACTCAGAAGACTGGAAGAAGTCAAGGATCGGCCAAGACACGATTTTTGCTTTTATTGCAAGAGAGAAGGACACTTGTGGAAGGACTGTAGGCGCGCAAAAGGCCTATGCTTGGTTTGTGGCGCGTCCAATCACGGAATTGAAAACTGTCCTTATAGACGCAACCCAGCACACAAACCCGTCAATTACCCGCAGCAGCCAGCTATCCAGGTTCTTGCAACTCGTCCTGCACTCCCAGCACCACCTCCACGTGGATTCCCTGCCCAGCCAAATCGCCAATTCCATCAGGCACTGAGAAACATGCCTCGAGTACAGGGGAATATGCCTCCAGCTAGGAGGAACGTGCCGAGACGCCAGGCTTACAATTTGGCGGCCGTAGAGCGGATACGGTCGGTCAGTATAACCCCGGTAATTCTATTCAACCTTTTTCACACCCTTGCATCACTTTGTCATTCTTCACACACTCTCACCAAAAATTTTCTTGAATTTGTTACACTTTCTTTTTACAAATTTCGAGGACGAAATTTTTATAAGGAGGGTAGAATGTAACAACCCTAATTTTCCTATACAAAATTTTCAAAATATTTTTTCAAAATTCATAAAGGGGTATTTTATTACCTGAGCACAAGACTTGAGTAATTAAATAACTCCATTTTTAAGGTACAAAGAATTAATTTAAATTCAAAGTATACTTGGAGTATTTAATGTTGCTGATATCTCTTTAAGTAATTAATTCACTCCATAATTACAAGAAAGAGCTTGTAGCTCATTGGTAATACCTTGCATTGCTAAACCAAGTCACCAGAGTTCAAATCCCATGCCCCATATTATTTTTAATATTATTTTGTTTTAAATTTTATAGAAGCCCAACAGTCCACACATAATAACTCCCAAATTTCCCACTACACCCAAAATTGTAAATATACCGGTGAGCACCCCAGGCAACCCCCCACCTTCCTAAGGCCTGACTCGGCCCGACTCGGCCGAGTCGGCCGGCGCCGCCGGGCGGACTCGGCCGGACGGCCGAGTCCCCAACATGGGAGTTGTGGCACTTGGCCTCCCCTACTCCCTGTATACTCTATTTATGTGGATCGGTTCCAGAGAGCCAATTAACTCTCATTTAGTTCATTTTTAATACATTTTTCCTATATTTTTATATTTTTTAATTCAAAAACCCTTCATCTACCCTAAACCTAGCCTACCCTATAAATATACCCCCTACCCTCTACCCTCTCACCCACATTTCTGAGCCAACTCTCTAAAATTCTCAAGAGATCTTGTGTACCTTGAAAACGAGTTCGCGGCGAAGCTCCGACGAAATTCTGGCGGAAATTCCGGCGACGTTTTTAGGAACAACCGGCGACGAAGCAACGCCTCGGCAACCCCTTTAGTCCCCCCTCACTCCTTTTCTTAATCGAAACCCGTAAGTCCCATTCTAATCTCTCTCTTTTTCTAAAAAGAAATACGAAATTAGAAAACCCGACGGAATCGGAACAATCCGATTTCAGATTCGGTTTTCTATAAAATTTCACTTCTCACCAATACAATCTTGCTTAAACATCTTTATGTTGACTATTAAACATTTAACAAACAATTTGAACAAGTTTCATCACATGAAATGATAGCTTTCCCAAATTATCGTATTTTTTCACTTAAATACCACAATATTTCGATTTCACATTTAATCACATTAACTTGCTATACCTTTAAGGTAGATCACGAGGTAACGACCTACCTCCTCACACACTTACATACAACCTAACACGATACCATTGAAAAACTTAGAATACGATAAAATAATATTTTCATGTAAATACCATATTCTTAATAAAACCATTTCTAAAAGTTTTAACTTGTTACACTTTTAAAATAAATATCTCTTAATATGAAAATACGATAAGTTGTGGAGATCGGTCGTTTATCTAAACCTGACTTTGTGGTGTTTAGGCTAGGCAAGTCAGAAAGGTAATATTAAAAGGCCCGTCTCACGATAATTCGTGAGCGGATCCCTCCTTTCTTCTCTTGTACTTACCTGGCCACAATTGGCGGTGAAGAGGCGATTTGAGCTATCTAACAACTTGTCGTTTAGACCATTTAGAAATAGTCTAGTTGAATTAGAAAACCCTAGAATCTAAAATACGGAAAATTTACTTTTTACAAATAAATACCATTTACTTTATAAAACTGTTTTCTAAAGGATTTAGTAATTTACAATCTTTGCAAAGCGCCGCTACAACCCATTTTTGGGGAACCCATTCGGGATAATACGGTTTATCGTGCACCCTCGGGATTAGTAGTGCGAGATTCAGATCTCCGCAAGGAGCATTCGGTCTCGAAAGATTTAAAATACGGCATCTTAAGAAAATGAGATTTTTAGAATATAAAATATTTATGGAAATTATTTTTATATAAATATATGTATATTTATCATTAAAATATCTATTTTGTTATAATATAAATATTCCACTTTTTCTAAAAATCACAAGAATAAATTTTACATTAAAATACCATGAATTTCAAATAAATCAATATTACATATAAATACCTTTATTTATAAAACTAGGATATTTTCACTAGAAATATTACAATATAAAATCCACATTCATTACAACCTTAAAGACGAATAATAAATGCTTGGGGTATATTTTGAAAAGTATATAAAAGTATTTTTACATAAAACCCCCTCAAGTTTTATAAATTACCCTAAGGAGCCTAGTAAATATAGGACTTCAATTTACATTCTAATTGTCTGACTCGGGTTTGAGTCTGATTATAACTGACTTGAATATAATTCAAGTACAATCTATAATCTATAATCTTCAATCTACAATCTACAATGTTACAATTCAATATGAACACATGAATCCATGAATTCAATTATCAATCTATACAACTTGACTGAACCGAACCATGTATATACATATTCCTTTTACATGATTCTCAGTTATTCCATTTACATGATTATTCAGTCACAACCGTTTACTGATATCATGGTTTCGGTCAGTCAAGCAATCTTACAATCAATACAATTTATAAGATAAACAATACAATCAAAACACTACGGGATTTAAGAGGTAGACTGGTACGGAATATGTTAAAGGTGGCACGAGGTGGTCACTTAAGACGTAATTACATCCATGCCATTGTTCCGTGGTATTATCGACGGAATCTTATACTACAGGTTACCAAGGTCCCCGGTGTAAGTGGGACTCCCCTCGTATACACTGGCATCTTCTATATCAGGTTATAAATAACATCGTTAATACAACATTACAATATTATAATACAACATTAAAAACTACTCACTCTCTCTCTCTCTCTCTCTTACTCTCTGTCTATTCTACTTTTCTCTTATCTTTGGGACTTACCAAGCGACCTGTTCGCTGACGACATTCTATTTCTTTCTTCTTTGAATGTCATCAGGTGATTCGGACCCGGCAGAGATCGAGTCATCTGCAGAAGACTTGGAGCAGTTTGCCGAAGATCCAGCACTTTAGTTTCATTGTACACTTTTCTTTTCAGTACTTTTCATTTCCTGTTATGCCACTGTTTGGCATCTTTTATTTCAGTTATATTTCCTTTTCATGTATTGTACAAAAGAATGTTAATAAATAAAAGTTGATGTTTTTATTATATCTTGTCTCTTGTGTATTTATTTTATATTGCTTAGATACGCCCAGCGTATGTACTTCTGAGTATATACGTAGCGGGCCTCGTCGCGTCCCCTTCGCCGTACAATGGGAAGCGGGGCGTGACAGAGATCGCGTGCAAAACGCGTGACTACCCTAGGAGGCACTTCTTGTTCTTCATTTAAACGCTCGCGTGGGAAACACGTGAGGTCCTCATTATAGTGTTGAATCACCAGTCTTTCCTTTTGGGTGTTTGGAGATTTTGATCTCATGTTAATGACACCAGGATTTGGAGGATCTCATGTCTCTTGTTTTGTAAGAATTAAATTCTTTTCTTTTTATACGGTTAAACCCTAGTTTTTAGAGGAATTAAATTCTCATATGTTCTTATAAAAATTAAATTCTTTGAACTCGATTCTTTCCTCTAGGTTTTGAATCTGCATAACAGAATCACCCCGATGAGAATTTAATTCTCAACTTGTGGGGAGATCTGCTTCTGCAGATCTCAATAAGAGGAAGAACTAAGTTCTTATACGAAGGATTAAACCCTTAGAGAGGCGAAGGAGAGATAAAATGATCTCTGTGTTTTCTCTTTACATAGGGTTTTTTTTAGGAAGGGAATCTTCTTCTTTGAGAGAATTAAATTCTCTCTGTATTTTTCTTCCCCCCCCCCTCTCTGTGTTTTTTTTTTCTCCTCCTCTCCTTACTCCTATTTATATGAGAAGAAAAAGAATCAATTTGTTAAGAAAATCCCTCATTGGGAGATCATGATTGATTTCATAATCAATCCAATTGATCTGGTGAATTTTATTCACCGTTGGATTTTTAATCCAAAAGCTCTCTGTTTAACAGAGAAGATTTCTTATTTGTTTTAAACCAGATTAGGAAATATTTTCCTAAGATGAATTTTATTCTATCATATCAATATCTTGTTAGTTTAAGAATATTAGGAATATATTTTCTTAATATAGAATTTAATTCTATCATATGGATATCTTATGAGTTTAATAAGATTAGGAATATATTTTTCCTAATATAGAATTTAATTCTATCACATAGAATTTTATTCTATCATATGAATATCTTGTTAGTTTAACAAAATTAGGAATAGTGAATTTAATTCTGTTAAATGAATATCTTGTTAGTTTAACAGGATTAGGAAAATATTTTCCTACGATAGAATTTTATTCTATCAGTTGATCATCATTGGATATTTGATCCAAAGGTCCTCTGTTTAACAGAGAAGATCTTTCTAGTTTGAGGAAGATCAGGAAAATATTTTCCACATAGAATTTAATTCTATCAGATGGTTTAATTGGTGATATTTTATCACCATTGGATTTTAAATCGAAGATTCTCTGTTAGAGAAAGATCTTTCCATATTAGAAAGATCAGGAAAAATATTTTATAAATAGAATTTAATTTTAATTGGAGCATTTTAAATTGGGGCGCTCACATACTTTGCATGTGAGTAGCAAGAGAACTCGCGTGTTTAAAACGTGACCCCTGGTGTGGGTTTTAGCCTGTTAATTTTCAGCGCTCGTATGCTTTACATATGAGCGCTCACGTGTTTAGCATGTGAGGCCTGTTTGGCCATTGGTTATTTATGTTCAGCGCTCATATGCTTTGCATATGAGCGCTCACATGTTTAACACCTGAGGCATGTTTGGCCCTTAAGTTTATTTTATTCAGCGCTCATATGCAAACCACGTGTTTAACACGTGAGGCTAGTTTCGCCCTTAGTTATTTATTTTCAGTACTCATATGCTTTGCATATGAGCGCCCACGTGTTTAACACGTGAGGCCAAATTTTGAGGATTCTTCCCCCCTTTTTTATAAGGGAACAAGTAGCCTTCAGCCAAAAAATTTGGCGGGAACTCCCTAAAAAGAAAATTAGCCAGAATTAATTACATTCTACAAGTTCACTAACCGGTCAGCCAGGCCAGTGTCAGTATTCCGAGAAAGGTTCCTCGTGTTGTCGCACGGATCTAATTAAAATAAACCTCATTTCCCTATAAGCATAACCCCGTTGACATCTTTCTAGACACCTACTGGATTAGCTAATTGTAAAGTTTAAAATTCTCCAGTGTTGGGATACGGCAGCTCCCCAGCAGTATTTCCGAGGCTAAATGCGGAACAAAAACTTTTCAAAACTTGGCGCTACCATAACCAAATACCCGGATCGTTCCATTAACCGTTAACTAGCAATCTTTAAAATGAGTTCAGAGATTATACCGATCGATCAGTGTCCTTCGGTCTTCAATCTCTACGCCAAGCTCCTCACTGCTGCGCCGACGAAGTCGATCTCCCATCTCTATCGTCGAAGTGGCACAACGTCAAGGATTCTTTATACGGGCTCCCGTTTCAAAACCGAAGCAACTCGGACATGAAGTTTGCTAGCCGACATGTCCAAAGTGAAGTAGAGATAGTGTGTGATCATTTTGTCTCAAGAAATCCATGGATTCTCAACACATGAGATGGTATGGATGGAGGTTGAAGAAGAAGCCATTGGAGGAAGAAGTAGTGAGCTTAAGTTTTCTAGTGAAGAAAAATGACATTGCTTTCTCTTGTGTGGTCTTTTGTGAGAGAGAAAGAGAGCTCTCTTTTTTACTCAAAACCAATCCCAAACCATAAGTGGCTGCCCTCTTTCTCCCCACCAAATATCCCACTCAAAAAATCAATCAAGGAAATGGTCATGGCACATGAAAACACACCATGAGTCACCAAACTAGCACATTCCACATTTAATGCTCTAGGACAAAACTTGCACTCACAATTTCCACACAATTAAACATTTAAACCAAAATGTTTAATCCAAAAAGAGAATGGCAACTTCTAAAGTAAAATCGTGACGGATCACAAGAATATCCCTCATCTGTATATACATACTTGCATCCGCATTCCGACTGAATACGAATACAATGAGATGAAAATAATCCAACCAATCTAATACTAGGATCCGGCTTAAACCAAAGCCCACTAATATGATCCGTCCGATCATGATCCATGGATGAGTGCACGTATATGATCGAACCCTGCCATAAAACCATACGACCTCTACAACATTTCGCCCGAGCCTGGGAAAACTTTCTGTGGGGGACTCTAAAGACTCGTCAATACGCTGGCAGTGGGTTTAACCACAAGCACGTCAGTGGTACTAGCTGTACATAACGGCTGCCAAGGTATTGAGCAAAGGGAGGCCGATGAGCGAACTTATCCTGAAACCCTACTGAGCCTGTCAGTGACAATATCCATACAGTCGGGTCTGTTCGTCTATGAGTATCGCATATTGGGCCTAGGGGGCTGGTAAACGTCAGACCCTCAATAGCGGTATAAGTCGTGTCGGAGTGTAGCCCAGAACACCCTGAGAAACTACTGGAATACTTACCAGTAAATATCGCTTTCCCTGGATAGGGACTTTGTTTAATGGCTCTCCTAAACATAGCGCGATCTCATCCCCAATACCGGGAGAGACGAATCCCCTGACGATCCGCTCACTGCCTCTATGTGGCTCGGGACTGTACCCAACTAAAATCTGTTTGCACGACTTCTTTGAGCCGTGGTAGGGTAGTAATCAAAGTACAGTGGGAACTCACACGAGACAAATGACGATCTTAGGTCGATAGACTAACCTGTACACATGTCACCAGGGAACTGCTATCTGACGACAGGTATAATACCAACTAGCATGTTCCCGGTGAGTCCGTCCGGTGTACTCATAACCCAATGAGCACCTGTATACATCTTATGTGAACCAACTGACACCAATGGCTTGTAAGACCGGCCACCGCCCCTCGTCGGGGTCTCGACTGTATACACTAGTCTACTCTGGAGTATCGATGCCCTGTCTCGAAACTCCCTCGACTAGGGACCATTTAAGGATGTTCTTATAGACCCCAGCTCCCACGTATATGATCGCCATCATACTGCTGGCAGTCAAGCATGAATCCTATGGGCTCTATCAACGTGTAATAATGATCTGTAATGTCACCTAAAACATATACACGATGATAAAGACAAACCAGATAGCATACTATAATCTCGAGTAAGACTATCTTACCGGTATAGGTCCTTACTCAATCATTACAATCAAGTACCTGTGATCCAATAATTGACTTTGAGGGCACTATATCCAACATCCAGGGAGTAACTATTACTCACAGTGGGATCGGGATCCAACTATCAAATAGAAGGTATGCAATCTTATTGCAAATTTCAACACTTGAAATTCCCGATATAGTTTTTACCCCTAGCGACTTATGACCTTAACTATGGTCAACAAATCATAAGCGCTAGTCAAGTTCTACCCGTCATTTCATGATTGATTTAGACCCATTCGTATGACCCTTAACTATGGTCAACAAAGTCGTATGAATGTCCTAATCGATCACATTAAATTCTTTATAGGAAGACATCACTTAGCTACCGTACACTACGCCTTAAATATAGTCAATAAGCGTAGCATGAATACTAAGTACTCTACTTCCTAAAATAGCGGAGGGCTTTGAATGGTTTTGATGAAAACTTTTAATGTATTGAACTTGATATAGTTATAGAACCAAGTAATTTGAAAAGGAGTGGCTTAATCTCTGCATTTGAAATACTCGGCTTTTTCGTGAAAAAACCGAGTATATTTCAATTTGATTCTACAACATCATTTAGGTTTCTTTTCTTAACATTAATCTTATTAATGTTGTCCCATCATTTAAGCTCCTAATCATCATAGAAGAAACGAAAATAAAACACACATATATACCATCCGCATTCGCCACAGGGACCTGGGTCTTCACCGTAAAGTTACTTAACTTACGGCAGGACGGGGTCAGGACTAGCGCGGATGCAAAACATATATAGTGTCTACTAGTATATCATATATATAAGTACCATTCGTCTCACGCAGTTATATGATCACATCACATTCCAGAAACAACAGAAGCATATATATGAAAATATAGGATATACTAGGAGGTCCGTGTTTTAGATTAAGCCAGTAATGAAAAACACGGATTCCACGGTCATGATGAATAGCCAAGCCCACATCCTAAGACCCCTACGAGAGCGGCAAGCAACCCTGCCAATTCTAGAGTTAGGCGACCGGTCTCGACTCCTCGAGATGGCTTCCCACTGGACTCTAGAACCTGGTTACTTGTGCTTCCTATCTTGGGTCTATCCTAATGCGGAAAAGTAAATAATATACATCAAATAGAGACAGCAACTTCAACCCGGAAGTGTCCCTATAAAAGAATATTACATACATTTATTTACACGGATGAAAAATAAAAACTCTCATCTCACATAAAAAAAACGGCTATTCAATCACGGCGATCCTATATAACATATCAGCATAGCAACAGAAAACATCACATGTCATCAACGTAAGTAAATATGCGTATTCTTAATGTCGTTGACGTATAGCAACGGGATTAGAGATACAACTACATATTACACTTACGGTCTCAGAAAAGAAATGAAAAACTACAATAATTAGAATCCGTATCATCCTTGACATCATAAACCTGGATTATCTCATATTCCGGATTTCATGCCTAACCCTATAAATCTTGCATTTAAGTCTTGAATTGAAAACACTTTTCAAAAAAAAGTCGGGTAATTCAACAAGATTCCCGATTCTAAGATCGAATGCTCGTCGGGAACTTTAGTAGATGGCCGCACCCCCGATGCCGTCAACGAAGTGCACTTGGGCGGAACACCGCGGCCGCAAGCACCCAAGTGGATGCTTTGGTCACAGGGTTCTCCTATAATCACTTGGTCGGGGTTATGGGGCGTGGCTATCTAGTAGTGTTTCTTGGTGAGTGTTCGCGTACAATACGAGATTACGGCGGAGTTTTGATCCGAATCGAAAATCCATGGCAATCCATCAAATGAGACTTAAATGCTAGATTTATAAATCGCTAACTAGTTTTTACAAAACTAATCAATGTGGATTCCAAAAATTGTATCACATATCCAAACTATCTAGATGATGTTAAACATTTCGATCGATATTTCAAAAACCAGCAAATCATAGAGACCTCACCAACTTGAGCCTCACTAAAAATACCCAGAAAGCCAGAAATGTCACAATGGTGCAGCAGAAGAAATATGAGCCCTTAATTCTTCAAGTTAGCGGCAGAACCGTAGCCAAACCATGGGTTAGACGGCGGTTCCGTGACGACTTGGAAGAGGTAGGGCCTCATACTTCTTGGGGCTCCATAGAATTGCCTGCATAATTTTCTGAATATTTTTAATCTGTAAAATTTCAACTTTTGAAAAATTGGATAGAAACTTGAAATTTTCGGGTCTAAAATTTTGATCGAACACTTTAACGTCGTTTAGACTTCGCCTAAGTCTCTAGCTTGGCTCTGATACCATGTAAGTGTACACTAGCACATCTATTAGGGTTTTAAAAAAATCATATGAGCAATTTTAAATAACTAGAGAGCCAAGTATACAAATCACGAATCGAACTAGAGATTTAGGGTCTCAAGTAAAGTAACTAGGGTTTTATTGTAAGTGAATAGGAACTACAACTTTTGTAGATTGATCGAACACTTCGATTGCTCTGTGTAGAAGTCCTTGAGCTCCTCTACGACTCCACTTGAAACTGGAACGAGCTTACTTGAGGTCTTCGTCGTTTATTATGATCCACTACGAAGTTTCTCACACTCAAACTCATATTTCACTAATCAATGAAGAAGTGAAGATAACAATCTACACTGGTTTGTTATTCGAGTATAGGTTGATGAAGTGGGATTTTTCTCACTAAAAATTCTTTCTTTTTCTTCTCCTTTTCTAACCTAGAAAATATCTAGAAGGAGATGAGAGGAGGAGGATGAACTTGGCAAGAGGTTAAATGAACCTTGGAGATATTATGGACGTTTAATAGATAAGTATGGGTGAATAAAAACAAATCAAAGAGTGAGTCATGGTTGCTAAATCTTTTTAGAACCATGTAGAAGCCATGACCCATCTCTAAATATTTTCCTTATTCATTTTATATTTATCAAAACGTTCATTTTATCTCCAATGTGATTCTTGCATTGCCTTATTCCATGTATCATCAACCATGATACTTATGTGTGTGTGTGTGTGTGTGTGTGTGTATAAAGAAAGGAATTTTAATGAGTAATTAGTCAATTTATTAAATTAACACTTGATTTAATAATTCGGTCATATCACATATAACCCGACTAATATCCAAAAACGCTAGATTAAAATACGTTATCATATACCCGTAGTTAATCAAGCTCCCGCACATATCTCCATATGTGCCCTACTTCATTTCGCTTGAGCTTGAAAACCCCTATGTGAGACTCTTAAGACTTTTCAATACACTAGCAGTAGGTAATGATCATATCAGATGCCCACAAGCCGTCAGCGGTATTAGCTGGACGTAATGGCTATCCAGGTATTGAACGAATAGAAGATCAACAAGCATACTTGTTCAAACTCCCATAAATCCAATAAGCAACACTTACCATACAGTCCGGTCTCTTCATCTGATATATCGCATATCGAGTCTGGAGTTGGAATCATTAAACCCCAATAACTCGATAAGTCATGCCGATGTGTGGCCTATAACCAATCGAGAAACTACTGATAATACTTATCAGTAAATCTCATCAGTCTTGGCCAGGGACTTGCGGTTATAGCCAATCGCGTATAGTACAACATCAACTCCCAATACCGGGAGAGACGAAACCCCTCCTATCGCTCACTGTCTCCATATGTCTCGAGACTGTACACAAAATCCACCTGTTCGCACGACTCGGTAGAGCCATGGTAAAGTGGAAATCAAAGCACAGTGGGAAGCACACAAGACACTATGACGATCTCGGGTTTACAAACTAACATGTACAAGTGTCACCGGAGAACTGCTATTTGACGATAGGTATAATACCATTTAGGAGTTCTCGGCGAGTCCGTTCAGTGTACCCAGTCTCTAATGAGCACCTGTATACAATATTTGATGTCAAACACCAATGGATATGGGATCATCGTTCGCCCCAATACTGGGTCAAGAAACGTATACACTAGTCTACTCTGGAATAACGATGCCCTGTCTCGATACTCTCTCGACTAGGAACTATTTAAGGATGTGCTTGTGGACCACACATACCCGACTAGTATGATCTGCATTATAGTCATGGTAGTCAAGCTAACATCCTAAGGGCTTTATCAACATGTATCAAAAGATAGTAAACTCAATCAAGTGAACATGTTAAGATAAAGAGCAACCAGATAGCATACTATCATGTCGAGCAAGAAAGTCCTCTATATATATATATCCAAGCATCCACTATAATATACAATAATGGCCTTTAGGGTATACATATTCCTAACATGAACGTCTCATCAAAATAGATGTTCTAACTCCATGATGCCTTCTTTAATTCATATATAGATTTAAGCAACTTGCACACCGTCTCGCTTCTCCCACTGTCTATGAATCCCTTCAACCGATCCATATAAACGCACTCTTCTAAACTTCCATTTAGAAAAGTTGTTTTAACGTCCATATGCCAGATATCATAGTCATGGAAGGCAGCAATAACAAGTATGATCCGAATGAATTTCAGCATAGCCACTGGAGAAAATCTTTCGTCATAGTCCACACCGGGTCGTTGACGAAAACTTTTTGCAACAATCTAGCTTTATAGGTTTCCGCATGTCCATCTATACCAATTTTCTTCTTGAAGATCCACTTGCATCCAACGAGTTTTACTCCTGGAAGAGTAACATCCAAAGTCCAAACTTTGTTGGTGTACATGGACTCCACTTCGGATCGCGTAACATCCAGCCATTTCTCAGTGTCCCTGCTGGTAATGGCCTGCTCGAAACTAGTAGGATCATCTTCTTCCAAGATGCAATCCTCTCGATCTGCGGAGTGGCTGAGGTTCATCGGTTTCTATTGAATTCTCTGGTTCTACCAGTCCTTCAGTTGTAATTTGTGGTTCTGGAATTTCTTCCAGTTCTACCTCACTGCCACTCTTTTCTTTTGTAAAGAATTTAGTTTCCAAAAACTTAGCATATTGAGAAACAAAAACTTTTGTTTCTCCAGGTGGTAGAAAAGATGCCTATATAAATGCTTAGGATATCTAACAAACTTACACAAAACTGATCGTGCCTCGAGCTTGTCTAGATTCTACTTCTTAACATAAGCAGGATAACCCTATATCTTAATTCGTTTAAAAGATAGTCTCTCTCCATACCATACTTGATTTGGAATGGTAGGCACGGACTTGCCCTATTCAATAGGTATGCTGATGTCTCAAGCGTATAACCCCAGAATGAAAGAGGTAACTCAGATTTACTCATCATAGAGCGAACCATATCCATAAGGGTGTGATTCCTCCGCTCTGATACACTGTTGTGCTGTAGTGTATATGAAGGAGTAAGCTGAGAAAGAATTCCATTATCTTTTAAATAGTCACAGAATTCCGTACTCAAGTACTCTCCTTCTCGATCAGACCGAAAAATCTTGATACCTTTTCCAATCCGGTTCTCTAGTTCGCTTTTATATTCTTTAAATTTCTCAAAAGCTTCGGATTTGTGTTTCATCAAGAATACATGTCTAAACCTAGAGAGATCACCAGTGAATGTAACGAAGTACGAGAATCTACCCCTTACATATGTAGACATTAGACTACATACATCACTGTGTATGAGTCCCATGAGATCTATAGCTCTTTCTCCGTGTCCCATAAACGGAGTTCTGTTCATCTTTCTTTTGAGAAAAGACTGACAAGTTTAATAAGATGAAAATTCAAACGGATTCAAATATTAATTTTTATGTAACTTAGACAGTCTTTTCTCATTGATATGATCAAGTCTACAATACCACAAGTAGGCTTCGTTCACATTTGAACTCTTCCTCTTGCGTGTGTTTTGTATATTGAAAACTGTGTTTTGATTTAGAACATAGAAACCATTACATAATTTACCTTCTGCAACCAATACCCGATTTAGATAAATGTTCATGATATTTCTATCTAGAACAAAGTTATCCATCTTTTTCCAGTAAAGAAGCTGATATAATATTGCAAAGTATGGAAGGTACATAGTAATGGTTGTTCAAAATCATAGTGTGGCCACTTGGCAACACCAGGTGTATTCGCTGACGGCAGCATCATCAACTTACGTATATGCCATCCGCATTCGCCACGGGGCCTCGTCATGCACCGTTAGGTTACTTAACTAATGGCGGAGCGGGGGCTGGACTAGTGCAGGTGCAAATCATATACAACATCTACTAATATATATATATATATATATATATATATATATATATATATAACATTCGTCCCTGTCATGATATAAGCAACATCACAGAAGCATCACAGAAGAATCACATCGGAAGCAAATACAATATGGAAATGCGGATAAACAAGGAAAAGTACATTTCAATGGAGCCAAATATGATATGCAATTTCCCGGTCATGTAGATAGCCCATAGTATCATACCCTTGACTCCTACAACTTTAAAATTTCGATCGATTAAAACTTTCCGCATTGGCCCCCAAAGTACAAACCAGCACACAAACAAATCTGGATCAAAACTATATGTACAAAAAATCATATTTCCTCAAACTAAAGCCCCAGAAAAAATTTAGGGTACTGTAGCCCAAAAAGGGCCGCGGTTCAGCCGCCAAATATGCCATTTTGCTTCTGTTCCGCGGTCGATTTTTGGGATTAGCTGCCTAAATTTTTTTCTTAGCTCTAGTTTTGCCTGCAAATAATTTTAATACAACCAGAAATTTTTTTAGCAACTTTGAAATTCGAACTACAAGCAACAGTTTTGGAAATACAATTCGGAAAATTCCGTCGATCGAAACTCTAAACTAGTACAAACAATTCTAGCTTTTTTGCATGGCTCTGATACCACTGCTGGGAACCTAGACACACTAGTAAGCTAATTTTCAAAGATGGCAACATGGATTTCAAAAATTTTCTAGTTTGCCGAAATTCCCAAACTAAGAATCGAACTAAATAGCAAGAACTTGTACACAAAACCTAGTGAGCTAAACTAATATACTATATATAGAATACTCACATTCTCATGTTTTCTTCAAGTGCTCCGGATAGCGGTTACAAGCCGGTCTTCCTTTGCCAAAGATGATCCACCCACGGGAAATGATGCAGGCTCCAGCTTCGCATAGCGAAGCAACCGACGCTCCAAGGTCTCTTGCAATGGAGAGTGAGGATGCAGGAATTTTTCACTATCATTTTCTCTCATTTCTTATGCTCAAGTGAGCAACCAAAGAAGAAGGAGGAGGAGGTGAGGAAAAGCAAGGCATGAGCAACTCAAGAAAGAAGATGAGCTAAGTGTAGAAGAGATTTCAAGCATGAAGAGTCAAGAGAGTATGAATGAATCAAGAGTGAATGGCATGTAGAAAGAATGGGTCCTCATTTTTCAACCATGCAAAAAATATCTCACACATTTTTACAAATAAACAATCAAAGACCATGCCTTTCTACACACCTCCAACCATGCTCATGCCACCTCACCCTCCACCTCATTTCCAAAAGATTTTCTAAAAAGAAAATCATATAATGAGGTGTCCATCTTCTAGAAAATATTCCATATAAATACATAATACAACCGGGTATACGTATCGAAATACATATACGCGTATTCGTATAAAAATACGAATAGCCAAGAGAGAAAATAAATAGTGAACAATAATACTAGAAAACATATGCTAAAAATATATATATAAATTATTAAATCAAAACTTAATTTAATAATCCGGCTTAATCTTAAACCGCTAGTACCATCAACCATCCGATTAAAGTCTGCGTATCATGTACACATATTTAATCAGACACCTCTATGTACCAACATACGCCATCTATATCATATCTCCTGAACCGGAAAAACCCTCTGTGTGGGACTCTAAAGACTCGTCAATACGCTGGCAGTGGGTTTAACCGCAAGCACGTCAGCAGCACTGGCTGTACGTAACAGCTACCCGGGTATTGAGCGAAAGGAAGGCCGACGAGAAAACTCATCTGAACCCTTACTGAACCTGTCGGTGACAATCTCTGTACAGTCCGGTCTGTTCGTCTAAGAGTATCGCATATCGGGTCTAGGGGGTGGATAAAGTCAGACCCCTAATAACATGATATTTCGTGTCGGTGTGAAGTCCATCATCTACTGAGAAACTACTGATCCAAATCAGTAATTCTCGTCTACCTTGGCCAAGAATTTCTGGTGATGGCCACTCATGCACAACGCGACATCAACCCCCAATACCGGGAGAGACGAATCCCCGACGATCCGCTCACTGTCTTCATGTGGCTCGGGACTGTACCCAACTAAAACCTGTTTGTACGACTCCTTTGAGCTGTGGTAGGGTAGTAATCAAAGCACAGTGGGAACTCATATGAGACAAATGACGATCTCAGGTCGACCGACTAACCTGTACTCATGTCACTTGAGAACTGCTATCTGACAATAGGTATAATACCATCTAGCATGTTCCCGGTGAGTCTGTCCAGTGTAACTCATAACCCAATGAGCACATGTATACTATCTTAGGTGACTAATTGACACCAATGGCTTGTGAGACCGGCCACCACCCCTCATCGGGGTCTCGAAAAGTATACACTAGTCTACTTCGGAGTATCGATGCCCAGTCTCGATACTCCCTCGACTAGGGACATTTAAGGATGTGCTTATAGACCACCCAGCTTCCACGTACATGATCGCCATCATAATGCTGGTAGTCAAGCAAGAATCCTATGGGCTCTATCAACATGTAATAGTGATCTGTAATACTACATAATACATGTACATGATGATAAAAACAGACCAGATAGCATACTATCATTTTGAGTCAGACCGTTTTACCCATATAGGTCCTCCCTCAATCATCACAATCACGTATCTGCGATTAAAATAATTTACTTGAGGGCACTATAGCCAACACTTGGCAGGAGGATTGGTTGAAACCTGTCGAGTGCAAAATCGGCATTATGCCCGACTTCTTTTTCTACTTTATTTTCCGTAGATTGGTAGAAAAGGATATCTTTTTCGCCTCTTCGCCTGGGAGGGACGTAGAAAGTTTGCAGTTCTTATACCCTGTATGTATGGAGCGTATCAAGTTCCTTATAATGCTGAGGCAGAGCCATTGTGATTTACAGACTCTGATCTGCTTCGGCGAGGGTTTGCACTGACAGGCGGATGGAGAACACTGCGTTGGCCTCGTCCTCAGATTCGCTGCCAAAGACGAGAATAGGAGTAGATGGTTCGGGCCTGTTGTTTTCTTTTTTAGGTTGCCCCGAGTATACTATTTCTTCATCTTCCTCGATATCGCTCCCAAAGATCGGGATAGTGGCGACGGACTTCTGTTTATCCTCTGGCTTATGACACCTTTCCGTATCCTCGAAATCTGATAGGAAGTACTTTGCGTCTTCATATTTTCGGACCTCGTTTACGGAGAATGGATTTATCTCCCCTATGACAGTGTACTCCGAGTCATTCTTGAAGTACTTCATACACTAATGTTGTGTAGAAGGGATGAAGTTGTACTCATGTAACCAAGGCCTGCCGAGCAAAGCATTATAGCAAGTCTTGGCGTCAATGATATAAAATTTGATGTCAGTGACGAGTAGCCCGAAGCGTAACGTTAGTATTACGGACCCAAGGATCCGTGACGACTGTGGGTCGAACCTGGAGATAGTAATTTTATATCGGGCGAGGTGCTGAACGTTCATGCAAATTTTCTTTCAGCACCCTCACGTTGAGAAGGTTGACGGAGGATCCATTGTCGACAAGGATTTTCCCTATCTTGATGTCGTGGTAGTACCCAGTGACGTATGACAGGCGATTATGTTCGAACGTACCGAGAAGGAGATCTTCATCGCTGAATGTAATGTCAGCCGTGTGGACCTATGTAAGTTCATCATTCATTTTCTCTTCCGCGAAGAAAGCTTGGAACTGATCGGGCTCTTGTAATGCCTTAATCAGAAAATCTCGTGCCACTTTGGACAGGATAAGAGCATCCAATATGCTCAGTTGTGAGGGTATTTTCCTCAAATGTGCTAGGACATTATAATCCACCTTGTTTTTCCTAAGCGGGTCCCTTGCTGCGAGCTCTTTGACAACTCCATCGTCGAGGGAAATTTCCTTAGAGATTTTTTCTTTCTCTTTGTCTTTCTTTCTCGAACTTTTGTTTGTAGGTCTGAGGTTCTTCTCAGGCAGAGTGTGGTTACGCAGCTGAATATTCTCATAGTTCTTCTCCTCCTCTTCTTTTTCGGAGGTGAAGTCTTTGAAGAGAGATCTGAGGGGTATTTCATCCTCAGAATCGCTCCCGAAAGTAAGAACTTAGGGGTTTTCCTCTTCCGAACTGGTATCAACCATATGACAGTTGCCAGTCATTTTTTCATGTGCATCTGTCGCACTATTTTGCCGTCGATGAGCTTCGCACTTCATCTCTTGAAGTGTTTTTGATGGGCAAGGTATCCTTACCACCACTTCTTGAAGACACTGCATTCCTCGGTGGGGTGGGTAACACTCCGATGATATAGGCAGTAGTTTGGATGTGAATCCTCTCCGTCGAGGCAGATGAGCCCGGGAGTGTTTCCTATGAGAGGTGGCAGCTTCCTTCCCATTGACAGGGCTTTGGCGAACCGCTTCTCTGTTTTGATCTTGCTCTTATTTGTCACAGGTATGCTTTGGTTTGGTTGGAGTACTTTACGACTCATCCTTGCCGCTGACGCTTAGCCTTTTCGTATATGGCTGTTTGGCATTCTCGGTCAGCTTTGCTTTTTCGAAAGGCTTCATTTAACAGCCTATCGATCGGGTCTTCTGGCAGTTCCGGGGATTTTAGCGCCGATTCTGCCCCTGGTTCCTCTGCGTTGTTTTCGGGCGCTGAGGGAGTTTCTTTGTCATTTAACAACAAATGGGAGACCATATGGCAACTTGCTACTCGGTCTTCGGTGTCTTCTGATGAGTTATTTTCGTCATCGTTGTCACTATCTTCGTTCTCAAGAATATACTTGAGGAACTCTTCAAGAGTGACCGGTGTCCGTGCCTTCTGGCTATACTCTTCCAATGCGTCAATGTACTTTTGCAGGTCTGTACGATTGTCATCATACTCGGCAGGCTGCACAAGTTTCTTGGTCTTCTTCTTTCTCTTCGAAGACTTTGAAGGCTCGACTTGCAGGTTTTGCCCTTTGTCAACAACTTTCGGTACGGGACGTGGTTTCAGCATCCCTTCAATAATTTCGGGTTCAAGTGGGCTTTTCCACCTGACTGCTGGATATGCCTATAGATCCTTAAGCATTCTTTTGTTTTTTGCTAAAAGAACGACTTCCCATGGAGTTTCTTCCACAAGTGAGCATGATGCCCCCGGCGCATCCACCTTTTTGGAAGTGTGCTTCTAGGGAGGGTTTACCCTCCAGTTATCAGACAGCTCAAATTTCCCCCGTTGATACTGGTCTTCAATCCAGTTCTTGAAGACGTAGCAATATTTATTTCGGTGGCTCACTATTCTATGATAGGAGCAGTAATTAGGTTTGTTGACGTCGCCGGGTTGTGGTGGACGCCACAGGTCTGGCAATGTGATGAGTTTATTACGCACTACCAACTCGAACAGTCTCCTCATCTTGTCACGGGGAAACGAGTAAGCGCGTCCTAGTCTTTCCTCCAAGGATGGGCGCAGACGTGTGTTGTTTTGGCAAGCGGCCAGTTTTGGGCCACTCGGTTGTTGTTGCATATTGGTAACAAAGTCCGCTTTCCCTTTACCCTTATTATTTCAAGGGTCCTTATTTGAGGAGGAAGGCCCATGGCCCATCTGGTCCATTTTGGCCAGTTTATCGATAGAGCCTGAAAGGTCATCGGTTTAAAGAATGTCATGAACTGGGACACAGCCATTTGAGGATCTAGGGTCCCGATGAACATGCCCACGATGGGAAATTCTTCAATGCGCTGTTCGCACTTAAACCATAGGTTCCGCCATCGGATCGTGTATTGGACCCAGGTTTCTTCCGGCTTTATCCTGGAATTGATTAATGCCGTGATTGGAATGCGATGGCGAAATGCTGTGTGAACAGCAGTTCCATCTCTGTGAATTTCTTTACATAGTCATTTGCGAGCTCCGAGTACCATTCAAAGGCCGTTTCTGACAGGCTGCCAACGAACTGGCGAAGTAACAATTTCTAGAAAGATCTTTCCTTCTTCTGGAAGGATGCGTATTGCCGCACAGAGCTCTGAACTGCGCGACATGCTGGTGAGGGTTGCCTGTCCCTTTGTATACATGGAACTTGGGGATCGTATATCCGGGTGGGTACTTGATTTGATCATACCAGCCTGGATATGGTCGCTCAGTTCTGACGATTTGGCCTGCGGCTTCATTAGCTTGATGAACTCGTATTTGTTGAGCAATATAATCATCAAGGGCGGCCTTGAAGATTATTTCCTCCTTGACCACTGATAAGGCCGGAAGTGGGTTTGATGTTTCCCCTCTGTCATCCTCGATAATTATCGGCGGATTTTCGACAGGGGATTCAGGTCCTGGAACAAGAGAGCCATCTATTTTATATTAGCAGCTTGCTCAGCAGCTTCCTTGTCTTTTCTTGAAATAGTTGCAACTCAGGAAATGGAATCTGGTCTCAACACTCTTCGCAGGAACTCTGTATCGGTCTCCTGCTCTTGGCGATGTTCGGCTGCTAGATCCGGACATTCTTTCTGCCCGGTAAGTGCTGCCATTTTGGTCAGCATTTCCTAAAGCTTTTGTTGTTACTCCTGAGCTTTTGTCAGCGACCGAGTTTACGGTCAGTGACTCACTGAAGCACAGATTTTTCTTTCTCGGAAGCCATGTAGACCGTATGTACGATCATGCCCCCAGACTTAGGGCGTTTGGGTCCATCGCCTTTGGAATTTGCCGCAGGCGGTAGGATTTTCTCCAGTCTCGTCCTTTTGTGGGAGGTTAAAGTTGAAGGAGCCGTTGTAACAGGAACCCGTGTAGAAGAAGTCCCTCGCTGTATGACGAATGAGTGGTCGTTTTCTTTCCGAACCTTCAATTTCTTCGATCGACGAGAGTAGTTCTGGTCAATCACGGAGTCCTGGACTTTTCTCCAGACTTTATGAATTTGGGAGGAGAGCCGCTGATGAGGCTGCTCCGGCTTTGCCTGAATAGTAACCTTTGCAGGTGGGGACGATTTCTTTAGCACCGCCGTTGGAGAGTTATTGCGCACCCTCCTGAGCAGATCAAAATTGTTCCTGATTGCAACAACAGTGTCAACTTCCACCATTGGAGCTAGCGGAGTAAGTCCAGATAGGGAGTTGCCCCCAGCTTTTCTCACCCGGCGCCAGTGGCGACGTCGAGCGTGTCTTGTAGAACGGGCCGCCTTAGTTTTGGAAGCGGCTTCTTCATGGCCCCGGCTTTGCTGAGGGGCTGCTGTCGGCGTCAGCCTGTTAAAGACCGACGTTCTTGCTAAAGTTTGGGGAGGGCCTTCCAATCTTTCAAAGACCGACTTTCTGATGAGGGAAGCGCTTTTGACGGCTTCGCCCATAGCAGGAGTTGGGAGGGATATCCGTTTTGGGTCAGCCCCTTTAGGTATCACGAGCCTCTTTACGGGCCCGTTTGGGTTTTTGCTCAGTCTGTCGAAAACTAAGACGTCAGATTTGGATGGCCAATTGAGAGGGGCCATTGTGGTTGCCAGTCGATCGAAGACCGACTTTTTAGGAGCTTCCTCTTGCGACGCTGAGGCACCGAAACTCGCCGGTGGGAGCATAGTCCCGAAGAACAATCCTGTAGTGGCTTGCGTAACTTTCTCTACTGGCATTAAGAAAATAGAGACCACGTTTGGCTTGTAAGTCACTCCTCCAGTTAGGATGGAGCGAGAGTTGATGTTGTATGAGGTGCATTGGGAAGCCAACGATTTCTCTGCACAGGAGCAAGACGCCAAATTTTAGTATCTCGAATCTAAGGGAAACCATAGAGAACCAAAATTTTATTCACGAAACACGACACACGAAGTATGGAGTGGAAAGAGGAAAAGGTCCCACCGGATGCGTCAGAACCTGTTCTCCGCAGAAAGACCGGACCAAAACGTTAGCACGTCTGGCCTGAATTCTAGGGGCAGATGCTATTTGGACTTCTCCATCCACCTCTCCGAAGATACCAAGTTGATTTATGGTACCATATATCAGTGGTTTGGATAGATGCGACCGTTGTAGCAGACTTCATCATATTCCCCTTATTTGTGAGGGTTTTTTTTTATTGTGGGGTCGCTCTTCCCTGCAAGCGCAAGCCTCTATAGTTAATTACGTGCGATAACCACTTTCTCCTTCTCCAGCAGTTCACTTCGTGTCGTGTGTTATTTTGTTTGTTAAGGTTGCCCATGGATTGTATACGAAGACTAGTTTATGTCGTCGCCCGTAGGGCGCGGATTAGTCCAAATCCGTATATTTTAGTTTTGGGTTTGGATCAAGGATTTACTTGACGGGGTCTATGTTGGTAGCTTGGTTTACCAACGGGAATGAACTTAGGACGCATTTCTTACATTTGTGAGGTCCATCTGTTCATAAGATATTTGAGTTTGATCTAAAAATCGTTAGTCATATTTGAGACTAAGATTAACTTAGAAACAAATGAGCATATGGACTCAATTATTTTAGTTTAAGCACATCACGGTCCATCATCGCCATGTTTGGAGCGAATATTAGTTTAAGGACGTTTCGGTCTATTATCGCCGTGTTTGGAGACGAAATTTAGTTTAAGGACGTTTTGGTCTATTATCGCCGTGTTTGGGGACGAATGTTAGTTTAAGGACATTTCGGTCCAACATTTCCATTTTGGGGACGAATGTTAGTTTACTGACATTTCGGTCCAAGATTCCCGTTTTGGGGACGAATGTTAGTTTAATGATATTTCGGTCCATTCCCGTTTTGGGACGAATGTTAGTTTAATGACATTTCGGTCCAACATTCCTGTTTTGGGACGAATGTTAGTTTAAGGATATTTCGGTCCATTATCCATCTTACGCGCATGTGTATTTGTTACATGGCAGAGTGAACAATGGTGACATGGAATGTGCCTAATTTAGAGTGCGATCCGATTTGAGGTGTGCACGTCAATTTGGAAGTGCATCAATGTGGGATGTATCATTCTCTGTCTTGATGAAATTTTACATCAAATTGGGACGAGAAAAGAGTTGTTGGTTGTCGGGACCGCCACCTCTCTGAAAACGTTGAGGAATTACAACGACATATATCAGAGGTGTGGAGAGATGTACCCTTAAACTAAATCCCGTATTTGAAGGAAAAGATCATGGTGGATCATCTAAGAATCGTTAGTCATATTTGAGACTAAGATTAACTTAGAAAGTATGGGATGAAGATCGTTAGTCGTGTATGAGACTAAGATCGGTTTGAATATCAGTTTGGATATCACGAATATAAGATTACCCAATTTGGGCTAAGATTGGGTTTTTGTATCACCCAGCAGTGCTAAGTATTCAGTTGCATATAGCGCTCACGTGTGTTTCACGTGAGGCATTGAAATAGTGCTAAGCACTATTCTTTTGTGGGCTCACGTGTGTTTCACGTGAGACGCTGAGCGTCTGGTGCTCACGTGTGTTTCACGTAAGGAGCTGAGCGTCAGGTGCTCACATGTGTTTCACGTGAGGCGCTGCATTAGTGCTAAGCACTAAACTTTTCTATTTTCTGGCGCTCATGTGTGTTTCACGTGGGGCATTATGTAACTTGGCCTTGGGTGCTCACGTGCTTTTATGTGAGGCACTGCGTTCTTTGGAGATTTAATCTCTGTTGATGTTTTTAGAGAATTTAAACCTCTATTAATGGTATTTTGACCATTGACGATCACTATTTTGAGGATCTGGGATTAGGTTCTTTAAGAACTAAGTTCTTGATTTGAAGGAACTAAGTTCCTGGAGTATTATGGACTTTATATTCTCCATGTTCTTTTATACATATTTTTCTGTTCATGTTTTCAAAGAGGTTAAACTTCTGTTAATTGTATTTTGACCATTAACAGTCACCAAGATCACTATTTTGAGGATCTTAGATCGGGTTCTTAAATAACTAAGTTCTTGATTTGAAGGAACTAAGTTCCTGGAGTATTATGGACTCCATCGTCTTTCTTTTCAATTTTGTTCTTCCCTGAATTTTTGATTCTCAAGAACAAGATCTTCCCGATGAGAATTAAATTCTCAACTTGTGAGAGACTTGTCTTGTGGATCTTAGATCCAGAGAAAGAACTAAGTTCTTGAGAAGGGTTAAACCCTTAGATATACTATGATAGCTAAAGGAGATATTTTGATCTCTATGATTTCTTTACCTAGGGTTTGAGAGAAGGAATATCTTCTTCTTTATTGAGAATTAAATTCTCTGTTGTTTTGAAAGATTTCTGTATTTTTACAGAAGCTTATGGGATGGTCTCTTCCTTATTTGGAAAAAGGGTCATTGGTCATTGGGACCCACCACCTCTCCGACGACGCTGAGGGATTACAGCGCCATATATCGAAGGTGTGAAGGGATGTACCTTTTGAACCATGTCCCATTCATCTAGGGGAAGAACAGGTTGGAGCTTAAACTCCTAACTACTAAAAAAGGCTGCTTTGCGTTCGCGCACGTTGGGCGCATGTGTTGGGCGCAAGTGTGTCGCCTGTGTTGCGCACGTGCTTCGCACGTGGCGGGCGCCGTGGAGCTTAAGCATATGCGCATCATGGGATGCAGATAAGACCCTAGCTTGGAGAACTAAGCTCCTTTGAGAATTGAATCCTCGCACATGGCATGCACGTGGCGGGTGCACGTGCGTCACATGTGGCGCACATGGCACTTGCATATATGCGCATTATGAGGGACAGCTAAGGCCCTAGCTTGGAGAACTAAGCTCCTTCGAGGATTGAATCCTCACACGTGTTGCGCACACGTGGCGGTCGCACGTGCGTCATACGTGGCACACATGGCAGGCGCACGTGCGTCACACGTGACGCACATGGCGTTTGCGCATATACGAATTATGGGGGTCAGCTAAGGCCCTAACTTGGAGAACCAAGCTCCTTTGAGGATTGAATCCTCGGTTTTTCTAAGAGGTATCCCTTCTTATTTATAGGGGAGTGGTAGAGAAGAGATCTCTCTTTTTCCCGATGTGGGACTAAAAATGTATTCCCCATGTGCTAGAACATTACTTAGACTATACGTGCATAATACATTTGCTCATAACTTTTGATTCCAAAAGAGTTATGAAGCCCGTAATATATCAAATCGAAGGATTTTTTGAGACGCTTTCGATGCTATTAGAATTTACCTAATTTTCATTCGGAAGTTTGGCAAAATACATCCCGGAAAATACTGGTTTGCATCTTCTTAAGCGTATCGCTGCCATTTGATACCTTGGGCTCTTTTGCACAGAAATTTTTGGTGGGTGTTCTCTGCCGAAAACTGGGAAATAGAACCGCGCAGGTTCGTCTTGCCTAGATTTGGGGGCAGATGCTATTTGGTTTTATCCGTCCACCTCTCCGAAGATACCTAGTTGATTTATGGCACCATGTATCGGAGGTTTGGACAGATGCTGCCGACATAGCAGACTTCGTAAGATTCCCCCTCGTTTGAGGGGTTTTTGATTGTGGGGACGCTCTTCCCTGCAGGCGCAAGCCCCTGCAGTTAATTACGCTACCGCATCGCGGCAATAAGTTTCTCTATCTCCAGATGGTCACTTCGTGTCGTGAGTGTTTGTTTTATTTTTGGTTGCCCGTGAATTGTATACGGAGACTAATTTATGTTGTCGCCCGTAGGGCGTAAATTAGTGCAAATCCGTATTTTCTTAGATTTGGGTTTGAGTTGGTTTTAAGGATCGTTAATCTCATTTGAGACTAATATCAACTTAAACGTTTGTTAAGGATACGTTAGTCTAATTTCTAGACTAAGATCTACTTAACAGGATCATTTAGATCCAACAAAAGAGCATTTGGGCTCTATTATTTTAGTTTAGGGACATTGCGGTCCAAAAGTTTAAGGACATCATAGTCCATGGAGTTTAAAGACATCATAGTCTAGTTTAGAAACATCATAGTCTGTAGGGTTTAGTTTAGGGATGTTGCGGTCCAGTTTAAAGACATCGTAGTCTGTGGTATTTTGGCTCCACAGTTTAGGGATGCGCTAAAAGTTATTGGTTATTGGGACCCTCCATCTCTCTGAAAATATTGAAGGATTACAACATGTATCAGAGGTATGAAGAGATGTACCCTTGAACCAATATCCCGATTTGGGGAATGGGATGAATATCAGTTTATATGTCATCTGTTAGGAGAACACTAGTCATCTTTGGGACAAGGATTAGTTTGGGGAGACCTGAACATGGGGGCTCAGTTGATTAGTGACAAAAAAGGTCTTGGCTTCGGAAGACTTGACTAATTTGAGCTAAGGTTGATTTCCCTTAGTCACCCCATAGTGCTAAGCACTGAATAAGTGTTAAACACTGGACTTTGGAGGAGCTCACGTGTGAACACGTGAGGGGCCCCGAAGTGGGCATTGTTCCTTGAGTTTATTCCCTTATATATATATAAAGTGCTGAGCACTTGGCTCACGTGTGAGCACGTGATGCGCCCGAGATGAGAACTGTTCTCTGGATTTTATTCCTCTTTCATTTATAAGTGCTAAGCACTTCGTTCATCAAACAGTCACGTGCAGACACGTGAGGTGCCTTCAAAATGCGAGCGCTGTCTTTGGAATTTTTTCCCTCTTTTATACACCATTGTTTGTGGGTCACGTGGGAACACGTGAGGTGCCCCCAAAATGGGAGCTATCTTGGGTTTATTCCCTTTTTCCTTTTCTGAGTGCTAAGCACTAATGGGTCACGTGAGATCACGTGAGGCACTCTGAAGAATGAAAATTGCCTTTGTTTTATTCTCCTTTTCTTTTTCTGAGTGCTAAGCACTATCAAGGGATCACGTGAGGTCATGTGAGGCACCCCCAAATTGAGATGTATTTTAGATTTACTTTCCTTTTTGAAAAGCTTGTTCGGTGGTGCGCCAAGAGTTATTAGTTATTGGGACCCTCCACCTCTCTGAAGACGTTGAAGAATTATAACGACATGTATCGGATGTGTGGAGAGATGTACCCTTGAACCAAATTCCAGATCGAGGGGAGAGATCATGGTGGGATGAACATCATGTTAGATGCCATCTGTTAGGAGCTCATTAGCTATCTCTGAGACTGAGATCGGTTTGGGGGACCCTGAGCATGAGGGGCTCGATTGATTGCCCTCGGGAGATTTGATCTAAGTTTGGCTAATATTGGCCTCTCATAGTGTTAAACGCTAATATATGATCGGTGCTCACGTGCTCCCACGTAAGGCCTTAAATAGTGTTAAACACTAGTGTATGATCAGCGTTCACGTGCTCCCACGTGAGGCACTTGAAATAGTGTTAGACACTAAGAATTTGAGGCGCTCACGTGGGATTACGTGAGGCGCTCCAAAAATAGGGTTTATTCCCTTTTCTCTTTTATAAGTGCTGAGCACTTCTCAGGGGTCACGTGGGGTCACGTGACGCGTCCCAAGTTGGGATCTGTCTTAGGTTTTATTCCCCTTTTTCTTTTGAAGGGCTTGTTCAGGGGTCACGTGGGAATACGTGACTTTATCTTATTTGTTTTCTCTCCTTCAACAAGGGTGCTCACGTGGGCGCACGTGATCTGTCATTTATCATATTGGGTGCTAATCTCTTTTACGTATCTTGAGTTAAGTCCCTTATTTAATAAGAATTAAATTATTTTATTGGGTTGAACCTTAATTTTATTTAGAGGAATTAAATTCCTATATGTTGTAAGAATTAAATTCTTTGAACTCAATTCTCCTCCTAGGTTTTGAATCTGCATAATAGATCTCCCCGATGAGAATTAAATTCTCAAATTGTGGGGAGATCTGCTTCTACAGATCTTCAGCCAGAGGAGATACTAAGTTCTTTTTAGAAGAGTTAAACTCTTGGCTTGAGAATTAAATTCTCTTTTGTTTTATGGGAGCTTATGAAATGATCTCCTTCCTTCTCTTATCTAGAGTTTCTTTCTTCTTTGAAGAGATCTTCTTCTCTCTAGAGAATTAAATTCTCTCCTTTTTTTTGCTTTCAAGGAAGGGTTTTCTCTCTCTCTTTTCTTTTTTCCTCTTGGCTCCTATTTATAGGAGAAAGAAAAGAATCAGTTTATTCAGTCAATCGCTCATTGAGAGATTTTGACTGATTTTATAACCAATATGATCTTTTAGATCACTCGGTGAATTTTATTCACCGTTAGATTTTTAATCCAAAGACTTCTTTTTTACAGAAGATATCTTGTTTGTTTTTCTTAACAAGATTAGGAAAATATTTTCCTGTACAGAATTATTCTGTAACTTGGTGATCTTTTAATCACCATTAGATTGTTAATCCAACGGCATTTTGTTTTACAGAGCGCAATCTTTCTTGTTTGAAAAGATCTACGGAAATATTTTTCCAATTAGGGCTTTTGATTCACTTTAATTAGAATTTAATTCTATTATTTCAGAGGACTCAGGAGCCCATCACGTGTTGGCACGTGACCTCACCAATTAAGCATAAAGCTTCTTAATCCACCCGATCGAGAAACACTCGAACCGAACTCGCCCTAGAATTTAATTCTATTAGTCAGAGGGCTCAGGAGCCCATCACGTGTTGGCACGTGACCTCTCCAATTAAGCATAAAGCTTCTAATTAGAATTTAATTCTATTAGTTCAGAGGGCTCAGGAACCCATCACGTGTTGGCACATGACCTTACCAATTAAGCATATCCAATTGTTTATTTCATTCAGCGCCTATAGACTTTGCCTATAAAAAGTCACGTGTCTGCACGTGAGGCCCGATCACATGTGGGCACGTGATGCTCCACTTGGGGGCTTTCCTTATTGCTTTATTCATATGTTTTATTCAGTTCCCATCAGGGAACAAATGCCCCCACAGCGTTGTTCTCACGTGTTTGTACGTGAGTGCAACGCTGTCACCTTTATGGCCGTTGGATCTGCCTAAGGAACGGGGAAGATGAACCGTTTCCTATCATGTCCTATAAATGCAAATATCTCATTCTTGAGGCAGCCACTATTTCGCTCATCTTCTTTCTTCTTCATCATCTTCGAGAATTTAATTCTCCTCCTCAAAGCTTAATTCTCTGCCATTGTAATTCCAGAGTTTAACTCTATCAAAAAGAAACCATTTTTTTAGGTAAGAACTCTCTGCTCATAAAAAAACTTTCTTTCTGAACAAAAATTTCTGGATTTTAAATCCACCATGAGAGCTTTGCTCTCTTCAAAGACCCATTCGCTTAGGGATCCAAAGATGTGATCTTTGATTAGTAAACCTCCATATCTCGAACATTCACCTCTTTTTTTTTAGGGATTCATGAGATTTTGTTTCTCATATAAGTTTTTCTTTTGTGAGTTCCTGGAATATAATTCCATCATGTAAAGGGAATTTAATTCCTAAGGCGAAGAGCTTAGCTCTGAAAGATCAGGAGGACTCCTTGGGAATTTTATTCCTTGGTGTTCTTGATAATCTTTTCATAGGGTTTTCCCTTCATTCGCGTAGATTTTTAATTTTGTTAGGTGTCTTATCAGAGGTTGTTTTTCTAAGAGTTGTTTGAATTTCAATGTCTGTTTCAATAAGCTTTTTCTTAATCAGTCTGCCCACTAAACTCTCACTGATTTTCCTTTTCAGACGTTATGGCCGCTCATCTGTATGATCTCGATGAGATTATTTCTTATGGAGACATTCGTGCACTAGGCCGCTGCCAGAACTAAGAGTTTACAAATGCTCAGTGCGCCGAAATCATGCGTCGCTTTGATGAATACAATGGTCGACTGCTTCCTCGTCATTCCGCTCTTTTGAAGCTCATTGTGAAAGCAACCTGGGAAGCACTTTCTTTATTCTATGACGGCATGCCGCTTAAAGTATTGGATGACGCCGAAGATAAGGTACACTCAGTGTATCTGATGGGCCTAATCTCAAAGAAAATGCGAGACAATCTTGTTGATATTTTGCATCAAACTTTTCAACAGGTGACGATAATCGCTGCCTATCGAAGGGCGGAGGACATCAGTGAGGACCCTGACGCTTGTGATCGTGAGAGGAAGCATACGAGAATGGTCCAAGAGGCCCGAAACATTTTAGATGGCCTAACTTTTGAATTTCTCAATCCATGTCCTGGATTTTATGTCTTGCCATTGTAAACATTTTAATGATGTTTTTGTTTACCGTTTTCATCACTGTAAGAATTTTCTGAAGTATGAATAGACAATTTTTGTTTCTGCTTGTTTATTTTATGCACTAAACCTTTTCCACACATACATAAATGGGTATGCTTCGAACGCTTAACTGGACGCGAATCAACTATTCTTCTTACTGTCATTCATAGTATGTAGTTGACGTCCTAGGTTATGCCTTTTCATTTCGATTTGACGCAGAGCGGTTTACGCACTCTTGAGTAGCACCTCTATTTCTCTGGCATGTAATTTTGGCAAATGTGGTCTATAAATAGTCCATCTTGACCTCTTTATAGGGTAGTGATGGCTTAGGAAACAGGTTCAGGTCTGCCACCTAAGGCTTTCCAACTTTATGAGCCGTGAGGGTCTCATAAAGATTTTTCTCCCTATGAGTCGAGAAGATGTCGTAGGTGTATTTTCTCCTTAGGAATCGTGAGGGTCCCTAAGTGTGCTTTCTCTTGAGAGTCGTAAGGATCTCACTAGAGAATTTTCCCGCTTACAAGTCGAGAAGACTCGTAAGTGGTTGTTTCCCTCCTTGTAGATGTTCGGCTTCGGAGAGTGTGGCCCGTGAATAGTATGCAAGCGCCCATCTTAGACTGACTTGCAGGGCCCCAGTGCTTAGGAAACGGTTTTTTTAATCCCCCCACTACCCAAGGCTTTTCCCTACGAGTCGAGACTAATCGAGAAGTTCTCGCAAGGACACTAATTTTCTCACGAGTCGAGATGAATCGAGAAGTTCTCGCAAGAATGTCCTAACGTCACAGTTAACCTCTGCTTTTTATGACAGAGGTCCGTTAGGATTTGTGGTACTAGGGTTTTGTCCATCGTACCGTCGCGTTGGCTGATGTATTCCTCGATAGGCAATCTTGCTGCTCGAGTAGCCTTGCGACTGTCGTGTCTCTGATCCCTTCGGGGGCTGGACAAGACGTCTTCAAGCAATCTTCCAGGCAGTAGTACCGTCAAAAGAGTAGGCGTTAGGGATATTCCATGTCGCTTTTTACTTGAGGTTAGGCTCAGTTTGGGAGCCCCGATGAGTTATAACCACTCCGCGCTGGTGTGGGATGATCTCCGATAGTCTTTCAGGTTTTATTTGAATTGCCGTCAAGACCCTGAAGCTAGGGATTTTCCTTTGCTTCATTGTTGACGTTGCATCTGCATCCTGCTGGAGTTGAGAAGGAACGCCGCTGTTAATCTCTAGGTTGCCTGTGAACCGTCGAGATTTGGAACTAGGGGACTTTGCCGTGGCTCCATTTTTTGATGTCGCGTCTGCATCCTGCTGGAGGAAGAACGCTGTTGGTGATCTCTAGGCTGTAGATGTTGCCGTCAAGACTTGGAACTAGAGACTCTGCCATGGCTCCGAGGTTGTTTCTAGGTTGTATGTGAACCGTTGAGATTCGGAGCTTGGGGTATGTCGTGGCTCCATTTGTTGATGTCGTGTCTACATCCTGCTGGAGGAAGAACGCCGTTGTTGATCTCTAGACTATAGATGTTGCTGTTGAGATCTGACTTTCCCTTTGACAGAGTTCGTTTGGGACATATGATTCTCTTTTCGTTTATGCCCATGGATTGTATACAGGGGTCAGTATGGATTTACCTGCAGGGCAAATGTTTCATTCTTTTATTTTTTTATTTCTTTTTGCGATGCTCTATCATTTCAGCTTTTTATATCGCGAAAGTTGTGATTGCCCAATCATTTCGGCTATTTTTTCTTTTTACTCGCTGCTTTTTATTGCGAGTTGCCCAATCATTTCGGCTATTTTTTGTATGCATATCTTTTACTTGCTGATTTTGTTGCAAGTTGCCCTATCATTTCGGCTATTTCATATGCATTTATGGCTCGCTGATTTCTTGCCGCGAGTATGGGACTTGGGATCTTATACCGATTTAGGCATCAGCATCGCTACAACTGGGATATTGCCAGGAGCGAATCATCATTTGCCTTTGTCGGTTCGAACAAAGGTGGCTTAGCAAATAGGGTTAAGATCCTGTCAACTAAGGTTTTTGACTTCATGAGCCGTAAGGGTCTCATAAAGGTATTTCTCCCTACGAGTCGTGAGGATCTCGTAGGTGTGTTTTCTCCTTAAGAATCATGAGGATCCTCAAGTGCGCGTTCGCTTATAAGTCGTAAGGATCTTATAAGAGTGTTTTCTCCTTATAAGTCGAGAGGACTTATAAGTGTTTGTTCACCGAATAGGGGAATTTCACGCTATTGGTGGAACTTGGTGAGGGAGACGTTTATTTGTGCCTGTGGATTGTATACAAGGGTCAATATTGAACCGCTTGTAGGGAAATCTGGGAAAGGTGATGGCTTAAGAACAGGTTGAACCGTTTGTAGGGAAATCTGGGAAAGGTGATGGCTTAAGAACAGGTTCAGATCCCTATAGCTTAAGGCTTTTGAATCTTATGAGCCGTGAGGGACTCATAAAAGGGTTTTCCTTACGAGTCGTGAGGATCTCGTAAGTGTAATTTATCCTTAGGAATCGTGAGGATTCCTAAGTGTATCGCTCCTCTGTGAGTCGTAAGGATCTCACGCAGGTAGTTTTCTCCTTACAAGGTCGAGAGGACCTTGCAAGTGTCTTTTAACGAGATTGCGCCCTTTCGGGTTTTCACAAACTCGCCGGTAGCCCTGCTGTTTTTACTCCCGGAGCCCTTTCGGGTTTTCATCCGTGCCCACTTGCTTATGGACGTACCTTTTTTTAGCAAGTATGGAACTCAAGATCTGATACCAATCTTAGCATCAGTATCGCTGCGACTGGAATGTTGCCAGGAGCGAATCATTATTTGCCGTGAAAGGACTTGAAATTTGATACCAATTTATGCATCAGCATGCTACCACTGGAACATTGCCAGGAGCGAATCATCATTTGCTTTTGTCAATTCGAACAAACATGGCTTAGCAAATAGGGTTAGAATCATGTCGACTAAGGCTTTTGACTTCATGAGCTGTAAGGGTCTCATAAAGATGTTTCTCCTTACGAGTCGTGAGGATCTCGTAAGTGTGTTTCTCCTCAGGAATTGTGGGGATCCCTAAGTGTGTTGCTCCCTTGTGAGTCGTAAGGATCTCACACAGGTATTTTCTTCTTACAAGGTCGAGAGGACCTTGCCAGTGTGCATGAATTTTTTACGAGACCGCGCCCTTTCGGGTTTTCACATCGGTAGCCCTGCTGTTTTTACTCACGGAGCCCTTTCGGGTTTTCATCCGTGCCCATTTTGCTTGCATACGTACCTTTTTTTTTTGTTACGAGTCTGCGCCCTTCCGGGTTTTCACAAACATCGCCGGTAGTCCTGTTGCATTTACTCACGGCGTCCTTTCGGGTTTTCGTCCGTGCCCATTTTGCTTGTGGACATACCGTTTTCTTTTGTTTTTTGGGGGGGTTCCTCTTGACTGCAGGACTCGTTTGTAAGCCCCTTGATATCCTTTCTATTCTTTGAGAAGAAAGGACCATCTTACGTAGAGATTCTTCCTCCAGTGAGAAATATGCCCCCTGTGTATACCTCGGAGGGAGCGAGTACCCACGCCGTCACTATTTTGGTGACAGGTTGTTTCAAAGTTGCTCATTTTTTTGTTGAGCGTCGGCGACAAATACCACCTTACCTCCGCTTTTCATTCATCTTCATCAGATGATGAAGGGTCTTAACTCAGCTGATCCAATAGAATCATTTTATCCATGAGCTCTTCGAAGGCTATCGGCTTGAAGAGGTCCATATACGAGGACGCCTTTGAATTTGGGTCAAGGGTGGTTATGAGCATTCCCATGGTTGCAACTTCATCGATGCGTTTCTTGTATTTGACCAGAGATTTCTCCATCGGGTAACACATTGAACCCAAGTCTCATTCGGTCTAACCCTTTCCGAAGATGCGTTGCTTGTATTGGATTATTTATCCGTCCACCTCTCCGAAGATGCCAAGTTGATTTACGGCACCATGTATCGGAGGTTTGGACAGATGCGGCCGTTGTAGCAGACTTCGTCATATTCCCCCTCATTTGAGGGATTTTTGATTGTGGGGACGCTCTTCCCTGCAGGCGCAAACTCCTGCAGTTAATTATGCTACCACATCGCGGTAACCACTTTCTCCTTCTCCAGATGTTCACTTCGTGTCGTGTGTATTTGTTTTGTTTTTGGTTGCCCGTGGATTGTATACGGAGACTAATTTATATTGTCGCCCGTAGGGCGTGGATTAGTCCAAATCCGTATTTTCTTAGATTTGGGTTTGGGTTGGTTTAAGAATCGTTAATCTCATTTGAGACTAAGATCAACTTAAACGTTTGTTAAGGATACGTTAGTCTAATTTCTAGACTAAGATCTACTTAACAGGATCATTTAGATCTAATAGCATTTGGGCTCTATTGTTTTAGTTTAGAGACATCGCGGTCCATAAGTTTAAGGACATCATAGTCCATAGAGTTTAAATATATTATAGTCTAGTTTAGAGACATCATAGTCTAGTTTAGAGACATCATAGTCTGTAGGGTTTAGTTTAGGGACGTTGCGGTCCAGTTTAAAGACATCGTAGTCTGTGGTATTTTGGCTCCACAGTTTAGGGATGCGCTAAAAGTTATTGGTTACTGTAAGTCCATGTCACGCACCCCACGAACTTGCGGGGAAGCGGAATATATGAAAAACGATTATCAAAGCTTCGTAACACGGACTTGAGCACATGAATCGTATCTAAACCGTTACTAGCAAACTACGAAAGGTTTAACTACTCGGATTCGAAGTTATACCTCACGTTACTTGTCTTTCGGGTCTTCATCGCGGTCCTCCACTCCTCGTAGGCTCCTTGGAACATCGGCACTTCAACGGCCTCCTCGAGTCAAAGACGATCCACCCGAGAGCTCCTACGCTAAGCTTTATCTCTAACTTGAGATAACTAGGTTGCTCAAAGTGCTAATCTAAGCTACCTAGGGGATATAGAGTGAGGTTATGGATGTATTAGTCTAGCTAACCCTTTATCTCAACACATGAGAGGTTAGGGTTTTCAAGAATGAGAGAGCTTGAAGAGAGAGAAGGTAGTGATAAGAATGATATTCAAAATGAACTCATTTAGAATATATCAACCATAACAATTTATCAAATAAATAATATAAATGATTAATCATCATGATTGATGCATTCATCTAGTGTGATTCATCTCATGAGTCATAAGTTCAATAAATGAAGCATTAACTCTAAGGATGAATCACACAAATGAGTCATTAAGCAATAAATGCTTATGCCACCTTAACCTCCAAGTCACCATGCTTCTAGAAGCTTTCCGGAAAATTACGAGAACGCCCTTCCAATCCGTGAAAACATGGAAAAACTTTAGACTGTATAAATCCAATAACCTGATACTAGAATCTGGCTTAAACCAAAGCCGACTAGTAAAAACTGTCCGAACGTCGTACGTGCGTAAACACACGTATGCGTCCGAAACCTTGTCATAAAACCATACGACCTCTATATCGTTTCGCCTGGAGCAGGGAAACTCTCTGTGTGGGACTCTAAAGACTCGACACTACGCTAGCAATGGGTTTAACCACAGACCGCAAGCGGTACTAGCTGTACGTAACGGTCCCCAGGTAGATGTCGATAAGAAAGCCGATGAGGAAACCCATCCGAACTCCTACTGAGCCTGATGTGACAATCTCCGTACAGTCCGGTCTGTTCGTCTAAGACTATCGCATATCGAGCCTAGGGGGCGACAAGCGTCAGTCCCCTAATAGCGGTATAAGTCGTGTCGGAGCGTAGCCCATTACACCCTGAGAAACTACTGGAACCTACCAGTAAATCTCGCTTGCCCTGGCCAGGGACTTTGCGTAATGGCTCTCTGACACAGCGCGATATCAACTCCCAATACCGGGAGAGACGAATCCTGTCTAACCACCACTGCCTCCAAGTGCTCGGGACTGCACCCAACTGCTACCTGTTTGCACGACTCCTTTGAGCCGTGGTAGGGTAGCAATCTAAGAACAGTGGGACACACTCGAGGCGAAGTAGCAGTGTCAAGTCTGCGGACTATGTTGTACTCATGTCACCTGGGAACTGTTAACTGACGACGGGTATAATACCAACCAAACAGTTCCCCTGCGAGTCTTGTCCGGTGTACCCGTAACCTAACGAGCACCTAAATACTATCTCCAGTACGACGTACTGACGGCTGTAGAACAGACCATCTCCCAAACTGGGATGAGAAGCGTACACACTTAGTCTACTCCGGAATATCGATGCCCTATCTCGATAATCCAACGACCAGGGACCTGTATAGGATGTTGCTTATAGACTACCTAGCCCCCACTAGTGTGACTGCCATCACAATGCTGGTAATCAAGCAAAGATCCTATGGGCTTCTACTAATATGTATAAGTGATACGTAACAAGAAACATATGCACATATTAAAGTAGACACAAACCAAGTAGCATACTACCATGTTTAGCAAGACTGTTATATACAACTGTGAACATCCCAAGCTTCCATTAAGTAATATACAACCTAGTATGATACAATAATGGCCCCTAGGGCATATACACTAACAATCTCCCACTTGCACTAGAGCCATGAGCTGGCATATCGTAGACCTATCATCTCGAATAGCCTCTCGAACTGCGTCTGAGGAATGGCCTTTGTGAATGGATCAGCAATGTTATTCTCCGTCTCTACTCTCTTCACCTCAATCTCCCTGATCAGGTGATACCGACTTAAGATGTGTCTGGACTTCTGATGGGACCTGGGTTCCTTCGCTAAAGTTATAGCGCCGTTGTTGTCACAATACAGAGGTATTGGATCAACACTGGTAGGAACCACCTGAAGTTCTGTGAGGAACTTCTTCTTCCAGACAGCTTCTTTTGCGGCATCGCAAGCAGCTATGTACTCTGCTTCCATTGTTGAGTCAGCAACGGTCTCCTGCTTGGAATTCTTCCAACAGACCGCCCCTCCATTGAGGGTAAAGACATAACCCGACATGGATTTTGAGTCATCCTTGTCACTCTGGAAGCCGAAGTCGGCAAAGGCCTCCATCTGGAGGTCTTTTCCGCCATACACCAAGAACATCTCCTTAGTCCTCCTCAGGTACTTGAGAATGTTCTTTATTGCTATCCAGTGCTTCTCCCCTGGGTTTGCTTGATACCGGCTTACTACGCTCAATGCGTATGCTACATCTGGTCTGGTACATAACATCGCATATATTATAGAGCCTACCGCAGAAGCGTAGGGTATAATCGACATGCGATCTCTTTCCAAATCAGTCTTGGGAGACATCTCTTTGGAGAGGGTGATTCCGTGACAAGCCGGTAGGTAACCGCGCTTAGAATCATCCATACTGAATTTCTTCACTATGGTGTCTATGTACCTGGACTGTGAAAGTCCCAACATCCTTTTTGATCTATCACGATAGATCCGGATCCCCAGAATGTAGGTGGCATCACCCAGGTCTTTCATGGAGAATTTCTGTGATAAGAATCCTTTGACTGACTGTAACATAGGAATATCATTTTCTATTAGGAGAATGTCATCCACGTACAAGACGAGGAATACTACAGCTCTCCCTACAATCTTACTGTATATGCATGGTTCATCTGGATTTTTGATAAAATCAAATTCTTTGACAGCATCATCAAAACAGATGTTCCAACTCCGCGATGCCTGCTTTAGTCCATAAATGGACTTAAGCAACTTGCATACTTTACCGCTGCTTTCACTCTGAATGAATCCCTCTGGCTGATCCATATAGACGCTTTCTTCCAAATTACCATTTAGAAAGGCCGTCTTTACGTCCATCTGTCAGATCTCATAATCGTAGAAGGCAGCAATAGCAAGAAGGACCCGAATGGATTTAATCATAGCCACTGGAGAAAAGGTTTCGTCATAGTCCAAACCAGGTCTTTGACGGAAACCCTTTGCAACAAGTCTAGCCTTATAGGTTTCAACCTGTCTATCTACACCAATCTTCTTTTTGAAGATCCATTTGTATCCTACGAGTTTTACCCCATCTGGAGCAATGTCCAAAGTCCATACTTTGTTAGTGTACATGGACTCCATTTCGGTCCGCATTGCATCCAGCCATTTTACTGAGTCACCACTCTGAATGCCTTGCTGGAAGCTAGTAGGCTCATCATAGTCAATAGTGCAATCCTCTCTATCTCCGTCTATGAGAAAACCGTAGTATCTCTCGGGCGGATGAGATTGCCTACTACTTCTGCGGAGTGGCGTCGGGATGTCCTGTTCTTCTTGAACTTCTGGTTCTACCAAACTTTCAGTAGTAGTTTGTGCTTCTGGAATTTCTTCCAGTTCTATTTCGCTCCCACTAGTTTCCTTTTCTAAAAACTGATGTTCTAGAAAATGGGTATGACGAGAAACAAAAACCTTTTGTTCCTCTACGTAATAGAATAGATATCCCCTGGAGTTCTTTGGATATCCCACAAACTTACATAGTACTGATCGTGCCTCGAGTTTGTTCGCATGCTGCTTTTTTACATAAGCCGGACATCCCCAAATCTTTAGATACTGAAGATAGGATTTCTTCCCACTCCACATCTGATATGGTGTGGTAGGCACAGTCTTGGTGGGAACCTGGTTCAAAAGATATGCAGCTGATTCTAGTGCATATCCCCAGAATGATCACGGTAACTCAGCGTTACTCATCATGGAACGAACCATATGCAATAGGGTTCGATTCCTCCTTTCCGATACACCGTTATATTGTGGTGTGTATGGAGGAGTAAGCTGAGAGAGAATTCTATTCTCTTTTAAGTAACCCAGGAACTCGGCACTTAAGTATTCACCATCTCGATCAGATCTCAGTGTCTTTATACTCTTGCCTGTTTGTTTTTCCACTTCATTCTTGTATTCTTGGAATTTCTCAAAGGCCTCGGATTTATGCTTCATTAAGAAGACATATCCATACCTAGAGAAATCATCCGTAAAAGTAATGAAGTAGGAATAACCACCTCGCGCATGTGTAGACATTGGACCGCACACGTCACTGTGTACGAGTCCTAAGAGCTCGCTTGCTCTTACTCCGTGTCCAGTGAACGGAGTCTTTGTCATCTTTCCTTTGAGACAAGATTCACAAGTAGCATAAGATTGATATTCGAACGGATTCAAATATCCTTCTCTATGTAACTTAGTCAACCTTCTCTCATTGATGTGACCTAGTCTACAATACCATAAGAAAGCCTGATTTATCTCTGGAGACTTTCTTTTAAGAGTGTTCTGGACATTGAAAACCTGAGCTTGACTTAATACGTATATATTGTTATCTAATGTACCGGACCCAATCAGAACTTGATTTAGGTGGATGTTAACTACATCGCTTACGAATGTAAAATCATATCCCTCTATCGAAAGTGAGGACACTGATATGATATTACAAGTCATACTAGGTACATATAAACAGTTACGTAAAATCAATATATGCCCACTTGTCAAACCTAGGTGATATTCTCCCACGGATTCAGCGTTCACTGTCATTCCGTTTGCAACTCTGAAAGACCAATCACCTACCTTTATAACTCTACTGTTTCTCAAAGCATATAATGAATTACAGATATGAGATTCTGCTCCGGTATCTAGTACCCAGGAAGTAGATTTTATTGACATACAGTCTTCAATTACAAACACACTTGAGGCTGAAGCCATAACATGCTTCGTATCCTGGCTACTGGCTTCAAAAGCCCTGCAATATTTCTGCCTATGCCCAATCCCATAACAATAGGAACGTCCCTCTTTTACTATATTCAGTCCCGAAACTTTTGCTCTTCTCTTTCCTTCTACTTCCCTGGTTTCCTTCAGGCTAGAAGGTAGAGACTGTAGAATCAAGTCAGTATCTGACTCGTTTCCCAACGCGGTCTCCAGGTCCTGGAGCTCATCAATACAGCTAGTCATTGTAAGGACGTTGTCCCCTACAGATAACCCGTCAGCCAACCTCGCTTGAATTAATCCGTTCGAGGTCTCATATCTTGCGATATGAGATTGCTCTCCATATAAATCTTTATTATGGAGAAAGATGAAAACTAAGTCCATCTTCTCGTGCTGCTTCTGGTATACACCATCAACTGAAGCTAATACGAGGTACTTAACTTTCGCTTTATCTTTTTCCCTTGTCTGACGGATATCCATATCCGCGACAGTGGAAACTGGACCTGGGACGGCGGGATCTTGAGTAGTAATAGGGTGGTCCAGCTTATCATAGGCAATGTGTAGGGTTCCTAGGCACTCTCAAGAGGTCTCACAAGGCATCAACCATGCCAATTTCAAAAATTACGGTGCCGAGAAACCCTAATACGGATCGTTGGCTAGAAGTTTAGGCGACAAAGCAACTAGTTAACTACTTTAACTAAGAGTACGGAAATACAACCTTTGTAGATCCGGTCCTCCACCTCCACGGCTCCATGATGAAGTCCTCTCCGCTGTCGAAATGAAATCCCGGGCTCTAGCGTCGGCTTCATCGGAGAAAGAGCGGGCTAGGTCATCGACGACGTGCCGAAGATGATCTACGTCGAGGCATCACTAGATCAAGCTCCACCTTCATCAAGCCTTGAAAACTTGTGAAGGAAACACACTCTACTACTTGGCAAGAGGTAGAGGATGAAGAAATAGGAAGTGGGTTCACTTTAGAATTGGATTTCTCACTCATTTTCATCAATCACCATTGATGAAGTGAAGCTTTCTTCATGAAGGAAGATGAAGAAGAAGAAGCTAATATTATGATAAGTTCTTTTTTTTAAAATTGAAAAGAAAATCAATACTTATCATATAATGAACCATGGTCAAGTGTAGAGATTAAACCAAGGTTAGTTGGAATGGTTAGGGTTAAGGATGAGATAAGAATGGTTGACTTGATCAAAGCTTCAAGAAGCTTCAACATAAAAACAAAATAAGCCACCATCCTTAAAAATTTCCAAAATGAATATATAAATAAATAAATAAATAAGATAATCAAAACCCTAATCATTAACTTAACCATGGTTTAAACTTTACACTTAACCAAGTTAACATGTATCATCAAACATGATACATGCAAGTGCACAAAAGTATATCACATATACAACTTGTGAACTTCAAGTGAGAAAATCCATTTAAAGTGAACCGATACCAGTTAATGCAAAGTAATATATCAAATATATAATTATACATTAAATCGTTAAATCAACACTTGATTTAACGATCCGGTCATATCACATATAACCGACTAATATCCAATGTATCGGCTTATCGAATCAACCCTCGATTCGATAACTAGGTTATATCGCATATAACCATTCGATACATTCATCGCGAGAATAGAATACGGTATCACATACACGCATTATTCTCGGTCCCGCACATATCTCATATGCGCTCCTATTTCGTTTCGCTTGAGCCAGGAAACCTCTGTGTAGGACTCTAAAGACTCGTCGATACGCCGGCAGCAGGTGATGATCATATCAAACACCCACAAGCCGCAAGCGGTCTGCTAAACGTAACGGCCACCCGGGTATTGAGCGATCAGAAGATCGACGAGCAAGCCCGCTCACACTCCAGTGAATCCAACCAGTAACACTGCCGTACAGTCCGGTCTCGTCGTCTGATATGTCGCATATCTCGCCTAGGGGTGGTAAACGTCAGACCCCAATAGCTCGATAAGTCGTGTCGATATGAGGTCTATAACAATTCGAGAAACTACTGGTAACACTTACCAGTAAATCTCAGCAACCCTGGCCAGGGATTTCCTGTTATAACTAATCGAACACAGCGCAACATCAACCCCCTATACCGGGAGAGACGAATCCCCTCCTATCGCTCATTGCCTCCATGTGGCTCGGGACTGTACCCAAAAACCACCGTTTTGCACGCCCTCTTGGACGTGGTAAGATGGAAATCAAAGCACAGTGGGAACCACACAAGACTCTATGACGATCTCGGGTCAACAGACTACTCTGTACCAGTGTCACCAAAGAACTGCCATCTGACGTAAGGTATAATACCATCTGGGAGTTCTCGGCGAGTCCGTCCAGTGTACCCAGTCTCTACTGAGCACCCGTATATCATCTCTGATGTCAAACACCAATGGATATGGGATCATCCATCTACCATCTGTATGGGTCGAGAAGGTATACGCTAGTCTACTCTGGTATATCGATGCCCCGTCTCGATACACTCACGACTAGGGACTTTGAAGGATGTACTTATGGACTACCATGTCCTCACTAGTATGATCCGCATCATAGTCCAGGTAGTCAAGTAAACATCCTAAGGGCTTTACCAACATGTAACAGAGAGACAAACAGTATACACGTTAAGGTAAAGAGCAACCAGATAGCATACTATCATGTCGAGCAAGAAAGTCCTCCCTATATATGTCCAAGCATCCACTACAATATGCATCCTATGTATAGTAATGGCCTCTAGGGCATACATATAACTAACAATCTCCCACTTGCACTAGGGCCATCTGATAGCAGTGGTTGTAGTATCTCATACTCAACCATCCCATAAAAATCTCTCTCTGGGAACAGGCCTTTGTGAGTGGATCCGCTGTGTTGTCCTCTGAGTCTACTCTCCAAACCTCGATCACCCTGGAGATCATCCATCTCCATGATCAGGTGACACTGCCTTAGAATATGTCTGGATCACTGATGGGACCGGCGTTCCTTGGCATAAGCCACAACTCCATTGTCACACAATGGGAGGAACAAAGTTCATCTTATGAACTAATATACACCCAGACTGCCTCTTTGGTAGCATCTTAAGTAGCGATGTATGCTGCCTTTATCGTCTAGTATGCCACGGTATCTAGCTTGGAACCTTTCCAACATACCGTCCCTTTACTGAGGGTAAAGACAATGCCTGCGACTGACATTCAGTCGTCATTATCACCCTGGAACCCTTCCAGTGATTCTCCCCAGGATCGTTTGATACCATCTCGCTACAACTAGTGAGAATCCTAACATCCAATTAGATCTATCTCATAGATCCAAAACCCAGGATTTAGGAGGTATCACTTTGATCCTATGTGGAGAGTCATTGTGATAAGCGGAGATTGATCGAGCGTAGCATAGGAAACTCTTTCCCTATCAAGAGTATGTCATCCACGTACTCTACGAGGATCGTCACCATACTCCCTACTACCTTTTTGTTTATACAAGGTTCATCTACCATTTTGATGATGTCAACTTCTTTGACTAATCCATCAAAACAGATGTTCCAACTCCGCGATGCCTGCTTTATCACATAAAACATCTTGCACACGTTTCCGCTGCTCCCACTGTCTACGAAGCCCTCTGGCTGTGTACTTATAGACGCACTCTTCTAAAACATCATTTAGAAAAGCAGTCATGACACCCATCCGCCAGATATCGTAGTCATGGTATGTAGCCGTGGCAAGTAGGATCTGGATGGACTTAAGCATAGATACTGGAAAAGGTTTCATCATTATCCACGCCTGGTCGATGAAGAAAACCTTTAACAAGTCTAGCTTTGAAAGTCTCAACTTTTCCATCTACACCAAGTAATCTTCTCAAGATTTACTTACTCCTGATGGGGATTTAACCCTTCAGATATAGCAACCAAAGTCCATACTTTGTTGGTGTACATGGATTCCATCTCAGATCACTAAGCATCCAGCCATTCTTATAGAGTCTCACTCCTGATGGCCAGCTCGAAACTAGTTGGGTCATCATCTCATGATGCAATCCTCGCTCCCACTGTCATAGAGAAACCGAAGTATCTCTCAGGTGGGTTAGGAACCCTACTAGATCGGCGGAGAGGCTGAGGTTCGTTAGAATCTACCGAATCCTTTGGTTCTATCAAATCATCAGCTGCAGTTTGCATAGCTGGAACCTTTCCAGTTCTACATAACAGACCTTGCCTCGAGCTTGTCCGGATTTTGCTTTTAGACATAGGCCAGACAACCCCAAATCTTAACCATCTTAAGATATGGGCTCTTCCCTTTCCATATCACATATGAAGCGGTAGGCAACTGATTTGATTTGAACCCTATTCAATAGGTATGCAGCTTCTCAAGTGCATAACTCCCAAAAAGGAAATAGGTAACTCAGTAGTACTCATCATAGAGCACACCTTATCATATAGGGTGTGATTGCTCCACCCCGATATACCATCGTGCTATGGTGTATACGGAGGAGTAATGCTGAGAGAGAATCTCATTCTCCTTTAGAAATGTCCAAGAATTTCGTGCTCAAGTATTCTCCTCCCTGATCGCATCAAAGGACATAATACTTATACCCTCATTTGGTTCTCTACTTCTAACTTATATTCCGTGAATATCTCAAAAGGTTTGGACTTGTGTTTCAACAGGAACATAGGTCTGAATCTCGAAAGATCATCAGAGAATGTAATGAAGTACAAAGAACCAGTCCTGGCATATGTAGACAGGGGACCTACATACATCAACATGTATCAGTCCCAAGAGTTTACTAACTCTTTCTCTGTTACCAATAAACAGAGCTATGGTTATCTTATCTCAGTGACATGACTGGCAAGTTTCATAAGATGTAAATTCAAACTGATTTAAATATGCATCTATATGTAACTTCAGCTAGTCAGGTCGCATTGATATGACCTAGTCTACAATACCTTAAGAAGAATTCGTTCATTTCTGAACTCTTCCTCTTATGTGTGTTCCATATACTAAGAACTGTAGTTTGATTTAGAACATCAATGCTTTTAGATAACGTGCCTGAACCGATCAACTTTTGATATAGGAAATGTTCAAAACATTATCCAACTATACAAAATTTTATCATTTCTTTACTAATAAAGAGATAGATATGATTTTGTATATCAGGTTCGGTATCTAATAACATTCATTCAGAATCAATGTATTTGGAATACAGGGTGACTGTGACCAACAGACTTGGCTGTAACACTTGCCACGTTTTCTGCCTCATGAAACTTATCACCCGTTCTCAGTTCTCTACCTTTCTGTAGCCCTATGTAACAGATTACATATCTGGGATCCTGATCTGGTATCACATACCCAGGACGTAAAGGATACTGAGAAACAGTTCTCTGTAATGAACACACCCGAAAATGATGCATCATATGCACTTTCTTCGTTTGGGCGGCACGGGAAATCTGGTATTCCCCAATTTCCTGCTCGGTCTTATAACAATTATAAGTCGGAGCGGGACCAACGTTCCCCAGCTCAGTAAAACAAGCGGGTTCGATCAATAATCCGTATTATTATCTTGATTAAGGCGTGATATGGTCGCTACCTGGAGAGAGAGAAGAAAACACTCAGCGTGCGCTCTTGCAAGAATAGATTGGTTATTATTTTATCTAATCAGGATGGCTTCCACTGCTTTTTATCAAATCTTCCTTCAAACCCTAAAAGGAAAGACTAGCCGGGATTAATTACACACTACAAGTTCGCCAATATTTCAGCCAGGCCAGTGTCGGTACTTTGAGGGAGGTGCCCCGTACTTTCGCACGAACCTAATTACAGTAAACCTCGTTTTCCCAGAGGCGTAACCTCGTTAACACCTTTCTAGACACCTACTTGATCGGCTAATTGTAATGTGTAAAACTCTCCCAGGAGTAACTCTTACTCGCAGCGGGTATCGGGATCCAACTATCTCATAGAAGGTATGCAATCTCATTGCAAATTTCAACACTTGAAATTCCCGATAATATTTTGCCCCTAGCTCGCTATGACCTTGACGCATGCCAAACAACCCATAGTTTGCTAGTCAAGTTCAACCCGTACATTTCTTGATTGAATTAAACCCACCCGCACGACCCTTGACGCATGCCAAACAACGCCGTACGAATACCCTAATCCAATCGCATAGTATGCTAGCAGATAAGCACTAGTTAGCTACCGTACACTACGCCTTGACGCATGCCAAACAACCGCAGCACGAATACTAACTAGTACTTATCTGAAATGACGGAGGGCTACGACAGGTTTTTCTGAAAACCTATTGCGTAATGAACTTGATATCGTTGTAGAATCAAATGATTTTTAAAATGGAGTGTTTTTGAGGCTTTTCTAGTTTTGCTAAAGGAGTCACTCCCGGTGAAGGGATCGTTGGTCCTTTCCTCGTCGAATGAGGTGCGGGATATATCATATATATCACTGTGCAAAGCAAAAACTCTTAAAAGCAATCAAAAGACAAACCGAGTGTGTAGCATCTGCCAGTTATCGCTAAAGGAGTCACTCCCTGTGAAGGGATCTCGGTCCTTTCCTTATCGAATAAGGTGCAGGATATATCACATATACCGCTGTGCAAAGCAAGAACTGTAGCTACCTGTTTTATTTTGAAATTCGATTCTACAACATCTTTAGGTTTCTTTTATTTCATTAATCTCATTAATGAAGTCCCATCATTTAAGTACCTAATCATCACAGATAAATTCGACGTACACTTATGCCATCCGCATTCGCCTCGATGTCCCCTCGTGCACCGTTAGGTTAGGTAACTAACGGCAGAGCGGGGCAGGGCTAGCGCGGGTGTGAAACATAAGTAACGTCTATATAATATATCATATATACTATATACTGTATCCATCACAGAACATCACATGATCACATCACAGATATCGCAGCAGAAGAATCATATGAAATATTGGATATACTAGGACGTCCGTGTTTTTAATACGAGCCAGTATAAAACACGGATTCCACGGTCGCGATGAATAGCCAAACCCACACCCCTAGACCCCTACGAGAGCGGCAAGCAACCCTACCAATTCTAGAGTTAGGAGACCCGGACTCGACTCCTCGAGTTGGTCTCCCACTGGACCCCAGAACCCGGTTACTTGTGCTCCCCTCCTTGGGTCTATCCTAGTGCGGAAAAGTAAATAATATACAAAAGGTGACATCTTCTGCAACCTGGAAGTGCCCCAATAAAAGAATATTACATACAAGTTTTTACATGAATGAAAATGAAAAACACTCATCTCACATAAAAACCCCCGGCTATTCAAACACGACGATCCAATAAAACATATCCAGCAACACATAACATCACATGTCATCAACGTAAGTAAGTATGCCCATCCCAATTGTCGTTGACATATAGCAACGAAACCGGCGATATCACATATTACACTTACGGTCACAGAAAAGAAAGTGTAAAACTACAACAGTTGGAATCCGCAATCTGCATAGACATCGCATGCCTAATCAAATGAATTCTTTAGACATCGCATGCCTAACAATTATAAACCCCGCATTTTAGTCTCAAAATCGAAAACACTTTTCAATACCAAGTCGGGTAATTCAACAAGATTCCAGACAATTTGATCGAATGCTCGTTGCAAACTTCAGTAGACGGCCGCACCCCCGATACCGTCGACGAAGTGCACCAAGGCGGAACACCGCTGCCGCGAGCACCCGAACGGATGCTTTCGGCGACGGGGTTCTCCTACAGTCACTTGGTCGGGGCTATGGAGTGAGGCTGTCTATTAAGTTTACCCGGCGAGTATCCACGTACGCTACGTGATTGCGACGGAGTTTTGATCACATCAAAATTCCGTGGCAACCGATCAAGTGAGACTAAACTGCTATGTTTATAACATTCATTCAGTTATCTCATAACTTCTTGTGAATTCCAATTATTGTATCCCATTCCAGATAATTAGAAAATGTTAAACTTTCCGATCGAACATTCAAACACCCAAGTTTTCCCGATACTGATCAACGCATGAAACAAGTCTAAAAACATTCAGTTCGTGCCTCAGTACCAACGGTCCAGCCGTAGAAGGGTCAAGCCAACGCCTCACATGTGGCACGCCGTACTGCCCCAAACCCGAAGGTTCAAAGGGCAGTTCACGACGGTCACATAATCGAGTTAAGGTTTGTTGTCTTCTAGAGGGACCATCGCGTGACTTGCACTACTTAGAACGTCTTTAAACCACGGAAAAATCCAACACTTGGAAATTTCCCGACAGGGGAAAAATTGGGTATTTATATCCGGCCGAACTTTTTAACATATTCTAAAATACCCGGAAAGTCACACAGACAAAATTTGATAATCCGATCGAATATACGAATCCCCAAAACAACCCCAGAAAATTCAACTCTTGAATAAAATATAAAAATTTCCAGAAGACTCAGCTCTTTGACACAAGAATTACTGTGCAAGACACGTGACCTAAATCACCAACATGGCCGCGGAACCGCCGCGAAACCCAGGGTGGGGCCGCGGTTCCGCGGCTCTTTGGTCGATTTAGAGTCACGTGCTTCACAGTAACTCATAGGATTCCCTGCTGAATTTTTTGGCAATTTTTAATTCACAAAAATCCCTGTTTTTGAAAAAAGTCCAGAGAGCATGTTTCGAGTTCGGGTTTTGGTTCGATCGGAGTTCAAATTGCGTCTAGACTTCGCCTAAGGCTCTGCTAGGCTCTGATACCACTGTAGGGTTCCTAGGCACTCTCAAGAGGTCTCACAAGGCATCAACCATGCCAATTTCAAAAATTACGGTGCCGAGAAACCCTAATACGGATCGTTGGCTAGAAGTTTAGGCGACAAAGCAACTAGTTAACTACTTTAACTAAGAGTACGGAAATACAACCTTTGTAGATCCGGTCCTCCACCTCCACGGCTCCATGATGAAGTCCTCTCCGCTGTCGAAATGAAATCCCGGGCTCTAGCGTCGGCTTCATCGGAGAAAGAGCGGGCTAGGTCATCGACGATGTGCCGAAGATGATCTACGTCGAGGCATCACTAGATCAAGCTCCACCTTCATCAAGCCTTGAAAACTTGTGAAGGAAACACACTCTACTACTTGGCAAGAGGTAGAGGATGAAGAAATAGGAAGTGGGTTCACTTTAGAATTGGATTTCTCACTCATTTTCATCAATCACCATTGATGAAGTGAAGCTTTCTTCATGAAGGAAGATGAAGAAGAAGAAGCTAATATTATGATAAGTTCTTTTTTTTTTAAATTGAAAAGAAAATCAATACTTATCATATAATGAACCATGGTCAAGTGTAGAGATTAAACCAAGGTTAGTTGGAATGGTTAGGGTTAAGGATGAGATAAGAATGGTTGACTTGATCAAAGCTTCAAGAAGCTTCAACATAAAAACAAAATAAGCCACCATCCTTAAAAATTTCCAAAATGAATATATAAATAAATAAATAAATAAGATAATCAAAACCCTAATCATTAACTTAACCATGGTTTAAACTTTACACTTAACCAAGTTAACATGTATCATCAAACATGATACATGCAAGTGCACAAAAGTATATCACATATACAACTTGTGAACTTCAAGTGAGAAAATCCATTTAAAGTGAACCGATACCAGTTAATGCAAAGTAATATATCAAATATATAATTATACATTAAATCGTTAAATCAACACTTGATTTAACGATCCGGTCATATCACATATAACCGACTAATATCCAATGTATCGGCTTATCGAATCAACCCTCGATTCGATAACTAGGTTATATCGCATATAACCATTCGATACATTCATCGCGAGAATAGAATACGGTATCACATACACGCATTATTCTCGGTCCCGCACATATCTCATATGCGCTCCTATTTCGTTTCGCTTGAGCCAGGAAACCTCTGTGTAGGACTCTAAAGACTCGTCGATACGCCGGCAGCAGGTGATGATCATATCAAACACCCACAAGCCGCAAGCGGTCTGCTAAACGTAACGGCCACCCGGGTATTGAGCGATCAGAAGATCGACGAGCAAGCCCGCTCACACTCCAGTGAATCCAACCAGTAACACTGCCGTACAGTCCGGTCTCGTCGTCTGATATGTCGCATATCTCGTCTAGGGGTGGTAAACGTCAGACCCCAATAGCTCGATAAGTCGTGTCGATATGAGGTCTATAACAATTCGAGAAACTACTGGTAACACTTACCAGTAAATCTCAGCAACCCTGGCCAGGGATTTCCTGTTATAGCCAATCGAACACAGCGCAACATCAACCCCCTATACCGGGAGAGACGAATCCCCTCCTATCGCTCATTGCCTCCATGTGACTCGGGACTGTACCCAAAAACCACCGTTTTGCACGCCCTCTTGGACGTGGTAAGATGGAAATCAAAGCACAGTGGGAACTACACAAGACTCTATGACGATCTCGGGTCAACAGACTACTCTGTACCAGTGTCACCAGAGAACTGCCATCTGACGTAAGGTATAATACCATCTGGGAGTTCTCGGCGAGTCCGTCCAGTGTACCCAGACTCTACTGAGCACCCGTATATCATCTCTGATGTCAAACACCAATGGATATGGGATCATCCATCGCCCATCTGTATGGGTCGAGAAGGTATACGCTAGTCTACTCTGGTATATCGATGCCCCGTCTCGATACACTCACGACTAGGGACTTTGAAGGATGTACTTATGGACTACCATGTCCTCACTAGTATGATCCGCATCATAGTCCAGGTAGTCAAGTACACATCCTAAGGGCTTTACCAACATGTAACAGAGAGACAAACAGTATACACGTTAAGGTAAAGAGCAACCAGATAGCATACTATCATGTCGAGCAAGAAAGTCCTCCCTATATATGTCCAAGCATCCACTACAATATACATCCTATATATAGTAATGGCCTCTAGGGCATACATATAACTAACACAATGGACATCTGGATAGACTTTTGCCAGTCATATAAGTAAGATTCAGTCAATTTATTATCTAGATGTAACCTAGTCATGGTCACAAGGTCGCTACAATTAAGAGAGAGAGAAGAAAATACTATTAGCACGATACTCTTGCAAGTTTAGAGTGGTTTTTAATTTATCTAAACAGGATGGCTCCCACTGTTTCTCGAATCCCTCCTCAAACCATAAAAGAAGAATTAGCCAGGACTATTCTCACCGTACAATTCTTGCTTAACTGTTCAGCCAGGTCAGTGTCGATACTTCGAGAGAGTTTTTCCAACGCTTTCGCGAAGTTCCTAAATTAAATAACCTCTTTTCTCTGGGGGCGTAGCCCCGCTGACACCTTTCTAGACACCTACTTGGTTTATAGCACTGATCGTTAAGTGACGAATCTCCTGATAAGTAGTATATACTCACAGTAGGATCGGGATCCAAAATATCATCGTATGATAATGTTGAAGGAATCCTACCAACATTCATCAAACTCCAAAATGGTATGCATCTCTCTGCAAATTTCAGTTTCTTTAGAAATTCCCGATATGGATTTTTGCCCCATGCTTTTATGACTTTGACTAAGGGCCAAATATGTCATAAGTCACATGTCAAGTTCTACCCGTCATTATCCAGGTTAATTTGAACCTACCCGTATATACTCTTGACTAAGGGCCAAGAAAAGTAATACGACTGTCCCAAACCAACGCATCTATTTATGCAACAAATGAATACTCTAGCAGCTACCAAACACTATGTTTTGACTAAGGGTCAAATATACATAGTTTGAATACTACTGAATACCCAAATGAAATGACGGAGGGCTACGAATGGTTTTGGCAAAACCGTGAACGTAGTGAACTTGATATAATCGAAGGAACCTAATACTTTTTTTTAAAAGGAGTGGTTAAAGCTCCGCAATTTAAAAAATTCTGATCTTTTAAAATAACCGAGTGGTTTCTTTTAAATTTGTTCCAACGATTAAACCTTGGTTTATTTTCTTTGCATTATAATAATGCGTCTCATCATTTATCCTATCATTGCAGAAAACAACGAAAATATCATGTCCTCTTATGCCATCCGCATTCGCCACGGGGTCCCGTCATCACCCGTTAGGTTACTTAACTAACGACAGAGCGGGGGCTGGGCTAGCACGGGTGTAAAATATAAGTGACGTCTAATAGCTATCATATATAGATATTGTACATTTGTCAGACGCAATAATAAGAATTCCAGATCACTGATGAAATTTATTGGATATACTAGCAATCCGCATTTACTTTGAGCCTGCAATAAAAGACGGATTACACAGTTGTGATGAATAGCCATTATCCCACCCTAGACCCCTACGGGTACGGCAAACTACCTGCCAAGTACCCGAAGTGAAGCGGTCTCCCTCAACAACGTGAGTAGGCCACTAAACACTTCAACGTACCCGGTAGTTTGTGTACGCCGCCTTGGGTCTATCCTAGGAGCAAAAATAGTAAAAAGAAATAATACAACGGTGGCTACAACCGCAACCTGGATATGCCCCGCAAAAGAATATTACATCATATTACATTTACATCGAATGAATGAATATTAAACCCATCTCAAATCCCGGCTAATCATCACAACAGTTCAATACAGTTCATATACACAAACAGTAAACATTACAGAAATGTGCAACCCCCTGCCAATCGACATACTAGCAGTTAGGGGAGGTTTATGAACACATTAAACATTACAGATAAAAAACCCAATTAGCAATTAATTTAGAACATCGATCGACAACCTTTATCCGTGTCTACCCCAAAAGCAAACCTGTACTGAAGTAACCTAGGTAGAAAACAGTGAAAGGTTCCTAGGCACCCCAAGGAGGTCTCACAAGGCATCAACCATGCCAATTTGAAATTTTACGGTGCCGAGAAACCCTAGACTACGGATCGTCGGCTAGAATTCTAGGCGAAACATGAAACTAGTTAACATCTTAACTAAAAGGAAACGGAAATACAACCTTTGTAGATCCGGTGCTCCACCTCCATAGCTCCACAATGAAGTCCTCTCGCTGTCCAAAACAAATCCCGGGCTCTAGCGTCGGCTTCATCGGAGAATAGGCGAGCTAGGTCGTCGATGTCCATGCCGAAGATGATCTACGTCGAAGCATCGCTAGATCAAGCTCCACCTTCACCAAGCCATGAAAACTCGTGAAGGAAACACCCTATACTACTTGGCAAGAGGTAGAGGATGAAGAAATAGGAAGTGGGTTCACTTTAGAATTGGATTTCTCACTCTCTTTCATCACTTGCCATTAATGGAGCAAGTTTTCTTCATGTGAAGAAAAATGAAGAAGAAGAAGAATGTTATGATAAGAATAATTCAAAAAGAAAAGAAAATGAATTCTTATCATAAGCTAACCATAGTTAGGTGTAGAGAATTAATTAGGGTTAAGTGGAATGGTTAGGGTTAAGCATGAGACAAAATGGTCACAAAGTCAAAGTATTCATGAAGCTTCATGAAAGAACAAAAGAATGCCACCATTTTTCTCATGCCATTTTATTTTTCCAAAAAAGAAAAAGATTACTAAATGAATAAGGAAATCAAAAACCCTAATCATCCACTTAACCATAGTTTAATTCTTTACACTTAACCAAAAGGCATGTATCATCAAACATGATACAATCATGTGCACAAAAACTATATCGAATATACAATGTGCACATCCGAGCGAGAAAATCCATTTAAAGTGAACCAATACTAGTTAATGCAAAGTAATATATCAAATATATAATTATGCATTAAATCATTAAATCAACACTTGATTTAACGATCCGGTCATATCACATATAACCGACTAGTATCCAATGTATCGGCTTATCGAATCAATCATTGATTCGATAACTAGGTTATATCGCATACAACCATTCGACACATTCATCGCGAGAATGAAATACGGTATCACATACACGCATTATTCTCGGTCCCGCACATATCTCATATGCGCTCCTATTTTGTTTCACTTGAGCCAGGAAACCTCTGTGTAGGACTCTAAAGACTCGTCAATACGCCGGCAGCAGATGATGATCATATCAAGCACCCATAAGCCGCAAGCGGTCTGCTAAACGTAACAGCCACCCGGGTATTGAGCGATCAGAAGATCGACGAGCAAGCCCGCTCACACTCCAGTGAATCCAACCAGTAACACTACCGTACAGTCCGGTCTGATCGTCTGATATGTCGCATATCTTGCCTAGGGGTGGTAAACGTCAGACCCCAATAGCTCGATAAGTCGTGTCGATATGAGGTCTATAACAATTCGAGAAACTATTGGTAACACTTACCAGTAAATCTCAGCAACCCTGGCCAGGGATTTCCGGTTATAGCCAATCGAACACAGCTCAACATCAACTCCCTATACCGGGAGAGACGAATCCCCTCCTATCGCTCATTGCCTCCATGTGATTCGGGACTGTACCCAAAAACCACCGTTTTGCACGCCCTCTTGGACATGGTAAGATGGAAATCAAAGCACAGTGGGAACCACACAAGACTCTATGACGATCTCGGGTCAACAGACTACTCTGTACCAGTGTCACCAGAGAACTGCCATCTGACGTAAGGTATAATACCATCTGGGAGTTCTCGGCGAGTCCGTCCAGTGTACCCAGTCTCTACTGAGCACCCGTATATCATCTCTGATGTCAAACACCGATGGATATGGCATCATCCATCGCCCATCTGTATGGGTCGAGAAGGTACACGCTAGTCTACTCTGGTATATCGATGCCCCGTCTCGATACACCCACGACTAGGGATATCTGAAGGATGTACTTATGGACTACCATGTCCCCACTAGTATGATCTGCATCATAGTCCAGGTAGTCAAGTACACATCCTAAGGGCTTTACCAACATGTAACAGAGAGACAATCAGTATACACGTTAAGGTAAAGGGTAACCAGATAGCATACTATCATGTCGAGCAAGAAAGTCCTCCCTATATATGTCCCAGCATCCACTACAATATACATCCTATGTATAGTAATGGCCTCTAGGGCATACATATAACTAACAATCTCCTACTTGCACTAGGGCCATCTGATAGCAGTGGTTGAAGTATCTCATACTCAACCATCCCATAAAAATCTCTCTCTGGGAACAGGCCTTTGTGAGTGGATCCGCTGTGTTGTCCTCTGAGTCTACTCTCCAAACCTCGATCTCCTTGGAGATCAACTATCTCCATGATCAGGTGATACTGCCTTAGAATATGTCTGGATCACTGATGGGACCTGCGTTCCTTGGCACAAGCCATAACTCCATTGTCACACAATGGCAGGAACCTAGTTCATCTCATGAACCAATATACACCCAAACAGCCTCTTTGGCAGCATCTTTAGTAGCGATGTATCCTGCCTTTATCGTCTAGTATGTCACGGTATCTTGCTTGGAACTCTTCCAACATACCGTCCCTTTACTGAGGGTAAAGACAATGCCTGTGACTGACACTCAGTCGTCTTTATCACCCTGGAACTCTTCCAGTGATTTTCCGCAGGATCAATCGATACCATCTCACTACATTTAGTGAGAATCCTAACATCCATTTAGATCTATCTCATAGATCCAAAACCCAGGATTTAGTAGGTATCACTTTGATCCTATGTGGAGAATCATTGTGATAAGCGGAGATTGATCGAACGTAGCATAGGAAACTTCTTCCCTATCAAGAGTATGTTATCCACGTACTCTACGAGGATCACCACCATACTCCCTACTACCTTTTTGTTTATACAAGGTTCATTTACCATTTTGATGATGTCAAACTCTTTGACTAATCCATCAAAACAGATGTTCCAACTCCGCAATGCCTGCTTTATCCTATAAAGCATCTTGCACACGTTTCCGCTGCTCCCACTGTCTACGAAGCCCTCTGGCTGTGTACTTATAGACGCTCTCTTCTAAAACATCATTTAGAAAAGCAGTCATGGCACCCAACCGCCAGATATCGTAGTCATGGTATGTAGCCGTGGCAAGTAGGATCTGGATGGACTTAAGCATAGCCACTTGAAAAGGTTTCATCATAATCCACGCCTGGTCGATGACGAAAACCTTTAACAAGTCTAGTTTTGAAAGTCTCAACTTTTCCATCTACACCAAGTAATCTTCTCAAGATATACTTGCTCCTGATGGGGATTTAACCCTTCAGATTTTGCAACCAAAGTCCATACTTTGTTGGTGTACATGGATTCCATCTCAGATCGTTAAGCATCCAGCCATTCTTACAGAGTCCCTACTCTCGATGGCCTGCTCGAAACTAGTTGGGTCATCATCTCATGACGCAATCCTCGCTCCCACTGTCATAGAGTAACCGAAGTATCTCTCAGGTGGGTGAGGAACCCTACTAGATCGGCGGAGAGGCTGAGGTTCGTTGGTTACTATTGAATCCTTTGGTTCTTTCAAATTCATCAGCTGCAGTTTGTATAGCTGGAACCTTTCCAGTTCTACATTACAGACCTTGCCTCGAGCTTGTCCGGATTTTTCTTTTCAGACATAGGCCGGACAACCCCAAATCTTAACTAGCTTAAGACATGGGCTCTTCCCATATCATATCAAATATGAAGTGGTAGGCAACTGATTTGATTTGAACCTTATTCAATAGGTATGCAGTTTCTCAAGTGCATAACTCCCAAAAAGGAAACAGGTAACTCAGTAGTACTCATCATAGAACACACCTTATCACATAGGGTGTGATTGCTCCGCCCCGATATACCATCGTGCAATGGTGTATTAGGAGGAGTAATGCTAAGAGAGAATCTCATTCTCCTTTAGAATAGTCCAGGATTTCCGTGCACAAGTATTCTCCTCCCTGATCTCATCATAGGACATAATACTTATACCCGTATTTTGGTTCTCTACTTCTAACTTATATTCTGTGAATATCTCAAAAGGTTCTGACTTGTGTTTCAACAGGAATATAGGTCTGAATCTCGAAAGATCATCAGAGAATGTAATGAAGTATAAAGAACCGGTCTTGGCATGTGTAGACAGGGGACCTTACATACATCAACATGTATCAATCCCAAGAGTTCACTAACTCTTTCTCTGTTTCCAGTAAATGGAGCTATGGTCATCTTATCTCTGTGACATGACTGGCAAGTTTCATAAGATGTAAATTCAAACTGATTTAAATATGCATCTATATGTAACTTCAGCTAGTCGGGTCGCATTGATATGACCTAGTCTACAATACCTCAAGAAAAATTCGTTCATCTCTGAACTCTTCCTCTTTAATGTGTTCCGTATACTAAAGAACTGTAGTTTGATTTAGAACATCAATGCTTTTAGATAACGTGCCTGAACCGATCAACTTTTGATATAGGAAATGTTCAAAACATTATCCAACTATACAAAATTTTATCATTTCTTTACTAATAAAGTAATAGATATGATTTTGTATATCAGGTTCGGTATCTAATAACATTCGTTCAGAATCAATGTATTTGTAATACAGGGTGACAGTCACCAACAGACTTGGCTGCAACACTTGCCCCGTTTTCTGCCTCATGAAACTTATCACCCGTTCTCAGTTCTCTACCTATCTGTAGCCCATGTAACAAATTACATATGTGGGATCCTGATCTGGTATCATATACCCAGGACGTAAAGAATACTGAGAAACAGTTCTGTATAATGAACACACCCGAAGATGATGCATCAGCATGCACTCTCTTCGTTTGGGCGGCACGGGAATTCTGGTAATCCCCAATTTCCTGCTCTGTCTTATAACAATTATAAGTTGGAGCGGGACCAACGTTCCCCAGCTCAGTATAACAAGCGGGTTCGGTCAATTATCCGTATTATTATCTTGATTAAGGCGTGATATGGTCGCTACCAGGAGAGAGAGAGAAGAAAACACTCAGCGTGCGCTCTTGCAAGAATAGATTGGTTTTTATTTTATCTAATCAGGATGGCTCCCACTGCTTTTTATCAAATCTTCCTTCAAACCCTAAAAGGAAAGACTAGCCGTGATTAATTACACACTACAAGTTCGCCAATTTTTCAGCCAGGCCAGTGTCGGTATTTTGAGGGAGGTCCCCCGTGCTTTCGCACGAACCTAATTAATGTAAACCTCGTTTTCCCAGAGGCGTAACCTCGTTGACACCTTTCTAGACACCTACTTGATCGGCTAATTGTAATGTGTAAAACTCTCCCAGGAGTAACTCTTACTCGCAGCGGGTATCGGGATCCAACTATCTCATAGAAGGTATGCAATCTCATTGCAAATTTCAACACTTGAAATTCCCGATAATATTTTGCCCCTAGCGTCCTATGACCTTGACGCAGGCCAACAAACCATAGTCCGCTAGTCAAGTTCAACCCGTCATTTCTTGATTGAATTAAACCCACCCGCACGACCCTTGACGCAGGCCAACAAAGTCGCACGACTACCCTAATCCAATCTGCATCATATGCATAAGCAGATAAATACTGGTTAGCTACCGCACACTACGCCTTGACGCAGGCCAACAAACGTAGCACGAATACTAAATAGGACTTATCTGAAATGACGGAGGGCTACGACAGGTTTTTCTGAAAACCTATTGCGTAATGAACTTGATATCGTTGTAGAATCAAATGATTTTAAAATGGAGTGTCTTTGAGGCTTTTCTAGTTTTGCTAAAGGAGTCACTCCCGGTGAAGGGATCGTCGGTCCTTTCCTCGTCGAATGAGGTGCGGGATATATCATATATATCACTGTGCAAAGCAAAAACTCTTAAAAGCAATCAAAAGACAAACCGAGTGTGTAGCATCTGCCAGTTATTGCTAAAGGAGTCACTCCCGGTGAAGGGATCTCGGTCCTTTCCTCATCGAATAAGGTGCGGGATATATCATATATATCACTGTGCAAAGCAAGAACTGTAGCTACCTGTTTTAATTTTGAAATTCGATTCTACAACATCATAGGTTTCTTTTACTTTCATTAATCACATTAATGAAGTCCCATCATTTAAGTTACCTAAACATCACAGATAAATACGACGTACACTTATGCCATCCGCATTCGCCTCGATGTCCCCTCGTGCACCGTTAGGTTAGGTAACTAACGGCAGAGCGGGGCAGGGCTAGCGTGGGTGTAAAACATAAGTAACGTCTATATAATATATCATATATACTATATAAAGTATCCATCACAGAACATCACATGATCACATCACAGATATCGCAGCAGAAGAAACATATGAAATATTGGATATACTAGGACGTCCGTGTTTTCAATACGAGCCAGTATAAAACACGGATTCCACGGTCGCGATGAATAGCCAAACCCACACCCCTAGACCCCTACGAGAGCGGCAAGCAACCCTACCAATTCTAGAGTTAGGAGACCCGGACCCGACTCCTCGAGTTGGTCTCCCACTGGACTCCAGAACCCGGTTACTTGTGCCCTCCTCCTTGGGTCTATCCTAGTGCGGAAAACTAAATAATATACAACAACGGTGACAACTTCCGCAACCTGGAAGCGCCCCAATAAAAGAATATTACATACAAGTTTTTACATGAATGAAAATGAAAAACACTCATCTCACATAAAAACCCCCGGCTATTCAAAGACGACGATCCAATATAACATATCCAGCAACACATAACCTCACATGTCATCAACGTAAGTAAACATGCGTATCCCAGTTGTCGTTGACATATAGTAACGAAAACGGCGATATCACATATTACACTTACAGTCACAGAAAAGAAAGTGTAAAACTACAACAGTTGGAATCCGCAATCACCTCAGACATCGCATGCCTGACCAAATGAATTCTTTAGACATCGCATGCCTAACAATTATAAACCTCGCATTTTAGTCTCAAAATCGAAAACTCTTTTCAATATCAAGTCGGGCAATTCAACAAGATTCCCGACATCCTGATCGAATGCTCGTCGCAAACTTCAGTAGGCGGCCGCACCCCCGACGCCGTCGACGAAGTGCACCAAGGCGGAACACCGCTACCGCGAGCACCCGAACAGATGCTTTCGGCGACGGGGTTCTCCTACAGTCACTTGGTCGGGGCTATGGAGTGAGGCTGTCTATTAAGTTTACCCGGCGAGTATCCGCATACGCTACGTGATTGCGATGGACTTTTGATCACATCAAAATTCCGTGGCAACCGATCAAGTGAGACTAAACTGCTATGTTTATAACATTCATTCAGTTATCATATAACTTTTGTGAATTCCAATTGTTGTATCAGATTCCGGATAAACAGAAAATGTTAAACTTTCCGATTGAACATTCGAACACCCAAGTTTTCCCAATACAGATCAACACATGAAACAAGTCTAAAAACATTCAGTTCGTGCCTCAGTACCAACGGTCCAGCCGTAGAAGGGTCAAGCCAACGCCTCACATGTGGCACGCCGTACTGCCCCAAACCCGAAGGTTCAAAGGGCAGTTCAAGACGGTCACATAATCGAGTTAAGGTTTGTTGTCTTCTAGAGGGTCCATCGCGTTACTTGCACTACTTAGAACGTCTTTAAACTACGGAAAAATCCAACACTTGGAAATTTCCCGACAGGGGAAAAATTGGGTATTTATATCCGGTCGAACTTTTTAACATATCCAAAAATTATCCGGAAAGCCACACAGACAAAATTTGATAATCCGATCGAACTTCGAATCCCCAAAACAACCCAGAAAATTCAACTCTTGAATAAATATTAAAAATTTCCAGAAAATCCAACACCAGAAAAGAGGAATTACTGTGCAAACAGGGATTGATGATGTCACCATATGGCCGCGGAACCGCCGCATAAGCCAGGCTTCTGCCGCGGTTCCGCCGCACTTTGGTGGATTCATGGGTACGGGCTTCACAGTAATTCTTACAATTCTTTTCTGATTTTTCTGCATATTTTTAATGTGGAAAAATCCCAGTTTTTAGAAAAAGTCCAGAGAGCATGTTTGGTTTAGGGTTTCGGGTTCGTTCGGGCTTCAAATTGCGTTTACGCATCGCCTAAGGCTCTAGCTAGGCTCTGATACCAGTGAAAGGTTCCTAGGCATCCCAAGGAGGTCTCACAAGGCATCAACCATGCCAATTTGAAATTTTACGGTGCCGAGAAACCCTAGACTACGGATCGTCGGCTAGAATTCTAGGCGAAACATGAAACTAGTTAACATCTTAACTAAAAGGAAACGGAAATACAACCTTTGTAGATCTGGTGCTCCACCTCCATAGCTCCGCAATGAAGTCCTCTCGCTGTCCAAAACAAATCCCGGGCTCTAGCGTCGGCTTCATTGGAGAATAGGCGAGCTAGGTCGTCGATGTCCATGCCGAAGATGATCTACGTCGAAGCATCGCTAGATCAAGCTCCACCTTCACCAAGCCATGAAAACTCGTGAAGGAAACACCCTATACTACTTGGCAAGAGGTAGAGGATGAAGAAATAGGAAGTGGGTTCACTTTAGAATTGGATTTCTCACTCTCTTTCATCACTTGCCATTAATGGAGCAAGTTTTCTTCATGTGAAGAAAAATGAAGAAGAAGAAGAATGTTATGATAAGAATAATTCAAAAAGAAAAGAAAATGAATTCTTATCATAAGCTAACCATAGTTAGGTGTAGAGAATTAATTAGGGTTAAGTGGAATGGTTAGGGTTAAGCATGAGACAAAATGGTCACAAAGTCGAAGTATTCATGAAGCTTCATGAAAGAACAAAAGAATGCCACCATTTTTCTCATGCCATTTTATTTTTCCAAAAAAGAAAAAGATTACTAAATGAATAAGGAAATCAAAAACCCTAATCATCCACTTAACCATAGTTTAATTCTTTACACTTAACCAAAAGGCATGTATCATCAAACATGATACAATCATGTGCACAAAAACTATATCGAATATACAATGTGCACATCCGAGCGAGAAAATCCATTTAAAGTGAACCAATACTAGTTAATGCAAAGTAATATATCAAATATATAATTATGCATTAAATCATTAAATCAACACTTGATTTAACGATCCGGTCATATCACATATAACCGACTAGTATCCAATGTATCGGCTTATCGAATCAATCATTGATTCGATAACTAGGTTATATCGCATACAACCATTCGACACATTCATCGCGAGAATGAAATACGGTATCACATACACGCATTATTCTCGGTCCCGCACATATCTCATATGCGCTCCTATTTTGTTTCGCTTGAGCCAGGAAACCTCTGTGTAGGACTCTAAAGACTCGTCAATACGCTGGCAGCAGATGATGATCATATCAAGCACCCACAAGCCGCAAGCGGTCTGCTAAACGTAACGGCCACCCGGGTATTGAGCGATCAGAAGATCGACGAGCAAGCCCGCTCACACTCCAGTGAATCCAACCAGTAACACTACCGTACAATCCGGTCTGATCGTCTGATATGTCGCATATCTTGCCTAGGGGTGGTAAACGTCAGACCCCAATAGCTCAATAAGTCGTGTCGATATGAGGTCTATAACAATTCGAGAAACTACTGGTAACACTTACCAGTAAATCTCAGTAACCCTGGCCAGGGATTTCCGGTTATAGCCAATCGAACACAGCGCAACATCAACTCCCTATACCGGGAGAGACGAATCCCCTCCTATCGCTCATTGCCTCCATGTGATTCGGGACTGTACCCAAAAACCACCGTTTTGCATGCCCTCTTGGACGTGGTAAGATGGAAATCAAAGCACAGTGGGAACCACACAAGACTCTATGACAATCTCGGGTCAACAGACTACTCTGTACCAGTGTCACCAGAGAACTGCCATCTGACGTAAGGTATAATACCATCTGGGAGTTCTCGGCGAGTCCGTCCAGTGTACCCAGTCTCTACTGAGCACCCGTATATCATCTCTGATGTCAAACACCGATGGATATGGGATCATCCATCGCCCATCTGTATGGGTCGAGAAGGTACACACTAGTCTACTTTGGTATATCGATACCCCGTCTCGATACACCCACGACTAGGGATATCTGAAGGATGTACTTATGGACTACCATGTCCCCACTAGTATGATCTGCATCATAGTCCAGGTAGTCAAGTACACATCCTAAGGGCTTTACCAACATGTAACAGAGAGACAATCAGTATACACGTTAAGGTAAAGGGTAACCAGATAGCATACTATCATGTCGAGCAAGAAAGTCCTCCCTATATATGTCCCAGCATCCACTACAATATACATCCTATGTATAGTAATGGCCTCTAGGGCATACATATAACTAACAAACAGATTATAAAGGAAAACAAAACACCAGAAACTAGGAATTACTGTGAAACTCCGAGTCAACTCGGCGTTGACTCGGCGGCGGATCCGCGGCCAAAAGCACCATTTGGCCGCGGTTCCGCGGCCGTCTTGCCGAGTTGTGTCCTCGTATTTTCCCAGAACTCTTAAAATACCCTGCTGTGAATTTTAAGGCATATCAAAAAAAAATTTAGATACATTTAAAATTTACAGAAACTGTTAGGGTGTTAGGGTTTTGTTTTCGTGTTTTCCGTCGATCGAACTTCTAATTAGTTGCTAACAAGCTAGTAATGGTTTAGTTGGCTCTGATACCACTGTAAGTCCATGTCACGCACCCCCACGAACTTGCAGGGAGGCGGAATATATGAAAAACGATTATCAAAGTTTCGTAACACGGACTTGAGCACATGAATCGTATCTAAACCGTTACTAGCAAACTACGAAAGGTTTAACTACTCGGATTCGAAGTTATACCTCACATTACTTGTCCTTCGGGTCTTCATCGCGGTCCTCCACTCCTCGTAGGCTGCTTGGAACATCGGCACCTCAACGACCTCCTCGAGTCAAAGACGATCAACCCGAGAGCTCCTGCGCCAAGCTTTATCTCTAACTTGAGATAACTAGGTTGCTCAAAGTGCTAATCTAAGCTACCTAGGGGATATAGAGTGAGGTTATGGATGTATTAGTCTAGCTAACCTTTGATCTCAACACATGAGAGGTTAGGGTTAGGGTTTCAAGAATGAGAGAGCTTGAGGAGAGAGAAGGTAGTGATAAGAATGATATTCAAAATGAACTCATTTAGAATATATCAACCATAACAATTTATCAAATAAATAATATAAATGATTAATCATCATGGTTGTTGCATTCATCGAGTGTGATTCATCTCATGAGTCATAAGTTCAATAAATGAAGCATTAACTCTAAGGATGAATCACACAAATGAGTCATTAAGCAATAAATGCTTATGCCACCTTAACCCCCAAGTCACCATGCTTCTAGAAGCTTCCCGGAAAATTACGAGAACGCCCCTCCAATCTGTGAAAACACGGAAAAACTTTAGACGGTATAAATCCAATAACCTGATACTAGAATCTGGCTTAAACCAAAGCCGACTAGTAAAAACTGTCCGAACGTCGTACGTGCGTAAACACACGTATGCGTCCGAACCCTTGTCGTAAAACCATACGACCTCTATATCGTTTCGCCTGGAGCAGGGAAACTCTCTGTGTGGGACTCTAAAGACTCGACACTACGCTGGCAGTGGGTTTAACCACAGACCGCAAGCGGCACTAGCTGTACGTAACGGTCCCCAGGTAGATGTCGATAAGAAAGCCGATGAGGAAACACATCCAAACTCCTACTGAGCCTGATGTGACAATCTCCGTACAGTCCGGTCTGTTCGTCTAAGACTATCGCATATCGAGTCTAGAGGGCGGCAAGCGTCAGTCCCCTAATAGCGGTATAAGTCGTGTCGGAGCGTAGCCCATTACACCCTGAGAAACTACTGGAACCTACCAGTAAATCTCGCTTGCCCTGGCCAGGGACTTTGCGTAATGGCTCTCTGACACAGCGCGATATCAACTCCCAATACCGGGAGAGACGAATCCTGTCTAACCGCCACTGCCTCCAAGTGCTCGGGACTGCACCCAACTGCTACCTGTTTGCACGACTCCTTTGAGCCGTGGTAGGGTAGCAATCTAAGAACAGTGGGACACACTCGATGCGAAGTAGCAGTGTCAAGTCCGCGGACTATGCTGTACTCATGTCACCTGGGAACCGTTAACTGACGACGGGTATAATACCAACCAATCAGTTCCCCTGCGAGTCCTGTCCGGTGTACCCGTAACCTAACGAGCACCTGTATACTATCTCCAGTACGACGTACTGACGGCTGTGGGGCAGACCATCTCCCTAACTGGGATGAGAAGCGTACACACTTAGTCTACTCCGGAATATCGATGCCTTATCTCGATAATCCAACGACCAGGGACCTGTATAGGATGTTGCTTACAGACTACCGAGCCCCCACTAGTGTGACTGCCATCACAATGCTGGTAATCAAGCAAAGATCCTATGGGCTTCTACTAATATGTATAAGTGATACGTAACAAGAAACATATGCACATATTAAAGTAGATACAAACCAAGTAGCATACTACTATATTTAGCAAGACTGTTATATACAACTGTGAATATCCCAAGCTTCCATTAAGTAATATACAACCTAGTATGATACAATAATGGCCCCTAGGGCATATACACTAACAGTTTTTGGGACCCTCCATCTCTCTGAAGACGTTGAAGGATTACAACGACATGCATCATAGGTATGAAGATATGTACCCTTGAACCAATATCCCGATTTGGGGAATGGAAGAACATCAGTTTAGATGTCATCTGTTAGGAGAACACTAGTCATCTTTGGGACTATGATTAGTTTGGGGAGACCTGAACATGAGGGCTCAGTTGATTGGTGACAAAAAGGGTCTTGGTTTCGGAAGACTTGGCTAATTTGAGCTAAGGTTGATTTCCCTTAGTCACCCCATAGTGCTAAGCACTGAATAATTGTTAAACACTGAATTTTGGAGGAGCTCACGTGTGAACACGTGAGGGGCCCCGAAGTGGGCATTGTTTCTTGAGTTTATTCCCTCATATATATATATATATATATATATATATATATATATATATATATATATATATATATAAGTGCTGAGCACTTGGCTCACGTGTGAGCACGTGAGGCGCCCAAGGTGAGAACTGTTCTCTGGATTTTATTCCTCTTTCATTTATAAGTGCTAAGCACTTGGTTCATCAAACAGTCACGTGCAGACACATGAGGTGCCTTCAAAATGCGAGCGCTGTCTTTGGAATTTTCTCCCTCTTTTATACACCACTGTTTGAGGGTCACGTGGGAACACGTGAGGTGCCCCCAAAATGGGAGCTATATTGGGTTTATTCCCTTTTTTCTTTTCTGAGTGCTAAGCACTATTGGGTCACGTAAGATCATGTGAGGCATTCTGAAGGATGAAAATTTCCTTTGTTTTATTCTCCTTTCTTTTTCTAAGTGCTAAGCACTATCAAGGGATCACGTGAGGTCACGTGAGGCACCCCCAAATTGAGATGTATTTTAGATTTACTCCTCTTTTTGAAAAGCTTGTTCGGTGGTGCGCCAAGAGTTATTGGTTATTGGGACCCTCCACCTCTCTGAAGACGTTGAAGAATTACAATGACATGTATCGGAGGTGTGGAGAGATGTACCCTTGAACCAAATTCCAGATCGAGGGGAGAGATCATGGTGGGATGAACATCATTTTAGATGCCATCTGTTAGGAGCTCATTAGCTATCTCTAGGACTAAGATCGGTTTGGGGGACCCTGAGCATGAGGGGCTCGATTGATTGCCCTCGGGAGATTTGATCTAAGTTTGGCTAATATTGGCCTTTCATAGTGTTAAACACTAATATATGATCGGCGCTCACGTGCTCCCACGTGAGGCCTTAAAGTAGTATTAAACACTAGTGTATGATCAGCGCTCACGTGCTCCCACGTGAGGCACTTGAAATAGTGTTAGACACTAAGAATTTGAGGCGCTCACGTGGGATCACATGAGGCGCTCCAAAAATAGGGTTTATTCCCTTTTCTCTTTTATAAGTGCTGAGCACTTCTCATGGGTCACGTGGGGTCACGTGACGTGTCCCAAGTTGGGATCTGTCTTAGGTTTTATTCCCCTTTTTCTTTTGAAGGGCTTGTTCAGGGGTCACGTGGGAACACGTGACCTGATATCATTTGTTTTCTCTCCTTCAACAAGGGTGCTCACATGGGCGCACGTGATCTGTCATTTATCATGTTGGGTGCTAATCTCTTTTACGTGCATGGAGATCTTGAGTTAAGTCCTTAGTTTAATAAGAATTAAATTCTTTTATATGGTTGAACCCTAATTTTATTTAGAGGAATTAAATTCTTATATATTATAAGAATTATATTCTTTGAACTCAATTCTCCTCCTAGGTTTTGAATCTGCATAACAGATCTCCCCGATGAGAATTAAATTCTCAACTTGTGGGGAGATCTGCTTCTGCAGATCTTCAGCCAGAGGAAGAACTAAGTTCTTTTTAGAAGAGTTAAACTCTTGGCTTGAGAATTAAATTCTCTTTTGTTTTGTGGGAGCTTATGGAATGATCTCCTTCTTTTTCTTACCTAGAATTTCTTTCTTCTTTGAAGAGATCTTCTTCTCTCTAGAGAATTAAATTCTCTTCTTTTTTTTTTTTTTGCTTTCAAGAAGGGGTTTTCTCTCTCTTTTTTATTTTTTCCTCTTGGCTCCTATTTATAGAAGAAAACAAAGAATCAGTTTGTTCAGCTGATCTCTCATTGAGAGATTTTGATTGATTTTATATACAACATGATCTTTTAGATCACTCGGTGAATTTTATTCACCGTTGGATTTTTAATCCAAAGACTTCTTTTTTACAGAAGATATCTTGTTTATTTTTCTTAACAAGATTAGGAAAATATTTCCCTGTACAGTTTTTTTCTGTAAATTGGTGATCTTTTAATCAACATTGGATTGTTAATCCAACGGTGTTCTGTTTTACAGAGCGCAATTTTTCTTGTTTGGAAAGATCTAGGGAAATATTTTTCCAATTAGGGTTTTTGATTCACTTTAATTAGAAGTTAATTCTATTAGTTCAGAGGGCTCAGGAGCCCATCACGTGTTGGCACGTGACCTCACCAATTAAGCATAAAGTTTCTTAATTAGAATTTAATTCTATTAGTCAGGAGGCTCAGGAGCCCATCACGTGTTGGCACGTGACCTCACCAATTAAGCATAAAGCTTCTAATTGGAATTTAATTCTATTAGTTCAGAGGGTTCAGGAACCCATCACGTGTTGGCACGTGACCTTACCAATTAAGCATATCCAATTGTTTATTTCATTCAGCGCCTATAGACTTTTCCTATAAAAAGTCACGTGTCTGCACGTGAGACCCGATCATGTGTGGGCACGTGATGCTTCACTTGGGGGCTTTCCTCGTTGCTTTATTCATATGTTTTATTCAGTTCCTATGAGGGAACAGCGGGAACATACGACATCTACCCAACTTTTCCCGTAGATATAAATCTACTCACCGACGTCTCGAGCTAGTCGAAACCCACGATCGCCTCGCCCGTCCCATTTCAGAAATCCCCGCGATCGTACCTACAATCGAAATAATGACACAGCGGCATAAATATTCAAATCGAAAATGATACAACGAGCGAAGCACACATAGATTAGAACATATGGTCAACATATGCTAAATACGACCAAATACCCCGACGTCGACATACAAACGTCGAACCATCAAGTCGAGATATAGAAATACATAAAACCAAGTTTTAAAAATCGGAAAATATCACCAAAACCGCACTAAAACACTCTCAGATTACTCTACACGTAGCATGGAGCAAAAATTACAATACCGTGGCCTAATTACCACAAGATGAAGCTACAGAACAAAAATCAAGACCTAACTCATCTGAGGGGCCGTAAATTGTGGCCAAAATCAATAAACTACGGCCAAAACAAGGAGTTCGGGGCTCGGGCTTTTAGAGTATCCTTCTACTGGTCCTACCATCTCACAGTAATCTCTAAATATTTTTTAGAGAAGCCAACTAGCTCCAGATTCAATTTGAACACCACAAACTTCATAAAAATCCTACTTTTCTGATATCTAACAAAGTAATCAAAAACTTTAACACTTGAAAACTTGCAAGAAAGATGATCTTTACCTATATGGATGGAGAACAAAGAAAATCCAGCTCTTGAAGTGATTTCTTGAAGTTTCATGAAGTGATTTCTTGAAGCTTCATGAAATGATATTGGCCTAGCTTGAAGTTTTGAACAACTTGAATAAAGAAATCATCACTTCCTCTTGTGATATTGTGAAGAGTTGCAAAATTGATATGGAGGTTTGAGAGAGAAGTGATAAGTTCAGTTATGAGGAGAAATGAACCACTGGAATTATGATAAAGTGATGGATGAGGTGTAGTGATTTGTGTGTAAAGAAAGGAGGAGGTGGAGGGATGAGAGTGCATAACATTGTGTGGTATTTGTGAAGGGTTAATATAACCTATCATATACAACAACACTCATTTGAAATTAAAAAGCTTTTTCAAATAAAAACCCTTTTACAAGTAAATACTTTTATACATAAATACCATAATCTTACACCAAAATCTCATATCACTTTATAACAAATTACTTATCATTTTTAAAATATCTCATATTTTCATTTTTTCCAAACTAATTACATTTTTACAGATACCAATTTGAAAACCCAAAATCCATACACGATATTATTTTCGTAAACTCATAATATCCATATTTAAATTGTAAATTAATATTTATAATTTTCAAAATGTTACAAAATACTAGATCAATAATAATCTTCACTGCTCAGCGATTTTCTCAAAATATATTTTGTCTGCCTGTTCTAAAGCCTAAGAATCTTAGCCATGCAAAACCCAAACGTCAGAGCGTCATAGAAAATTATCATAATAATATAACCGGAATAAGATATAATATATCATTGTACATAAATCAAGTCATGTGTGTATACAATAAACAATTGCAATAACATAGCAAACAAGATACGAAAAAGCAGTCATGTCATGTACACCTTATAGGTCCATGTTGCTAAGTTATCTGTCCTACAGATATTTGAAAACTAATCAGTGTAATATGATAACCGAGATATACAAGAAGGAATCATATTCAAGACGGATAAAGAATGTCATAAGTAAAATACATGCATGTTAATATACAGATATCCTTGTAACCATATTGTGGATGTCTTACTTGACCATAATTCAAATGTCCACTGTGACCTAATACAGATGTCTATGCAAGTTAAGTCAAGTAGTAATAGACAATATCATAAACTTGTTAGCAATGGGTAACAATTACATTACAAGAGTCATGACATGATAATCAATTAACAAGTTCAAGTATAGGTACAGGTAAACAATAAGTATAAACAATCATGCAATACGTATCATAAACATGTCAAGTAACGTGTCAGGAAAAATATATCGCAGGTGTGTATCGATGTAACATAACAATTCAATGCCAGACGGCTCGTCAATGGATGAGACGGCTCGCGTGTGTTGGAGACTTTCAATTTTAGGGACCTTTTTGGCGTCCATAAACTCAATATTAGAAAATATTGTAAACATGAAAGTTTTAGATTTCGAAGATATCTTTCCATAGAGTCTAAGAACATCGAAATCAGATCATCGAGCAGAAAATTATAGTGGTTTTACCATGACCTGATTTGTTCAGTCAGCTTAAGACGGCTCAGGTAATGTTTGAGCCTGCTCAAACATGTCTGAAATGTATATTTATTTTCTCTATTAGCATGAGACGGCTTAGGGTTATGTTGAGCCGGTTCAAGGTCGATTGTAACGACTCTAAAATTCCTGTACAAATGTAACTTACTCAATATATGGAAAGGGTATTTCGGTCTGATTAGGAGTTATAAGCTAATATTGTTCAATAAAAATAAGAAAAAACTTATAGCTTACTGGTTAATACTTTCTACTGCTATGCCATCGTCTGCGTGTTCGAATCCCATCAGTCCCAATTATTTTTATAATTTTTTCTTTTTAATTTTTCGGAAGCCCATGAGTTGCACATGCAATACACGGATAATCAAAAAGTTTCAGAGAAATCAAACAGGATAAATGAGATTTTAATTACGAGTTTAACACATACCTAAAGCCTCGAGACACGTGGAAAAATTTGGACCGCCGAAATTAGCCCAAAAATCGCTACCGGCGGTTCGATCAGGCTTAAATGCATCCATTCTGTGCCCGTGTGTCTCTTTGACTCCCCTCTACTCCATTTTATTGTTTGTTCTATCTTATTTCAACCGGAGACCCTTCGATTCCTCCATTAACACTATTTTTAATTCTTTTTAATTCAATTTTAATTCCCATACTTTCAAATTTTTCCTTATAAATACCATCCCATTCTCTAGCTCTCCCTCATTCTAAAAATCTAGCAAAATTCTCTAAATTCCTAAGTTCAAGAAAGGGTTAAGATTAGTCAAGTGAGGTTAGCTTGAGTTAAGTTCGTTTGTGAAGACTGGAGTCTTTGTCGACACTACCAAGATCCATGAAGACCCCCTCTCTCTTTTTCCTCCCTCCTCAACGCTCCAAAACCCGTAAGTCCCTCCTACTCTCTCTCGATTCGATTCCTTTCCTTCATTCTTTAAAATCATATCGACAAAATAGAGTTAGCCTTAAAATCTTTTCTTTTAAACATTTTTATCATCTTTGATAGGTCAATTAAGACACAAAAATACTTCTAACACCACTTGAAAGATTATTCATCTCATTTACTTTTAATGTGTTCATAATTTCATGCGAAATAAACATAAAACGAACTTTATCATATAAATACCATAAATTTTAAAAGTAACCTTTTTATCGAAATCTAGAAATATATATACCTATAGGAAATTCATGGGGTAACGACCTACCCCGTAACATACACTATGGATTCATAGCACGATATTTTAGATACATGTTTAATTTGAAGAATACAATTTTCCTTAAAATATCATTAATTTAAAAAAATGCTTTTAATCGATATTTTTAAAATTCTTTGCAATTGCACCTCTACAACCCTTTTAGAGGAACCCATTTATGGATGGTGAGGATTATCGCACATCCTTAGGATAGTAGAGCGGGATACAAAACTTCTCACAGAGAATTCGGTCTCGAAAGGAAATAAAAATACGATTTAAAAAATACGATATTTTTTTAAACAAAATAAACTTTGGAAAATTATATAAAATTATTAATCCGTATTTTCAATAAAAACAAATTGTGAAAAAACTATATTTTTAAGTGAAAAATTAAAATTTTATTACCACCAAGTTTCTAAAATTATAGTTTTTATAAAAAATACCATAAACTCTTAAAAGCTAGATTTCATCACTAAAATACCACTAAAACTAAAATACATTTTTATAAAAACTCTTAATATTATAAATCACTTTCGAGATTTATTTTTAAAACAATATTATAATATTTTTCATAAAACCCCCTCAAGAAATGCGAACAATGTAAATACAATGTAAACAACAAGAATAAATCTTTAAGCACCCTACATTAATATAGGTTTAAGCGGTGTCATTTCTCTTGAGCCCCAGAAAACCGGAGAAAGTGAGTGATTACCTATTCATATTAGGTAACACTGCAAATTAACGGAGTTATCAATGGCAATCGTCTTAGAAAAAAACACAAATCTTACCGTCCGTGTGCAGCAGTTGTCCGATTATTTCCGAACATAAGAATTTCAAAAGCTAAATCCATTCAAAATGTCACGACCCAAATGTGGCACGTGACCGGCACTTAAATCACGTGACATCTAAAGACGTTGACGCGGTTCAAGTAAGCCAAAAACCCGGAATCTAAACCCTTTTTGAAAAAATATTGGAGGTGAGTTTAAATAGTCATCAGATGGAATCAGTTTAAATAACATTTAAATTTAACTAAGTATGTTTGAAAAGTATCTATGACATTTTGAAATTCGACAGCACCTCTTTTGCATTTTGTATAACCCGATACAACATAAAAATACAAATAGAATCCCAACGGAAGCTAGCCTCCACGTCCAAACGACGGAGCAACCAAACAAACGATATACGACGCACAATGGCGAAGAAAAGAAAAGAGGAACAAAATCAACAATCTAACATGTTCGACTCCAATGAGTGCGACACCATAACACACAAACTCTAAGTCTTGCTTCTAAGTCCACAATATACAATTTCTAAGTTGATGGAGTTTTACTAGATACAAGAAGATATGAATGTACAAGTGTGAGTACGATACAACGGTAACCCACCTACCAAAGCAATCACCAAAAGGAATGTTTGCCCAAGCTGCTGATAATCCAAGCAGTAAAACCTGCAAGAAACTGTGGTACAACGGGGGTGAGTTGCCGACTCAGTGAATAAAAGTACATCTAAAGGTAGAAATCGAAATGCACAACGATACCTAGGTCATAAGTATAGTACTATCATGATATGTACTAATATAATATGATATGCGAATGTATCATAATGCAACACTAACTATCATGAAATCCCAAATAGAATATATCAAATGCAAATGACCTGTATCTAGGTATAAGCCCAATGTAACCAAAAATATATATGTAAACCTCTTATTTAAAATAGCCGCGGAATAGATATGTCACGACATAAAGAAGACGTGATAGTATGAAATATAATAGATATCTTATTTAAGATATACGTCCTGCTATTTTAATGAATAGTGTTAAGAGGTTTACAATTTAAAAGATTTCAGTGTCATATCAGACACGTCAAAATAATGAGTCTATAGCTCGTGTGTGAATTCCTTTTTATGTATGAATGCCCGTACAAATATATACAGGTACTGTCCCCCGGATCAGTCCTGGTCGGCTGCAATAACTGTAATCTAACTGTGCACCTCATGATAGCAATCATATCAATATATATGGATGTCCAGTATCGATACCCGAAATCAGAAATCTCTCGTGTCCATCACCGACACATAAATGCAGATATCGTCGACACCATCTCAACAGATGATCGCCACCCGATATCCGTGGCCCCGGTCGGTATCCTCTGAATATCCGCCGTGCCCAATCGAACCCCGGTCAGTATCCCCTGGATATCTGCCGTGCTCATCTCTATCTCCGGTATCGAGTATCCTCGCTAGGCTCCCCGCCTATAATGCGGCTTTCCTGCTCCTCGGTCTCGACCCGGGTCCATTATGTATCCGACTGTATATCTCCCCCACTCGGTCCGGATAATAACAAGTCCAAAACCGTATAGCTCCCCCACTCGATTCAGAATAAAACCATCATAAAATATCAAGCTCATGGTGGACGCCAACTCATCATATACAAAGATATCAAGTAAAGAATGAGAATACTTGTATAAATCATTCTGAATATATTATATATATACATATATAACAGTGTCCCATACCACCGATATATATAATCAGGAGTAACATATCCAGAAAATCCATAAGAATCAAATACAACATCTATAGTACTGATATTCGTAATTTATAACATGAAATAAAGAAAGACTGCATAATTAAATCATATAGGCATAATGATATCAATTCTACTGTGTCATGGCACTACTAATGATGTGTAGTGTAGCATACGCGTCTATGCTCGTGCAGCATGACAATTATTAGTATTTGTGCAAGTGTTTAACAGGTGTAATAGCCTATTCATATCAACACACACACACACACACACACACACACACACACACACATACGCATTATATAATAGAACGGTTCTACAGTGATATGGCAATACCAATGAGGTGCAATCTAACATATGTGTACGTGCTTGTGCAGTATAGTACTCATTGGTAGTTGTGCAGTGTTCTATCAGAGTGTTCGTATTACGGAAACGTATAACATTAATAATTATAGCATAAGCAAGTAAAGTAATTATAATCATTTTGTACGAGTCTAAAGGTAACCTGGCCGTTATTCGGCATACGGATCTCATTATTACTAATACGTATAGTTTCTCGTATAATACCTCCCTGTATCGCTATATCTAAATCATCTCTAGAACATCATAATCCTTCACACTAACTTACCAAACCATAATTTAACTACATGCAATTGAATATCATGCTAGATGCAAACTATCTCCAAAATCAATATCTTGAATAAATACTAAACAATCTAGATACCATAATGCTATTTATAAGGTTGTGGGGGTGCTATACGCCATCCACCCGACTTCCCCCGTAGATATAAATCAACTCACCAACTTGATGAGCTTGCTGAAATCCACGCTGCTATATCCGCCAACTCTGTCTCCGAAATTTTCGCGATCGCACCTATAATCGTATTTAAAATCGTATCGATGTAAATATCATATTGAAAACCAAAACAACGAGCTAAGCACCCGTAGCTTAGAACCTACAGCTCACTTACCCTAAAGATGATCAAATGCCCCTGAACTTAACGTACTAACGTCAACATTTCAGTTGCAATACAGAAATACGGAAAATCATATCGAAGTGTCGGAAACTTTAATAAAACCCAAACTAAACATTCTCAGATTCTCTGCATGAATATTGGGACAAAACAAACAATACTATAAATCATAAATTACCTATACACAGTCACAGAAGAAAAAACTAACACCAAAAAACCAAGGAGGGCCGGCAAGCTCAGAAATTTGGGGTATGTCGCCGGATTAAGTAGGGAGTTTGGTGCTAGGGTTTTAAGTGTAGTCTCCTAGTGGTCTCAAGATACTTATGGTGTTACTAGTTGTTCTATTGGTTACACCTATTGATTCCAGATTCAATATTAGTATGATAAATATCACAAATATCCTAATTTATGCTAAACATGCTACGTGAGGATATCGTGAGTTAACTGAACTTAAGTTAATCTGAGCTAACCCTATTCTGGTCGTAACAGGTAAAAACAGAACTCATGATACGATATATCCGTGTCGTATAAAGAATTTTAACTCCAAAACTGATATTAGCTTCCAGATTTTACACACTGAATAATTAACATAAACTAACAATACCATACACCCTATAATACATACAGAGAGCTACCCTAGAAAAACTAACACCTAACTCCATTGAAAAACCGGCGAGCTCGGATTTGTGGCATATGTCGCCGGCCATTTGTTCAGGGAATGGGTTCCTATTTCAGGTGTGTATGCTAGGTCCAATCATTATGGCTAAGGTACTGTTTGATTTTGTTATAATCTATCTAGACTATGGCAGATTCACAACCGAGTCTAAATTGTCCAAATACGATATTTCTGATATCCTACTTCTAAACTAAAACAGAATTAAACTAAAAGAACTACAGGGTGGGAAATTATACCAATCTAGAAGATCAACTGAAATTTTTCTTCAAAGATGTACAAGCTTGATTCATCCTAGTTTGATGGTTGAGGTAAGAGCACAACACTTAGCCCTTCATGCAATTTCTCTTTCTTTTTCTTAAGTGAGATCTAGGACTTTGTTTTCTAACTAGGAATTTCTTTTAAATCTCAATATATCAACTGAACAAATAAGAAGAGATAAGAGTATGGAGTGATAAGGCTAGGAGGTGGTGTCAACATAATGGATGGTGTGCTATTCATGCAAGGAGGAGGTGTGGACTTGATGTGCATCCTAAGGTGTGGTGTCTATGAGGTTTAATATAACCTTAATCCTAATTCAACACATTTACATAATAACCCTCACCTAAAATTAATTTACATAAGGATGCTAACATTTCACTAAAATCCTTTACAACATTTCTTATTGTAAAAACAAACTATTTCTTTACTAAACTATTCTACCACATATTTAAAAGGCATTTTTATTACAAAAAAAATTAAAATAAAATAATTTAATTAAATAAATAAAATAATTAGTTATCTAAAATATTTCAAAATGTTACACAAAAGATATTGACTATAACTTGAATACACACTCGAACTGGTAGTAAACTCAAACTCGAATCCAACTCAAACCCAAACATGAACACTTGATCTTGAACTTGAACACTTGAGCTTGAATATCCAAATTTGAACTTGAATAATTGACTTGACTTGACCGAACCATGAATATAACTTGACATGAATACCTGAATATATGATTATAACTTGAACATGAACTTGTACTCTTTATATTCATGGATTTGGTTAAGACCTGTAAACTTGAACTATGCACTACCAATACGCGGGGATAAGGGGTAGATTGGTACGGAACGTATATCGTGGCACGAGAGATCACTTTAAAAGGCACATACATGAATTCACGTGCCATTGTCCTATAGGTTATGATGGGGCCTTGTACTACATGTTACCTTAGTTCATAGGGTAAGTTGGACTCCTCTCTTATACATGAATACCTTCTTTATCAAATTACAAACAACCACGTTAGAATAGCTATCTTATACCTGTAAATGATCATGCTTAGATACTCTCATATACAACTTACATGTTCACTTTTACTTGGTTTCTATTCACTTTATACACCTTTCAGTCATCTTTATTTACTTCTTTTGGAGACTTACCGAGTGCTAGTTCGCTGACAATATTCTTCTCTATTTATTTTCCTTGGAATGTTCGTCAGGAGGACTCTGAGGAGATAGAGCTGAGCCAGGAGGACTTGGACCACTTCGCTACCCAGCTTGACTACTCGCTCCTTTCTGCATTTACTTTTTGTATGCCAATGTTTAGGCATTTGTATAAATCATTATATCTTTTTATTTCCGACAGTTGTATTTGAAATTTGAATGTAAATAAAGTTGCTGTTTAATTTTATTACTCTTGTTATTCTTGCACATTGTTATATTGCTTACATAAGCTTAATGCATTTATTAAGGGAATTGAGCTTCTCATAGTAAATATGTCGTGGGCTTGCTACATCATCGTTTCCATCTACCGGGAAGCGGGGTGTGACGTCGATTTTCTGATACGATTAGATATTTTAATTAACATTTCACTCCATATTTCATGCATACGATAACAACTATGATTACATCAAGTTCTTTACGTTCCATGCCATCAATTTTACAATATAAAAGTAGTATCTTTAAAACACGACGATGATGAACAAGACGATGAAATATGATGCTGGAATTCTTGCACCGGATCTCGGCTTGGATGATGTAGCCGCACCAAGATCACGTTGCTATAGCGAGGAAGAAGAAAGTGACGATATCGATGACAATCACCTCGAGATGATGAAGACAATAATAATGATGGTTATGGTGATCAAGTCAGGGTTGGGATGCACGGTTGAAAGGAAAAGGATGGAGATGAGGGGGTCGGCTAGGGTTTTGTTTGAGAGGAATTATTATGAGAGTTTCTTTTAGGGTTTGCATAAGGGTCATAAGGGTTTAAATAGTATAGGTTAATAGCAGATGCAAGCGGGTCGAATATACCAATAAGTCTTATAACAATAGGAATAGGAAAATAATAGATAAAAACAAATTTGATTATCTCCAAAATCATACATATCTTTTATCAATCAAATATTTACCAACCCAAAAACATAATGACCCATTAACACCAATCGCGAATGACCCCAAGAAATAATAGATCCATATTATCTATTCATAAAAAATACCATGCAATTAAGAATAACATATCAGGGCGACAGTCTATTTGAGACGGCTCAACACAACATTGAGCCAGCTCACGGGCCTTTTAGGAAAAATACTCAATAGCCAACAAAACAATTAAGATAATCTAATCGATAAAATACTGTATGATCATTCTAGGGTATTACAGTATGGGGTCTCAAGTCTATGTAAGGTTACTACGTTTATTATGTAATCAAATTATTAGTTCAAAGTTTCATTACTATCAATGAGATTGCTGGTTGAAATATAATGTAAACTGGACGGACGAATGGAATTTTGAATTGGAGCCTTTATGTGTTCTATACATCTGAGATGTTGGATGCTTGGTTGCAAGCATACCTGAGGAACACATAAAAATGAGGATGGCTTGGAGCCTTTTTGAGTTCTATGCATCCAGGATGCTAGGTGTTTGGTGACAAGCAAGCCTAAGGAATTCATCTATACTTGAGAAGGAGTTTCAGCCAACTCCTATAGAATCTTGAGGCATATTCTTAAGGCTCGAGCAAAAACTTTGATAAAGCACAGGGCTGTTAACATGCTATGACTCGAGAAATGGATAATAGTTCAAAGCATAGTCTACTATTGCGTAGTTTAATTTAGTTACAATCTGATCGCTAAGATACAAGTGAAGTGTTGGTTCAAGACTTAGTTCACCATGCATCCAAATGGGATTCAAGTCCATGTGATATCTTCACTATGCACTGTGACTATGTAACAACTCCATTTTTAATGTACAAAGAATTGATTTAAATTCAATGTATACTTGGAGTATTTATTGCGGCTGATATCTCTTTAAGTATTTATTTCACTCCATAATTACAAGAAGGAGCTTCTAGCTCATTGGTAATACCTTGCACTACTGAACCAAGCCACCAGAGTTCAAATCCCATGCCTCACATTATTTTTATATTTATTTTGTTTTAAATTTTTGGATAGTCAACAGTCAAAACGCCATAACTCACAAAACTTGAACTGAACATAAAAAAATAAATATACCATAAATCCCCCCAAGAGACCCCCACCCAACGGCACCCCGACTCGGCCCGACTCGGCCGATTCGCCCGGCGGATCGGCCGACTCGCGCCGGCGCCGCTGGCTGGACTCGGCCGGACGGCCGAGTCGTCAACACGGAAAAATTCCGTGTTGACCTGGTCTTCTCACCTGCATACTTTAAATTTTTTGATCGGTTATCAATTTCTCAATAAATCTCTTTTACTTCAAAATTTTAATGATTTTTAATGTTTTTATATATTTTATATATTTTTTTTTATTAAAACCCTAACCCTAGCCTAACCCTATATAAACACCCCTACCCTCTACCCTCTCATCCTAAATTCCTAAGTCCACTCTCCCAAAATCCTAAGAGAACTTGGTACGTCGGAAAACGAGCGAAAGGCGAAGCGCTGACGAAATCGACGGCAACTTTCCGATGATCGTGCTAGGAGCTCTCGACGACATTTCGACGCGCCGGCAAACCCTCTACCTCCCTCTCACTCTCTAGCATTGTCCAAACCCTTAAGTCTCTCTTTTCTACCTTTCTATTCTTTCATAAAAATACGACTTTTCAAACCCGACGGAAATCAGAACAAACCGATTTCCGATTCGGTTTTCTATCATTCTCACCTATCACTAATTCTATAATGCTTAAACATATTCATGTTGACTACTAATCACTTTAAAATTAATTTGAACAAGTTTTCACACATGAAATGATAGCTTTTGAAATATATCGTATTATTTCACTTAAATACCACCATATTTAGTTTATCACATTTAACCCTTTAACATTGCTATACTTTAAAGTAGATCACAAGGTAATGACCTACCTCCACACACACTCATATGTAATCATAACACGCTACCTTGAAAACTTAGAATAAGATAAAATAAGATTTTACATTAAAATACCATTTTCTTAATAAAACCTTTTTCTAAAAGTTCTAAGTTATATACAATTTTAAAACAATATCTTTTAATAGGAAATACGATATGTCGTGGATATCAATCGTTTATCTAAACCCGACTTTGTGGTGTCTAGGCTAGGCAAGTGAGAAAAGGTAACTTTAAAAGTCCCGTCTCACGATTCGTGAGCGGATCCCTCCTTTCTCATTTGTACTTACCTGGCCACAATTGGCGGTGAAGAGGCGATTTGAGGCTTCTAACGACTTGTCGTTTAGACCATTTAGAAATAGGCTAGTAGGCTTAGGAAACCCTAAAATCAAAAATACGGAAATTTACACCTTTTACAAATAAATACCTTATTTTTATAAAACTGTTTTCTAAATGATTAGTATTTATTAGATCTTTGCAATGCGCCACTACAACCCACCTTTGGGGAACTCGTTAGGGATAGTACATTTTATCGTGCACCCTCGGGCTTAGTAGTACGAGATTCAGACCTCCGCAAGGAGCATTCGGTCTCGAAAGGTTTAAAATATGACTTTTAAGAAAAATGAGATTTTTGGAAAATAAAATATTTATTAAAAATTATTCTTGTATAAACATATGTACATTTATCATTTAAACACCTACCTTATTATAAGATAAAGTTTCCACCTTTTCCTAAAAATTACAAGATTAAAAGTTACATTAAAATACCATGAATTTCAACTAAATCAATTAATACCTTTATTTATGTAATTAGGATATTATCACTAGAAATAAGACAAAATAAAATCACACTCATTATAACTATAAAGACGAATAATAAATACTTGAGGTGTATCTTGAAAACTATTCAAAAGTATTTTTACATAAAACCCCCTCAAGTTTTATAAATTACAATAATGACCCTAACAAATATAGAATTTCGACTTACATTTCTTTTAGTCTGACTCGGGTTTGAGTCTGGTTATTTCTGACTTGAATATGATTCAAGTCAATCTACATTCTTTAATATTCCAACTCAATATGAACACATGAATCTCAGAATCCAGTTATCAATCTATATAACTTGACTGAATCAAACCATGGATATACATCCATTATTCCGTTATTCCATTTTACCTGATTATGCAGTTACAATATGTTTACTGATATCATGGTTTTGGTCAGTTATCCAACTTACACAATACAATACAACAATACAATCAAAACACTACAGGGTTTAAGGGGTAGATTGGTACGGAAGGTGTTAAAGGTGACACGAGGTGGTCAGATTAAGTTACCTAACCTTTATTCCGTTGCTGTTGTACCGTGGCTTAACGGTTCCTTGTACATTCCATTTGCCCTGGTCTCTAGCATATAGAGACCCCTCTCGTATACACTAGTATTCTTCTGTACCAAGCTACAAACAACAGCGTTAACACAGTATTCTACAATATTTTACAACTCTTTAGAAAATACCTCTTATTCTGTCTTTTCTAATTCTTCATTATCTTTGGGACTTACCGAGCGACCTGTTCGCTGACGACATTCTATTTCTTTCTTCTTTGAATGTCGTCGGGTGCTTTGGACCCAGCAGAGATCGAGCCCACCGGTGAAGACTTGGAGCAGTTTCACGAAGACCCCGAGCTCTAGATATTGTACATTGTTCTATTCAGTATTTTCATTTCCTGTTATGCCACTGTTTAGGCATCGCTTTTCATTTCAGTTGTATTTACTTTTCATGCATTGTACAAAATAATGATATTAATAAAGTTGTTGTTATTTCTATATCTCTTGTCTCTTGTGATTTACTTTTATATTGCTTAGATACGCTTAGCGTATGTACTTCTAAGTATATACGTAGCGGACCTCGTCGCGTCCATTTCGCCGTACACCAGGAAGCGGGGCATGACAGGTTTTGTTGGTGGCCCATGCAGGTCCCAGCTGTATGAATCCCTATCATGCAGTTCTGGTCTACGTGAACAACCTAAGCAATATAACACAAGAACCAGTAACTAAAACATTCTTTACAATTCATTTTTCTTGAATCTTATAAATTTCTATTCCTTGAATCTTATCATTTCATGTACTTGAATCTGTCCTAACCCAAATTTTTTCTTCAAGATTATGGATTCCCCGAACAACACCAGCACCAACGTCAACAACACACCTCCAGCACTACCTCTCGCACCGGCTATTCCTGCGCCAACTACCGAGCAAATAGTGCTACTTGAGGCGATTCGCAGCCTTCTTGAGGGACAGCAACAACTCCTAAACCGTCCTGAGACTGACGCACCGGGAGTAAAGCAATTCAGGGCTTTACATCCCAAGCAGTTCTCTGGAAAAGGAAGCCCTTTTGAAGCGGAAGAATGGGCACAAAGCATCGAAGACGATCTGGCAGCAACACAAGTGCCAGACATCGCTTGGGTCCGTGTGGCGAAACTACAACTCACGGATAATGCTCGCAACTGGTGGAAGGCGGAAGAAAGCCGTCTGGTACAGCCTATTGAATGGAAGACCTTTCGTGAGAAGTTCGACGCGAAATACTTCCCTGTGACTGCCAGGTTTGCAATGGAACAGCAGTTCATTCATATACAACAAGGTTCAATGTGGGACAAATCAGTAGATGAATACGACGCTGAATTCACCATGTTAAGCCGGTAAGATATGTCACAATAGTTCAATTTTAAATATCACATACTACACAGCTAACACAATCTTTAAACAGATTCGCGGCACACTTGATACCGACGGACGAGATCAGAGCCCGTCGCTTTCAACAAGGACTGGACACGGAGATTCAGGCTGCTCTAGCCACGGGAAAATTTCTGACTCATGAGGATGCTCTGGAAGCTGCCCGCAGCTATGAGGCAGTGATAAAAGCAAGGGGCAGATCTCAGTCTGCAGGAGTCAAGCGCCCTGCTAATCAGATGGCAGGTGGAGCCTCGTCCAGGTCACCTTTCGTGCCAAGGCGACCCGGAGTACCGAACCATCGTCCTAGCCCAGCCTTTTGCACCTACTGCAAGAGAACTGGACATATGATGAAGGACTTCCGTCGAGCCAACCGTCTTTGCATAGTCTGCGGCTCAGCTACTCATGATATTGGGTCTTGTCCCCAAAGACAGAACCCGGTTGCTGCACCCAGGCCAGCAATTACCTATCCGCAGCGACCAGCTCTTCAGGCACCTGCTCCCAGACCTGCACTACCTGCACCACCCAGAGGACCACAAGATGCACCACCTCCTCGTCAGTTCCATCAAGCTCAAAGGAACGTTCAGAGGAATGCTCCTCAGGCCAGGAGGAATGTACCAAGGCTCCAGGCTTTCACGAAGTCCGTGGAAGAAGCTGAGGCCACTGGCCAAGTCATCACTGGTAAACTTTTCTTTTCAAACTTTGTTTTTCTATCCTACTACTTAGTTGCATATTTCCTATACCTAAAACAAATCCCACATACCTTAGGTACAATCTTAGTATCCTCAATCCCTGCACTTGCACTGTTTGATACTGGAGCATCACATTGCTTTATGTCGCAACGGTTTGTCGGAACCCATGCGATTCCAGTCTCACCGCTTGTATCCAGCTGGAATGTCAGTTCAGGAAATGGCGTTCTAAAGGCAACTATGGGATACAGTTTGTATCCAGTCGTCGTCTGCAGTCGAGAGTTTTATGCTGACTTCAAGGTGCTGGACATACCGAACTTCGATGTGGTTCTAGGAATGGATTGGCTTGGAACTTTTTATGCTACTATCGACTGTCGACAAAGGAGGGTAGTATTCGAGATTCCAGACCATCCGGCGGAGACCGTACACTGGAGCCAAGTACCTACAAAGCGAAGCCAAGAGAAGCAGTAGTTACAGCAGCTCAAGCGAAGGAAGAATCAAGACCAGATGTGGTTCAAGAGTTCGACGATGTATTTCCAGACGATATATCAGGTTTGCCTCCCGATCGAGCTCTTGAATTCAGTATTGATTTAGTACCAGAAGCACAACCGGTGATCAAAGCACCCTATCGTTTAAGTCCGGAAGGTTTGAAGGAAGTCCGAACACAGTTGGACGAATTACTGGCGAAAGGATGGATTCGTCCCAGCACTTCAAGTTGGGGATCACCTGTACTACTTGTGAAGAAGAAGGAAGGTTCATACAGAATGTGCATCGATTACAGAGCCTTGAATGAAGTCACTATAAAGAACAAGTATCCACTCCCGCGCATCGATGATTTATTCGATCAGCTAAGTGGATCTTGTATTTTCTCTAATTTAGATCTTCGTTCAGGTTATCATCAAGTGAAGGTCAAGGAAGCTGATATTCACAAAACAGCTTTCAGAACTCGCTATGGACATTACGAATTTCTAGTGATGTCATTCGGAGTGACCAACGCACCCGCAATATTCATGAACCTTATGAATCAAGTTTTCCGGGAGTACTTAGACAGGTTTGTTGTCATCTTCATCGACGATATCCTGGTGTATTCTAAGAGTCGGAAAGAACATGCAGAACATCTACGAATTGTCCTAGAAACTCTTCGACAACATCAGCTTTATGCCAAGTACAGCAAGTGCGAGTTTTGGCTAAATCAAGTTAGTTTTCTTGGACATATCGTATCAGGAGAAGGAATCTCTGTGGATCCAGCGAAAGTTTCGGCAGTTAGCGAATGGCCTACACCAAAGTCAGTGAAGGATATTCGAAGTTTCTTGGGTTTAGCTGGATATTACAGAAGGTTTATTGAAGGATTTTCAAAGATAGCAACGCTCCTGACCAAGCTCACACGTAAAGATGAAGAATTTGTGTGGTCAAAAGCATGCGAACAAGGTTTCGTAGAACTCAAGTCAAGGTTGACATCAGCACCTATTCTCGTCATACTGGATCAATCTGGAGGATTCGAAGTGCATTGCGATGCATCCGGTAAGGGATTAGGCTGTGTTCTACATCAGCACGGTAAGGTTGTAGCTTATGCTTCAAGACAGCTGAAGATTCATGAGCGCAATTATCCGACACATGATCTGGAGTTGGCAGCTGTCATCTTTGCTCTCAAGATTTGGCGTCATTACCTACTTGGTGAACGGGTAAACATCTACACAGATCATAAGAGCCTAAAGTACGTGTTTACTCAGAAGGAGTTGAATATGCGACAGAGAAGATGGTTAGAACTCATGGCGGACTTTGACATCAACTTGCAATATCACCCAGGGAAGGTGAATGTTGTACCCGATGCTCTTAGTCAACAACCATTAGCAATGAATCTCACGGCTCAGTGGAAGGTTCAACAAGACTTGCATCAGATGGAGATTGAAGTAGTCATGCCAGATAATGCTTCAAGTTTGATGAATTTACAAGTTCAATCAACCATTGCCAATCAGATCAAGGCAGCTCAAGCAAGCGATGCTAAGTTGCAAAAGATCAGAGAACAAGTGGAGAATGGACTCAGAACAGACTTCATCATCCATGAAGACGGATCCTTGAGATACGGCAGCAGATTGTGTGTACCAAAAGGTCTTGTTCGGGAAGAGTTAATGAAAGAAGCTCACAGCTCTCCCTACTCAGTACACCCTGGAGGTACCAAAATGTACAAAGATCTACGTCAGAATTATTGGTGGCATGGAATGAAGCGTGAAGTAGCCAGAAGCGTCGCAAAATGCTTGGTGTATCAGCAAGTAAAGGCTGAACATCACAGGACTGCTGGATTACTTCAACCGTTACCAATCCCAGAATGGAAGTGGCAACACATCACGATGGATTTTGTGACTGCTCTTCCTCACAGCACAAAGGGTAACGATGTTGTATGGGTCATTGTGGATCGACTCACAAACTCGGCTCACTTCATCTCATTTCGAGTTGGCCAATCAACTGAGACACTATCAAAGAAGTACATGGAGGTAATAATCTAATTATGATTTAAATTCTTCATAATGTACTATCTCTGATACCCATGAACTCATACAGGAAATTGTGAGACTTCATGGAGTACCAGTTTGCATTGTCTCCGATCGTGACACCAGATTCCGATCGCAATTTTGGCAGAGTCTACAAGCAAGCTTGGGAACAAGTCTGAACTTCAGCACGGCTTATCATCCACAAACAGATGGTCAGTCGGAACGAACAATTCAGATCTTGGAAGATATGCTCAGAGCGTGTATGCTAGACTTCAAAGGATCGTGGGAAGATCACCTACATCTTGTGGAGTTTTCGTACAACAACAGCTACCAAGCAAGTATAGAAATGACACCTTTTGCAGCATTGTATGGAAGGAAGTGTTGTTCGCCATTAAGTTGAGACGACATCGGAGATAGGGAACTTCTTGGACCGGAGATGATAGTAGCGACTGTTGATGTGGTCCGTACTATCAGGGAAAGGATGCGCATAGCCCAAGATCGACAGAAGCACTGGGCTGATGCAAAGAGACGACACTTGGAGTTCCAGCCAGGAGATCACGTATTCCTGAAGATATCTCCGAACCGCGGAGTGATCTGATTTGGAAGACGAGGTAAGCTAAGTCCGAGATACATTGGACCGTTCGACATACTCGAACGAGTCGGTGAAGTGGCATACCGTTTAGCGCTCCCACCTTCATTGGAAGGAGTGCATAATATGTTCCATATATCCCAACTCAGAAAGTATGTGAGTGACCCCAGCCATATTCTTGATCATTCCGAGCTCACTATACAGCCCGATTTGTCTTGTGAACAGCAGCCTGTGGAGATCCTGGACAGAAAAGTGAAGACACTTCGGAACAAGGAAGTTAATTTGGTTCGAGTGATGTGGAGGAAAGACACTCTAGGAGAGTCCACTTGGGAAAGGGAGGATGAAATGCGTACCAGATATCCATACCTCTTTGTAAACTAGTCCTCAAATAAAAGTTGTAAATTTCGAGGACGAAATTTTTGTAAGGAGTGTAGACTGTAACAACTCTATTTTTAATGTACAAAGAATTGATTTAAATTCAATGTATACTTGGAGTATTTATTGCGGCTGATATCTCTTTAAGTATTTATTTCACTCCATAATTACAAGAAGGAGCTTGTAGCTCATTGGTAATACATTGCACTGCTGAATCAAGCCACCAAAGTTCAAATCCCATGCCCCACATTATTTTTATATTTATTTTGTTTTAAATTTTTGGAAAGTCAACAGTCAAAACGCCATAACTCACAAAACTTGAACTGAACATAAAAAAATAAATATACCATAAATCCCCCCAGGAGATCCCCTACCCAACGGCACCCCGACTCTGCCCGACTCGGTCTATTCACCCGGCGGACCGGCCGACTCAGGCCGGCGCCGCCGGCCGGACTCGGCCGGACGGCCGAGTCGTCAACACGGAAAAATTCCGTGTTGACCTGGTCTTCTCACCTGCATACTTTAAATTTTTTGATCGGTTATCAATTTCTCAATAAATCCCTTTTACTTCAAAATTTTAATGATTTTTAATGTTTTTATATATTTTTTATATTTTTTTTATTAAAACCCTAACCCTGCCTAACCCTATATAAACACCCCTACCCTCTACCCTCTCATCCTAAATTCTTAAGTCCACTCTCCCAAAATTCCAAGAGAACTTGGTACGTCGGAAAACAAAGGAAAGGCGAAGCGCTGACGAAATCGACGGCGACTTTCCGGTGATCGTGCTAGGAGCTCTCGACGACGTTTCGACGCGCCGGCAAACCCTTTACCTCCCTCTCACTCTCTAGCGTTGTCCAAACCTGTAAGTCCCTCTTTTCTATCTTTCTATTCTTTCATAAAAATACGACTTTTCAAACCCGACGGAAATCAGAACAAACCGATTTCCGATTCGGTTTTCTATCAATCTCACTTATCACTAATTCTATAATGCTCAAACATATTCATGTTGACTACTAATCACTTTAAAATTAATTTGAACAAGTTTTCACACATGAAATGATAGCTTTTGAAATATATCGTATTCTTTCACTTTAATACCACCATGTTTAGTTTATCACATTTAACCCTTTAACATTGCTATACTTTAAAGTAGATCACGAGGTAATGACTTACCTCCACACACACTCATATGTAATCATAACACGCTACCTTGAAAACTTAGAATAAGATAAAATAAGATTTTACATTAAAATACCATTTTCTTAATAAAACCTTTTTCTAAAAGTTCTAAGTTATATACAATTTTAAAACAATATCTTTTAATAGGAAATACGATATGTCGTGGACATCAATCGTTTATCTAAACCTGATTTTGTGGTGTCTAGGCTAGGCAAGTGAGAAAAGGTAACTTTAAAAGGCCCGTCTCACGATTCATGAGCGGATCCCTCCTTTCTCATTTGTACTTACCTGGCCACAATTGGCGGTGAAGAGGCGATTTGAGGGTTCTAACAACTTATCGTTTAGACCATTTAGAAATAGACTAGTTGGCTTAGGAAACCCTAAAATCAAAAATACGGAAATTTACACCTTTTACAAATAAATACCTTATCTTTATAAAACCGTTTTCTAAATGATTAGTATTTATTAAATCTTTGCAATGCGCCACTACAACCCACCTTTAGGAAACTCGTTAGGGATAGTACGTTTTATCGTGCACCCTCGGGCTTAGTAGTGCGAGATTCAGACCTCCGCAATGAGCATTCGGTCTCGAAAGGTTTAAAATACGACTTTTAAGAAAAATGAGATTTTTGGAAAATAAAATATTTATTAAAAATTATTCTTGTATAAACATATGTACATTTATCATTTAAACACCTATTTTATTATAAGATAAAGTTTCCACGTTTTCCTAAAAATTACAAGATTAAAAGTTACATTAAAATACTATGAATTTCAACTAAATCAATTAATACCTTTATTTATGTAATTAGGATATTATCACTAGAAATAAGACAAAATAAAATCACACTCATTATAACTATAAAGAAGAATAATAAATACTTGAGGTGTATCTTGAAAACTATTCAAAAGTATTTTTACATAAAACCCCCTCAAGTTTTATAAATTACAATAATGACCCTAACAAATATAGAATTTCGACTTACATTTCTTTTAGTCTGACTCGGGTTTGAGTCTGGTTATTTCTGACTTGAATATGATTCAAGTCAATCTACATTCTTTAATATTCCAACTCAATATGAACACATGAATCTCAGAATCCAGTTATCAATCTATATAACTTGACTGAATCAAAACATGGATATACATCCATTATTCCGTTATTCCATTTTACCTGATTATGCAGTTACAATATGTTTACTGATATCATGGTTTTGGTCAGTCATCCAACTTACACAATACAATACAACAATACAATCAAAACACTACGGGGTTTAAGGGGTAGATTGGTACGGAAGGTGTTAAAAGTGGCACGAGATGGTCAGATTAAGACACCTAACCTTTATTCCGTTGCTGTTGTACCGTGGATTAACGGTTCCTTGTACATTCTGTTTGCCCTGGTCTCTAGCATATAGAGACCCCTCTCGTATACACTGGTATCCTTCTGTACCAAGTTACAAACAACAGCGTTAACACAATATTCTACAATATTTTACAACTCTTTAGAAAATACCTCTTATTCTGTCTTTTCTAATTCTTCATTATCTTTGGGACTTACCGAGCGACCTGTTCGCTGACGACATTCTATTTCTTTCTTCTTTGAATGTCGTCAGGTGCTTTGGACCCAGCAGAGATCGAGCCCACCGGTGAAGACTTGGAGCAGTTTCACGAAGACCCCGAGCTCTAGATATTGTACCTTGTTCTATTCAGTATTTTCATTTCCTGTTATGCCACTGTTTAGGCATCGCTTTTCATTTCAGTTGTATTTACTTTTCATGCATTGTACAAAAGAATGATATTAATAAAGTTGTTATTTCTATATCTCTTGTCTTTTGTGATTTACTTTTATATTGCTTAGATACGCTTAGCGTATGTACTTTAAAGTATATACGTAGCGGACCTCGTCGCGTCCACTTCGTCGTACACCAGGAAGCGAGGCGTGACAGACTAAGACGTGGACACTAGTTAGAAACTTGTGGGGATTGCTGGATCTTGCGGGTGTTTTCTGTAAAAATAATGGGTGAAGTTCAAACTATATGTTATATGTTATTTATTTTGAATAATAACAAAAGACTCCAGTAGCCCAGTTGATTTGCGAATATTTTGCCACACAAGAGGTTAACGGTTCAAATATTGTCGTAGACAAGATTGATTGATTAATTACTCATGAGTGATACTAGTGGTTTTGGCTTGGGCTTGGGGCCGGGTCGGAACGTGGGCGTAGGCTGTAGATCGGGATCGGGCTAAGGTGCATTGAGCGCACAACACTTTGTACGTGTGCATCGTGGTTGCTCGTGGTCTAATTGGCCGCCCGTTGGCGTCTACATGGCAGTCCAGTAGGTTGTCTAGTTGGACGTCGCGTCGGCACTCGTGTGGCTGTCTTGGAGGAGTATTAGGCCTGTTGGACTACTCTGGGCAGTTCGGACTGAATGAATGGAGACTGTTGTGCTGGCCTGTTGAGACCTTTGGGCTGGATCTGAGATATCTCTCTCTATATAAAGCTCAAACCAGAAATCCAAAGTTACTTGGAAAAGATGAAAGAAGAAGACAAAACTATTTTCATAGTTCTTGGGAATGAATTTGGAGACTGAAACTAAACTACCTAGTAGCTAGAAACACAGAACTACTTGTAGTTGTAGTTCTATTCTAATTAGAAGATTTGAATAAGGATTCCAATCTTATTCAGGAGAATTGAATTGAGAACACAAAATATTCTCGTTGATCTCAATTCAGAGAATATTACAAAATATTCTCATTTCAGAACTCCAAAGAGTATTGCTAAATACTCTCGTTAAATTCAATCATTATAGAACAAGAGAGCTGTGCCCGTATGCCATCGGATCGTTCATCGCGGCTAGAACGAGTTGCCGGTTGGTGCACACCAAAACTCATAGTTGTTGTTCCTGGAGTAGATCGGTTTTGGGATCTTTACACCGGAGAAGGCCGAATTTGTTTTAAGCTTCGTGTTAACGAACGCAGATCAGCTCTCGACTTGATCTAACGATAAATCATTACGGTAACCTTACAGAAAATTTTTAAGTTTACCGTCCATTTTTCTTAACTACTCTAACATAATCTGCAAGGTGGTTGTTGAGGCTATGGGTGGAAATAAATTTGGGAGGTTTGAGGTGGTGGTGTGGGAGGGCAACCATGGGCTTTGCTTCTTTCAAACCTGTAAACAATTAGTGGACGGTTTTTATTTTATTAAAACAGCATAAAATGAAAGGAGAGTATAAGTAAAGGAGTTCTTCTTCTTCTTCTTCTCCTCTTTCCCCACACGCGCGCACGGACGCGGATGAATTAGTCAATTTAATTAATTACTCATGAGTGATACTGGTGGTTTTGGCTTGGGCTTGGGGCCGGGTCGGAACGTGGGCGTAGGCCGTGGATCGGGATCGGGCTGAGGTGCATTGAGCGCACAACACTTTGTACGTGTGCATCGTGGTTGCTCGTGACCTAATTGGCCGCCCGTTGGCGTCTACATGGCAGTCCAGTAGGTTGTCTAGTTGGACGTCGCGTCGGCACTCGTGTGGCTGTCTTGGAGGAGTATTAGGCCTGTTGGACTCCTCTGGGCAGTTCAGACTGAATGAATGGAGACTGTTGTGCTGGCCTGTTGAGACCTTTGGGCTGGATCTGACATCTCTCTCTATATATAAAGCTCAAACCAGAAATCCAAAGTTACTTGGAAAAGGTGAAAGAAGAAGACAGAACGATTTTCATAGTTCTTGGGAAAGAATTTGGAGACTGAAACCAAACTACTTGGTAGTTAGAAACACATAACTACTTGTAGTTGTAGTTCTATTCTAATCAGAAAATTTGAATAGGGATTCCAATCTTATTCAGGAGAATTGAATTGAGAACACAAAATATTCTCGTTGATCTCAATTCAGAGAATATTACAAAATATTCTCATTTCAGAACTCCAAAGAGTATTGCTAAATACTCTCGTTAAATTCAATCATTATAGAACCAGAAAGCTGTGCCCGTATGCCATCGGATCGTTCATCGCGGCCAGAACGAGTTGCCGGTTGGTACACACTAGAACTCATTGTTGTTGTTCCTGAGGGTAGATCGGTTTTGGGATCTTTACACCGGAGTAGGCTGAATTTGTTTTAAGCTTCGCGTTAACAAACGCACCTCAACTCTCAACTTGACCTAACGATAAATCAGTACGGCAACCTTACAGAAATTTTTTAAGTTTATCGTCCATTTTTCTTATCTACTCTAACATAATCTACAAGGTGCTTGTTGAGGCTATGGGTGGAAATAAATTTGGGAGGTTTGAGGTGGTTGTGTGGGGCAACCATGGGCTTTACTTCTTTCAAACCTGTAAACAATTAGTGGACGGTTTTTATTTTATTAAAACAACATAAAATGAAGGGAGAGCATAAGTAAAGGAGTTCCTTCTTTTTCTTCTTCTCCTCTCCTCCACAAGCGCACAAGCAAGCAGATGAATTAGTCAATTTATTCTTTCATTTACAGATCACTGGGAGATTGTCAAATGGAAGTTTAATTGTTGGCTCCCAAAAGATTAAATGGCAAGTTTATAGTTTCAAATCCTTCTTAAGTCTTACCACGGTAAACAATGTTTAAAAAAGAAAATTAGTTGTCATCTTCCCAATTTAGACTGCATTTTAATGTAAAACAACCCTAAATTACTGTATATAACCAAGCTGAACTTGAAAGAGCTGGGATCAGCTTGAGTTTGACCCGTTTATTTTCAAATCGGCTCAAATTTGGTTCAAGTTCATTTCGAGTTGAGCTTGGCTGGCACGGATTCGGTTCGGTTCATTAAACTTAGATTGAGTTTGGCTCGTTATGACTCAATTACAAACAAGTTGAGCAAACAACCTTGGCTCGAGCTCATCTATGAGTACGTCCATTTATAGCTTATTAACCAAGATTACTAAAATATATTAATACAAAAAAAAACATTCTAGTTGTTGATAGGTAGATTGGATATCAGTGATGAGTTTCTTGTACACACTCCTATTAGAAATGAATATTTGTCAATTTTGGAAATTGAATATTATCTTAAAATTTAGAAAATTAGTATAATATATCCAGAGTCCAAGTTGATATCTAAACAACAGAGTCAGGATCAGCTCTGTGCTTGCTAGCTAAACATGCCAAATTTTTTTAGTTCTAGTGTTTTTATTAGTAAACGAACCAAAATTAAACAAGCTCTAAGCAAGCCGAATTTGAGCTTGCTCGCTTTGATCAACGCCCCTACTTGAAGAGAAAGATGAAATATAACATATCCTCATAAAGAAGGATGAAATGTTCTAGCCAGCGTTGAAAAAAACGGAATAATTGGTAGTATATTCAGCCGAATATTCGGATTCGGTAGAAAAATAGATAAATACTGCAATATTCGGTCAAATATACTGTCAAACCGAATATTCATTACACAAACCGTATATTTATGTGAAAACACGAATATTCGACCGAATTGGCTCATTACGCACAAAACATAAAACCCACAGCTAAAAAATTAAGTGCGGGAATCACAGCTTAATTAAAAAATAAGTGGGATCCACACTTATTATATAACAAACAGTCTCTTATCATTTCTCTCGTCTCTTTCTTCTTTCTCAACCGAAACTCAAACCCACAATTTTCTAATTTAGTTCAGACGTCTTATCGTTATGCCATGGAGATATTAGTTTTTTATATCTTTATTTTTAAAAAAATTTATATGTAATATTTATATGGAAATATTGATGGCCGTATAATATGAATAAACCGAATATTCACCGAATAAGCCGAATATTTATTCGCCAGACATGAGAAAAAATTCCGAAACTGTTCTTTACAACATTGGTTCTGGCCACTAAATTTGACAATATTAATTTTGTTTTAGCTAGATAGAATATATATAATGATTTTTTATTTTATTTTTTATTTTTTGGTATGGCTTCTCAAATCATATGTTTTGCATGCACCATGTGTGCATATGATAGAGTCATGGAAAAAACTATGAAAAAAAATTTAAATGAAAAATGAATTATTTGGAGGGTGATCTATAAATTGTTCAAATTCATTATATTTGATTTTTTTCTGTTATCTTTTTATGAGTAATAAGTGTGTGTGAGAGAGAGAAAGAGAATCAATGCTAATAATTCTTCTCATTTAGTATTTCAATGAAAGGGTAAAAAGATAATAATATTTATTTGAAAGTATGAGGCGACGCTGTGTGAATTTAGAGTTTGCTGAATTATTTTTCGCCTTTTTCCTATTACTTGATAAAAAAAAAAGAAGCCTTTTTGGCCTATCCTATATATTTGAGTTATAACAGCAGAGATTTTTAGAAAGCTCCCTATAATCTCAATATTTGTTTATTTCCCATAAATTACTCAATTCTCTTCCCCATAACTAGCTTGTAAGCTGTAACTCATATTCTAAGTAAATTAAGGTTTTTTTTATATGGCCTCTTAATCTTGTAGAGATTTTTTTTATATGGTTTTAATCTCATAATTTTTTGTTAAATATTTTTTCCTTCATTTTTGGCTAATCTAAATTCCTTTCTAATTAAAAATGAACTATAGCTCAATAGGTATGAACACTTCATTCTTGGAGTGGAGCAGGTGCGGGATTCGAATCCCAAAAGTCTTAGAGAGGGGAAGTGGACACAAATTACCCTTTTTGGGCATATTCATGGATCCTCTGGATGCGTGCGTGAATGTGTGGTGTGGTGTGCGTGGACGTGTTGTGCATGATGTGTGCTTGGCTCATGGCTCACCGGCAAGTGCCCAAAAAAAAACCTTTCTAATTTTTCCTTGGTTTCTTTCTCTCTCTTCGTGTTTTCTATACCCAACCGTCTCGTGTTTTAATAATTTCAAGAGGGATGTAAAATTGACGAAAAACACCCCTCCACTAATAGAGTTTACTTCGATCAATGGAATGAGAGACGAGAAGGTTCCAGATTTCTCGAGAGGAAAGCTTCATCCTCAAAAAACTACACAAATTGTAAAATCGAATCCTAACCTTAAACCCTAATCAATTACACACAGCCGAAGACGAACACGAAGAATAGAAGGAGCCATGGGTGATTCAGGGGAGCTTCAATGTATCGGAAAGCTAGAGATCGGAAAGCCGAAACATATCGGATTCTTATGCGGAACGCTCCCCGTTCCCACCGATTCCACCTTCCCTCTGTTCCAGTCCGCTCTCGTCCCCTCTCCTCCTCACACGTACCTCTCTCTCTCTCTCTCTCTCTCTCTCTCTCTCTCTCTCTCTCGTTTTGATTGAGTTTCGCCCTAATTTTGTTATCATTGATTGTTGCAGGATTGGGGCCCCTCAGTATCAGATGCTGCCGACCGAGACCGATCTCAACACGCTTCCTCTATTGTCTAATTGTTCCGAGAAAGCGTTTCCTGCTGCTGCAGCTAAGATCAACGAAGGTGCTTTGTTTGCATTTTGTTTGCTAGACAAATTTAGTATTGTTTGTGCATTATTATTGTTTAATTTTATGTCATGTTGCTAATTTCCGGCAAGGGTAAGTAAAAAGGAGTACCATTTGCATAGACATCAACCATCAAGAATGATATGTATTGTTTTGTTTTGAAAATTGTAAATATGTTTGGGGAAAATATTGTTTGGAGTCTTGCGGTGAACAAGACAACTTTGAACAATCAAGAAGGGAAAAAATTTCATGATGTAGACAAGCTTTAAACAAGAATTTGTGAATTTATATTTGTTGGACATATTCGCTTAGCTTGTTCTTAGAAGGGGTGGACAACGCTTGTAAGCTTAACTGAGAATATACTAGAAGGCAAGCAAATAAATAGGAAATGAGTGTGTGTGTGCTGGATCCACGCCATACTATCCGGCATTCACGCCCTAGTGAATTGCAGTATGGGGATGTTACATTTGTATCTTATACCATCCTTCACAAGCGATCGTAATATTGTCTTTGTTATTGAGTAAGTCTGTATGCTATTATATGAAATTCATGCTATTCATAAGAACACGATGTACAAAGCTGTGCCTTCTGTGATATGATCTATCCTATGAACATTTGGTAGAGAGCAACAAAATATGAACTAAGAAAAGAGATATTTGTGGGTCTTTAAACATTTTAATTGTTTGCCAAATAGGACCATAATGGAAGCTATGCAACTTCTGGAACAACCATGGAGATATATGGCAAGAAAAGATATCGGCATATGGATTTCATTGATTTAGAAACAACTTTAGAGATGATACATTGAGAGATTATGCCATGGGGTTTTAGGGAAAAAAGTCTAATGACATATTGATGTAATTAAGACTCCTATGTCGGAATAGCGACAACTGGGGAAGGCATGTCTGTGCCCTATTCCCATAAGCGTATGCCACAAAATCGACATTAAGTTACCTTCTCTTTGATTTAGCTGGGGATGAACATATCAGGTTTGGACTACATGAGGTTGGTTAAGTATTTTGTAGTATTTGATGCGAATGCCTAGTTTACGTTTGGAAACATATAAAGCATGAGATTGCCCTTTCAATTACCAAGCTCAGCATTCCGTATCCATACATAACATAAATTATTGTGTGCACTTATTCTCAAATAATGGTTTGTGCCTGTGGCTAGGGTTGCATCCGGACCGGATATGAGAGTTACCATATCTGTATCTGCTTTCTTGATTCGGATAGGGATACAGATACGGATATGGCCCGGTAAGAAATATTTATATCTTTATCCGAGAAAAACGGATACGGATACGAATCGGATATTAAAGAGACGTATACGGATACGAATCGGATATTTGTAAAATAACATATGATATAAAACAAATATAAATATGAAGCGGAAATGTGTATGCAATCGATATGTTTGATTGAAAACTTATTTAAAATGACCTAAAAATATTTGATATAGACAAATTTCCATAGAAATGAATATTATATGAATAAATAAATATATTAACAAATATACTAAATATAACTTGCATGTTTTAAAAAAAATAAAAAATTGATGCAATAATATGTCATAATATTATTTTAAATGCATAGCATATAAAATGAGTTAAAATGTATGGTTTAAATAGGTATTATCAACGAAAAATTGATTTTAAAAAATATATTTTCTTGTATTTTTGTGCGGATATTCGGTTCCGTATCCGAATTCACATATTCGGATAATTTTGCTAAAACTGTATCCGTATCCGGCCGGATATCAAAATCCGTATCCGGATCCGGATATCCGGCCGATATCCGGATCCGGATGCAACCCTACTTGTGGCGCACGGTTGTGGAATATAAATGGTCTAAAATATCTGAGACCTATCTTTTCTTTTATTCGTATCTTAATTAAAAGGAGGGAGCATAATTTTATTATTATTATGCTTGTAGTATCGTCAAGCAAGCTTAGCTTTTAATGTGCACACTTCATTCCCTCATGCGATTTTGGGCTCCAATCTCCCCATTTGTAGTGGCAAGGAGGAATTTTGGACTAAATAGATGTAACATACAATATTGTGCTTAATTGGACCATGGCAAGTAGAAACTAATAGCGGTTTATGAAATCTCATTGTGATCTGTGGGCCTGTCGGTTAAGCAAAATTCTTCCATATGTAATGCATGAGGTTTGTGCGCATTAAGTGCTTAGAAGAAAATATTTATCTGTATGGTGGCTTCAGCGTTCAAGCTGCATCTTCCTCTAGTACAAAATCAGTGAAATCGGGCTTATATGATCTTGCATAAATTGTATATGGTCTTACCCAGTCTTGGTGATCTGCTGGAATCATGAATCATGATTGTATGTGCATGAATATAGAGCAGGGTTAAGTAGGCTGTTTGTTTACATTTATCTGTTTTTTAGGTAATAGCAATACTTATTTCTGGTTTATTTGCTTTGCTCTTAGAGGTGCACTGGGAAAGCAGCCCTATCAGTCGAAATTTATCACGAAAATGTGAGGCACTTGCTGTATCTGGTTTAACAGAATATGGCGATGAAATAGATGTTGTTGCTCCTACTGATATTTTGAAGCAGATTTTCAAAATTCCGTACTCGAAGTCTCAATTGTCTATTGTTGTTCATCGTATTGGAGACACCCTCATCCTGAATACAGGGTATACTTTTTAGCTATTAGCAACGTTCCTTTAAATATACTTGAAACAATTCTTTTGCCAATTGCAACTGTAGTTCAAAACTCTTTCTCAGAACTTCTCTTTTCCAAATTTAGACCTGATGTCGAAGAAGGTGAAAAGCTATTTAGAAGACCGAGCAACCAATCTAAGGGTTCAGATCCTTCAATTTTCTTAAATTTTGCTATGCACTCAGTGAGAGCAGAGGCTTGTGATTGCCCACCAACTCATCATCCATCATCAGAGAAGCCAGCAAGTTCAACTATCTTACCTGGATGGTTTGAAAATAGAGAGGATACTTTTGTATCCTCCACCAAAGCACATGGTAACGAGTCTCAATCACTTGATAAAAATGTTAGCGGCGGTCGGAAGTCTGCAAAAGCGAACCATGAAAAATGTGTTTGGAGTACCAAACAGCACAAGCAAAAGAGTAAAAGGTCAGATTCTATTAAAAGGACATCTGAAGTTGGTGGAAAACCCGGATGCCCAGTACAAGATTCTGATAAGTTTAAGAGAGTTGGTAATGATGGTTTCTTGAGGGTGTTATTTTGGCAGTTCCACAATTTTCGGATGCTGTTGGGAAGCGATATGCTTATATTTAGCAATGAGAAATATGTAGCAGTAAGTCTGCACCTATGGGATGTTGCAAGACAGGTAAGTGGCAAATTTCAATATATTTGACATCCAACTGTTGGTCATGGTCATAATTGTCTAAGCCTTTTCCCATTAAAATGGGGCTTTCTCGAAAGCAAAGCTTCATGTTAGACCTAGTGAAACTTTATAAGTGGATGTTGACCTAACAACAATCCTCTCTCGTTTAGTACTCAATTCTGATCAGAGAAACCATGAACAAGTGAGGGGCTTTCCATAGTCCTCAAATGACTGATTCACATCCTCCAAACTCTGAAAACTAGGGAAAAGATCTAGAAGACGAAAGAGGATAGATTTGATATAAGAAACTATATTCAAATCTTAGGCACAAATAGTACCAAGAGCAAAACTGAACAGATGCCTAATTAATTTGTTGGTAAGGCTCTTTTTATATATTCGCTGGTTCACTTTTACAGGTCACACCTTTGACATGGCTTGAAGCCTGGCTTGATAATGTAATGGCGAGTGTACCCGAGTTGGCAATCTGCTACCATGATAATGGCGTCGTTCAAGGTTATGAACTTTTAAAAACGAATGACATATTTTTACTGAAGGGTATATCAGAAGATGGTATTCCAGCATTTCATCCTCAAGTTGTCCAGCAAAATGGGTTATCTGTGTTGAGGTTTCTTCAGGATAACTGCAAACAAGATCCCGGTGCCTATTGGGTATGAGTCACCTAGTTGCGTTAATTTCTGTTACTTTTATAGTGCTTGTTACTCTTCTCTTGTTTCTTTATCATTTTTCACTATCCTGCTCTATGATGATAATTCCTTTATTTCGCTGTTTTGGATTTGGTTTTCATTGGGTTCTGATGAGTCATGTACTAAATTCTGGTGTCTGCCAGGTGCGAATCTTTTAAGCGGCTTCTGGATTTCTGTGACTGACCTAGATACTCAATCAGCTCCTCCTAATAAATCAATATATTGCTATCTTTTTGAAATTTTCTTCTTTAATCATACGTTGTCCTTCTATCGAAACTTTATGGCAATAGATTCTTAAATCCCTTACAGTTAGTTACATTGTGGCAATAATTTTCTCATAGTTGTTATATCGTTATCCCTTCCACTTCTTAAGTGGATTGATACAATTGTAGAATGGTCGAGCTTGTTAAGCCTGTTTCTTTTATGCCATATGATGTAGATTCTAGGTTTTGTGTTAATACTTTCTTCCTTGTATATATTTTGGCAAGGTTTGATTGTGATGCTTAATCTGGATGTATGGTATGTTACAGCTCTATAAGAGCGCCGGGGAAGATGTGATTCAGCTATTTGATCTATCTGTCATCCCGAAGGACCACCCTGCTGATGATCATGATAAACACGGCAACTCTTTGCCATCACTGATGCACAAAGGGAGAAAGGAGTCTTTGTTTTCTCTTGGTACTCTTCTTTACCGTGTTGCTCATAGGCTCTCATTGTCCAAGGTATTGATAATAGAAAGTTGTACAGTTTGATTTCTGTATGGTATATTTATCTAGAATCTGCAATTTGGAAATTCACATTTTGATAACTATGACTTCTGCAGGCATCTGATAATAGCGTGAAATGTGCAAAATTTTTCAAAAAATGTTTAGACTTTCTCCGTGAGCAGGATCACTTGGTAAGTATCCTTTGAGTTATGAGTCATTTCAACTTAGAAATCTAAGTTTGTCCACCAAGTTCTGTATGCATGTAAAAGGATAATATTTTAATAGAATTTATTTACTTCTAGGTGGTCCGTGCATATGCTCATGAACAGTTTGCCAGACTCATATTAAAATGCTATGAAGAACTCGAATTGACGTCAGAATCATTCCTTCTGTCACCTGAAGTAACAGTTACTGATTTGGAAGATGAATCTTCAGAATTTTCTCTAGGGATGTTTGGATCAACAGTTCAAGATATAGTACTATCTCGAGCTGCTGAGAATACACCAACTAAAGACGAGCCAAATCTTCTAAGTTCAGGAACAGACTCATATGACGAATCTTCAGTAACAGAAGTGGGAGGCCGTACAAATGGAAAGGCTAGTTCCAAAACACAAGACAGCTTGGATATGTGTGAAATCAACTCAAACCCTCCTCATGTGGTGAGAGCAATTTCTGATCCAATCTCCTCTAAGTTAGCAGCAATACATCATGTCTCGCAAGCTATTAAATCGCTTAGATGGAAGCGTCAACTCCAAAACACTCAAGGGGATATGGTAGACCATGGAAAAATAATTCGTGACAGATACTCTAATTTCTCTGTGTGTGGATGCGGTGATGCCAACTGCATTGAAGTTTGTGATATTCGAGAATGGCTTCCCAAATCTAAAATGGACCAAAAGATGTGGAATTTAGTTCTTTTGCTGGGAGAATCGTATCTGGCTCTTGGGGAAGCTTACAAACATGATGGAAAATTGCATCGAGCTCTTAAGGTTGTTGAACTGGCATGTGTAGTCTATGGCTCGATGCCCCAACATCTTGAAGAGACCCGGTTTATCTCATCGATGGAACAAATTGGAAAAGAGAGAACGGATTTGGCAATAGATGTTGCAGAAGGTTTAGGCTCTAATTCCTTTGAACGTTATTCTACTGATCGTATCTCCCCTACCTACTTATTCTGGGCTAAGGCATGGTCGCTTGTCGGGGATGTATATGTAGAGTTCCATCGGGGTAAAGGGAACCTAGTACACGCTGAAGGGAAAACATCAGGCAATGAGCTGAGAATGTCAAATGAAGTTGTGAGGGAGGTGACACGCCTTAAAAAGAAGTTGGGACAATACAAACAAAACTGTAGCTCTTGCTCTCTTATAAATTGTAGTTGCCAGAGCGATAGGGCAAGCAGTGGTGGCAGTGCAAGCAGTAGTAGCGGAAATTCTACGCATTCTTATAACAGGAAACAAAATAGAAAATTAAACACAAGGAACTCATTGCATTCCCTTTCGGGACCGACATTTGATGATTATAGTTCACACAAAATAGGAACTGCAAATAAGCCTAATGCTGAACATCCACCAAAAAATTATGGTAAAGAAACTTTTGCTGCTGCTCCAGTACAGGAGCAAAAGCTCCAAGAAAGTTCTGCAACTGCTGATGTTGTAAGCCACAAAGATGTTGAGAAAACTCAGATGGAATGTTCGATAGGAGGAGCTGGCTCTGAATCAGGCACCAAAGTTGCATCTGAACTAAGATGTGGAGGTATTTTTAAGTTTCTTGAAAGCCCTAAATCCTTGGATGTGGAGAAGATTCTTTCAGCTGCTATAGCCTGTTATGATGCAGCTAAGAAATCAATTGGTCCTTCTGGATCTGCAGAACTACATTCTATTTTGAAAAAAATGGGATGGGTGTGTAATGAACTAGGCCGCAATAGACTTGAGAACAGAGACTTGTCTGGTGCTGAAAGTGCCTTTGCAGATGCTATAAATGCATTTAAAGAAGTTTCTGATCATACAAATATAATACTGATTAACTGTAACCTAGGTCATGGTAGAAGAGCTTTAGCCGAAGACCTAGTAACTAAAATGGATGAACTTAAAAAGCATGATATCCTTCAAACTGCATATAAGCAAGCTATGAAGACTGCAAAGTTGGAGTACTTAGAATCTCTAAGGTACTATGGGGCCGCGAAAATGGAACTTCCTTCAGCTTGTTATGTGCCTGATTATTCATCATTACACAATGAAGTATATACACAGTTTGCCCACACACACCTTAGGCTTGGAATGTTTCTGGCAAAAGAAGGCACTTCAGCTGAGGGTATTGATGATGAGGTCTCTAGTAAAGGCAGAAATACAGAAAGAGTAAAGCATGAAATATCAGCTGGTGATGCTTTTAGGGAGGCTTTGTCGACATATGAATCTTTGGGTAGCCTGCGCAAACAGGAGGCTGCCTTTGCTCATTACCAACTTGCTTGCTACCATCGAGACACTTGTTTGAAATTTTTGGATTTTGATCAGAAACAAGTTAAGCTTACCAATTATGAAACAAGTCGTCAGAAGGCCAAGTGGTATGCATCTTTGGCAGACAAGCATTGGAAGAAATCCATTGATTTCTATGGACCGAAGACACATCATGTTATGTATCTTAATATACTCATGGAACAGTCAGCCCTTGCTTTGGCTCTCTCGAATTCACTTCATTCGAACGCAGTATGTTTTCTTTAATATCAATTTTAAGGTTTTGCATCATATAGCAATAGATACCTTTGATTTGTTGCATGTGATTAGGGATCGGTATATTTGCCTGTGAACAATCGGGCTTTTGAATTTTTCACACACACGAGTGTGTACACATGTCCATGTTCTCCAGTAGAATTTGTTCCCAAGGGTAGACAAACGTAGGTTCAGTTAAAGCATGCCAGAATCGTGTTGATTTTTCTCTGTATCATTAGAGAAATAAGGTGATGTAGGAGAAGACTTCTAAGGATTTGGTTTGATTTTGTATTATATTTATTTTTCCATTGGTAGAAGATTAGTTTATTTTGCTGGGGAATGTTACTGTAAAGTTTATTTAGTTCACTATAGTTTTGGAGAGCAGTTAATAAGTTTGGTAATATCAGGAGAGGTTTTATTTAGTTTTGTACCTTTAAATTTTAATTCGTCTGAGGCCTATAAAGTTTAGGAGTGCCTTATGCCTATTAAGAGACTTTATTGCAACTCTTTTATATGACATTTTTAAATAAAATTTGAGATCTTATCTCTTTAGGTTTTATCCGTCTGATAGAATACCTAACCCCCATGCCCATAGAACGAATCTCCCTATGCATTCATTACACCTTCAAAGGCTTTTGAAGGAGAACACACTGTCCAATCCAAGCTCCAGCTGTGAAGGCATACCAAGGCCCAATTGGAGCTCCTCCACAACCTGCTACTCTATCCAAACTGGTCCAACTTATGTGACACATTGAACTTGAGCCGGTCTCAGGCTTCATCTGCGTAATTAGTGTGGTCTTTGGATTGAATAAGATCATAATGGGTAGCGCAGGTTGAGGTGGTAGGAAACTTTTCGGAGGCAACCTCCAAAAAATGGGTTTTGTGAAGAGGATATTTTAAGAGAGTGGACTTGACAGGAATACTGGGGAGAAAAAGATTATGAAGAAGCAACATATAAGCTGAAAGGATAAAAGATTTGAAGAATAATAATAAATAAAAGGTCTTTTTTTGAGGCTGAGAGGGCTTTTCCCCCTTCTTTTTTAAGGGATGGAGGTTTATTGAGGGGAGGCAAGGTTTGTTATTGATAAAGTTGTGACCTAAATTAGGTCTTTGAGTTTTGGCTGTTGGGCCAGGGTGTGGAACCAGATTGTGCGATAGAGTGGCTTTCCTGCTTAAACTGAGGCCAGTTTACACATGCCATGTATCTATAAACACGTCAAAAAAATGTGCACACCCTCTCCCCCACTTCATGCGCGCTCATGGCCGCATACACATATACACTCATATATGTACACATTAATATCTATGCATATGCTCTCCACATGAAAATTGTTTAATTTGAGGATAAATAATTTTTGTAATAGATGTTCCAAAAAGAATTTTGTGGAAATTGCATCGTTTTATGAAATTCTATTTCCAAAAAAATAACTACAGAAATATATCCTACATGACACATATTGAAGGGTTTTTATGCAAAGGAGAATAATGTGTGTGTGTGTGTGTGTGTGTGTGTGAGAGAGAGAGAGAGAGAGAGAGACAGTCGGATTGGGCTGGCTGGCCTCTCTCTCTCTCTCTCTCTCTATATATATATATATATATATATAGTGGCATCCAAATAGATGACCACATGGCATTTACCTGTCGACCCAGTTTCACATAGGACCAGAGTGATAATTGGCTAGAGTAGGGAACGTACTGGCTTGTAAGGTACAGTACGTAAAGTCCATGTGAGGATGCATTATTATCGCAGAGGTGGATGGACATGTATGTATTTATTGTCTGATTTCTATTCAAGCCGAGTTCCTTCTTGGATCCTTCATTACTACATGCTGATCCTACCCGACACTGTCCAAGCTATTGTTTGGGTTGACTTGACCCATTCAAATTTCAACACACTTCCATTTCCCCCCCTTCTTTTGGCTCCTTTATCATCTTTTTTCATATGGTCCCATTTGGAAGGTAATGCTTAAATCAGCTATATAAAAGGTCATGTCCTAATTCTTCCCGGTTAAATTGACCCTCCTAGGGTTGATAATCCAACAAAATTATGCTAAAACTTTATGAAATGATCTACTTTCCTATTTCTTACCAGCACAATCGATATTCTTATAGGTGACTGTGACTCGGTCGGTCTTAATCCAATACCACTCAAAATCGATTGACCGTTTATGTTGTTTGGTTATCACACATCTGCTTGTTTGTTTGATGGTTCATTCTGCGTTAGCATTAGCATACTAGTGAAGGGCTCCGACTGTGCTGGGTCTAAACCTTGGTTATTAAGCAAAATCTAGTTGTAGACCTGTAGCTAGGGCTGGCAAAGGGATTGTCCCCAGGCGGGCCTGAATATTGAACATAGCCAATTTTGTTCAATCTCATGTTTTTGTGCAAAACTAGAAACTACACCCAATTTGTTATTACGTGGCAACTTTACTGGTCATTACATAGATAATAACAATAATTCTTGTAATTGCAGATGCTTGAATCAGCTCTACTCCATCTTCTAGAAGGTCGTCATGTAGTCGAAACAAACGAAGATTGCAATCTTGATCCGGATTTTGAGACCGGAGCAAGATTATGGAACCAGTTACAGGCGCTGCTGAAGAGTATGCTGTTGTCCTCACTTACTGAAAGGTCAAAACCTGGAACAGCAGATTCGGGGAAGTTGAAGGAGATGTATCGGATGTCGTTGAAATCTACTGGTTTGCACCAGTTGCATGCAATCCATAGATTATGGGTTTCATAGATCTCTCCTTAAAATACTTATCGACAAGTTTCCGCATAGCGCTTAAAAGTGTTGTAATTTGAGATTGGCTTTGTATGATGTTGCTAGTGACCTAGTCTTATGTTGCAATGATCTTAAAGAGAGTATTTTCTGTAGTTGACCTTTTGTTCCATCTTAGTGCAATCATTTCTGCCAGGTTACTTTGATTTTTTCGGTTTGGTTTCTTCCATAGTATTCCTTTACCTGGAACTTTGAGCTTTCTTTGTATTTTCATTTCCATCCAAGCCCCTAAGTACGGAATCCGAAATCGTTGCCTGTTTGATATGGAGCAAAATCTGCTTGACTGATCCGAGATGTCAAGTAATCGATGGTGGTAGATGGTAGCATACGGGTTCGGTTCCATTCGAAAAATATAATGTAATTTAGGGTGTGCCATAAGTAATTTATTCGGTTCCATTCGAAAAATATAATGTAATTTAGGGTGTGCCTTAAGTAATTTATTGACGGCCTATCCTTTCTAAAATTGTGGTTATATAAAACTGAGAAAATCTCTAGATGATTTCTTTCATATTGCTATCCTTATCACTGACCATTCGAATTTTAAATTTCCTTTCCTATTTTACTCCCCTTTTTTTAGATCTACTCCACATCATCAGCCTTCTTGGCGCAATTTTTTATATTAAATCATATTAAAATAACTTTTTTTTAAAACAAACCATTTTCAAAACATATTACAAAAACATGTCAGTTTCTGCCTTGTAGACGCCACGTCAGCGCTAGTTTAGCCTGGCGGTGGCGTCGATAAATTTTTTTTAAGGAGCGCAGTTTGAAACTGCGCCCATTACAAATGTATATACTTTCAAACTATGCCCCTTAAAATCGTACTGGGTGCAGTTTCAAACTGTGCCCCTTACAAATGTACTGAGCACAGTTATAAACTGCGCCCACCACAAATGTAATAGGCGTATTTTGAAAGTGCGTCTCATACATTTGTAATGGGCGCAGTTTCAAACTGCACCCCTTAAATGTAGTAAAATAATATGAATCATTAAGTTCATCATTTTCATTGTTGGGACTTTGTTTTTTTAGGTGCAGGTGCAAACTGCGTCCCAAAAAGAAACATACTCATTCACGGGTTTGTGTTTTTTTATGTCGCAATTTGCAGGCGCGCTCCAAAAGGAAACACAATTATTCACGGGTATGAGTTTTTCTGGGGCGCTGTTGCCAACTGCGCTCCAAAAAAACACATACCCGTGAATGATTGTGTTCCTTAAATGAAGAGTTCAATCTCTCCCTCTCTGTCTCGAATCTCACTTTCTGTGCCGAGCTCTCTCACACTCTCTTATATCTCATCGCCATCACCATCTCTATCTTTCTCCCTCTCAGTTCTCAGTCTCGCTCTCTCAATATCGGGATCTTCATCTGCAGGATTGCCATCAATTAATGAAATTAAGAGGTACATCTCTTACACCGTCGTGAAATATGTATATACGAGGATAGACTACTCTAGTTACGAAAGCATTCTCTATCAATTATGAGGGGTATGAATTGGCCGATAAAGATCGATCGTGAAATCCTGTGGCTCTTGCATTTAGCTGTATTAGATGCGCTCCCGTCTCCCCTTGAAGAAGTAACCCATGACCACCATGGGGAAGCAAATCATCGTCTCCACTTCTTTCATTTTATGGGTCTTCTTTCTGGTCGCAATATCGAGTACTCTGCAAGCTCTCTTTACTGCATCTTTTTGCACCGTCGGACTTTGAACCATCTCGAACTCACTAGAGATTCCGCGGTAGGTGATGAGGCCATTGATGTAATTACAGAGTGGATTAATTCTGTTGCTGCAGAGTTCAGTAACGTAGAGGATTTATTTCTGAAATTTTAGTGATGAATTATGGTGTTGTTACTGTTCTTGTTATCAATTTTGTTTGCGTCATTCTCGTGCATGTTGTGGATGTGTGTACCATGTGTGTAATATATCGTGCATGAATATGTGTTTTGTGTGAGAGAGAATCAACGTTTGAATTAAAATGAATTAAAGTGTATTTTTGTAAAGAAATAATATTTAAAGATCAGACAACACCTCCTTCGTAAATTTTGAATAAAATTTATGTATAAAGATAGTAAAATAATGACATCTACAGACAGAGCTAACTCAACGCCCAAACGACGAAGAAACAATCTACACAAAATATACGACGCCCAAACGATGAAGACCAATAAGCTGAAAACAATAAACAATGTAAAATAAATAACGGAATCATCACAACAAAATACAACATAAATACTCCGTGCAATCTAACGAAGTCGTCGCACCATCCTTGGTGTCCTCCTCTTCGCTACAAGACGTCGAGACTGTAACAGTCCGGCTTCGTCAGCTACAGGTGGCTGAGACAGCTCTGGCTGTGATGGTCCATACTTATACTCATCGGGATGTTGAGACGGCTTCGGTTGTGCCCGTCTAAGTCTTGTTCGTGCATATGTCATAGGAATGGCTGGTGCCGACACGGCTGGTGGAGGCACGGGTGGTGCAGGCACAGCCGGTGGACGTGTGAATTTGTGCCTCATCATCACACTTCTGATGAGGGACTTGATGTTCATAAATCAGCCCGCTGAGTCCCTGGTGCTACTGTCCCCTCATCAGCTATATTCTCTAACTCGTAAATGGTTTGGACCTATATTGATGGTAAATAAGATAATGAATCTAATAAAAATAAGATTATAGTTTTAAAAGGTTTGATATAAAGTTACCAAATCTCTCTCTATTCTCGAGACGTATATGAGGTGAGCGGAGGGACGGCTGTGATGACGAATTTACGAGTAATCATCTGTTGGATATAGTGCCCTCAAGGCAATTATTGTAATTACAGGCACGCGATTATGATAATTGAGGGAGGACCTATAAAGATAGAACAATCTTATTTGAGATGATAGTATACTATCTGGTTTGTCTTTATTATTGATGTGTACACGTTTTACTTGTTATTACATATTGCTAATATATAATGATGGAAGCCCATAGGATTCTTGCATGAATACCAGCATTATGATGGCGATCATATACATGAGAGATGGGTAGTCCATAAGCACATCCTTCAATGTCACTAGTCGTGGAAGTATCGAGACTGGACATCGATATTCCAGAATAGACTAGTGTATACGTTTTGAGACCCCAACGAGGGGCAGTGGCCGGTATCATAAGCCATTGGTGTTGTGTCACCTAAGATAGTATACAGGTGCTAACTGGAGGTGAGTATACTGGACGGACTCGCCGAGAACTTCTAGATAGTATTATATCTATCGTCAGATAGAAGTTCTCTTGTGACATGAGTACAGCTTAGTCTTTTGACATGAGATCATCATTTGTCTCGTGTGAGTTCTTGTTGTACTTTGATTACTATCCTACCACGGCTCAAAGGAATCATGGAAATAGGTTTTAGTTGGGTACAGACCTGAGCCACATAAAGGCAGTGAGCGATTGTTGGGGATCCGTCTCTCCTGGTATTAGGAGTCGATATTGCGTTGTGTTTGGTTGACTATCACCTTAAATCCATGGCCACAGTGGATGAGATTTACTGATACGGATTCAGTAGTTTCTCGGTTGGTGATGAGCTTGACTCCGACACGATTTATCGGGTTATAGGGGTCTGACGTTATCCACCCGCTAGACCCGGTATGTGATACTCTTAGACGAAGAGACCGGACTATATGGATATTGTCACATTTAAGCTCATTAGGGTACGGACGGACTTGATTGTTGACCTCCCTTTCGGCATATACCGAGGTAGCCGTTACGTACAGCTAGTGCTGCTGACGTGCTTGTGGTTTTTGGATTTATCTAGTAAATTATTGCTAGAGTATTGTCGAGTATTTAGAGTCCCACATAGAGCGTTTTCTCGGTTCAGGCAATATGATATAAATGACGTATGTTGATACATACAAGGGTCCGATTAAATAAGTGTACAGGCTACACGGACTTTAATCAGACGGTTGATAATACTAACGGCTTAGGATTAAGTCGGGTTATTAAATCAGGTTTTGATTTAATAATTTATATATATATTTTTAATATATGTATTCTAGTATTATTGTTCACTATTCATTTTCTCTCTCTTTGCTATTCGTATTTTTATACGAATACGTGTATATGTATTTCGATACGTATACCGAGTTGTATTCCGTATTTATACGGAATTTGTTTTAGAAGACGGACACTTCATTTGTTGATTTTTCTTTATAAAGAAAATCAAAAATGAGGTGGAGGATGAGGTGTAAAGGAGTATAGTAGAGAGGTATGGTTTTGGTTTTTATATTCATATTTTTATTTGTGCTTACTATTGTAATATGGTTGTAAAAAAAAGGATAGCCATTCTTTTCTACCTTGATTCCTTTTTCTTACACACAACACTTAGCCATTTTCTTATGATGGCTACAACTTCTTCATCTCCTCCTCTTTCATTTTAGATGCTCTCTTGAGCTTCAAAATAGAGAGAAAACGATAGTGTAAAATTCCTACATCCCCACTCTCCATTCGTAGTGAGCTTAGAGTGTCGGTTGCTTCACTAGGTGAACCCGGAGCTTGGATCGATTTTCTCGGGTGGATCATTTTCGGTAAGGACGGTCACCATTCGAGTTTGTTCCTGACGGCCTACGCGGAGCTTGAAGGAGTCTTCCATGATTGGGTGGACATGCGTCGAGATTTTTATTCCCTAACCATTACTTGCTTGCTTGCTAGTTTTTTGTGTTTGGATCGATCACTAGGTTTTAGTTTCTAGTTGCCCTCTCATAATTTTTGTTTTTCACTTCCGCATCGACCGCGGCCTCTGCAGAGAGAACACTAGGAACTTACACTTGTATCAGAGTCTACCATACACCAAAACTTGTTTGCATGACTGAAGAATTCGTCGCAAACTCCATTTTTTAAAACTGTTTTTTCTGGACAGCCAAAACCAGCGACGAAACTTGTTTTTTCATGCATGTTTTCGATCCCTGGAGTTCTCATTTTGGAATGGGGACTCTGAAGGGGTTCGATGGTGACTCGGGAAGTTTCGGGGATCCATTTTTTCAAAGTTATATAGAGTTTAGTCGCCGTTTTTCGAAGGTTAAAAACTGGTTTTGGTGGCTATTCCAAAATTGCGATTATTCGTCCAAAATCCATTATTTTGCGATGTATTCGATCCCTGCGCGGTCTTGGTTCGAACCAAGTACCGCGGTAGGGATCGGGGTTACCCTTGGGATTTCCTGAATGGCTTAGTGTGGGAAAAATGATGGATTTTCGGACGTCGGAGTGCACTTGATTTTCGTCGTTTGGAATTTCAAGTGTGAGCTTCACTTGTAATGAATTCTATGGTTATGATTTTCGTATCAGTGTATATGTGTTGTTAGACGTTGTCTAATTGCTATACGTTCGATTAGACGAGATTGCACACTTGCTTGTGTTACTTGTTTCTGTCGATATATATAGATCTTGTTTATGGTTTAGTCGGATAGCCCTTCATGCATTTGGTTGTACAGTTTTGATTTATATTGTTATATTCATTTGTTTAGGACAAGCTCCAACTTGTGGCCACCATTTCCGTATTATGTATATTCTTTTATTGGGGCTCGACCAGGATGTGATCGATGTCACCATTGTATATGTTTCTTTTCTGTACTAGGATCAACTCAGGAGAAGTGCTCGAGTAGCCGGCTTCTAGAGTGCAGCAGGTGGCCATCTCATAGAGTTGAGACTGGGCTGCCTCGCTCTAAAATTAGCAGGTTGCTTACCGCACTTGTAGGCGTTATATGATCGACCCGCGGAGGGGTGCACAAGTTACCGGATTCTAGAAAGCGACAGGTGACCGACTCATGTCATTGAGGACGTGTTACCCAGTTTCTAGAATTGGCAAGTAGCTTGCCGCACTCGTAGGAGTTTAGGATCAATTTTGTACGGGTTATCCACACGACTGGGGAACTTCGCGTCTCATTTGTGGCTCAAATGAAATGCGGGGCTCCTAGTTTATCAGTTATTCCATATTGTTGTTCGCATGCCGGTGATTATTATTATCTGCCTGTGATCACTATTATCTGCATGCGATGTTGATATATACATACTATATATTTATTAGATGCTTTTGCATCCGCGCTAGCTCTGTCCCTGCCCTGCCGTAAGTTAAGTAACCTTACGGTGAAAGACCCGGGACCCCGTGGCGAATGAGGATGGTATATAAAAGCATGCTATTTTGGTTGTTTCTGGTGTGGCTTAAAAACTAAATATGATGGGACTGCATTATATTTTTAATGTAAGAAAAACAAACCTATTTGATGTTGTCGGAACCAATTTTTAAAACTATTCGGTTTTCTTCAAAACAACTGTCATATTCTTTTGCTTTGTATAGAGATATTCGGTTAGGAATATCCTGCACCTCATTCTATGAGGAAAGAGCCTTGATCCCTTCATGGAGAGTTCGCTCTTAAGCAAAAGTTTATATTACTAGTTTTAAAATGTGGAACCTAAACTACTCCATTTCAAAGCCACTTGAGTTCCTTTAACAATATTAAGTTCATTACGTTAAACGTTTTTTGCCAAAACCAGCCATAGCCCTCCATCTTTTCAAATAGGTATCAACTAGTATTCATGCTATGTGTTTTGACCTTCGTCAAGGCATAGTGTTTGGTAACTAGGGGATACTTGTCTGTTGCATAGATAGATGCATTAATTTAAGACAAGCATACAGCTGTTTTGACCTTCGTCAAGGGCTTGTACGAATGGGTCTAGATTAATCAGGACAATGACGAGTTGAACTTGACTTACGACTTATGATGTTTTGACTTTCGTCAAGGTCATAAGCGCTTGGGGAAAAAACCATATCGGGAATTTCAAATATAAGGGAAACTTTCCAAATTTGCGCATACCTTCTAGAGTATGGTAATTTTGGTCGGCTTCCGTCAATATTATCACGTGATGATAGTTGGGTCCTGATTCCCACTGATGAGTAGGTATTACTACTCGGGAGATTTTCCTTTCACAATTAGCTAACCTATTAGGTGTTTATAAAGTGTTAACAAGATTACGCCTCTGCAGAAACGGGGCTATTTAATTAGGTCCGTGCGAAAGCACGGGGGACCTCCCTCGGAGTACCAACACCGACCTGGCTAAACGGTTAGCGAACTTGTAAGGTGTATGTGATCCCGACTAGTTCTCCTTTTAGGCTTTGAAGGAGAATTCGAGAAAACGGTGGGAGCCATCCTGATTAGATAAAGCGATAATCAATCTAATCTTGATAGAGTACACGCTGAGTGTTTCTTTTCTCTCTCTCTGGTTACAGCGACCCATGACTTATTAAACTAAAACTCATTAACTAAGTTAACTGAAGCTTCTTACACACTTTGGTTTTGGATTGTCATGATTCACAACAAAGTCCCAAGTATCCCTGCTGCTACTACTTTCCCTTTACATTTCTCCAGAACACTCCGTATCACTACAAGGATCCATATTGCTTGGAACGGCTATCGTATAGTTATATACGAACTTGAAGAAAATTATTTCAGTCGAGAATGGTCACTGGTTCTGGAGAATTTGAATTGTATTATTAGGTCGTCTCTTCCCTTTACCTTCTCTTAGGTTGTGAGAGCTCCTTGTAATAGAAGTGTACACCTATTACGCTTATTGGATAATTTTCTTCCAAATCTTAAGCTGGTGCCGAAAGGTAGAGAAAGAAGAAAACCAATTAGTTTAAGTGCGGTGTACAGAAGGTAAGATGTAGAGACATATAAAGGGATTGAAGTGAGGGTAAAGAAAATTGTGACTACTTTCATGATTCTGGATAATGGAAGAGGCATTACTAGAAATACCCGGCCACCCCCTTGAAACATTTATTTTTCAGATTTTCTGTGTACTTATAAATGAGAACTGTTTCCCAATTAATTCAGACTCTCGGGTATGTATTTACCAGATTTAAATCTCACATCCGTACGGCGTTACAGATACTGTGTAGGAGTAGAATATTGGGAAATGGACGATTTGATCCTCAATATCGGAATTTGTTGCAATTGGTGATATTGGATTAAATCGCCTGAGTTTGCCTAACGACAAATATTTTGTTTCGAATAACCGTTGTTATGCACCAATTTTTAAAATGGTGTATATGTATCTTTATTTTATTAAGTGAGATATAAATTTTGAAAATTGTGTTCCAAACATTTACCTTTATCAGTTGAGAATAAGGTAAGGTACATTTAATAATGATGTAAGACATTCTTAACCAAAATACAGTTTTCAACTTACAACACACGGAGTTCGAGTTATTGAACGCTTGGGGTTTATACATGAAAATGTATGTTGTCCAATATCCTTCAGGACAAAGGGTTTGTACTCTTATTTCATTCAGATTTACCTATGAGTTCTTTGGTTTTAGACATATATTCGATGTAATGCAAGGTCCAAAGATTTTAAGAAGTTTATAGGTATAAGAATAAAGTAGAGAATCATATATTGGAAGTATCAGGATTTTTCGAAATGATTGAAGATATAGATACTTATGCTAGGTATTTTATCATAGTAATATTGAGAACTTAATTCTCTTGCAGGTTACTCATCCGTAGGTGCGCTCCTTGATGAGTAATGCTATATTGGCATTTTTCCATTTAGGTGATATGCACTGGAAACAACTGCATGATATTTGAATCCGGTTCCATTTAAATTTGTGCCTTTGATTCTATATGGACATAGATTGGTTGCATATCTTGAGGTTGTCAAGATATGGAGTTATCCGATTTCTGTTTAAAAGCAGAATTCAAACAAACTCAAGACACGCTTCGGTAATGACAGTTTGTGCATTATCCCAAGCATTCGCTAGGATTTTGTTTCTACCATTTTCAAGATCAATAGTTACATTGTTCTTAACTCGCCACCTTTTTATAAAGAAGGAATCTTTTTGCAAAAGAAATTAGCGGGAATATAGTAGAACTGAAAGTGATTCCAGAACCACAAACGCTTACCGAAAATTTAGTAGAACCTAAGGATTCAATTGGACTTGACAAACCATTATCCACTCCACAGATTTTAGTAGGTGACCTTAGCCACCTGAGAGATACTTCGGTTTTTTCATAGGCGGTGGCAGGAAGGTCAGCATCACTTCCTATGACCTGCAGATAACTAGCAGAGCCATCAGCAAATTATGGATTTTGGACTTTGCTGAGTGCTCCTGAAGGGGCAAAACCCATTAGGAGCAAATAGATCTTTCGAGATCTGTGCAGGTGGAAAGGTATTCACTTAATAAGTCTATACTTGTTGTAAAGATTCTCATCAAACACCCGTTGTGTACTGTGATGAGATTTTTTCTTCAGTCTCTACGCTGAAGTCTATAACGGATATCACTTGGCACTGCTGTTGCTCTAGACTATGATATCTGGCAAGAGGATGACTATAACGTCTTTCTAAATAGGAATTTGGAAGTGCACGTGTATATGACTCTGCCATAGGGTTATCGTAGTCAGTGGGAGCAGCGGAAGATGTGCAAGTTGCTTATGTTTATTTCTAGAGTAAAGCATGTATAAAGGAGACGGATCATCTGTCTTGATGTGATAGTCAAGGTAATTAACTTCATCAAAATAACAGATGAATCTAGTAAGAAGAGTGTAGGGAGTACTGTCCTGGGATTCGGATGACATACTCCAGATAGGAAGTGTATTCCTATACTACAATCGGTCAAACTTTGGTTGTCATATGGTATTTTCTTTACATTAGATATGAATAATATATCAAGGATTGTGGAGACTAGATCTATGTTTTTAGATCTAGATTTGGAAAGTGTCCCAATCCGGTTACTTAGAAAGCATTCTAAAATAATTTTAGAATGGACAACTCCTGACATGGTGGTGTACCCGCAAGTGATGGAGTCACCCGCTCTAAAAAGATATCTTCTAGACTGATAAAGAGAGGGACTGGCATGAATGACATATGATTTACTTAGGCAATTGAGTCAATCATGCAATGTCTTGTACAAAACCAGATGTTTCTTATATACTTACTGTAGTAAGCAGATATTAATCCAATCTTGGAGAAACAAAGGGAAGCAATTATGAACATAAGAGAATGTTCTTGGTTTATGGTAACGACAGCCTCCTTCAGAAGGCGGTTATCGGTTCAGGCTTCCAAGGTAACTTGGATGACAGAGATGCTGTCAGAGTTTTGAGTTTAATCTCTTCTAAGGATCAGTATATTGGATATCGTTCCGATAGAGATACTGAGGTAATCATAGTGCAAGATACTGGTTATGACTCAATAGAGGATATATCCCAAGAAGTTTGTTGGATAAAGTTTGTTGGATAAAGTCGTGGGAGTATGGAGACTGTGCATCGATATTCCAGAATAGACTAGTGTATACATTTCGAGACCCCGACGAGGGGTGGTGGCCGGTCTCACAAGCCATTGGTGTTGTATCACCTAAGATAGTATACACGTGCTCACTGGAGGTGAGTACACTGGACGGACTCGCCGAGATCTTCTAGATGGTATTATATCTATCATCAGATGGAAGTTCTCTTGTGGCATGATTACATGTTAGTCTTTTGACCTGAGATCATCATTTGTCTCGTGTGAGTTCCCACTGTATTTTGATTACTACCCTACCACGGCTAAAAGGAGTTATGCAGACAGGTTTTAGTTGGGTACAGTCTCGAGCAACATGGTGGCAGTGAGTGATTGTTGGGGTTCGTCTCTCCTGGTATTAGGAGTCAATGTCTCGCTGTGTTTGGTTGGCTATCACCCTAAATCCATGGCCACGGTGGATAAGATTTACTGATACGAGTTCAGTAGTTTCTTGGTTGGTGATGAGCTTGACTTCGACACGACTTATTGGGTTTTCAGGGGTCTAACGTTATCCACCCCCTATACCCTATATGCGATACTCTTAGACGAAGAGACCGGATTGTACGGATATTGTCACATTCAGACTCAGTAGGGTACGGACGGACTTGATTGTCGACCTCCTTTTCGACATATACCTGGGTAGCCGTTACGTACAGCTAGTGCCGCTGACGTGCTTGTGATTTTTGGATTTATCCAGTAAACCATTGCCAGCGTATTATCGAGTCTTTAGAGTCCTACACAGAAGGTTTTCCCGGTTCAGGCGATATGATATAGATGACGTATGTTGGTACATACATGGATCTGATTAAATACGTGTATAGACTACACGGACTTTAATCAGACAATTGATAATACTAACGGCTTAAGATTAAGTCGGGTTATTAAATCAGGTTTTGATTTAATAATTTATATGTGTGTGTGTGTGTGTGTGTGTTATAGTATTATTGTTCACTATTCATTTTCTTTCTCTTGGCTATTCGTATTTTTATACGAATACGCATATATCTATTTCGATACGTATACCGGGTTGTATTCCGTATTTATACGGAACTTGTTCTAGAATATGGACACTTCATTTGTTGATTTCTTTATAAGGAAAATCAAAAATGAGGTGGAGGATGAGGTGTAAAGGAGTATGATAGAGAGGCATGGCTTTGGTTTTTATATTCATATTTTCATTTGTGTTTACTATTATAGTACGGTTGTAAAAAAAGGATGGCCATTCTTTTCTACCTTGATTCTTTTTTCCTACACATAACACTTGGCCATTTTCTTGTGATGGCTACAACTTCTTCATCTCCTCCTCTTTCATCTTAGATGCTCTCTTAAGCTTCAAAATAGAGAGAAAAGGATAGTGGAAAATTCCTACATCCTCACTCTCTATTCGTAGCGAGCTTAGAGCGTCGGTTGCTTCACTAGGTGAAGCCGGAGCTTGGATTGGTTCACTTGGGTGGATCATCTTCGACAAGGGCGGTCGCCATTCGAGCTTGTTCCCGACGGCCTACGCAGAGCTTGAAGGGGTCTTCCATAATTAGATGGACACGCGTTGAAGGTTGTATTCCCTAACCATTGCTTGCTTGCTTGCTAGTTTTTGTGTTTGGAATGATTACTAGGTTTTAGTTTCTAGTTGCCCTCTCATAATTTTTGTTTTTCACTTCCGCATCGGTCGCGGCCTCCACGGTGAAAGAACTAGGAACTTACATCATCCAATTCAAGGCAAGATACTGGTCTATCGGTATACCTGGATGTATCTCATCGGCTATGTGGTTTGCCCGACCTTACTATTGAACCTCCCAAATTGGATACTCCATGAGCTAAGCATCCCCAACTAGCGCTCCACCCTGACTCAGTGTCCGCTCCACTACGCCTGATATGTTGTCTTTAGCCAAACCGGCGAAGGACACGGTCTGGCACGTGCTTCGAAATAACATCGTTGCAGACAATCGGCGTCCGCGCACGCCAGAAGCCGGTGCCTGCCAAGCATAATGGATGCAGAGTGCCCATCATGTCAGGTGTGTACGGTGTCCACATAATTGATGCCTCCTCCATGACATTGAACTCATTGCGGTAGAAGCGGAGGCTGCGATCCGGTGTCACATCCCTGTTTACCGCCGAAAACAAAGACGGACTGGGATTGAATATCTTGCCTGAATTTGGGGGTAGATGCTATTTGGACATATTCATTCACCTCTCCGAAGATACGAAGTTCATTTATGGCACCGTATATCGAAGGTTTGGATAGATGCGATCGATGTAGCGTGACTTCATCAGATTTCCCCTCATTTGTGAGGGGTTTTTGATTGTGGGGATGCTCTTCACTGCAGGCGCAAACCCCTACAGTTAATTACGTTATCGCGTTGCAATAACCACTTTCTCCCTCTCCAGTAGTTCATTTCGTGTCGTGTGTTATTTTGTTTGTTAAGGTTGCCCATGGATTGTATACGGAGACTAATTTATGTCGTCGTCTATAGGGTGCGGATTAGTCCAAATCCGTATATTTTAGATTTCGGTTTAGGTCAAGGATTTGCTTGATGGGGGGTCCACGTCAGTAGCTCGGTTTGGCAATGGGAATGAACTTAGGACGCAGATCTCATATAAATGAGATCCATCAGTTCATGGGATACTTGGGTTTGATCTAAGAATCGTTAGTCATATTTGAAACTAATATCAACTTAGAAACAAATGAGCATATGAGCCCAATTATATTAGTTTAAGGACATCAAGGTCCGTTATTGCCGTTTTCGGGGAGAATATTAGTTTAAGGACATTTCGGTCCATCATTCCCATGTTTGGGACGAAGGAAGCGGAGTTGTTGGTTGTTGGGACCCGCCACCTCTCTGAAGACATTGAGGAATTACAACGACATATATCAGAGGTGTGAAGAGATGTACCCTTGAACCAAATCCCGTATTTGAGAAAAAAAATCGTAATGGACCTAAGAATCGTTAGTCATATTTGAGACTAAGATTACCTTAGGAGATATGAGATGAATATCATTTTGGATATCATCAATGAGAGATCATTAGTCATGTTTGAGACTAAGATCAGTTTGGAAATCATGAGCATATGTGCTCGCTTGATTTAAAATCAAAGAGGTTTAACTTCAGGAAACTTAGCCAATTTGGGTTAAGATTGGGTTTCTGTACTACCCGGCAGTGCAAAACACTAAGATATACAACACTCAAGTGTGTTTCACGTGAGGCACTGAAATAGTGCTAAGCACTAGTCTTTTGTGGCGCTCACGTGTGTTTCACTTAAGACACTGAGGTTTTGGCTTCTTTTGGACGCTCACGTGTATTTTACGTTAGGCATTATGTTTTGGCGCTCACGTGTGTTTCACGTGAGGCGTTACACTAGTGCTAAGCACTAACTTTTTCAGGCGCTCACGTGTGTTTCATGTGAGGCACTATGTAATTTGGCCTTGGGTGCTCACGTACTTTTCAAGTAAGGTAGAGATTTAATCTCTGTTGATATTTTTAGAGAATTTAAACCTCTGTTAATGGTATTTTGCCCATTAACGATCACCAAGATTACTGTTTTGAGGATCAAGAATATGTTCGTTAAGAGCTAAATTCTTGATTTGAAGGAACTAAGTTCTTGGAGTATTATGGACTCCATATTCTCCATGTTCTTTTATCCATGTTTTCCTGTTCATGTTTTCAGAGAGGTTAAAACTCTGTCAATGGTATTTTGACCATTAACGATCATCAAGATCACTATTTTGAGGATCTTGGATCGGGTTCTTAAAAAACTAAGTTCTTGATTTGAAGGAACTAGTTTCCTGGAGTATTATAGACTCTATTTTCTTTCTTTTCAATTTTGTTCTTTCCCGAATTTTTGATTCTCAAGAACAAGATCATCCCGATGAGAATTAAATTCTAAACTTGTGCGAGACTTGTCTTGTGGATCTCAAATCCAGAGAAAGAACTAAGTTCTTGAGAAGGGTTAAACTCTTAAATAGGTAAAGGAAGTGTTTTGATCTCTGTATTTTCTTTACCTAGGGTTTTGAGAAGGAAGACGATCTTTCTTCTTTTTTTTTTTGAGAATTAAATTCTTTGTTAATTTGTGGAACCTTTTTTAGAGCCTTATGTATTTTTTTATAGAAGCTTGGGGGGGATCTCCTCTTTTTAGATTTGATCTCTTTGCTTCTATTTATAAGAGACGAGAAAAATCAATTTGTTGAGAAAATCTCTTATTGAGAGATCATGATTGATTTCATAATCAATCAAAATGATTTTAAAGATCAACCGGTAAATTTTATTCACCGTTGGATTTTTAATCTAAAAGCTCTCTGTTTAACAGCGAAGATTTCTTGTTTGTTTTAATAAAATTAGAAAAATATTTTCCTAAGATAGAATTTTATTCTATCATATAAAAATCTTGTTAGTTTAACAAGATTAGAAAAATATTTTTCTAACATAGAATTTTATTCTATCATATGAATATCTTGTTAGTTTAACAAGACTAAGAAGATATTTTTCTAACATAGAATTTTATTCTATCATATGAATATCTTGTTAGTTTAGAAAGATATTTTCCAAACATAGAATTTTATTCTATCATATGAATATCTTATTAGTTTAGGAAGATATTTTCCTAAAATAGAATTTTATTCTATCTTATGAATATCTTATTAGTTTAACAAGATATTTTCTTAACATAGAATTTTATTCTATCATATGAATATCTTGTTAGTTTAATAAGATTAGGAAGATATTTTCCTAACATAGAATTTTATTCTATCATATGAACTATCTTGCAACGGGACTTATACCTAGCGATTGGTCGAAACAAGACAAACTTCGATTTCTATCCCAAGTAAAATATTTTTACTGGGATGAACCATATCTATTCAAGTATTGTTCCGATCAAATCATTCGCAGGTGTGTCCCTAACGATGAATTCAAGAGCGTTTTATCATTTAGTCATGATCAGGCATGCGGCGGTCACTTTGGACCTCGAAAAACGGCGGAGAAAGTTTTGCAATGTGGCTTTTATTGGCCAACATTATTTAAAGATGCATTTGAACATTGCAAAACTTGTCCGCGATGTCAGCATTTGGGTCGGATTTCACGAAGGAATGAGATGCCGCTCCAACCTATATTGGTTGTGGAAATATTTGATGTTTGGGGTATTGATTTTATGGGCCCTTTTCCCAACTCCTTTGGGAATCTATATATCTTGTTAGCGGTTGATTATGTCTCGAAGTGGGTGGAATCTATACCGTGTCGCACTAATGACAACAAAGTTGTCATTAAGTTCCTTAAAGAAAATATCTTTTCGCGATTCGGACACCCTCGCGCTATCATTAGCGAC